>JADFDV010000003.1:0-1200000 GCA_019097775.1 Moniezia expansa
TGCGAACCCCTTTATCGTCTGGACCGCTGACCACTTTGATTTGCTTCCTTTGCTAAAGCTCTCCATACCTGTGAGGTTTTAGACTAGTGTTATTCATGAGTTCGTGGATCAAATCAGAGAAAGTGGTTGTCATTCCGGTCACCTAGCCAATGATAAACCTGATGACCCTGTTCGTTGATCTTTACTTAATACAACTGTCAAATCGATGAGTAATACGCAAAGATTTTGAAGGAACAGGCTAAGAGGGAATAGAGTTGAAAGAAAGTATTAAACTTTTTGGCACATCGTGCTGTTTGTCAAGTGACCCACCCTCTTTAGGGACCACTTTGAAACCTCTGCTTTAACCGACTGCCTAGTTGGCTATCTGGAACTCATCCAATGTTTATTTAATCATCCCCACCCGTTGGTCAAGTGCCAGTTACTTATTGAGGATAAAAAAGAAATACAAGAACTTGTATGGCAGCCAAACACTTGCACATAGAATGAAAACGGTTAAATTGACATTCTCAGCTCTCTGGCCATTTCTTGGCATGGTTTCCTGGTGCAGTAACAATTCATTCCTCTGCTGCACTTCTTGCAGCACCTTGTTGTCGTTGTCCTTTTATTCTTATTCAGATTTCATTTCTAGCGAAGATTGATTTGCAAGTTGCAGAAACTGTCTGCGAAAATTTAAGCTTGAGGATACTTATGACTTCAGTATCAATCCAGGCTCCAAGTAGTTGGTTTGCTGTATTCTTTCACAGAACATAATTTAAAATTAGTTCAACTCTGAGGGAATATGGAAATGATTCGTTTACATTTATTTGGACGAATATTATCCTTCCGATAGCTGTATAGATGAAATCCTCAAAAATATAACTTATTTTCTTGAAGGGGTTAGGACAGAATAACTCCAGGTATTATCACTCACTGCAGCTGAAAACCCCAGCTGCAAATTACTTCATGCATGGTTATCTACACGACGTGTTATATTTGCACCTCATTTGAAGATATACAAGATAGAGAATTGCAAATCTCTCTCGTTCCTGTAGTTTTTGTTGGTAATAAAGAAAAGGCTGCCCGCAAAACAAAAAATGCAGCTCAACTGATTAGGTAAGTTCATTACATCTCTTTTTAATTCTCCCTTACTCCCAAACCCCTTGTTTAAGAGCAATTTCAAAGTGCAGTGAATCTTAAAAGACACTGTTGAAGGTGGTCTCAGCTGCATGATGCGGCAGAATATCTTTGCTTTTGCAACCTGACCACATTCTGGGTCTAATTATTTGGAGTAAATGACAAGCAGACCGGATAAAATTATGGTCTAATCCGTGCACTCTTTTGATGATTTCCTTGAAACAGCATCAGTCTCTGCTGAGAAAAAGTTTAATGAAGGTCCATGCACGTATTCCCAGATTTACCATATGAAGAATCACCTACTAGCCAAATAAAGTCCCACACCAAGCTAGTACGAAACTCTACAAAATAATAGCTTCAAGATGTTGCCAAGAAAGGTGATAGAGTTATTTTACGCTCTACGAATGTCGGCAACAAAGTACAGCCAACACAATGACAAAGCGTAAAGTCGATTTGTTCGAAAATATGCGTTTCGAAAAGTTTGCATAGAAAGTTGACTACAAGGTGCAATAACTGCAAACAGCAGGTACATCGACTTGCATCCCACTTCATTGAAAGGTAAGTAATAGCCTTTGTTTGTTTAATTAGCCAAAAGGACGAAGGGGTTTGATTTCGTGTGCAGGTAAGACTGCGCAGAGTCAGTCACTGAAGAATTTACCTTAAAAGGTGTATAAGCTGGGTTCAATATTATTTAAGCGCCAGCTCTAAGGGCTCATTTGTGTAAATTATTACGAAATAACAACTAAAGACGCCATCAAATGTCGTGAAATCTTAAAGCCTTTTGGTGCAAAATGTGGAGTGAACGGAATTTCGAAAGGATTCAATTTCAAAAATGCGAAAAATTTTACTGTCATTGCGGGATGATAGGCTTGATCAACTTCAGCAAACTGGTTGGGTTAGTGTGAAAAACCATAACCTTTCCATGGAAACAAAACAAAGCAGGTAAGTGTTCCACTGATGAAGGTATGAGTAAAGAATGACGAAAAAGGAGATAAAGCATTTCTAAGCAAGCAAAATTAACAAAGAACACCTCTTAGACATAAAACAACATTTA
Organism: Moniezia expansa; assembly: GCA_019097775.1. Classification (NCBI taxonomy): domain Eukaryota; kingdom Metazoa; phylum Platyhelminthes; class Cestoda; order Cyclophyllidea; family Anoplocephalidae; genus Moniezia; species Moniezia expansa. Next base: position 2,168 of record JADFDV010000003.1, read on the forward strand.
TTTATCAATGCTAGAGAAAGCAGTTGTTGAATTAATGTTTTATTCCATGGCGGATGAGGGTTCATGAAAGACAGTCATCTTGGTCAAAATCAGAGCACAAATACTGGTCAAGTTTACAAAGAGCTGAGGTCGTGTCATTTGGGGACTGTCAAGATTTACGGGAAAACGACGAAAAGGCTGCCGACGGCAAGGATAGGCCAACCGAATGACAGGGCATTTGATGGACTCCCTTATTTAGCGAATGTATAAAGCAAAGAAACAGAGAGAATGGTTAGTGCAATCACCTAGTTGTCTTGGCTGCGTAGAGGTGAAGAAGATTTGATGCAAAAACGCCCGTTATGGAAGAAACTTACGTTGGCAGGTGTATTCTTGGCACCTTTTGCACTGAGGACTTTTCACTGAATAGATGAAGGTGAGTTAGAAATAATTCGCAAACTATTTGCTGATGAAGTGAACCTACTTTGGTAGATAAATTCTTGGCACTCTTCACATTTGGGAGCTGGTATCAAGGCAATGAAGGCAATTCAGATTGGGTTTGTGGAATATTTACTATTAAAGATAACTTGCCACAGCAATGTCTTGCACTGACAAAAGCTGCTGCGATTAGTACAACAAGAAGGTATTTGCAGTACATGATCTGAATGAAGGGCACTGAACTGCTACCTAACAGCTCTTTGCTTATTTTATATATGGCTTAATACAAGATGAGAGTTATAAAACGCTTATTTGCAGTTCACATGCTGCAGTCAAAACACAGCTACAGAGCATTAAACATTAGATGCTGAACTGTAGCCGACTTTTCCTGTACTATGCAGCATTAGTCACGAGGTCTTGGCGAACTACACAGTCGACTGTCTCTTGGAATTGAATTCTTCAATGTTGATTGTGGAGGACTATTACGAACAAATCAGCGAATTCTTTGCTGTGCATTCAACTCTGGTGAATTCGATATGCTAAAAAAGTAACAGATCTTGATTTTATCCACTTATTTGGGCTTTGAGGAAGGAGTTGTGAGAAGTTCATCAATAGCACTATATTTTCTAAGCATTGACAAAACGACATGACGCCTATTCAGGCAGATGCGGCACTCACGCTGTGTCTGATCATAGGATGCGTTCTGTTTCAAGAGTCCTGCGTTGTCATCCAGTGCAGATATCTATTTCGCAGTATTCTCTCCCCAGCCAACGATCCATCCCCCTACTTTACTCATTCTATCCAAGCAAGAGAAAATAGAGAGGTAGGGCTGCTTAGAACAATCTCGAGTTCATGCTACAATCGTTATATCTAGATTGGAGAATGGAAGGAAAAGATATGTATGAATAATAACTAACTATAGTTTAGAATGGAAAGAAAACTTAATTTTGTTAATAGGCAATATGAAAAAAATTGGTCTGAGTAGTAGAGACATTTTTCTCTGGTGTCTATAAGAGTTCATATCTTCTTCACCGTTGGTAGCAGCCCTGCAGAACTATGAAATAATATAGTCTTTTCGCAGGAGGGATCATAGTTTTTATGGGCTTGAACTTGATCGGACACAGCGTGAGTGCCGCATCTGCCTGAATAGGCGTCATGTCGTTTTGTCAATGCTTAGAAAATATAGTGCTATTGATGAACTTCTCACAACTCCTTCCTCAAAGCCCAAATAAGTGGATAAAATCAAGATCTGTTACTTTTTTAGCATATCGAATTCACCAGAGTTGAATGCACAGCAAAGAATTCGCTGATTTGTTCGTAATAGTCCTCCACAATCAACATTGAAGAATTCAATTCCAAGAGACAGTCGACTGTGTAGTTCGCCAAGACCTCGTGACTAATGCTGCATAGTACAGGAAAAGTCGGCTACAGTTCAGCATCTAATGTTTAATGCTCTGTAGCTGTGTTTTGACTGCAGCATGTGAACTGCAAATAAGCGTTTTATAACTCTCATCTTGTATTAAGCCATATATATATATATATACAAAAATAAGCAAAGAGCTGTTAGGTAGCAGTTCAGTGCCCTTCATTCAGATCATGTACTGCAAATACCTTCTTGTTGTACTAATCGCAGCAGCTTTTGTCAGTGCAAGACATTGCTGTGGCAAGTTATCTTTAATAGTAAATATTCCACAAACCCAATCTGAATTGCCTTCATTGCCTTGATACCAGCTCCCAAATGTGAAGAGTGCCAAGAATTTATCTACCAAAGTAGGTTCACTTCATCAGCAAATAGTTTGCGAATTATTTCTAACTCACCTTCATCTATTCAGTGAAAAGTCCTCAGTGCAAAAGGTGCCAAGAATACACCTGCCAACGTAAGTTTCTTCCATAACGGGCGTTTTTGCATCAAATCTTCTTCACCTCTACGCAGCCAAGACAACTAGGTGATTGCACTAACCATTCTCTCTGTTTCTTTGCTTTATACATTCGCTAAATAAGGGAGTCCATCAAATGCCCTGTCATTCGGTTGGCCTATCCTTGCCGTCGGCAGCCTTTTCGTCGTTTTCCCGTAAATCTTGACAGTCCCCAAATGACACGACCTCAGCTCTTTGTAAACTTGACCAGTATTTGTGCTCTGATTTTGACCAAGATGACTGTCTTTCATGAACCCTCATCCGCCATGGAATAAAACATTAATTCAACAACTGCTTTCTCTAGCATTGATAAATAAGAAAATTGGCTTTTGAGCTCAAGCGGTGCCCTGGTCTTAGGCTTGCTAAATAGATTCGACTAACCTGTTTGCGTGCGCTTAAGTCGGAAGCATCTAATTGCATGTGCAGTGTTGACTTTGTTGTACGGCGTTCTATCAAGTCTTCTAGATAATGAATTAGCCGTAGTTGAATTGCTTGTGCTGATGAATGTGTAAATGATTAAATGTGCTTGCGACCGCTTTTGAGCAAAGACGTCATTTGCATGTCTTCAAATGTTAGGGACCAACATTTGATGACTAGAGCGCCAATTATTGCATGTTTGAAGGCTTAAAACTGCAGGCAAATTGCTTTTGAACTGCTTCACATCACATCTAGCCCGATCACCCTCCCTAGGATTGGAAGGCATTGATGGGCTTGGTCTCTTGTCTACCTCACGCGCAGTTTCAAACAAAGGATCTGCAAATAGTTGGTATGGAAATCGATGAAAATAAAATTGTAAACAATAGCGCTTTAGAATGTTTAGCGTTGTTGCACGGCATAAGTCTGTCATTTAGTTCTGGATGTTGTTTGATAGAGTCAAAGCAGGACAGCAACTAGTAGCCATAGACATGGACAATAGAGAATCCATGGTTCTTATGAAGATCTGAGTCGAAATCACATAGTTATTTCCCCGCATAGCCCCTACAGCTTTCCCGGAGGCTGACTCGTTCTCGCTTTTATCTTACAACTCGATGAAACTAGATTCGATGCCATCCATTTTTGATAGTGGAATTCAGCTTAATTTGCCATTAACAAAATCAGAAAATCAGATGCCTTCTGCATCACCCCTTTAAAGATAAGGTGAGGTCCTACTCGGTATGAACCCGAATTCTTAATTAATACTTGCCATGCAGTCAAAGAATGGTTAAGGTGATATTTCATTTCGGATGTCTACCATCATTTTCGCACTTAGTCTGTCAAGTCTGTCAGGACTACTATACCTTTGATTTTGATGCGCTGATATGCCTTCGAAGCGCAGATGGTGAAGGCCAACCCGATGTTGTTTGTTTCGCCAATCGAGCTGGAAGGATATTCCACGGTGTTTGTCTACATGTTCCACCTTCCATTCTGCTTCAATCTAACTCGCGCCCTCAAGGTTCGCGTTTCCACTTCCTCCTACTTTGTTATTTTTGAAGTTCGTAGTTATAACGTATTTACTAGAAAACGAGTTAACGCATGTGGGGATCAGTAAAGATTAAGAGCGCTTTCAGCGTCTCCCTTCCTGAGCGTTAAAGTTGGCATTCAAATCAAAGCCATAAGTGTTTTTGGATCGGAAAAGTTCAGCTCGGTCTTTCAGGCCACCTCACTTAAACGTACAGAATGGAAACACAGTCCTTCTGGTGCTCTCCAGGTCATTCGTAAACTACTCACGAGTCCTATTTCGAACTTCCATTCTTTCAGTATTAAAAAGCTTTTTGGCTGATCAAGCCATTAACGTTAGTGCTTAAGCTTTTCCTAAGTAAGCTGAAACGGTTCCACAAATCATCTTAACTGCATATCGCATTGAAATGTCTAGAGCTCGATTTAAATCGGTGAAATGCAAAGTTAGCTTGATATTATGACCTGAAATTGAAAGTCGGTCTATAGTTTTTTTCATAACTTCGCCATCTCGCAAAACTTACAGTAACCCTGAAGGTTTTGAAAACTGTTCATTTATTTTGGACGTTAGGCCGCAGCGTCCCAGTGTTGTACCTCATTGACAGCGTAGATTTGGAGCTTCCAACCCTAGAGAAGTCATTTGACGCCTTGACACGTCGTGACGATGATGAGAGCAACATCGACTCTGAGATGGACTCGTGCAACGATAGTATCAAGTTAACCCTAGTTCCAGCCACCTACATCTGGCCCAACTCCAGTGATCTTCCTCTCCTTGATATAACCTGCTCCTACTTTTGCATTAACAACTTCGGCATCCATCATGTAAGTATCCCCTGGATAAATTATCTTCGCGAACTCTATTTTTCGGTCAAGGGTGACGAAAATTCTGACCCTGGTGAGTACCATCTGCATGCCTTTCAATTTTGTTTAAAATTTGTTATGTCGAGCTCATAATACTTGTGTACTCTTTTAGATATGCTGGTGAAATTTAGATCAAAAGTTTGCAGTGTGGAGTACCTTTTATTGACAAAAACTTTGAAAAACCAAACTTACGGAGGAAGGGGCTTTGGACGAGCAGTGATTGGTCTGCTACCGGGCAAAATGCCTTCAGTTGAGGGTGATGAAGACGATCTGAGTTCACCTGCACTCACTATTGCCTTTGAAACTAATCCCGGAATCGTAACAGTCCCGTTGCCTACCCGATCCATCTCGGTGTCTGATCTCTCGTTTACACCTGTTCACATTCAACAACAAATTGAAAAAAGGGAACTGGCGACTAATAAGGAAACCCACTGGAGCATGGAGAAGGAAGTCTCTACCCGGTAAAAATTGCATTGTTTTGGATTTTATCTTTTCTTCAGTATGTATCTAGACGATTTCTCTCTAATTTGCAGACCGAAGGAATCAGATTTTGTTAGGACTTGCAGACGAAACCTTAAAGCAGCTGATTCTGCTCGACTTCCTATAATGTCCTCCCCGGATGATGGTGCTAACCTTTCAGAACCCGAATTTTTTCGTCTTTTTCTCAATGTGGGTTCGCAATCTGTATTCTCACCATTGAAGGGTGGTTTTATTGTTATAACTAAACATGCTGGTGCTTTTAGGCAACAGAGTCGTTGCGCACCTCTCAAATGAGCCACTTGGCGGCCCTGGCAGCTTCAGTGTGGCGATACACTGAAGGAGTGGAAGGTGCGTTAGCGGTGCAATCGGAGGAGGTGGCGACGTTAGCTGACGCTCGCAACGCTCTCCATACTCGCGCTAGTGAACTCACTGACCGACATGCGCGCATCCTGGAGCGTCAAGAAGCTCTCAATCACCGACTCTCAGAAATAGCTCGTCGCATTTACAGTGAGTTTCTTTGCATCTTAGAGGCACTTATGAGAACCACTTCGGTGAAACCAGAGTGGTTTATTAGGAGATTAAAAACTAGCTTCTCGTTCAGAAATAAGAGCGTGAGGTTTTTTTTCCATTCCTCGATCTGCCGTATTTGTGTTCCCGAGGTCCAGTCAAGAAAAGAAGTCTGCGAGGTGACGCAGACTGTAGGTAGTCCCATATTATTTTTAAGGTATGCTGTGCTTGTGTTCATACGTCAAGCCATATTTTCTAAATACGGATAGATAAGTTAAAGCATATCTTCGGGGGATTCGTAAGACTGCGCGTCGTGAATAGCACCTCGGTGTAAATGCTGTTTGCAGGAGGGGGCGATTGAAGGAAAGCCAAAGTGGAGTTTCAACTGATTGCAGAATAAAGCGGCCCTAGAAGGCCAAATTATTGTCCTGAGTGTGGGAGATGCAGGGGTTGCTAAAAACCGTGTGCATGCAAGCTGGTGATTGATGGGAAAAGCCTTGGCCTTTGCTACTTACTAATCTTTTGCGGTGTTTTTCTAGGTGTCGACGCGGGCCTAACAGACACTGAGATGGAGATGCGCCATACGGTGCAGACCCTTCGTGACCGTCTCAAGTCAGGTTTATTGGGATGGTTGGAGAACGTTCGTTTTCAGTATGATCACCTCACCGTTCGTTTGAGAGAACAGAAACGAGCTGCTACAACGAACATGACCTTGTGGTCTGACGAGAAACCAAATCGAAGTCAGCAGTCACAATTATCATCGGTCCAGGTGCAGAATCTCATTTCGGCGCTCAAAGTTGAGAGCTCTGAGATTGACACTCTTGTCAAGGCTGCTGAGAAAATTAGCCTCCTGTCTAAGTTCACTTCTTCTCCCAATCAGACAGTACTATAATTCAACAGCTGAAACACGACTATCTGTACTGATTTTTATGCAACAATTGTCAAAAACGTACATTGCTTGATTGTCCTCTTTTCCATCGAGATCAAAACAGTCGTGTTTTAATTGGACATTAATAGATGTCCGTCGTAGAGAGGCAAATCTGTTCCTGAAGCTCTATATTAGAACATTAATTTCAAATCTAGAAAAAAAATTAAAGTCTAATAAGTGTTTTTTGAATAAAGTAACTACACGAATTGCTACGATTTGCTGTAATTTTAATGCCCTACAAATTGCATCCATCATTTATGCAACCCATCAGCTAATTATCAAGCACGTGGGAACGCGAGTGCACCATGGAATTGGGAATTTTCGAAGAACTGATGGATCGGCGCGACTGATGGATCGGTGAAACTGAGAGTCAAATTTAGCATACCGCAATGGGATTAGAGATGTCAACAGGATGAATGAAATTTTTGGACAAAGTCTACATATTCCACTCCAATGATCCCTGATCTGCCACTTGGTCGATACAATCCCTTTTATCCAACCAAGACAATTTATGCAGTTAACCAATGCAATTCATTTATCAATCTGTTCTAACGTGCTGCAGCTGAGTATTTCGCCTATCGCAAACATGATCAGCCTCATCTGGGCGATCCAACAAGAGATTTGGAGACGGGCACAAATGAACGATCAATCATATGGAGTTGACAATCATTATTGCGTTTGTGTATTCGAAGATTCACACTTTGTAGAGTCACGTGATAGGACTTGGTCATTGAAAACATGGTTGATGACAAAAATGCAGATGCATTCGTACAAACCATGATTTCTACAAATTCAGCTGTCACCACAGCGAGTTAATAGGTGTGTTTGCCGGGGCCTTCGCTGCTCTAGCGCTGATCGTTATTTGAATGGACATTTGATAGAACATTTGAGGTATGATGGTAATGGACGGTAGTTGAAGGTGCCATGCTTTCTGAAAGAGAGCCATCGGAAAAGTGTAGCTGGAAATGTCCAGCTCGTCCACCCACCAGGTATTTTTAAACATTTTCACTCCCTATTGAATTGGCTGCTGCTGTACAACTATCAAGACGCCGGTCAGTTCAAGTGACGTTGGCATTCTGTTTCAAACTAAAACAGCCAATCCGTCTGTATGATATGTAAATACTTTGGCAGTTGTTCTCAATTGAAACTAACAGGGCACTGAGGAGAAGGGAGGGCAATAACAGTTCCTGAAGCAAAGGCAATGTGACGCAAATTAGTTCCTCTTGTTTGAACCACGCGGATAGACTCCGAAAAGTCAAAACCATCATTTCCTTTTGTAACAGCAGAGGTTCACTCAGTATTTTCAAACGATATTTATAAGCTAGTCTTTCTCGACGCGCTGTAATAACGTATTAGTGCGAACAAAATAGTCAGCCACTTCACATCGTTAAAGAACACCTTAAAAACAGCGTTTCATGTTAATGTAGCGTATTTCCTGCAACTGCGTGGATACAATGCGAAGGATACTTTGCGGACTACCTGCCTTTACATTTATCATCTGGGTTTAACAATCCTATGGACACATTACGGACTTCAAAACACCTTCTTTTTTCAGACAAAAATCAACAAATTTAGTTAAACCTGACTCCCTAAGTTTTCGAAATTAGGCAGCATTGCAATTACTTTGCTCCATGACAGAATCATTCATGCTTTGGCGTAGTTGAACAACAATTAAAATTTGAATCTGTATGCGAAGAATTGCAGCTCAGAGCTTGGAGAAAAACGTGGTAATTTAGAAGCGCTGGACTTGCAACTTTGCTCTAACCGGATGCCACTTCAAAGAGTTTTTTTTACATTCAGATTATCAAAAATGTTGAGTTGACATTCTTTCAAAAGCTTCTGCTACTCATTTGCACAAATAGTAACAAGTAAATTGCAAGATAACTTCAGCTGGAATATCTTTGTGTGCCAGTTTGCGATTGCCAAAGGCAAGCTGGTTATACCGAAGTGAGATGGTCCAAAGAACGCAATCCAGGTACAGCCACGTCCAGTGGTCCACTAGGCTTTGTCATAAAGTAACTTGTCCAAACAGCAAGTTCATCTGACCACATAACCTAACCATAGGCATCGACTCCGCGTATTGCAGTAAAGAGTAGAATAGTCAGTAAATCACGTTGTACCCGCTGCGTCTATACTTCTGATGCTTGTTTCTGCATATTCGACGAAAAGCATCTTTGTTAGCTGACAATGAGTTGTTAGATGTTGATTTTGAGCAAAATCAAAAAGTAATCTGGAAATGACATCATTCACCAGCCGGTTCTTTCATACCAAATGATGGATCCACAAGGATGAAGCTTGTAAAATCGAACTCGAGTGTGCAGACTGAGAGTGTCTCCGGTTGAATCGGCAGAATTCAAAATGAAATTAAGCACCTATTCAAAGTGATCAATCTAACCGACGTGGGCCTTCTTGCTCATACGAAAACTTGTATCATGTCAGTTTGTCAAAAACGGTTCTAGCAGTGAGACTCAACTGAATGTGACAAGGCACTGCGGACGAGGAAGCGATCTAGCACTCCTGCAAAACCATACAAAACGCTGAAGCTTCGTTTGTGCAAATAAAATCGAGGCCAACTAGAATCAGGAGTGTTTGGCGAACTCATTCATAAATCCTCAACATTCGTTACCGATCAGCAAATAGTGTGCTTCATAGTTCTTTTGTGGAAGTTTAACTTTCACCTGATAATCTAAGGTCTATCATTCCCTTAAGGAATAGCCAGACCATTTCATTCATCGCTAGTTTAATTTACGTCTCTAACACTCTTAACTGTCAACCTACTTAACTCACACGTCTGAAACTCCAGTCTCTAAAAATACCAACTTACCAAAGGCCAAACACTATTTATTTATTTATTTATTTATTTATTTATAATTACTGCAACCCGTCCGCTCAAACGCAATGACATTTAGAAGCAGATTTCCATATGGCTCCCACTTGTGACCTAAGACCATGGACGCGGGCAGTTCTTGTTAACAACTATGGTGAATCTTATGTAATCGTCGTAAGAGCCATTGCTTCAAAATTGTTGAAAAAACCCCACAAAGTTCATTGTTTTTACATGCGACACAGCTTTAAGATACCCTAGTTACTGCACGTCATTAAATAAAATGAGTCTTTGGAAAGTGAAGGCTTGTAGATTTGGAGGCAATCATGGTATTATTAATGAATCACCTTAATTTACACCAAATGGATTTAATTGCCAGCCTGACATAACGAAGAAATAAGGAATGAATCGTCCTTTCATGATAAAGGAAATCGACTTTTCTTGACCTTATCGCCGCAAATGGTGGCGAATCGGAGATTATCTGCACTATTCCTTTGCGATCCACTCCAACTGTAGCCGAAATCTCTAGTTCATTGAACGCAATCACTCTTCTCCCATTGCTAGGTTTGGGATATCACTGGGTTAACAAAGTCAAAGCTCACTTTTGTAGAAATCGGAACGTGTGTATGAAATCATAAGAGACGTCGTGCACATTCACTTCGCAGAGGTATATTCTTGTGAAGTGTTTGTCACCTTGTGTTGTATTGCTACAAATTGAGGTGATTCTTGGAGGGCTCTGCTTATCTTCATTCATAATCAGGGTCCCAGCAGAATTAAATAACTGCGTTGCTTTAAAAGCTTGGTAAACTTGAAAATTTACCGATTTCTCAATAGAATTTTGTGAAATTCCTTCTGCTGGACAATAGCCTTAAGGATAGAAATAACTTGAGCACAGTTTTACCTTGATAAAGATTTACAAATTGTACTTGTGGCAGCGTCGTGTGTTCTCTTCCTGCGCAGGCTCCTGCAGTTCCAACCAAATAGGCGAAACAGATTGTCACTATGGAAATCATTACCCATGCTTTCATTCATTAATCATAAGTATATATTAGCAATAGATCCAACAGAATTCCTCAGAACGATATATTATTAACGAATCACAATAATGCTACTTCCTTGCTTGGAAACGTGCTTGAAAATGTATGAGCGTTTTAGTTTGGCAGTAATTTGTGGTCTCTTTACTGTCAAACCGTTGTGCTCATGTAAGTCCTTTCGCACAACTTTCCCTTTTCAAAGTGAAATCAGTCATGCTGCATTAATCCAACACCTTTAATTACACAATTCGCAACTGAACATTGATGCTCGCATATCCAGCAGATCTATCATTTGGTTGATTATTGTAACTTTAGGCAGCGAGCCGAAGCCTGCTTCCAGGTCGACAAACACTAGCACAGTTTTCTGCTTCTGTTCCACGTCTTTCCGTATATTGGTTCTTTCTCCAAGTATAGCCTGTTCGGTGGATCTTCCTTTGCAGAATCCTAATTGGGTTCTTGAATGTTATTAGGCAAGGTAGTGCCTCTGTGGCGTAATGGCCCAGAATAGATGCATATAACTTGCCTAATTTATCAGCGGACCTTTACGCTTGTATATACTTATAACTTCAGCATCAATCCAGGCTCGAGGTATAGGAGTGGTCTCATGGCAGAAGTCATTGAAAACTGTTGGAAAATAGGCATTTAGATATTGAGCATCCCATTTCAGTAACTCAGATCTAATTCCAGTTTCGCCGGGACTTTGCATAGTTTTAGTCAACTTTTAGCTGTCCCAATCTTTTCCATTTATATAGAGGGCTCTCTTGGTGGAAGATTATAATTTTTAATTACTTCGGTGGTTTTGTCCTTAAATATTTCCTGGTAGTGTGCCACCAGATCTTTCAGTTTGACTAGTATCCTTACAGTTTGTGTTTTCCGTGAACAAATTCCCCTTCATTATATCCTTCAGCCGCATGATAGCTTTCCATGGTTCTCTCTCTGCGAGATATACTGGAAAGTTGATTAGTCTCTCTTTTTGATATGCTTTTCTCCTGTTTCAAATCATTTTGTTCACCCTGTTTATTTGCTCTTTGTACCTCAAGAGCGTTTCTTGAGATGGATTTAAGAGCCAATGTGTTCTCAACTTCTTTAGTAGAAGGAGTTTACTGTCTCCCTTCTCGAAAATAGCTGTATGGCCTTGCCTTGTTTTTTCGGCACCTTTCTTTATAGATTGAAAAAATGTCCTCGCACATAGTTGTCAATGGGTCCAGAAGTGGTTCCCGACTTCTACCTTAAAGTGTCAGCAAAAGCACTAAGTATTGCAGTCACATTTTGTCGCAAAATCACACCTGCTACTGTTTATCTTTATCCCTTCCAGGTATTCAGCATTGTAAAAGACTGTTTTAACGAAGTACAAGCAAACTAGACCCAGACCTTTACAAAACTGATTATCCTAACCTCATTGTATTCATTTATTTATTCCCCAACAATCAAGACAAAACTCAATGTCTTATTGGGGTAAAATAGAGGTACAAATGCTTTTACAACAAGTAGCATAAAACAGCTAACACCGAGAACAGTCAAAGAATTCATCGACGTCTTCGGTTCCTTAGTCGCTTCTCTGGCACAGTTTCATCGTACAGGTAGCAGTTCAACTTCGTGGTGGCACCTTGTGCGTCCTCAACACTGTTAAGATTTGAAAGGTCTTTTCAATCTTCTGGTGGGAGATTCCATTAGTTGCTACATGCACGCACTTTCTACAGTCCAGTTCGAGACTATAAATCTAGATATCCACGTTTCACCTTGTGTACCAGGCTGTAAAAGGTTGTATCTCTGCTCGCAAAATCTAATTTTATACGTCCGATTGGTGATTATTTCTATCCATCCGCTCCTCTCAACCCCCTATCAACCGACAAAACTCTACTTACCGGCTTTAATATTCATTCTAATTTGGTTGACAAGACAGATATCAAGCATTATGCCCTCAAACTAAAAACAACTTTGCTTCACCAGAGTGATATTGATAGAAACATTTCAATTAAACTTTCTATATCAGAAGCTTAATCATTCAATGAATCTGCTGAAACAGAAAAGCTACATTGAAATACAAACCTCTGATCTTTATCTTAAATTATCTCAACTCGTACTTTTTACAAATATCAAAGTAAACCTTACCATAAATTTTTTCTATTAGTCTTCTAATAGACCATTTCATCTCTGCTTATTTTATATGAATGTGCAGTTCGTTTAAATTATTTCTGGTTATTTTCTGTTTGAGCCCTTATATATTCGTTTGTGTTAATTAGTTATCTTTGCTAACGGAAGCAGACCTATTCCATTCAATGTATGTTCAAACTACAAAGACTCTTTATATCAATGTTCAAAAATCTGTAACTCGAAAACATTTTATAAAGCGCCTGAGAAGGCTCGGAGGATAGCAGTGGACGGGAATTCAGTTAAAGTTGAAGAACCCATTTTCCGTACCATCTGGAAACACCAGCATCTTCAAGCGAAGGCTTCTTACTGAAAATGTGTTGTGACCAAAACCTTTTTTTAGATATCAGGTCATTCCAGCTGTTCATTGGAGTGTATGAATTGGCTAATTAATAATTTAGTGTTTTTTTTCGATCAAAAATTTAAAATTCTCTTTCTTGGTCATGATGCATTTACGCGGTATTTAAATGTGTGGCGTTTTGATCAATCTGCTTCGATGCTTCTACACATCACTAATATGAGGACGCTTTTTAAACTCATAGCTTCTCCTTAGCGTAAGCAAATCAGAATGTCGGTTGCACATTAGGTTCCGCGGCTGAGTGCCTCAGTTTAACAAAAGTTTCTTTTATACTCTCAAAATCTTTGCCCGCGCATAATAACTCATACTTTGCTAGAAAAGCGAATTGCTGAATGTAATTTAAGTTGTTAAATTTTAGCCTAAATAATTTCGGTTGATTTGGTATTGGAGTTAATGCAAAGTTAATGAAGTGCTAGTACACTTTTGCCTCTATTCTAAGTTGTACAATGCAACCAAATAAAGATGAAAAATGAAAAATTGAGGTTGAATGACTCGTGTCTTACATTTCTTTGGACTGTTTGTTGTCACAATGCGTCAGCGTCAAAGCACAGAATTTCAAATAATTTCTTCGGTATTTGATATTTGGCATCAAAAATTGCGAGAATTTTGGACACGGTAGATTGTTTTAACTTTCCTGCATAAACCCCTTGTAATTTGAAATAGATCCGCTCCATTTTTAGCCGTGTAATTTGATGAAAAGGCCTCAACGGATTGCAGAATAAAGCGATCTTCTAGTGCTAAATCAGTATCCTATGTGCAGAAGATATAGACGTTACTCGAAAGTGTCTACGTGAAGACTGGTAGCCGATGAGCGAAACCTTGACGATTTTTGCTTTCAAATGTTTTGTGGTGGTTTTCGAGGCATCGATGAGGGTCTGGTGGACATTGAAAAGGGATGCGTTATACGGTACAAGCTCTTCTTGACCACCTCACCATTCACTTTAGACAGCATCAAAGCACTGCTGCAGCCAACTTCAGCCCACAACCTGGCGAGAGAACAATTCGAAATCAGTAGTTGTATTATTTACTGGTTCAGGTGCTGACCCTCATGTCCACATTCATTTTATCTATCACATGGATGGCATGGATAGCAGAGAACAATGACTATTTATATCATCTCAAAGTGAATTTCAATGTTAAATTATCAGAGTAGATGAAGTACTGATCCGATCGAACTCACTGATAAGTTACGACGACAAACTAATATATCCAGTCTAACACTGACTGAGGGTCCACTTTTGAACAAAATTATAATAATAGCGGCAGAAAAATCTGACCTGGATGATGTCTATTTAAGTTTAAGAGAAGACACTCCGACAATTGGAAAAGGACAGCAAAGCACACATCTGTGTAACTTTTAAGTCTATAGGGACCCCTACATTTGACAGACAGACTTTGCCGCTAATCAAGAGCATTTGAATGTGAACGTCGAAATGTATTCGAAATGAGAATACTTTACAGCAAACGCAATAGGCTTGAGACTTGCTCCTTTTCAGACTCACAAACTACTTAGGCAACTAAACCCAGGCAGAACTCTGTCAGGATCGTGAATGCTTCTTCAGGGAGAATCGAGCATTTTTCCAAAGCGTATTTTTCTATTTGAATTCACCTACAATAGAAAGGCCAATCTTGTGGCTGCATTTCAGCCAAGTCGGCATCACCTTTTGCTTAGGAATCCACACACGCTCAGTGACATTAAGCAATGATGTCTGTATGTTGATGCACGAGATTCATCGACTAGATCACCCCAAGCCGATGGTGACGAATACCCGCACTTGAACAGGTCGGTTATTAGGTGAGGGCAGTGTCATCTAGACCATGACTTTTAATTCGAGATGCGGTGCAATTTTCTCTCATGCAGCTCTCAGCTTATCTCCAACAAGCTTCAGCTGTACTACTGTGTAGTTTCAGTGAGTCCATTTTGCTTTGAATTGGAATCAATGTTTTTTGTTACAAGGTCATGTCCTATAGTGAGTGGATCATCATTGAATATGACGCCAATCAAATGCAGTCGTATTAGTAATAGCGAAGCAGCAAAGCAAACCTCCTGCCTGATTTGCCTTCAAATTAGTCAGCATATAAATATTGACAAGGAAAATAGTCATTTGTTAATTCTGTAGATTGCATTCAGCAAAGTCAAAAACGCAAAATAATTATCCGAGCTCGTATTTTATTATAGTAAAGAAGCATAGTATATATAGAAGACCAGTAAAATTTCAGCCCAGTTCAACCGACTGATTCGCTTGGTTTGCCATGGCTAACACAGACGATTTTCTTTCCCAGTGTATGGTTCGCTAAATAACGACAAAATGATTGTTCAAAACTGTAAAACCTCTAGTTAGTCAAGCACATTTGAAATTACTGTGGGTTTTAAAATGCCTTCTTTGACGCACTAGCTTTGTCGTTCGGGCTTGCAGTCATACTTCATTTCTGAATGAAATTTTGGCCACTTTTTAAGATAAAACTGTTGGTTCTGATCCTCGGATCACCAAAATCCAGTGTAGCAGCCCTTTTGCGCTGCACTACGCCATCTCAGAATTTTAAGACCTATGACAAACCACTACTATTGAAATAGGAGTGCACGACTACAGATTAGTGTCTTTGAACTCTTCTAGCTCTCTGACTATCTCTCTGGCTCTCAGATACTTGAGTGTCTACTTTTATCTGTTTACCACATTGTCGTTCTTGCGTGTAATCTGCTTTTGATTGTAGTGTGCTGCAAAAACATCAAAACATCAAAACGGCAAAATAACATTTTATTGCCATACGAATATTATAAAGCAATTAGGAGTCATCTCAGTATCAGAAAGTCCAAACGAACGCATGGGTGAATGTGTAATGAAGACGCCAAAAGTAAGTGAAAACAAAACGATAGTAGACCGTTGCGAAATAACGACATAACTCAGACATTCATGATTCAACGGAAGGTAAACTTTAACATTATGAAAACTTATTATCTACTGAAAATTATGGTAAACAGCTGATTTGTTAAATGAAAATACGAAATTCCGGAATGCAGAAGGTTACAATACTAAGAAAGCCATGGGTATCATCAGGACTTTGGCTTTTCCAACAGTTGCCAGGACAAGCAAAATTAGTGCTTTTTGTACGTAAGAGCTTTGAAGCTCAGCTCATCAACGAGTATAGTAGGATGGACATGTTCCGTGCGATCCGAGTCCCAGGTGATTTGCTTTATATATTTCAGCATTTGAAAAACTTAAACGGCAGAATGAAGCCATTTCAGCATGCCCTATTTCTGGTTCATACAGGCATAAGCACTGTAGCTGTTTGGGTTAGAAGAACTTGTTTTTAACATAAAATCAGCAAACTATAGATTTGCAATCTAACAAAAACTAGAACTGGCAATCAGATGCCTATGAATGGCTCAATCAACGTAAAAATGCACATTTGTGTCAGGCTTTGATTCTTCTGCGATCGCCCTTGAGCCTGAATATCTAGAGGCGCAGTTATCACTGCATCTTCAAAGGTTGGGAATTTATTACGCAGCGCTCAGAAATACAATATGGTAGACTTTTGGCATGAAAACATTACAGCATATGCATTTTCTGCATCTCTAGTGTTTTGGATAAGTCTGCCCTGAAATCGACTAAGTTTGGACAGACCTACAGACAATCGAATGTGCTCAAGTAAGGACTGAAGTCTATAAATAAACAAGGCACCCAGAATCAAAACCGATCACCAAAACAGTGAGCACGTCCAACCCTTTTGTGAAAACGCCTTTTGCTCAAATAGGTGCTTTAGTTGAATACAAATTTTAGCTTTGGGAAGCAGAGTATAAGTCAAGTTTTCCTTCGGTGCCCTTAAGCTTCAAATGTCGTCTGTTTGTCATTATTGTCATCTGTTTGAGATTATTGTGGGAGCAGAACCCAGACTTTTTACATGGAATCGACATTAATTAGAAGGTGGCTCGAAGGGTCTAGCATTGGTTGTGATGAGTAGCGAACAAAACTTTGTAGAATTTCGTTTTTGGTACAAAACAATCCATTTGGTGCAAATCCTTAAGTGGAATCGCTATTACACACTGTGTTGTTTTAGTTTAGTTTTGTAGGTTGATCAATAAGTAACAAAACTTACAGCCCATGGTACACATCACGGAGTATTTCCATTTACGGTAAGCTAAATAAGAATACCTCGCATATATCATCCAGGTTTATGCTAGAAAATTCTCCTTGCGACCTCATAAATCATTGCACTTTCAACCGCACATATTTTTGTGGCTCCTTGAAATCTAGAAGCAAAACACATACAACTAAGAAAATGGAATTATTTCCTTCAGCGGTTTAATGTGCATATGCATTAGAGAGACTTAACGCTTTGGAGACTTTAATTTGGAGAGTTAAAACCAGAAATATACAGTGATTGGTTGTCGTCATTGTTGAAAGACTTGCCCATATGATTTTACCAACTCCAATTGGATGTGTATTTTTTTCTCTGTTCAGATGGCAGCATCAACCCAAATTGCTTTCATTATTTGTGAATGTATCATCTGGCAAGATATGTTAACTGCAATGTGTACTTGTGAGCTGCTTCAAAGTTGCAACCTAATCAAGGAATATTTATATTGAGATCTTATCAATCATTCACAAATAAAGTGGTATCAAAATAATCAAGTCTGATGCATTATCAAACGCATTTTATTGAAATTTATCAATCAAAAGTAACCCTTCGATAAAGGAAGCAGTAACTTGGATCAAAATCTTATCGACTTCAAGTCTTTTTCCAATGGAGTAGGTTATTAATTTTGCGAGCATCAATGTTCAGTTGCGAATTGTGTAATTAAGGGTGTTGGATTAATGCAGCATGACTGATTTCACTTTGAAAAGGGAAAGTTGTGCGAAAGGGCTTACATGAGCACAACGGTTTGACAGTAAAGAGACCACAAATTACTGCCAAACTAAAACGCTCATACATTTTCAAGCACGTTTCCAAGCAAGGAAGTAGCATTATTGTGATTCGTTAATAATATATCGTTCTGAGGAATTCTGTTGGATCTATTGCTAATATATACTTATGATTAATGAATGAAAGCATGGGTAATGATTTCCATAGTGACAATCTGTTTCGCCTATTTGGTTGGAACTGCAGGAGCCTGCGCAGGAAGAGAACACACGACGCTGCCACAAGTACAATTTGTAAATCTTTATCAAGGTAAAACTGTGCTCAAGTTATTTCTATCCTTAAGGCTATTGTCCAGCAGAAGGAATTTCACAAAATTCTATTGAGAAATCGGTAAATTTTCAAGTTTACCAAGCTTTTAAAGCAACGCAGTTATTTAATTCTGCTGGGACCCTGATTATGAATGAAGATAAGCAGAGCCCTCCAAGAATCACCTCAATTTGTAGCAATACAACACAAGGTGACAAACACTTCACAAGAATATACCTCTGCGAAGTGAATGTGCACGACGTCTCTTATGATTTCATACACACGTTCCGATTTCTACAAAAGTGAGCTTTGACTTTGTTAACCCAGTGATATCCCAAACCTAGCAATGGGAGAAGAGTGATTGCGTTCAATGAACTAGAGATTTCGGCTACAGTTGGAGTGGATCGCAAAGGAATAGTGCAGATAATCTCCGATTCGCCACCATTTGCGGCGATAAGGTCAAGAAAAGTCGATTTCCTTTATCATGAAAGGACGATTCATTCCTTATTTCTTCGTTATGTCAGGCTGGCAATTAAATCCATTTGGTGTAAATTAAGGTGATTCATTAATAATACCATGATTGCCTCCAAATCTACAAGCCTTCACTTTCCAAAGACTCATTTTATTTAATGACGTGCAGTAACTAGGGTATCTTAAAGCTGTGTCGCATGTAAAAACAATGAACTTTGTGGGGTTTTTTCAACAATTTTGAAGCAATGGCTCTTACGACGATTACATAAGATTCACCATAGTTGTTAACAAGAACTGCCCGCGTCCATGGTCTTAGGTTACAAGTGGGAGCCATATGGAAATCTGCTTCTAAATGTCATTGCGTTTGAGCGGATGGGTTGCAGTAATTATAAATAAATAAATAAATAAATAGTGTTTGGCCTTTGGTAAGTTGGTATTTTTAGAGACTGGAGTTTCAGACGTGTGAGTTAAGTAGGTTGACAGTTAAGAGTGTTAGAGACGTAAATTAAACTAGCGATGAATGAAATGGTCTGGCTATTCCTTAAGGGAATGATAGACCTTAGATTATCAGGTGAAAGTTAAACTTCCACAAAAGAACTATGAAGCACACTATTTGCTGATCGGTAACGAATGTTGAGGATTTATGAATGAGTTCGCCAAACACTCCTGATTCTAGTTGGCCTCGATTTTATTTGCACAAACGAAGCTTCAGCGTTTTGTATGGTTTTGCAGGAGTGCTAGATCGCTTCCTCGTCCGCAGTGCCTTGTCACATTCAGTTGAGTCTCACTGCTAGAACCGTTTTTGACAAACTGACATGATACAAGTTTTCGTATGAGCAAGAAGGCCCACGTCGGTTAGATTGATCACTTTGAATAGGTGCTTAATTTCATTTTGAATTCTGCCGATTCAACCGGAGACACTCTCAGTCTGCACACTCGAGTTCGATTTTACAAGCTTCATCCTTGTGGATCCATCATTTGGTATGAAAGAACCGGCTGGTGAATGATGTCATTTCCAGATTACTTTTTGATTTTGCTCAAAATCAACATCTAACAACTCATTGTCAGCTAACAAAGATGCTTTTCGTCGAATATGCAGAAACAAGCATCAGAAGTATAGACGCAGCGGGTACAACGTGATTTACTGACTATTCTACTCTTTACTGCAATACGCGGAGTCGATGCCTATGGTTAGGTTATGTGGTCAGATGAACTTGCTGTTTGGACAAGTTACTTTATGACAAAGCCTAGTGGACCACTGGACGTGGCTGTACCTGGATTGCGTTCTTTGGACCATCTCACTTCGGTATAACCAGCTTGCCTTTGGCAATCGCAAACTGGCACACAAAGATATTCCAGCTGAAGTTATCTTGCAATTTACTTGTTACTATTTGTGCAAATGAGTAGCAGAAGCTTTTGAAAGAATGTCAACTCAACATTTTTGATAATCTGAATGTAAAAAAGACTCTTTGAAGTGGCATCCGGCTAGAGCAAAGTTGCAAGTCCAGCGCTTCTAAATTACCACGTTTTTCTCCAAGCTCTGAGCTGCGATTCTTCGCATACAGATTCAAATTTTAATTGTTGTTCAACTACGCCAAAGCATGAATGATTCTGTCATGGAGCAAAGTAATTGCAATGCTGCCTAATCTCGAAAACTTAGGGAGTCAGGTTTAACTAAATTTGTTGATTTTTGTCTGAACAAAGAAGGTGTTTTGAAGTCCGTAATGTGTCCATAGGATTGTTAAACCCAGATGATAAATGTAAAGGCAGGTAGTCCGCAAAGTATCCTTCGCATTGTATCCACGCAGTTGCAGGAAATACGCTACATTAACATGAAACGCTGTTTTTAAGGTGTTCTTTAACGATGTGAAGTGGCTGACTATTTTGTTCGCACTAATACGTTATTACAGCGCGTCGAGAAAGACTAGCTTATAAATATCGTTTGAAAATACTGAGTGAACCTCTGCTGTTACAAAAGGAAATGATGGTTTTGACTTTTCGGAGTCTATCCGCGTGGTTCAAACAAGAGGAACTAATTTGCGTCACATTGCCTTTGCTTCAGGAACTGTTATTGCCCTCCCTTCTCCTCAGTGCCCTGTTAGTTTCAATTGAGAACAACTGCCAAAGTATTTACATATCATACAGACGGATTGGCTGTTTTAGTTTGAAACAGAATGCCAACGTCACTTGAACTGACCGGCGTCTTGATAGTTGTACAGCAGCAGCCAATTCAATAGGGAGTGAAAATGTTTAAAAATACTTGGTGGGTGGACGAGCTGGACATTTCCAGCTACACTTTTCCGATGGCTCTCTTTCAGAAAGCATGGCAACTTCAACTACCGTCCATTACCATCATACCTCAAATGTTCTATCAAATGTCCATTCAAATAACGATCAGCGCTAGAGCAGCGAAGGCCCCGGCAAACACACCTATTAACTCGCTGTGGTGACAGCTGAATTTGTAGAAATCATGGTTTGTACGAATGCATCTGCATTTTTGTCATCAACCATGTTTTCAATGACCAAGTCATATCACGTGACTCTATAAAGTGTGAATCTTCGAATACACAAACGCAATAATGATTGTCAACTCCATATGATTGACCGTTCATTTGTGCCCTTCTCCAAATCGCTTGTTGGATCGCCCAGATGAGGCTGATCATGTTTGCGATAGGCGAAATACTCAGCTGCAGCACGTTAGAACAGATTGATAAATGAATTGCATTGGTTAACTGCATAAATTGTCTTGGTTGGATAAAAGGGATTGTATCGACCAAGTGGCAGATCAGGGATCATTGGAGTGGAATATGTAGACTTTGTCCAAAAATTTCATTCATCTTGTTGACATCTCTAATCCCGTTGCGGTTTGCTAAATTTGACTCTCAGTTTCACCGATCCATCAGTCGCGCCGATCCATCAGTTCTTCGAAAATTCCCAATTCCATGGTGCACTCGCGTTCCCACGTGCTTGATAATTAGCTGATGGGTTGCATAAATGATGGATGCAATTTGTAGGGCATTAAAATTACAGCAAATCGTAGCAATTCGTGTAGTTACTTTATTCAAAAAACACTTATTAGACTTTAATTTTTTTTCTAGATTTGAAATTAATGTTCTAATATAGAGCTTCAGGAACAGATTTGCCTCTCTACGACGGACATCTATTAATGTCCAATTAAAACACGACTGTTTTGATCTCGATGGAAAAGAGGACAATCAAGCAATGTACGTTTTTGACAATTGTTGCATAAAAATCAGTACAGATAGTCGTGTTTCAGCTGTTGAATTATAGTACTGTCTGATTGGGAGAAGAAGTGAACTTAGACAGGAGGCTAATTTTCTCAGCAGCCTTGACAAGAGTGTCAATCTCAGAGCTCTCAACTTTGAGCGCCGAAATGAGATTCTGCACCTGGACCGATGATAATTGTGACTGCTGACTTCGATTTGGTTTCTCGTCAGACCACAAGGTCATGTTCGTTGTAGCAGCTCGTTTCTGTTCTCTCAAACGAACGGTGAGGTGATCATACTGAAAACGAACGTTCTCCAACCATCCCAATAAACCTGACTTGAGACGGTCACGAAGGGTCTGCACCGTATGGCGCATCTCCATCTCAGTGTCTGTTAGGCCCGCGTCGACACCTAGAAAAACACCGCAAAAGATTAGTAAGTAGCAAAGGCCAAGGCTTTTCCCATCAATCACCAGCTTGCATGCACACGGTTTTTAGTAACCCCTGCATCTCCCACACTCAGGACAATAATTTGGCCTTCTAGGGCCGCTTTATTCTGCAATCGGTTGAAACTCCACTTTGGCTTTCCTTCAATCGCCCCCTCCTGCAAATAGCATTTACACCGAGGTGCTATTCACGACGCGCAGTCTTACGAATCCCCCGAAGATGTGCTTTCACTTATCTATCCGTATTTAGAAAATATGGCTTGACGTATGAACACAAGCACAGCATACCTTAAAAATAATATGGGACTACCTACAGTCTGCGTCACCTCGCAGACTTCTTTTCTTGACTGGACCTCGGGAACACAAATACGGCAGATCGAGGAATGGAAAAAAAACCTCACGCTCTTATTTCTGAACGAGAAGCTAGTTTTTAATCTCCTAATAAACCACTCTGGTTTCACCGAAGTGGTTCTCATAAGTGCCTCTAAGATGCAAAGAAACTCACTGTAAATGCGACGAGCTATTTCTGAGAGTCGGTGATTGAGAGCTTCTTGACGCTCCAGGATGCGCGCATGTCGGTCAGTGAGTTCACTAGCGCGAGTATGGAGAGCGTTGCGAGCGTCAGCTAACGTCGCCACCTCCTCCGATTGCACCGCTAACGCACCTTCCACTCCTTCAGTGTATCGCCACACTGAAGCTGCCAGGGCCGCCAAGTGGCTCATTTGAGAGGTGCGCAACGACTCTGTTGCCTAAAAGCACCAGCATGTTTAGTTATAACAATAAAACCACCCTTCAATGGTGAGAATACAGATTGCGAACCCACATTGAGAAAAAGACGAAAAAATTCGGGTTCTGAAAGGTTAGCACCATCATCCGGGGAGGACATTATAGGAAGTCGAGCAGAATCAGCTGCTTTAAGGTTTCGTCTGCAAGTCCTAACAAAATCTGATTCCTTCGGTCTGCAAATTAGAGAGAAATCGTCTAGATACATACTGAAGAAAAGATAAAATCCAAAACAATGCAATTTTTACCGGGTAGAGACTTCCTTCTCCATGCTCCAGTGGGTTTCCTTATTAGTCGCCAGTTCCCTTTTTTCAATTTGTTGTTGAATGTGAACAGGTGTAAACGAGAGATCAGACACCGAGATGGATCGGGTAGGCAACGGGACTGTTACGATTCCGGGATTAGTTTCAAAGGCAATAGTGAGTGCAGGTGAACTCAGATCGTCTTCATCACCCTCAACTGAAGGCATTTTGCCCGGTAGCAGACCGATCACTGCTCGTCCAAAGCCCCTTCCTCCGTAAGTTTGGTTTTTCAAAGTTTTTGTCAATAAAAGGTACTCCACACTGCAAACTTTTGATCTAAATTTCACCAGCATATCTAAAAGAGTACACAAGTATTATGAGCTCGACATAACAAATTTTAAACAAAATTGAAAGGCATGCAGATGGTACTCACCAGGGTCAGAATTTTCGTCACCCTTGACCGAAAAATAGAGTTCGCGAAGATAATTTATCCAGGGGATACTTACATGATGGATGCCGAAGTTGTTAATGCAAAAGTAGGAGCAGGTTATATCAAGGAGAGGAAGATCACTGGAGTTGGGCCAGATGTAGGTGGCTGGAACTAGGGTTAACTTGATACTATCGTTGCACGAGTCCATCTCAGAGTCGATGTTGCTCTCATCATCGTCACGACGTGTCAAGGCGTCAAATGACTTCTCTAGGGTTGGAAGCTCCAAATCTACGCTGTCAATGAGGTACAACACTGGGACGCTGCGGCCTAACGTCCAAAATAAATGAACAGTTTTCAAAACCTTCAGGGTTACTGTAAGTTTTGCGAGATGGCGAAGTTATGGAAAAAACTATAGACCGACTTTCAATTTCAGGTCATAATATCAAGCTAACTTTGCATTTTACCGATTTAAATCGAGCTCTAGACATTTCAATGCGATATGCAGTTAAGATGATTTGTGGAACCATTTCAGCTTACTTAGGAAAAGCTTAAGCACTAACGTTAATGGCTTGATCAGCCAAAAAGCTTTTTAATACTGAAAGAATGGAAGTTCGAAATAGGACTCGTGAGTAGTTTACGAATGACCTGGAGAGCACCAGAAGGACTGTGTTTCCATTCTGTACGTTTAAGTGAGGTGGCCTGAAAGACCGAGCTGAACTTTTCGATCCAAAAACACTTATGGCTTTGATCTGAATGCCAACTTTAACGCTCAGGAAGGGAGACGCTGAAAGCGCTCTTAATCTTTACTGATCCCCACATGCGTTAACTCGTTTTCTAGTAATTACGTTATAACTACGAACTTCAAAAATAACAAAGTAGGAGGAAGTGGAAACGCGAACCTTGAGGGCGCGAGTTAGATTGAAGCAGAATGGAAGGTGGAACATGTAGACAAACACCGTGGAATATCCTTCCAGCTCGATTGGCGAAACAAACAACATCGGGTTGGCCTTCACCATCTGCGCTTCGAAGGCATATCAACGCATCAAAATCAAAGGTATAGTAGTCCTCATTAGCAGGAAGAATTCGAACAATACGAACTAGTGGCTGATTGATCGCAACTGGAGATGCACTCACTAATTGAATATCACCATTTTCGCAAATTGTATAAATCGGCACTCGCAGAAGTGCGGCTTGGGCAAATCTGGCTTCGTTTAAAAAGGAAGGAGAACCAAAATCGAAATCGGTGCAGACAGCTCCCATTGCTTCACTTAGGTTTAATCCACGAGATGACTTAACAAGAACGTTCTCCTTTTCGGGGTTATCAGAAGAGATATTAAGATTAACGACAAGTTCATTCCTAAACTCAAAAGATCCTCCGGAAGAGTAAATGAGCCGACAGAACTGAAGTTGCCCATCACTGGTCAGAAATACAAGAAGATTCGGTATACAAGGGTGCCATCGCACGCGAACAAGTCGATGTATCTTGACAGAATCACTCAATATGCCATCATATGCGGTAAAGAGTTTTGCGATAATCTTGACCTGTTTTGAACGTAGCAATGTCTCCATTCGAGAGATGTCAGTGACATGAATAGAGGTTTCAGTGAGTATGGCAAGATAATTACGGTCGGGCGATAGCAACATGGACAGAGGGTAAGAAGACGGTTGTGGAGTAAGGAAAAAAGTTTTTTTATTGAGTTTATCATCTAGTGATAGAATATGAATTTGACAGGCTTTTGTATCAAGAATGAAGATGCGGTCCGAGGAGACTAAAAATGAAAAAAACAACCAGGAACTTACCTTTATTCGCAACATAAGAGTTATTTGAGCAGTAGAGAACTTTCGGTAAAAAAGGTGATTCCAATGAACAATTTTCAAATTTAAGTTCAGGTAAGTAATCCCTCAACAGCCCTTCCATATCTAACGAAACCTCAGAACTTTCGAATAGGTTACTCGGTATTCACATAAGTTAAACTGCGGATAAGTTGATTCAGTGTTTTGCCTTATTTTGTTACTTTCAGCAGGTTTCAATGCGAAATTATGTCGAATTTGTAAGGAGGCATTATTTACTGTGTTTTTGCATCAATCGACCTAAATACAAATTCTCCGTCTTACAGTATATAAACCCTTGAAGTATATATCATTATTCCAATATGATTGTGTGTTAATCATTTTATCAATTTAAGGTCATGTGTTTCTATTACTTTTTAATGTGTTGTATCTTTCATTATTTGTAGGTGTGTTCCAAATTTTCCCTGGACCCCATCGCAATATTCTAAGTTTATTTTTTCGCATGCAATCCATCTTGCCTCCTTACTTTTATTGTATTAAATTAATGATGTTTGTGTTTGTGATTGCAGAATGTATTCTCGCATGTTAGTAGCATTCAGTTGGAGTTTGATAAACTATCAAATAGGCCAGTACGCCGCAACCAACCTTAATGGAGATAAGTCATCCTTTGTCAATCGGGCTGCAGCCGCAGTTGATCAACTGGTTGAAACATTCAAGGTTGGCCAAAAGCTCGTTTAATGGCTGAAAGGTAGGATACTGTTGGCGCTCCTGGGCTTTCATTGTGCATTTCTGTTGGTGGAACCAAGGTTTACTCGAAGGGTTTTGGGTTTGCGGACGTTGAACAGGGCGTCAGAGTTACCCCAAACACCAAGTTTCGAATAGCTAGCATCAGCAAGTCTTTCACCTCACTTCTTGTCGGCCGCATGATTGATCGGGGTCTCATCGACCTCAATGAGGATATTAAATCCTACCTTCCCAATTTCTCTCCCAAAACTAAGGATGGAAAAATCGTAATTCATTCTTTTGTGATTGAGTTTTCAAGGTTCCAATAACGATGCAGCATTTGATGAGTCATACCAGTGGTGTTCGCCATTATAACATTTCTGAGGAAGAGAAAAACTCAGATAAGGTAGATAATCTTACTAACATATATTTATGTATCCTAGTACCCTGATGAAATTGTTGGAACAAAGTCCTACGAATCTGCGCAAGATTCGCTTGCGATTTTCAGAGACGATCCATTGGTTCATTCACCGGGAGAGGATTATCTTTACAGTACCTATGGTTTTACCGTCGTATCTGCCGTGATCGAGGCAATAATGGCCAGAACGCCGCCAGTTCAGTCTCTTTTCGAACATTCGGTTCTCCTCAAACCTTCGAAAGATAATGATACGACTAAACCGTCTGATGGAATTAAAATCGATTCCATTTTCCGACAGTTGTTCTCCTTTTTGGGTCTTCAAAATACCTGCCTTGATGATCCCTACAAAGTCGTTCCCTTCCGGGCCAGGTTCGTTTTTCATGTCTACTTAAGGAATATAAGTTTTATTGTCTACCTTTTCACACAGACCATACCGTCGAGAAAAGAGCACTTGCGGTCGACTGGTCAATACTGCTTGGGTAGATAACTCTAGCAAGTGGGCAGGGGGAGGTCTTCTCTCTACAGGTCCTGATCTTATCCGAATGGCTAATCATCTCGTGGACATATATATGGGTCAGCAACCTCATGGTGCTCCTCCTATCGTTTCTCGTGAAACTCTCATCAAATGCCTCTGGCACCCGAACACCGGTACATTCCAGGGTTCTTGGATCTCTGGAGGTCTCTATGGTCTGGGGTGGTTTGTTGCCAGGGGAGTGAGATACTTATATTTTACCACAGATATGTCTATTGATCCTTAACTGACCAGCCTTTGCTCCTCCAGACGGTCAACGATTCCCGCTGATATGGAATCCAGGCAAGTCCCCGCCGATCGTCTCTACGTTGGTCACACCGGATCAGCTGTCGGTTTCACTTCTATTCTTCTTATGAGCCTTCCTATCGTCACAGAGACAGAGCCTTCACCAATACCGCCTATTTGTGTTGCTGTTTTAGTGAATCTCGAGTCGGCCAAAGGAATCGGTATTTTGGCCCTCCAACTTGTCGAAACTATCACCGATATATTGGTCGCCTCCGAACCATTATCTTCAGTTGCTTTTCAAGCGCAGATTAATTATCCGAGCTAGTAATACTTAAGTGGATTTGTAGCTGTGATTACTTAGGCTTCTTTTGATTTGCCGTTCTCAAAAAGCTTCGCAAGTCAGCGTATTGGTTCTTAAATAGAGCATCTTATCACGTAAGTCGCTCATATTCTTCAGTTCTTTTGAAATCGGCCAACAAACAGGTTGAAATCGAGCTAGACATATTTAGATCGGCTGTTGCTATCATTGACAGGGAGGTTGGCAGTTAACGGCCACTGATCGGAAATTATAGTTTAATTGGTAAACGACGCAATGTTGCTAAAGCTCGGAGAGAGACATCTTAAGCTGTAAACTTTCACGACTACATTTGAGCGGGGGGAAGGCCGGAGCCCTCTACGATAAGCTTCATAAGGGACATGATGCTCCTCCCTCAGACATCTCTACTTATCCTTTTTGACTTCGATAGCCCGGGCTGGGAGGCAATTATTTCCAACGCAGCATGCACCAACCAATTGATAACGCCCAAATCTCTAAGAGTAATCTATAGTAGCAGCTGGTATGAATCCAGCTCCTTGATTAGGACTAGCAATGCATGCAAAGAAAGATTAGGGTGGTAGAGTGAGTTGGGGGTCCTCTATCATCCGCACTCCTAGTCTGTCAGGTCTTGTTTTCAGTCATCGTGGCTGGGGGAGGGATGTCCAGGTCGTTAGTGCATTGCAACTCTAGTTTGTGGTATCTGAATGCACGGTGGTGGACTGCAGATTTTCGTGGGCCGGCAAAATGAGACGTGGTTGATTGACAGAGGGGACACTCAACACGCGAGTCCTCTGCAATACGCCATTATGTAGCATCATATAAACAGTCCAAGGATTCGTTCCGAGATTCATGTGAAGTAAAATCTGATAAAAATGTCTGTGTTGTAATAGGCTTAAAAATCTACGATGGACTCCAATCCCCGAGGCCACCAAATTAGTTGAAAATGTTTCCTTAGTGCGTTGGCAGGTATTTCAGTTCAGAAAGAGCAGAGAGCTGTCAAAAAGTCTCAAACAGCCGCATTTTCTCCTGGAACCTCTAATGATACAAGATAGCCATGAGCAAGGGGGAAGAAAGCGAGAATCTGAACTAACTTATAGCAGAAAATAATT
Organism: Moniezia expansa; assembly: GCA_019097775.1. NCBI lineage: Eukaryota > Metazoa > Platyhelminthes > Cestoda > Cyclophyllidea > Anoplocephalidae > Moniezia > Moniezia expansa. The sequence continues at coordinate 30,953 of JADFDV010000003.1, forward strand.
TCCTCCCATCCTCAGGGGAAGGATGGGAAATCTGGGTTCAGTGCTGTTTGTGGACTAAGGGTAAACGAAACTTACAATTATACGCTAGTTTTTTTTCTTCATACTAATCCCGCCAAAGGTGCTTAGAAAAGCCAGTACATTTATAGAACAAATTGAACCACACAGTGATTTGCACCAGACATAAGCTCGGGCGACCGACTTTGTACAAAGACTACCCATATGCAGTTAGCTGCTAGAATATTTCACTGACATTAAGCAAGTTTTCGCGTGCAATTTTAGTTTTGGTAGACAGTTCGCAATACCTACATCCCTAGGTGAGGGTCACAAAGACACTGGTCGAAACCATTAGACAAGTGTTTTGTTCCATTCGATCCTTCAAAATAAAAGTTCAACGAAATCAAAGTCTTAAGCTATATTCGGTGCAATTCTCGTTTTAATCAAGATTCAACAATTCTACTTTGGTAAATCATTGACGGCGTCTGCATGAGTTTCCAGTTTACCAGCGTACTCCGAGGAAGGTGTTGAGAAGGGTGCATATTCGACGACCTTCAATTTGCCAACAATGTTTCAAGCCGAATCCCCTCATTCATTGGCAGTTAGATGGAAGCCGCCACCACTTGGTGATAATAGAAAGAAGGCTAATGAGGACCTGGATACCACTGTAGAAGATTCGAAGATCCAACATGGGAAATTTCTGACTCATCGAAGTTACCAATTGGTCATTTGCTGGAAACTTTAGTTCTTCCAGTTATATGGAGGTACCCTGTGGATACGAGCTGTTTGGAGTAATAAATGTACTCATTTTTTGCACGAGTGCCTTTGTTTGTCAGCATTTATGTCGCACGCATCTGTTACCAATCCCTCAGTGTTTATATGATCTTCCCTGAATGGGTTGACATTACTTTAATTAGATGCCTGTCGAATGATTTTGACTCTATGATACCTCAATCGCAAGCATTAAAGCTACTTAGCGATATTTTTTAGTACAAATGCTTTCACCCGAAGTTCGTGGTAAAAATTGAAGCTATATTAAGTCTTGGCCTATTATTTGGACGGCAAGTAGTGGGACAGGCATAAACATTTGCCAAAATAATCAGGCTTGGACTCGTTTTACATGCACTCTTCATGCGATTACTGAATGTTTCCGCTTAATAAGACAAAATTTAACAGTGGATAATTTTTAGTCATTTGATTATCAGGTGATAAATGAATTGTAAGCACTATTCTGAAGTTAAATTAAGGTGTATTTTACTGGCATTATTTATAAGACTAAAAGGTTTACCACAAACATTAGATTAGCAAGCAAAATTATATTTAAATTCAGTCTAAGAGAATATGCTAAAGCCAGTCCCCTCAGGTTAGTTCCTTTGTTTCATATACTTTTAGTTCAAATAAGCTGCAAGTTGTCAAACTATTACGAGTTCAAGGTCGATAATTGTCGTAGTGACAAGCCTGGTTTGTGTGTGCAGACGCCTTTTTCCAATATTCGTCTTCACTTTATGTGCATATTGTTGAATTACACTCCAAAAACATGTTCTAAATTATGCAAACATAGTCCGCGAGATTACTTTGCATTTCTTGACTTAATCACAGTATATGTGTAGTCAGTACACCCTCGGTTTGCGCTTAACTACAAGGTTCTGTTTTCTTTTATTAGGTAGTGCAGCAAATCATGTCCAGTTTGTTCTATAAATTCGCCAAGTGTTCCTCTTCGTTCCAATTTTCTCCCTTCATGCGATCGCGCCACTACTCTATAAAAGTAACCCAAAAAGCCCCTCATTTCGCTGGAACTGCCGTTGTTAACGGCCAGTTCAAGGAAATTGAACTTCGCGACTTCATCGGAAAGTACCTCGTACTCTTCTTTTATCCTCTGGATTTTACGTTTGTCTGTCCAACGGAATTAATTGCATTTTCCGATCGCATCGATGAGTTTAAGAAAATTGGATGCAACGTTGTCGGTGTCTCAACTGACTCTCATTTCAGTCACTTATCGTGGATCAACATGCCTCGCAAGGTCGTTATTATCGCATTCAATTTCATTTTTTACATCGCTTCATTTTTTATGTCCTCACTCTGGTATATAGACTGGTGGACTGGGTGGTTTAAGCTATCCTCTCTTGGCCGATTACAAGAAAGAGATTGCTCGCGAATATGATGTCTTATTGGAAGATCAAGGCGTCGCTCTTCGTGGACTATTTATCATCGATCATAATGGCGTGATTCGCAGCATGACAGTCAATGATCTGCCCGTTGGTCGATCGGTCGACGAAACCCTTCGCCTTGTCAAAGCCTTCAAATTCGTTGATGAGAATGGTGAAGGTAAGGACATTTCCTTGTACTATCAGCATCCGCTCACGTGGGCACGGAAAGTTTCGAATTGGTTTGCATTCGTATTACTGACTCATTTTAGAGCTTTTGATCCTGGTAATTACTTGGTGCTTTTTCGTCGTATTAATCGATCAAAGATCCAACCTCTGTTCCCCTTCGTCCATAGTTGCTTTCTTATTTGATAACCGCATTTGGCTTTGTGAATAACACTGCTGATTTTTTTTTATTGATTTATTAGAGTTACATCTGCTATTCAACCGTAGGATAAATAAATTCTATGCTAGACATCCTCATTGGAAAAAAACTTTTCACCCTTTATCTGCAGTTTGTCCGGCCAACTGGAATTCGGGATCGCCTGCCATGAAGCCAGACGTTGAAAAGGCAAAGGAGTACTTCGAAAAGGTCAACTAGGTACTTCATCGGGGTGAAGCCGCTACTTCTGGCAATCCATTCACAAAGACGTCTTAAAACTTTAGCTAGGTTTTGCTGCTATTCTCAGTGAATATAATCCTTTTTATATCAATGCGTTTTTCTTGCAATTTACCAATCACAACTCTACAAGCGCGCATGATATGGCTGTTAGAACTGCTGTAGACTTGACTTGGATATAACTTTGAAGAGAATCACTGATTTTCCGTCAACAAACAGGCTGCTTTATTTATTGGTAAAATATATCGTCTTAATATCATAAGTGGTTTGACTTTCTTTTCTTCGCCGATTCCATTCGTTTTATGAAACTAGACCGTAACAGACAAAACCTGTACCGGAGGGGGTGAGGTTCCTCATTCTGGACCAATGCGAGCAGTTCAGCGAATTCTTTGAAGCGCATTCAACTCTGATGAATCTGATATGCTGAAAAGGTAAAAGATCATAATTTCATCCACTTTAAGGCTTTAAGGAAGGAGCGGTCAGAAGTTCACCAATAGCACTATATTTTCTAAGCATTGACAGAACGACATGATGGCCGCTCAGGCAGATGCAGCGCTCAGTCCGTGCTCGATCATGGGGTGTGTTCTGTTTTAAGAGTCCTGTGTGGTCATCCTGTTCAGATATCTATTTCGTAGTATTCTCTTCCCAGCCAGTAGTCTGTCCCCCTAATTTACTCATTCTATACAAATAAATAAATAGGTATAGCTGTTTGGAATAACCTCGAACTCAGCACATCAAACTACGAGCCTTGCAGCCAGGGCAAAGTCATCGAGTAAAGTTCATTAAATCCACTAATTTCTTTTGTTGTTTCGAGTATAGCCCATCATTTTAATCGGTTTTAACGCTATCGATTTGTAGGAGCGGCAGCTTTTGATTTCTTGGAATCTTTCGCCCTGTATTTTGAGTATTGTTGAACATTTTCAGTCAAAAAAAATATTTACACCTTATCTGCAGTTTGTGGGGCCAACCGGATATCAGAACTGCAAAATATTATTTAGTCAGGCCGACCTCAAACGTGTCGTTTAATCAGGAGTGCCAGAATTAAACTTTATTCGAGCGTCTTTGCTGTGGTTCTGGCTGGCACGATGCAAGCACGCCGATTATGAGTTGACCAGACAAAGCATCAAGAGCCCAACGGGTGTGATTTGCGACCCTTGACAACATGACGACGTCTGATGTCAGTAGCAATATGAATTCCAATGATTGATCTGGGCTGTAGTATTTTATTTAAGGCCTTGTATAAAATCGCGTTTTGACAATACAATTGGGAGGAGGAGGTATTAACTACCCACGAACGTGAGAACAGCTAGTTCAAGATAAGTTCTTTCACTTTAAATCACTCGCTTGACCTATTTTTAGCAAATATGTAAGCGCCGCTCGTAAACTCCTTAGCGCCCAGAATCAATCAGCTCATGTGTGATCGAATAGTTATTTTTGATGTGGTTTGTCACGAGATTCCCCTTTATAGCCCAGTTCAAAATCAAAACCTGTCAGTTGGGCTAGGTATACTAACCTGTTCAATAATAGGTCTAAAGGTGCTGACTTTACCGATTTGCTTTGCAATATAACAGTGGCCAGAGATTGAGGAGGCGAAAAGACAGATTGTTCTCTCCACGAGACGAGTCTAACGTTTCTGAAAACCGATCAAATAACTTTGATAGATTTAATTACATAAGGAAGTTTTTAAACTAATATTGAAACTGGCTTTCTGCTAGTACCTCTGAACCTCTGCCGCAATACATCATGAGACCTGGATTATGCTTTTATTTATAAGCTAACGATATCTTTAGTGCTAGTAACAAGAAAAGAAGGAATCGTAACTTGGCGTTCATATTCATAAGTAGTGTGAAAGTTAAGGAATAAGCAGAGAAAAAGTTGGCTAGGTCACAATAAATCAGTACAATTACGCAAATGCCGAAATTGGTTCCCAATAGTCTGAGACTAAATGTTCCACAATTCCCGATGTCAATGCCGACTTGCGGTATACAGATGGCTGTAACGAAGATAAGCTGGCAGAGGAGCAGAACAATACTCCTTAGAAACCAGTTGATTCTTTCATTCATTTCTTAATCATTTTGAATAAGAAGTACATTGCTGACAAAACCAACCCTCTCAGTACCTCAAGGACAGTGAATAATTATTCGATTAACTCTAACATTCACTGCATTCTCAATTGTCGCCAGAGCAAAAGATATTGAACTATTTCATCTGTAACAGCTTTATGTCTAATAAACTTAAGGGGTTTTATAACGGTTCAGAGCACAGCCAGAAGAATCATCTTGAATGTAGGAAGTTGAATAGACATGAGCTCTAAAGATCTCAAATCAAAATCCTTTCAAAAATGAGGCCATTTTGTTTCTTCAAAGAAGACTACTGCTACGATATCTTCGCATGTGCTAGAGAACTCCCTTGCAAACTTGTAGTGAAATACCTGAAACTTGAGCAATTGACAGCATGCTAATGTTGTATTAAATGCTGGATCTTCCAGGTCTAAGCTAAGGCATGAGAACTGTTGGACAACGAAATAAACATCCTTGGTTGGTATTTCTGGGACTATGTTGTTCCCAGGCAAGGAATCGCATCATCTAAACCTGAAAGATTAATGTCGAAGGGATCCTGAATGATGAAACTAAGATTAATCTCGTCTCTCGTTACTGCATGGGAAATTAACAGAGACGAACACATGATCATTGCGCTGACAGTCTCCTAAAACCAAAACCTTTTTTTTAGGTCAAACGAGGGATTGCTTCAGGTACTTAAAGGCCCTGAGTGAATGAAGCGATGCCCTAAAAGCGTACCACAAAAATCAACGCTTATTTTACTTTTGACTGGTGACGTCAAATGGCGTTCGCTTGATTTTCCGACAAACCACCATGCTCTAAAAGACGGGCTAAAATTTTATCGGAAAAATAACCTTCAAGTCAGCAGAACCGCTATTACATGTTTGTTAAATAGCTTACCGATGTAATAAGTGTTCATGAACCCAAGAGCTTTTTCAAGAACCGACCTCACCTTTCTCTTCATGCGACATCATATTCGCAGATTTGAGCACCTGATGGGTTATTTCAATTTGTAGGCGGCTTTTCAAGATCAAGTTGACGGCATGCCAGTAAGTTTAAAAGTAAACTGCCTGCCGTCGAGTCGTAGTTTATATTCTCAATCGCCTACACCTACGCCCAGAGAAAGACCACTGGGAAAGTCCAACTATTAGGGTGGTAGAGCATAACCATATCCAAATTTATGCCTTCGCAAACGTGACAAGTCGATGATCAAAGGATCCTCTTAATACAAACTGTATAGTGGCTTTCCAAAATGATGGTATCGAAACGGATATCAAATAATTGGATCAACTTTTTCCAGGACCTAGATTTTTGCCTCGATGTTGATACGGTCAGAGCCTGTCTGAAGCACGAAACATTACTAGAGCAATAGAATTTTCCAATCTCAGTAGTTATGCCTTTTTTGAGATGTAAAAGTCACACATGACAAGCTTTAATCACGATTAATAAGGTGTTTACTAGGTACTGTTGTCTTCAGGATCCGCCCAGATATTGTCGAGACTGACGCCACCTCACGGCAGCATCAGGCATTGAAGACTTCCTGAAATACACAATTTTCGTCCGAAGATGCATACAAAGCTTGCCATTTAAAGCACATAATCTCGTGCAAGTATTTTCATATCTGCAGTCCAGCAGACTTCATCGGAATATTGAATTTTCATACCTCTCTTCAATGCTAGGATTGCACTCGGAACTTATGAGGCTTGTGATGAAGCATATAGATATCCAGTCGATGGCTCATAAGTGAGCAAGAGGAAATCCTGTTTCGAACATCATACTTCAGAAAATAAAAGCTTGGATAAATTTCGTATTGCATTGATTCTCGAATTCTAATCCATCTAAATGCTTACTTCTTATTTATAACCAGTTATTAGGGAAGAGGCAATGGATTATTTAGTTTTAGTCGGCTAATACATGCATTAATTATTCTGCATCAGACCATTCCCACAGTTTGATGCCACTTCTTGATCCAAACTTGGGCTCGAGAAAAGTTAGACAAGAAAAGGGAGCAACTAAGACAGAAGAGGAGGAGGCATACGAATACCACCAACACCAACACAGTGTGATGGGTTACTACGATGTGGATGGGTGATACGAATCGCAGTTTACAAAGCAGTCCATCTCAACCGACTCTCTAAAACAAACAAGAGACCGACATTAAAAATGGATTTCATAAAGAGGCTCAGTCGATTGGCAATGACCCTCCAATCAAGTAACCTGTTTCACAATTTTTTTTCAAGAGTAGAGCCAGCTGTCGTCGTCAAGTCCTCGGGCTGTAGAGAGAGGTAAGAATATGGGGATTTGACACTCACTTATGATAAAACTCTATTTTCCTATTCTTTTTCGACTTGTGGCAACTATACTACTGTAGAATCATGTCACATTATGTACATTTTCGATCCATTGTTTCGATCCAATGCCGATAGTTAAAATGGGCTTGTGAAGAAATCTAGGTTGAGAAATGGATCACTGAGACCACTCACTTGCGCATTCCATTAACTTGATTGCCAGTAATTAGGCCTCGGATCTTCTAACTAGTTTTATTGAAAACGGTGTCCCGCTGTCCTCTGTGTTCTATTATTCACTTCATGTAAGCTGCGGGTGCCCCGTTTTCACCTGTCTAACGTTCCTTCTCAAATTTATTACGATTGCTACTATTTCGGTTGATATCATCTTTAGAAATTATGCAAAGGGATTTAATCGTTAGATGCTTTCGTGGTTAGAAGACCATTTATCCTCCAAACCATGTGTCCTTTGTCTTATACTCAGCAGTCAAAGGAACTTAGGTGCGTTGCATATCATTGCAGACTCATTAACTGCCATATTAGAGTTGAAATGGCCCACTCACAGGTCTATGTTGTTATCGGCTGCACCATCAAGAGAAAGCCTTAAATTCAATAATTTTCTCCAAAAACATGCATCCCACAAAGCACTAGGCATTAGCATTGGGAATTGAAGTCTAAGAGAGCTCGAGATGTGAGCTGATAATGTTGTCTTATCAAGGTAGACTATCGCTTGGTCATATAAAGAAACGAAATAATATTAGCTTCTAAGTTTATGAATCCTGTGTCGATGTTGATTTATCACGTGGACGTGGGAGAAGAGAATGCGCTGAAGTCGAAATTTAAAGACAGTGCTTTCTGAGGGCGCCACTGTAATGGGTTGGCTGAGTAGAAGAGGGTACAAATGGACTGTTGAAAACGAATTTAATATTCTGAGAAAAGTGCTGAAGTGTAGAAATAACCTGTGGAGATGGAAGATTGGCAAAAAATGTTCGTTGAGTCCTCAATCATGCATCTGATGGCTAGCGAATGGGTGAGGGAAATCGGTCACGCAGAATCGTGTACACGTTTCGCGTTCAATGAACTGATAGAATTACAGTATTATCCCTATACCAACATTGTTGTTGTAGATGAAGCTGCGCTTCATAATTCGCCTTGGCCATATTTGATCGAAAATACAAAATACACTGAATCTCGCGCAATTTCACGTGAAATCAGTCCTCATGGCAAACTGATCGTTGACCGTGGACAGTTATAAACAACCTGTGAAGAGGAGTTGAATTCAAATACACTGTGTGAAATACGTACCCATTTGAGCCCTGTTTCACGATATTTAAACAATTATCACTCAATTTTTTGAAAGGCTGGCAAGAAGAAAGCATGAAGTTACATCTTCTTTACGATCTAGAAGCCAATAAGATCAACCGAGCAAGTCAAAATTAATTTCGTTGTTGGTATAAAGGGAAAATAAGCATTACCCCGAAATAATGCTCTTTGGCACACTAGCCACTAAAAGTGGTAGCACTTCAATAGGCCCCTGTTGATCGACCCTTGCCAAGTGATAGACACTTGCATCAATTCGTTGGGTTGGCGGATTCATTGCCATCGCAGTGAATTTTGAGGATGCAAAGTAGTAACTCACAGCATGAACATGCGATCTGCCATGTAAGTAGTCCTCAAGCGGTATGGGCTTACTCGATCCACCAGTCCTGGCTGTGCTAATTATCTAGCATGTGAGAATGCAAATCAATCATGGAATTTTGAATTTCCGAAGAAACGAATCCAGACCAGTATGTGTAGTTGGATCGGCACGGATTTGAGGAACACTAAAGAAATTCTGCTAAACTGCACCGCAACAGAAGTGAGGCTGTAAACAGGATGCACGCAAGTCTTAAATCACTTCTCCCACATATTCCACGAAACACGAAATACTCTCGATGGTATATATAGCTGCAGGATTTCCCTAATACGGCTGCTCATCCGCCACCTGGCAGACAGAACTTCCTTAGTTAAACCACCGAGATGTCATAGTCTGTAAATCATCAGAATATTAACCGTAATTGGTTATCTAGATGAGCCATTTAGGCCATTTGCCCATCATTAGTGCGTTTAAGTATTCAGCGAATCGAATGGTTGCCATCTTTACCCTTTTGTGAAGTCACATGTGGTATGAATTGGTCATTGAAAAGGTAGTTGATGACAAAAATGCAGCTGCATTCGTACAAATCATGATTTCTACAAATTCAGTTGTCACTACAGCGAGTTAATAAGTGTATTTGCCGTGGCGGCGCATCATGTTCTAGTAGTCTAGTCATTTGAAGTGGGTAAGAAGTTTCTTCAAGATGATTTCCAAGAGAATATAGCGTGTAGAACGAGAGGCGGTTTCCAGGATATCAGCCACTAGAACTGAGGAATCACGTGCATTGTTTCCGTACCTCATGCAGTTCAGCTTTAGTTCCTCCTGTTGGAATTCCGGTATATCTAGACTTGAGGAACATCAGAGCAATTGTTCATATCGCTCTCTGGATGAACTGAATAACGACGAGTAGTCATTTCGGTCAAATTTGTCGACAGCTCATAACCAAGCCCATTACTGATTCTGGTATTACTGATTTCTGGTTATTTAAGAGGATCTGAAGGTGAGCATCGCTGTTTGTATGACACTCGCCAGTTCCTCAGCAGCACTTTCTACTCAACCAGTCTTAACAGAGGACAAGTTACAATTTGTCTAACCCAATGATAAGACGGAACTAACGTAATGTGACCCCTTAAGTAAAATTGTTCTTCGAATCTGCGCAGGCCAAAATCACTGCTTAAAGCGGAACCATGAAACAGTGCGACCTATTTCACTGCACATTGGAACCAAAATCACCGCCTCAAAAAAATTTTCACTTTTGGGTTTTCGTTCCACAAATGCCTAAAGAACGTGGTACAAGGTTAGTTTTGCCTTTTGGTTACATTTTAATATTACTTTTCTGATAGGGGCTTTAATTAACGGATTAGTGAAAAACTGCATTCATTGAAAACGGAGAGAATTTCATATTCTAGCCTAACTTTCTGAATCAATAATTTTGATTTCAATTTTAACCAATTCGTAAACTATTTCTTTGTTTTCGCTCATTTATGACCACTATGAGTTAATGGCCATGTTACTTAAACAGTTACAAAGTAAATATTTAGTCCACGAAAGCACTTCCAAATTTAAAATCACCAATTGTGAAAAAAGGAAAAGGACAAAACCTTTCGATCATTTTCACAGAACTCCAAAAAAAGTATTTGGTCAGAATAAAATGTCATTGGGATGCATTTCAAGTACGATAATGGACCGTAATTATCAATCTACTCCCTGTTGATTCATCAGAACAATGTAATTGGAAAGTCAGTGTAACCAGTGGCGAATTTGACTCCTACCTGATAGCCACCAATCTTTTTTACGAAGACTAATGTCATTAACTCAAGAACCCCATTTAGGACCGGAAAGTCAGAGATCATTGACCCCGATTGGCCTGGCTCACCGATCTCCCTCTTTTTTATATCTCACCCACCAAGGCTCTGACTTGCAAGATTACCATCATTTATTCGAGCTTTAGCGATCGTGTAATAAATCAGTGGAATCCAAAATCACCGGTTCTTAATTGAGCAAATCTATCAACAAGTAATTGTCCGAAGGAATTCTTGTGACCGTATTCGTTGTACCAACGGCAGGCTTTCGATGAGCTATAACGGAAGTGGTAATACCTTATGAATGTATGCAATCCAAGCCCAATAAAATGATGTTAACCCAGTCGCACACTTCGCCTAGAGTTACGTTCAGGAAAAACACCCCCTCCGAATCGCTACGATGCTGCGATTCTAGATGAGCGGAGGCGGGCTGATTTTTGTTAACCTGTACATGTGGCAACTGAATAGGCCTAAATGTCTTTGAAAAAGTTACCCTGCAACTCTTGGTGTATCTTAGAGGGAGAAATACAGTAAATGTGGCGGTGAGTCTTTAACATTGGGGATGCTGGAGGAGAAAATTACGGCTAAAACTGAGTCTTTCGCCAATTCTTTGCATGATCATTGAAAAAGTCATATTCTGCGAGTGAAACGCTGCCTGGAACAAGTTAGAAGAGCATGACCAACACCTTCGAAGTCTTTCCAATTTTAATCGCCTTATCGGTATTTTGGTCTAATACTCAACGATCCCAATAGATGCACTGAAGGTTTTTTTCTTTGCTCTAAGTGTAATTCATTTGCTTACATGCTTCATTATTCCTTGAGCGAAAAACTGAATGGTCTAATGTTAACGAAGCCACGATCGCTGTACAGTATCCAGGCTTGTGTATTTACCCTAGATTTCTATTAGAACAAATATATTATCGTTGCTGTTGTTATAAACATTTCCCACATTGTTACGCCTGCTGAAGACACGGCAATCTATTATGCGAAGAGAAATTTTAATCTCCAAATATGTATTGAAGGCGAAAGAGGATTTTGCAGCCTACACCACATTTACGTATTACTTAAAGCCTTTGTTAGTGTTGCTACCGGCTGAGTCGAGTTGCAGTCGAAAAGCAGTCGGGCGAAACCACTGCCAACGTAGGTAACTCAAATGTGTAGTTAATTTCGTGGTTTTCCAACAGGATTAGAAAACTACGTCTTCAAATGAGTATTAGAGCTCTTCTACCTCGGACTTTCCAAAGCCTATGTTAGGAGCCAAACAGGTCTTGGAAGACCTCATTTAAAGTGCTACCTTAGCTTCGCAGTTTTACTTTTGCGTCCTTAGTCGAGAAAAATCGGCTTTGAAGTCCACCTCCACAATGGAATGACAGAAAGATGGCAGGAATTCGCTACTCTACTCCCTTTATTGGAGTTTATTATCACTTCTCCTAGCTCTGGCTTTTTATGACAATTCGCAAGATGACCATGACTATCCGCCAATTTCAGCTCGCGCGATGCCTAAAAAGGATACACATATTCTTTTCCCTTCAATATTAAACTATAAATTAAACTGAGAGAAATTACAATCACATCAAAAGCAAAGTGAAAATACTACCCATATCCAGAAAACTGATAAATGAGGAGGAGGCGAGAAGATAGCTATCTCAAGGCACCGAATAAAAGGCTGCTTGGGAAGTCAAAATACGTAAGGGCACATGAAGATAGTATCTACGCCACTTAGACGTAGATATCATCATGACGGTACGTGGAGAATGTCGTCACCTATGTCTGTTCGCCCGCTTTGATCCGAAGAAACCAGGGCCTCAACCTCCACATTCTGAAAGGTGGAAACAAGAGCACTTTCGAGCATTAAAGATTCATATTATTTGAGTAGCTAGCTAAGTAAAAGAGAATGTTATCTATTAGATTTCCTCGTTACCATTAAGTCTATACATTCAATCGAATGGGGTTAGGTAGCAAAAGGTGAGAAAGGGAAAGCCAGCAATTTACGTCAACAAGAGCTCTACAGTCGGCTGTAACGGGTGTATAGTCGTTCATTGGAATGGCTTCTTGTGTGGATGTATTCTAGCGAACATAATTTTAAGGCAGAATAAAACGATACAACAACGTTTGTTTCAGTTATGTCGGATAAATCCAGAACGCGTTGCACTCACATTTTTTCTGCATTGAATATCCCTTCGAATGGCAAAGGTTGTCTGTAAAAGTATTGAAGACGTATTACAGTATGCACATTCTAAATTATAAAGTTGAGTCAATAGGAACTAACCAAGTAGGCTATGAAACCTAAATAGAGGCAGAAGACAACGCCTACCGCGATGTGGGCTATGGTATGGTTCAGAAGACGAGATCGGAAGAACATCACAACAAAGAAGAAATTTACTCCAATTACCACTAGCGAAATGGCTGTTGATATCACTTTTGAGGGTCTGGAATGAAAAAAAAGCCTTTGCTAACCCCATAATGACTGCACCTTTGATGTGGAAAGGAAGAGAAAATGGCTTTGGAAGATGTCGTGTTGAGGAAAAAGATTTAAATAATTGCCCAAAAGGGGATAACAAAATGGAACAGCCGAACAGGACGATCACGAAAACATTTTCTTGCTGCCAACAATGCTTAAGTTCGATGAGAACAGAATCCAGAGTTGCAGCTATTGAAGAGCCAAAATCGAAGATGCTGTAATTGAAGCGGAAGAGTACCAACAACACATTTGTAGGTCGATGGTCACTTCTCAAGCATAATAATTGGTCCCACCTCTTATTTACACGAGTCTACAAAAGTAAGCCACATCTGTGTCAGCAGGTATTGAAGCACATAAAAATCACTTCCATTCGAGACATTAGAAAAAAGAAACACTCATTGTGAAGAGGTCTGCTCTTGCAGGTGGCGCAGGTGGGTACTGCTAATTTCTCATGCTTCTGTAACAATGACGAAAAATACGAACTTTTGCGATTCAAGACATAAAGACGAATATTAGAGCTTATTTTATATCCAGTTACAAAGGCTTTTCAAACCGTTCGCTGTCCTCAACGTGATAACTTACATGCCCTTAAAAGTGGTTACATCATAGTCAGTCTACAAGGGGACATCAGATGACCCACGAAGTAACGACACTTTTTTACAGATGCGACAGAATATTTTCTTGAATGAGACTACAGTCAACTGGAAGAGGGCAAGAGAAATTATTCACAAAAAACACTGCTTTCAAATAATCGGTTAACATTATCTTCTCTTTCTCCATTACTAACTGTCACCAAATGATCATGCCTTCAATAAGACCTGATTCAACTCAACAGGGTAATAGCCACCTCTGTTTGCTACAGGGCTGAAAAATTTAACGGATGCGGCCATTGGTAATCCCATTTAGCACTAACGTATAGAAGAGTCTATAATCATATTCAAACCACGACTTTGTATTATGCGTTTTGTAGGTGTGCCAAAACTTCCTGTCTGCGCAAGCCAACTGACAAGACTAAAGATATGTATCCTAGTCACTAGTGAAATAAAGTTAGCATTTACCGTTACCGAGACTTCATTTGTTCTGTACTGTTTTTTCCATCGAATGGTTTCAGATCTGTTTGCGAATCATCAAAGCTTGTCCTTAAAATCCGTTGTATTAGTTACTTTCCTTTTCCCAAGACGAGTGATTGAATGAAAAATCAAAATCGAATAGTTCCAAGGGAATGAGGGGCAAACTTCCTTAAAATATAAATGCACCACCAGGCACTTTTCGATTGGTAGAAGCAAATAAATACTGCATCCAGTGCAAGAATTCAGATGTTGTGACTCACATGGAGTTGACGAAAGGTCCCATAATAGACCTTGAGTTGGTGAAGGTGAGAAGGGGTATTACCGCAAAGGGCAGCTGAACGCTCATCAGAACATTGAGAAGATCGTTCATTTCAGTGAGGTTTTCGATGCCTACAGCAAGCGATTACAAAATTAAGGCGTACAACTAACCTGGATTTAAATGAGAAGGATATTATAACAGTAAATTTGCGAGATAAATTCTAAAAGATACTGTACTCTCACTCGGTGCTTAGGCCGAAATATTCCACTTCTACCTAGCGATCTCTAATCGTAATGTTATCCTTAGTAAGTACTACCCCACAGTTGATCTCTTCAATATTTGCCTCCTCCCCAAGGAAACATCAGGACGACAGGCACTCAAATGTTTGCACCGTCAATCTGGCCTCAAAGATTGCACAATGAATAGGACACCAGTGGCTAATGAGAGGGGCGGCCGGTTAGGACTAATCACCCTCCGGACGTATAAAATTAGATTATGGTAGCAGAAGTACAATTTCTTATAGCTTGGGACACGAGGCACGATGTAATTAACCGGATTCATGGTCTCAAACTGGAATATGGAATACACGTGCATGTAGCAATGAACGACGTCTCCAGAATTTCGAAAGATTTCTGGTAGGAGACATGAAGACGGACGAAGATGAACAAGGTGCCACGACGAAGCTGAACTGCTACCTGTATGACGAAGCCACGCCAGAGAAGAGACCAGACAGCCGAAGACGTCAACAAACGTTTTTACTGTGTTCAGTGTTAATTATTGTGCTTACTTGCTATAAAAGCTATTTGTACTTCTGTTGTACCCCCAATAAGTCCTTGGGACTTGCCCCAATGGGTGGAGAGAAATAAAAAAAAAGCTTTTGATGATATTTGCAGAAGTAAAACAACCATAGCAGCGCATATCTTCATAGACCATTAGACAACATCTGATGATAGGAAGTAGAGTACAGAATTCTAGAGACCCTCCGTTTATTCTTCGAAAATGAAATAAATTGTCTTTGTAAGTCCTAGCATGATTTCGCTCCTCACTGGAAAAAGTGAATTTCGCATGAATCGCGAAACTTCTACTTTTTGTCCATTGCTTAAGTTAACCCAAAGATCGGACAGCCTCTTTTGCAATCGTGTCATAAATATGACACTGTATTTTATGCAGCTATTTCTTAGTAAATAACCTCAGAACCAAATTTCCCAACTTTATCAACAGCATTGACTCATTAGGTTTGGTCAAAGCTCATTTATATTACCACAGTGAAATGAAGATACAATTTAAGTAGAGAAATGGCACCATCACTTCGGAAAAAAAACAGCCCCATTTTATAAGTTCCTTTTCTAAAAATTCTTGTCAGAGATCCCTTCTTGAGCATTACTAAATGCTAAAAGCTACATCCCTTGAGAATTACGCTTACATTTTAAATTACATCATTAAATATGTCAACCGCATTTAAAACCTAAGAAAAATTGATAAATTACAAGCGCATTTCAATCTAATCCAATTTATCTGCGGTAGAAAGACAGTATTGAGAATGCTAAGCGCAATTTGACCAATGCAAGGGTTCAATGGGCCCGACCAACCTCGCAACCATCGAATCCTTAAGGCTTACTTCTCCGAGGCAAAGGTAAAGATGACAGGTTCAGCTAGACAAGCAGAGGGTTTTCGAACTTAGTAGCAATGAGCGTGTGGAGAAGAGACGAAGAGGACTCTGCAGGAGGACAAAGTGTTTGACCTGATGGTCGTTTGAAGACATAGCTTCTGGGCCTTCCACAACCTTAAAATGCTCTCAACAGCGTTCAGTCATTAAGTTAAAGGCGATTCCATTTTCTTCTGTAACCTAATCTTTAATTTCCGATAAAAGAGCAATTATAGAATTTCAGGAGAGTTGAAAGGCCATTTAGCCTTCAATAACCCATGTGGCAATAAAGTCACTCTTTTACTGGAAAACTTGATTTAATAATGAGTAAAGGCAATCTTTGTTGCAGCAAAAACACATTTTCTGATACTTTCATGGTTACCGACGGTTAATAGCGAACAAGGCTGAAGACCAAAAAGATCAGCCTAAAAGCGATGGCAACCATAACTGACCTTAGCCTGAACTTCCAAAGGAAAAGCTAAATGAATTGGGAGGTGATTTTCTAATCAATCGCTAAGGAGAACCATCGCTAAGTTTCCTAAGAACAACTCCAAGTTTGTGAAGACCATTAAACAGAATTCTAATGTTGTAACGATTGATTCTTGAGCTAGGCAATTCGCCGTCTTTCGGACAATGAACGTACCTTTGTAAAGTGTGACGATGAGCGTCGGCATAATCGCAATTGATCGAGTAACAAGCAACCTTTGCCACTGTTTCCACTTGAGGTTCAGGAACCCGTCCATAACGTATTGACCAGCGTATGTTCCAGTCATTGTAGACGACTGTCCAGCAGCCAGTAAGCCAACTGCCCAAACGTAGAGTGCAGCCAGTCCAAATTCACAGCCAAGAAAAACGCCCTATGTAACGAGATCGCTGGTTTTAAAATTTCCGTTGTCAAAGCAGAGATTACTTAATTAGAATTTCGTACAAGGTTCGCTTATAGGAAAGGTAGAAAACCCAACAATTGGTATACCAATAATAATACAAATTTGACGTACGCCCACAAAGAGATCAACTTGAGTTGGGTCGAATTTTCGTGCTGTTTCCAGAAATGCATCTGGAATAGACCGCTTCGCGGAACAATTGCTGATCTAAAGAGATGATGAATGCGTTATGGAAAGTGCAGGAGTGAAAAAAAAATAGGGAAGAGAAAAAGCAACGAGAACACAAAACTCACAACTTCAGTGATATTTTTGCCATAGAAGCCCTCACTGAATACGGACACTACGAAGAGATTAATCACCAGAGAGACACCAAGAGCAGCGCAAGCTTCAAGGAAAAAGTAGAAGTTCGCTACTGCGATCTGTTAGAATGGAAATGTCAACCGTAGTTAGTGAACATATTAGAAAAACGGAACGAAAATAAGGCATCTGGATGGTTCCCACGATTGTTTAAAAAAGCTTTCAGGCTCAAAATTATAGTACAATCGCTTTCAAAGTTCTATCTTCTAGACTCCAAACAACAAGAGGCGTGTAAAGGGTTTTGAAAACACAAAACCTACACCGCGCATGATTTGTTTCTTGACCGCTTGAAATTAATCGACGCAAGCACCGAAAGATAGTCTCAGGAAAAATAATCCCTTTAATGTCAAGACGCCATCCACTTTTCCGATTCAGACGGATGAGAAAACTTGAAGAGAATTGAATCTGCTTGTTGGATACACCAAGTTGGTTTAAACTATGGCACTACTAATTACAACTGAACTAAGTTCTAATATTGTTGTGGTAATCTGCATATTTCTTGGTCGTCAATTTGAACGCTGATTTATATAAGTAGCGTGGCTGGATAAGAAGTCCCCAGTCAGCAGTTCGTATAAAATATTATTGTGAGCTCGACTCAATTCTAATAAACGTAAAAGTAAAAAATAATAAAGTGCATTAAATTATTTTCCAGCGATAATAGACTGGATATGGTAGACAATTTGCGTGAACGGATGTGAATGGATAAAAAAGGCCGGGTCTTTAGGCGACCCGCCTGGGTAGAAGTAAAAAATGCAGGTAGGCAAAACATAACCGCGAGACCTCTGGGTTCTAACAGATTAACTATAGCCAACAGAAAATATAAACCTATTTGAAGTTTGTAATATCAAAAGCTTGCTTGAAATTTGAGTAAGAGACGTAAAACCAAAAGTTGTCACTTGAGGCGAGAAAAACAGGACGAACTCAAATAAACATAGCATTTATATTTAATGAATTTAAATTTAAAAAAAAAAATTGGACGTTTCGCATGAATTCAGAATACAGAACAGAATAAATAGGGACGTAATTTAGACCACTACCTGACGAAAGCGCTATTTACAGTTTAATAGATGAAGTTGTACAAGCGAAAGCGATAAAAAGCTCTGCCTGCCACTGACCATCTTACTCCCAGTCTCAACGTGGTGGCTGCCGACAACTATAAGAGGTTGAAAACTATGGATTATTGGGAAATGTCAAAATAAGAGGTCCTGTGCGACGCCGCTATGACACACCACTCTCGACCCTAGGGAACTAACGGAAAGGGATTCTTCAAGTCATTAATCTTGTAAGGATGTTTCCACTTGGGTGTACAGACCACTCTTGGCTGTGATGCATGTAGTACGGAATGGAAATCCTACTAAGGGAACAAAAATCCGTCGTCACTACAGAAGTTATTGCTTCTCGTTAGATTGCACAAAATCTACCTAGATTGAAGGAAACGATAGAGAAGCCATTGATTGCAGTATCCAGGTGTAGATCCGTGTATTTAAGGTAAGAGATGGCGTTTCTGAGCCCTCAGTGAGTTAAGGACTCGCTCAATGAACGGATTTGAAGGGCTTACAATCGAAAAGGAGGTTTACATAAATGTCGAAACGTGGTCATTTGATCTACGAGTCGAAATGGCAGAAAAAAACAAAAAGCAAAGTTAATATGATGAATCAATATTTTTATAAAGCTGGCCATTTTTAAGCTCGATTACATTGCAAGTTAAAAAAGGCAAAATCTAGTTAAGTGAACCAAATGAGTTTTGATTATTGGTTTTCAGATACTTTCACGATGTTGATTTACCATTTGAATGAAAAATGAGAGGAGATTTGAAGAAAACTCCTCAGAGGTTGTTTTTGACAATACTAATTGGACCGTTAGCTAGGTCCCCCGGAGGAAACAACTTCAATTTCAAGCCAAACGTTTTTTAATTATTCATCTCAGGCCTTATTAGGAAAAAAATTTAGGTGCTTGAACGAATAGTAGGGCATGTGCGTACGACCTATCTCGTGATTTCGAACAAGCAGAAGACAAAAAGCATGGAATAATAAGAAATCTCCGTGAAGGTAAACCTCAATGGGAACTTAGGTACACAGTGGGCAGTTGACTTGTACAGTCGTACATCTTCTACGCATCACGAGAATGCAAATCCAAAAACCCAGATTTGACTATAATCTCTGGAGTCTACTTTTCCGTTAAATTTCGTTACCACTAAAGGCCAGAGTGATAGAACAGTTCAACCACTGAAACTGAACCAAGGCTAGGAACTGCTAAGGTTTATGAACCTCAAAGTTTTTCAGAGTTGTAGTTAGGATAAGTTAACATCTCTGATGACTTTTAATCGCAGTGATAATTTTTGCGCTAGGGAATGACAGTCCCCATACGTGTATGAGTAATCAACAACTTACGAGTGTTGTATAGAGATCCATTGATGTATCATAAGAGAGCAAGTGCACCACAAAAATATGACTTTTAGTCTAACTGAAATAAATTTCTAATAGGCCTTCATGTTTTTAATTTCGGAAATAAAATCAGGACGATAGCATTAAGGCTGTCGTGAATACACCCCTTTTTCAGAGTAGCTATGCCTCCGATCAAGAATTGTGAGCTCGAAGGCAAGACATTCGCCATGATCATGCTTCATTCAGCAAGTGCTGAGGCATCGTGGACAATTGAGACCTTCCTACGCTTGATTTGAACAATTAACTTGGAAATTCGAAAATTTTACTGAAGAGTAAATTGATCAGAATTATTTTCGTCCTTTCATTCCTTTTGGATGAAGGTGGCCTCTAATCTTGATGATTGGCAATCAATTTTTATTCTTCTGGTTGATGAGGTAGAAAAAAATTTTGAAGAGTGCTTTAAGCCTTGAAACTACCTTCCAGCTAACCTCTGAAAAGATCAATTTCTCAGATTTCCCCTACCACGTATTCACATATTCTTACGATATCAAAGGGGCCGGATTAATTTGGATCTTGATGGACAAAACATCCTCTTCAGACTTAACTAAAGTCTAATAAACGTAAGGCTTAGGTTGAGAGATCTCAAGGTGAAACTGGTTCTAAGAGTTAAAGGGTTTCGAATTTGGTAGAGTACGGCACCCTAGAATTGGGAAATCGCTTTGTTTAGAAAATGTGATAATCAGGAGTCTGCTACTTTACTGTCTTAACATTCCGTAAATTACACCTTTGGGGAATCGAAACCTCAACCGACAAAAAAAACTCAATGAGCTAGCTCAGATGTTTAGGTCAGCAGCATTCAGATGACCACACCACTTTCATCCTTGATGACCAAGAAGCCTCCTACTTATGTATTTTAAAATATGCAAGTACTCAAAAGTTCAGAAATATGAGCAGATTTTATTTACTACTGATCTTGCTACTGTGGACTTTGAGTTGCATCTTACAAATCTCAAGTCACTTTATATCAGAGTCTACGTTAATAAATAACACCGAAATAGGAATGGTGAATCTAGACTGATCTTTCAAGTCGACAGATTAGAGATTCTGCTTGAACCCAGTTTCTCTCGGGAGAGAATGAAATTATTCTTCAATATACATTATGTAAATATCAGAAGATATGAACAAGTAAAGCTTTTGATCTTTTCAGTGACTCATTGAACCAAGGTTATTGGCAAGCAACGTGTCAACGAAATATGCACAAAAGTTGCAACTCCATCTCAGAAAGCATTCATTTGCTTTGGATGGGCTACTAGGAAAAAAATTAATAAAACGTGAGCAATCAGACAAATGCGTGATTCATGGGGTCCAAATAGACGAAATTTCAGGTTCCTCTCAGCCCTGAGAGTTGGTAACATCCGAATAAAATTTACTAATTAAAAAATTGGATTACACCTGGGCGTTTAAGCCGGGATATTAAAATAATAAGCAGTTGCAACACTGGCATGTCAAAAAGTACTTGCTATAGACAGAGTCAGGTGCAATGGAACACAAGGTTGGCTACTGTCCTCTCGATAGATAATTTTTTTAATTAATTAGGACATGTTATCTATCGGTCAGGGATGTAAATTGAAAATATATCCATTTCAAATACTACAACCTATACACTTAGCATCAACAATGGGATTAGTAAAAGAAACTCACCGCATGGTTGTCCTTGCGATTGACCTCACGGGACTTTACCAGTGCAGAGTGCAGGTAAAAGTTATGAGGCATAATGATAGCTCCTATTATGCCGACTGCCTGCTCGAGCTCTGGCCACCCACATTTGGGACAGGAAGGCACGAAAAACCCTCGCAGAACTTGGATTTGATCAGGAGAAACGACGACGTACTAAAAGGACAATTTTTAATCAAGTCAACGGTACACAGTTAAAAATCGATCAGAGAGCATGTATGTCACCTCATAACCAAATGTAATGGCCATAACAGAGATCAAAAACCCGAAGAATAGCTCTAATTTTCGGAGCCCATAGTTATCGATGAGAAGGAATGAGAGTGTATCAAGGATGGTGATTAAAACACCGCCCCATAAGGGAACCTTCCCAATGCTGAGCAGATTAATTGCGATTGAGGTTCCAATTACTTCCTAAAATAATGAATGTGATAGTCGTTAATTGTAAAGATCGATTGAAGATATGAGGAGAGGTTGCCTGCATATCAGAACCGATAATAGCGATTTCCACCATAGTCCAGAGAACGATTCGAACGGGTTTGGGGTATTCTTCATAACATATTTCTGCAAGGTGTTTCCCAGCTACAACTCCGATACGAGCTGCGAGACGTTGCATAAAAAGGCCCATCAATGTCGCCAATAGAAGAAGCCACAAAAGCTAATATATTGAAAAGATGCATGTTTAAGGCACATATAAACCTACTCGGTAATTAGCAACGGCACCACTTTGCAAATCCGACTCAATATTTCCAGGATCAAGGTAAGCAATGCTCATTAGAAAGCCAGGACCAGTAAATGTCCATAAGGTACGGAAATTAAACGAGCGCCAAACCTGCTCAAACGTGAAATCAAATTAGAAGATAATGCATACTTACACTTGGAGCTTCGTCAGTAACGCCACGCCGAGAACGGAAACTACTACTCTCATTTGGTTCGGTCTCCGTGCACTCATCATCAATTTCGTGCTCAAGAAGAGGTTGTGAGTCCTCATCATCTGTAACAATACTTTACAAAATTATGACAACCTACATGCATTAACATGTGCCTGATGCATAACCAAAGCTATGTATCAGTAACACTGCCGTCCAATTTTAGGGCAGCCTGAAGAACCTTGATACGGTTAGTGCCACCAGTACGGGTTTTTAAAACGAAATAACACATTGCAATGTTGAACGATTTACTAAAATCTTATAAAACGCTCACTAAAAAGTTTATAAAATAATTTTCGAGGCTGAAGCAAGGTGTTTCTACTGCTGACCAACATTCATTTAACAACACGCAGCGAAAACGGTATATGTGTGGAAACTTCGATAGAGTTGTAGAGCACTAACTAATTTTGTCCAGACCCTCAAGCGCAGTGAGTTTGCATTTAGTTCTGGAAGAACAATATCTAAATGCTACTCTGGCAGCTACAAAGAAATCATCAAACGCTAGCATTTACAAACAACTTAAAATATCTAACAGCAGCCTTACAATCCGTTGATCGGTGGATTACTAGATGCAAATGATTTGATGAAGATTTCGCTCCCATATCGCCCTTACTTAGTCGATATATAAATCTATGAAGTCTAAGAAGGCAAACGGAAAGGACTTGTGGGGCCGGATGCATTCGTTTTCCTTATTATTGGCAATTCGCAGACTGAAGTAAATTGAAAATTAGTCAGAGCTTCAGAGTTTCTGCCAAAAGAGTGGGTTAACTTTAAGTAATTTGCAATATACTAAATAATCAGCATCAACGCATGACAAAACAGGCGATTCATCTGACCAAAAACGAAAGCTTAGCCATTGTATCAGCATGTGAATGCAAACCACGTGAGCAAACCTAGTTCGATGTGATATGGCACATTCAAAGGAGTCAGTCGCCTTCTCCAAATAGCTATAATAAATTTGAGATCCCTGAATTTACGAATTTCAGGTCTTCTACCACTTCGTTTTGGACTGGATACCTGAAATAACTCTTCATATTGGGGTTTGTTTTGAATTCCTGCTAGGATGAATGCCCTCCAACTGGAAGGGGAGTAAAGTTTTGCTTTTCTTTTCATAAAAAGTACTGCTTATCGAAGTACGCCACTTTAGACTGGGTCAGATCGTTTTTGAATAACTGCTAGAAAAAGCGAAAGATCATTCTATCAGATGCAGTTCAAGACTGTGGTGATTTAGACAGGGATTGTGTCGGTTCGGAAAAAAACGTTTGTAAGAATTTCATCATGGCTGTGGAACTTTCCTAGACACTCTAGTCTGCGAAGATGAAATAAGTGTATGAGCAGCTGAAACCGATGCAGCAGAGCCTAAAGGCTTCATGGTCCGATGGAAAAAAAGGATGCTACGTCAAAATTGCATTCCTCGTAGAAGATGTATGTCTAAGCCTAATCAGTATTCTTAATACATGCTTAAGGTCTATTTAAGAATCCAGACTGTCTCTGCTGGCACCCATTGGTACAATCACACTTGCTATGCGTTAGTTTACTATATTTGACCTCTTTTTAATTACTCAGCCTCTAAAACAGCAACGTTTCTGCAAGAGTTGAAACTTGTCATAAAATTCTTAATTTATATTGAAGTGCAATTTCCGATTCTATAGCTCTGAGCTTTACTGAAATAAAAACCGAACTTAGCAGGCAAGAAGAAAGAAATATAATTATCCTTTTGTTTACTGTCTTCAAGATCTGCTGTCAGATAGCTTGACCAATCCTGTGACCAAATGGGTAGAGAAGTGGCTCATTGATATCAAGGGAAGGGCGAATGAATGTAGCAAATGGGTATAAGTATAGTTGTTTCTTGAAAACAGTTAATGACTGACTGAAAACGCATTTGGTAGGAAAGTGCAATTAGTCTCAAAACGAATTTAGTGAAGAAGCGATGAACGATCAGGCCACACTATCAAATGATAAAAAATTAATCAAGTTCGATTTTAAAAAAAAACGTTAATTTTTAGTAGATAGAAAATATATATAAATCTAACTACTTAGTATTTAAGAGAAATTGACAATCGGCTTGTTTCTTATACTCTCATGCCAGAAATTCCGAAACGGAGTTAAAATCCCCAACATTCTCTATCTTAATTTCCCAGCAATTCTTCACTGACCCCCTTTCTCGAACTTGACTCGAGATTGGTGTACTTCTCCCATCCGTATAGGATTAAGAGCGCAGGATGGCCTAACGTCCACATTTTTTCACTTCAGGGTCCTCCCACTCAGTATAGCAATTAAATGCCTTCATACAATTCGAAGTAATTTTCCGAATATAAATTGAAAATCAGCTATAGATCCTGTCAGTAACTTAAGTGTCCGCAAACTTCAATAAAACGATTAATGTTAATGCTAGGCAAAATATGTAAATTCGAGTATTTAAAAAAAAATCCAGAAATGTTTTCCGTTAAAGAAACCTTACAACTGTTTATATTATGCAAATAAATTTAACTTTACGCTTGAGCTCACAAGAATTATCCGCTCTCAAATCGGATTCATAAATTTGGATCCTGTTTGGTTGTTAGGATGGGAATTGAGAACTACCTATAAACTTGAGTTTATTTAATTTATTATTAATTTAACGTAGAAAGAGTCATTGAACGTAAGAGTTAAAAGTTTAGAAACAGCATTTCTTCTGCTTGGATCAAGTGAGCTAAACATAAGGACTGATGCCCTTAATTACATTCATGGTCGAAGTTGGGAAGATAATATCAGCTTTTGATGAAGGAAAGACGTTGCGTCTGGGGTTAGTGAGGAACCTCGATAAGATCTGCATTTTATTGAATTTATTTGTGGAAGCTGATCAAACTACAAAGATTCTGCTGATTAAAGTTATTGAAAAAAAATTATTCGCTTTGCTGGAATAGAAAGCGCCGTTTCTAGCTTTAACCTAGTCACCGAACTTTATATGGATGTTTAATATCAGATGGTAAATTCAGTTCGCAAATAATTTCGAATTTTGTAGATACTGCCCTATCAAACGGTACATTTAAAATCATAAGCAGACTTCTCGCACTTCCATTTGCGATTATATTATTCTGTCAGGGAAATGAAATAAAAATGAATGCGAAAACTAAGTCGAAATCACTGTTTTAAAGGAATTTTGAGCTGTGGCAAAGGTGATTAATTCTTTTGTGTTCATGCAGAGTAGACTTAGAATTTTAGATTAGCCACAACTGAATTCGAGAAAATTGTGATTTTTGTCATCGAAAATTTGACCAAGCACTCAACAGAGGCCGCGCTCAAGTGCTTAATGCCTCTTGTCTCTACCTGAGTGGTTATTTGTTAACCCAACTATTTTATTTATTGCCAACTTTAAATAAAAAGCTTGTTTATTTCCTTTCAAATTCATTTAGGGTTATTTCAATTCATCAACCTTCTCGACAAATCCAAAGCATTCAATGTCAACGAGAAATTAGTTAAAGTGATCGTTTTCACTGGAAAGCATTGACAGTAACTGCGATATTATGAATGTTGCCAGTTTACTGATTAACACAAATGGTCATGCGTAGATGTCAAATCTACGCAAAGTGATCCCAGAGTGATTAGAAAATTAGCTGCCAAATCCTCACGAAGGAACGCAGTTGGAGCAGCAATGAAATCAGAGCCGGTAAATGCGTATAGTTGGAAAAACTAAAATTACAAGCCAATCTACAAATTAAACAATGGTTATCAGGACCTTTACGCTCGTTTGAAAAGGGGCCCTTATCGTACTTCTTTATATAAGTCTCCGAAATTATGAACAGCTTTATTTGTTTTTTTTGGTATCATCTATCACTATCAGGTGATATACCTCTCCAGAATAGATTTTTTTTGTTAGTACTCGTCTTTTAAATATAATGTTGGTTAAGATCATTTTCAAAATATGCAGAGTTTATCATAAAATAATCCATTTGCGTAGAACGTTTTTCAAGTACTTCAGCATGTTTTCCCCAATTTGTTTCTTGCCTTTTTACTAGTAAAAGTGATTTTTTCTTACTGACTGAAATCCTTCAAAAACGACATCGGCATAGTAAGTAAGCCCACATTATTAAAATTATTCTTGATAACAATCTCCATAGAAAATGGCATCACTAAGAAGACAGTGGATCTTATATCAATCTCATCGTATAGTGTCGTTCAGGTCGCGTCTACTAATACCGTGGCCAGTATGCTTTGCAGCAATTCAGTTCGCTCATCTTTAACTGCACTGGGTACAAAAAGTACTTTGGTTAACTTTATTGTTTGCAACATTAGGTGGTGCTAGTGATTTCGTTCGACTTTTCAATCTGAAAAACTTTAACTCTCGTGAAGCTGCATTGCCGGCACTGAGTCACCACTTTAGAGAGAATTCAGTTGCATGTAAGTTTGTCATCAACGTTTATTTTAGTAAATATTCAGAAAGCTCGTTAATGCTCTCAGATTTATGATTATCTCGGCGAGGGCTTAAAGGGTTCAGAAACAGTTGCACTTAGTACTCTGGAAATCATGCAGAAACTTTCAAAAGATGTTGAAAGTCGCAAGAAAATACAGGAATATGATGTCTTTACGAAGATCTTTGAAGCTTCTTTCCCCTGAGCAATCGAAAATTTCATTTTGAAATTTTCTTTGCAATCCAATTCTACATAAAAATTATTAAGTCATTGTCAAAACGCTCTACAAGACGCCAGCTAGATGAATCATTTCTGAACTAGCGCATTAAAACATGGTTATAAATCGAAGCATGCTAAGCCACATTAGTTTAAATTTTACTGTTACCGACACGCATAGTCAGGATTGGAGAAATCGAGGCCGATCATTAAGTAGCGATTGGATTTGTGGGGGATAGTAAATGCCTTCTGTAAGTGTCACATATATACTTCCGGTTGCCGCCTTTTAGCAGTTTACTCAGTTCTATCATCCTTTTAAGACATTTACTTGCAGTGGACCTGATTCAAATAATTTTAAAGTTGTATTATTTTTACTACTTACTAATTTCCCCCTGATACAGTAGTATTACTGAGTTAATGGAAAGCAGGAGGAGAAAGGAAATGAGTCAATTAAAGTTTACCGATATCGTGAGTTGTACTGCCTCCCATCAGATTCCTCTTGTCTTCTCCCGACGGCAGATTCTGTCGTTCTCCTACTGACAGCGATCTTTCGAATTGCTTTTCTGCACGATCTCTTCCTAAATACTCTTTTTTTCAGTTCATTTTACGCAGCACTATAGGTTACATTCGGATTTTATTTCGCAGGTTTTCCCAATAAACATCTTCATGTAATATAAGCAAATTTCCAAGTCAGCGTAAATATTGCAAAATTGTTAAAGTAACTTGCTAAATTAAAAAAAGTTATAAACTGCACTAAATTGGTTTAAGATAGTTAGGAGTAGCTAAGTTAATGCTGTTTGACAGTTAAGATCAGAAATATATGATCTGGGACCGTCGAGCAGTTTTCCTGCGCAAATGACCGTCTCGTTCTCATTCCAGCAGTCTTTCAAGCCTCTACCTACTTGAGAGTCAGTGCTCATCTATTGTGCCGGGCCCTCCATAAGTAATGATTCTCTCACTTCGCGTTTATTTACATGCTAGCTAAATCGAATCAAAGCGTCGTAGACTAGTGACACAAGTTCATAAGCTGGTTATGAGCTTAGTTTAAAAAATGAAACTTGTAACAAATGTCTCTATCTCCGAACGAATCCTGGTAAAACTGTTATATATAACACCCACGTTGATTGTGTCGATGGATGAAGTCGTGCAGTTCTGAAAGCATAAAGTCTACATGTTCACAGATTCGACATGCTGCAACGATCTCGATCGGTCGACTTTCTGAAAATGAATGCGCTGCCAAAGTGCTGAGTGAAAGGCTTGTCGAAATACCTTCAACATAATTTCAAATAAACTTGGTAATTCTGCTAAGTATTTGAAAGTTCGTTGAATATTTATTTCCATTGTGATGTCATCTCGTTATCTGAAGTTCGTTTGACTATGAAAAAGCAGAAACATTATTCATTTACAGGATGCTGAAGCGTCTTTAAAGAGTGCAGTCCTCGACTGACTCCTATTTATCTTTAGTCAAAGGATGCAAACCTTGTCCTTAAATTTGCCATGACTAGTATTTTGAGTAGGCATATTATGTTTTAACTCCCCCATCTTCATGTGCTAAACCTTATATAAGGATCTGCAAATGAGACCATCATTTACTGAATGAAACAACAAATATAACGCCCTACTTCTAACCTTGACAAATCTACGTTAGGAAAGTTCTGATCATTAACAATCTGCAAACACCACCCCATTAAAGTCCAAGTAATCTGCATAATTATCCCAATATTAGTTGATCCCGGATAAATGATGTGGGGCGAACCATTTGCAATGATGCTAGAAATAGAAGTTCCGTGGTTTGCAATAGGATTCTAGTGTTGAGATTTTGATGCTTCCATATCCAGTGTTGACAATGGCTAATGCTTTGATTTTCCACCAGCCCACTTTCCTACGCAAGTAGATATGGCAAGTAAGCATCCTTCGGCACATATTTTGGGAAAAAAAGGTACCCTAACCGATCCTTTACTGACCAGTATAAGTTAGTGTGGGTGATCAACTACACAATCAATAGTGATTGCAAATGTTTTCAAATTAACTACTTGCTTCTACTGAAAATTTGACGGGCGCCCGAAAGGCAACAGTGACGTGATCTCACCGAAAGACGCGGTTCCAATAGCCAATAACAGCAACAACAAATTCTTTTTGTTACTTCATTGGTACCATTTAACTAAATCATCCGAAATACAGATATGGCTTCACTGGTTATACATTTTGAGATCCGGCAGTAAGCCCCTTTAGTTGGGTGATGAAATGATTTGAATGGAATTAAAAGGACTCACTCTGAATGCGATATTCTGCGGCATTATGGAAGTAGACGATAATGGGTGCGGGGCTGACTGAGACCAAAAAGCATTTATATTTCATGAAACAAATATTAAAATTAAAGAAAAACTTCGTTAGTGTGAAACCACAAAAAAGGCATACTCAATTCATTAAAACATCTACGTGGCGGATTTTACCTTATTGCGAAGTTATACAAATTCTTAATGCATTCATTAGAAACCAAAGGTGTTTGGTAAAACTTTATTGGGGCCTCAGATCCAACAGGGGATTTTTTTAATAATGTTAATCCTATGAACTCTTCTGAGCTTCTAAAATCCTTGTTGGCTTACACATATGAAGCGCTCAGCGACTCCTGACCAATTTGGGTTTTAAATATCACTGAGGTGTGCGTCCAGCCTGGCTAATGTGTTGTTATGTTTTCTGTGGACTCAGAACTGGTAGTCTTCATGAAAACATGCAAAAAGAAATTAGAAGAAACCCTAGATTTGTTGAAAAAATTAGCATTTTATCAAAGTAAGCTCCTATCAATTTAATGAGGTAATACTCAAAACGTAATTTAAAACGATAAAAGGTTGGGTGATATATTTAAGCCTTTAGAACATTTTAGCTTTCTAACCCTAGATAACGGCAATTAGAATCGTAAAAATAGAGTGCCAATAACATATCAATGAAACCTGAAAAACAACATTCAAACTGAAAGGGCGCTATGAAGAGGAAGCAAATCATCCTTAAAAAAGCTGAGATGGCGGAATGAACATTAAAAACTTTTTTGATTGACGCTAGAGTTATATTGGTATCAGCTCTCCTTTTAGCATAACATTATAATATTGTATTTCGGATAAATAAAAAGCACATAATCAGACATTAGAACGAAAAATTTGGCCTTTATTTTTGTGTTAGCTGGTAGATATGACATTAAGAAAGAAAACCATAAGATCATGTATCGTAGGGGTCTATACTGTTGCGACGGTGTTGTGTCTTAATTCCGGATGCCGATTTCGCATAAGCGCAGATTGTAGTCATTTGTATGGTATTTCTATTAAAACCGATTTCGGAATGCGTTTCGCCTCTACAGTAATACCTGAGCATACTGAAAATAATCAAACAGTGATAAAATTCTTGTATGGAACCAAATCATTTCCTTTATTTCATTTTTCCTTTAGTGTCAATATGCTCGCTTGTAAATTTGTGTTCCTTAAGAAATTAGTAAAGGGACGTAATAAGTTTTACACTCAGATCAGCACATATGCAACCGGCACTAAGGAGGAAATTTTCTATTGTTGATTCTTCATTTCAGGTAGTATGTCGCTTGACTGCAAAATCAGTTAAACGAGTAGAATAAGGAAATTTTTAAACTATTTCAACCCCTCAGACTGTATCATTTCGCAGAAAAAGCATTTCACCACCTCCCTCACTTGCACAATCGCGACAACTAAGGAAAACGCCTAAAATGATTTTCAAAATAGTCAAACTTCGCATAATCGAAATAAAAATTTTCATGGTCAATGTAAGAATTGTTTTGTTTAAGCTAATCTATAATCGCTGAGTACAAATCGTGTGTGTATCCCAGGCAATCTATGGCATTTTGACCATAAGCTATTTTTAATAAATTTGGTTAAAGAATCTATCATATTTTTAACGGTTTGGAGCTCAGCTAACACTGCTTGTAAATCGATTTGTTCGCAAAAGTTGCAACTTTGAGTCACTCCAAAGTCGGCAAAATTATTTCTCGCTTATTCAAATCATGGAGCTATTCGAATTAGGATTATCACTTGGGAGAGATGAAACAGATTTCATCAAAAACGTATGTCAACGGTTCAGCGTAACACCGAATGACATCCATGTCAAACTAACTGCTGATTGCACAGCGGAAAATTTTGATTCCCCGTTATGCCGTGGAATTAAGTCGTTGTTTCGTTACGACTGCCTTTGTGGTCCTCTGGCGTCTCCTTCTCAGCATTCAAACCATTATTTGCTCACAAAATTATTTGCTCATCTCATTGCTGGACCCAAGGGGATTGATGAATTGACCTGTGCCTGTAAGCTAGCGTGCTAATTTTGTGATCTTATTTAGTAAAAAATTTCGACTATTCGGATCGCTGCAGTTTGGTGTGGATCGGTGATTACTTTGCTTATCGTTGTCGAACCTGTGGTCTAACTCCAAGCATGTCCCTCTGTGGAGCATGTTTCAACGCTGGTAACCATGAAAATCATGATTTTAATAAATTTAAAAGCACTTGTGGTGGTGCTTGTGACTGTGGTGATCCTTCCGTTATAAAGCCCTCGGGGTGAGTTTTAGAAAATTGCCCAATTTTTTTTCTTAGAGTCGCATCATTTCTGATTCTTTGGTTAGAAACTGTCGATTTCATGGCCCAGACAAGGTTGCCAACCGGCCATGCCCACCCAAAGAATTGATCGCTACACTGCAATTCCTCTTGCCTAGCGTTATTAAGGCCCTGATGTTTTGGTTTTGGGACCAATGTAAAGTTGAGGAGCCATCTCTAAATGAATCCGAAGCTCCTATGCTATACTTTCTCCATCGACTTCATGCTTGCGGCTGGGTCACACAACAGCTCATGGTCGATGTTATGATCGATCCTGAGATCTTTAGTGACTTAGTGAAAGGTATACTCGAAATTCTCACTTTATTTCACTATCGATAATCTATTGTTATAGATTGCTGCTGTACGCCAGCTTATCGTTCTTATCGAGCTAGTCTTACTTCCCGACCGCGGCTCTATTCCAGAGGTGCGCCTTTGAACTTCTTTCGTTTCCAATTTTGTAATATTAATCCCTCGATTCTTACTTTTGTTAAGAATCTGTTGTAAGTCTGACCTCCACTGACTTGAAACACACAACTCTTCTTGGGTCCTTCCTTTACACAATTGTGAAGCTCCGCTTTCCTGAAAGCCTAAGCACTCTGCTCATTGGTCTTCTTCCTATCAGCGATTTCAAGGTAAACTGATTTATTCATAATCATCCATCGTCATTCTAGAAAATGTTTATCGATACGTATGTGGATCACTATGAGATTATAGCTTCCACGCTTATGATTACATCTCGAGTACGTAATATATCCCCCGAAGTTGCAATGCAACTGAACAACAGAATAGTACACATCTCAGTTCAGCTGTTCAGTGGTGTTAATCACGCTTTGCGCATGGTGATGGAAAAAAAACTACATTACCTAATTGTCAAGTGGATGAAAAATATGCTCATAATGAGTCGCACGGTTAGTAACACTTATTTTTCCTCTAGCGCAGTCGCCATCTCGGTTGTTACTTTTTTGATATCTCTAGCGTCTGGATGATCGTGGGAAGATGGTGGTTAATTGCGACGGTGTACTAATTCAAAATAATGCATTTTGGCCTCTGACTTCCGATTTGAGCAACATTATCTCTCACAAGATTGTTGCTGATGTACTCGTTGAGGATAAAAAGTTCTTAGTCCTCTGGACTGATATCCTCAAATTGATGCAGGTCAGTCGAAATAAACTTTACTATTCTAATAGCTTATCTCAGGTCTTATGTCTGCATTTGGCTAATTTAGTTTATGAACTGTTTTTCGATGAAAGAAGGCAGTCATATTGAATATGAAACCATGGCTTGTTATCACGGTTTGACAATGGAAATTGAAGTTAGTATCAGCATTATGTGGTATATTTGGGACCACTACCGAGCCTCTGTGAGTTAAAAATTGTTGTATTTAAATAACCTTATTTTTTGCGTCAAGATTACTAAGGCTTTTGTGCTCAATTTAATGATTATAATTTTGATCAGCTGCTCGTTTTATTTTAATCAGAATCATAGAATTGTCAATTATTTAATCTGTTGGATGCTTTTATCACTACCGCCGCGTTAGGAAAGTACTATCAATGTGTTTCTCCAACAAGAAAAAGTGTTGATATTTTTCGATTTATGCTCCCTATTGCATTAATCCACAGAATGTTTATCAATGCTAAAATTGGATTATTGGCGAACTTGGCATCGTCTACTTCACTACCTGATATCATTGCTGTTAATAGTTTATGCGTCGACTTTTCATCCTAGATATCGCTGTGTTCAAAATTATTATTGAAGTTCAGGCACTATTCATTTTAAATGTGGGCATGCTTTGTCGTCGCCTACGCTTGGCATTGTCCAGCGTTGCTCCCATTTCATCCCTCATACCATAGGCGGTACCTGAGCAACTGAAATGGCAATGCAGGAAAGAACATGTGATGGTCTTCACTATACATTCACCATCAGTAGATACGCAAATTCCTAATTTTTCACTTGATCATTTCATGATATATTCGATGTCGTTTTTGTTTAAAACCGTAGTCTATGTATTTCGATTAATATTTTTCTGATTATATTTGGAACGTCCTTTCACTGTCAATGAATACCAGGATATATATCTAAATGGTTGTTCTGGTGAATATCTAAAAGCTGAGACACTAATAATCCTTCCTTATTCCTTTAGTCCGAGAAGGAGCATTGTCTCATGTATACCCGAGCATGTGTCGAGTCTCTGGCCAACCACCTAACCTATCTGGGTCGTCTGGTAGCCAGTTCTACTCAGTGGGCACATCCCATACGGGGGCCACTCAGCCTTCACCTTCCTCTCAGCCGTCATGCTGCCTGTTTTCTCAGTCTCGCTGTATTTACACATCATATTAACCTGAAAAACCTCATGGAACCTTTTCTTCATCCTAACCCCAACGTTCTGCGACGCCTTATGGAGGAATTGGCCAATGTGCTGGTAATGCATCTCTGGTTTGAATAGCTCAATACAGCAAAGCTTTTTAAATGACCTTTGCATCTGAATAATATTTGTTTGGCTTTGGTTCATTTTTTTGCAGACCTCGGCCGTGTTTTAACTCTCGATTGCAGTCATCGCGTTTAAGTAGTACTCGACCCCGATATACATCAAACTGATGGCTTAAAGTGTGATTTCGATTAAATTCTGTATAATTGAGATTAGTCATTCAGAAATTCAGGATTTGAAAAATTTCGCAGTTGGTGCATGATTGTTAATCTAAGCACGGGATCATCGATATGGCTCCTATAAACTCTTTTGCTGATTAATTTTGTAATTGAACTTTTGCCGATCTCAAAAACTAAAGCTAGTACTAATCATTGTTGGACATTTAGACCTTGTTGGTTTTAATATTTGAATAACTTTAATAATTGCAAACTAGCGAATAATTCCGAATCTCCTATTACTCTGGTGGTATAGTTGTCACTAATACGTTATCCTTCATGTTCTCTTACATTCGCATGGTCATTATTGATAGTGGAAGCCTAAAATCGTTAAACTTAATAAGTTCTTCGTTCAACGGGAATCTAGTTTGCCATATTTTGTTCCGAGTTGAATCCAACCTAATCTATTACATATAAATTCTGCGCAAAATATTGGATTCATTTTGTATTAAAGCAAGTCTGGTATCAATGTTGAGTTTCGGTGTCAGTCTTATTGTCGCTTCTTGCCTAATTGCGCTTGAAATTATTGAAGTTCCATGACAGGAAATTTTTTTGAGGTCTCGTCATTGCTTCTTCTTGCCTTCTGAAAAATCAGCATAGACAATGGTTCTCTCACTACCTCACTTTTGCCCTGTTCGAAATTTAACGTACTTCATTAATGAGCAATCCATTTTCAAAAGCTTTTTGGGTAGCTTTTCAGCTGTGAATTTCAAATAAGAAAGTTATCAAGATGTCGATTTCTTTGAAATGAATATCGCTGAAATCATAATGCCTCCAATCATTCGAAGGTCTAATCTACCTAAAATGGCATGATTTTGTTTATTTTCAAAGGATCGCTTACCTCTTTGAAATTTCAGTTAGGTTGTCAAGAGGTACTCATTGGATACTGGGTTCGAAATGGCCAATCGGTTCGGCAATTAGTCATGCACTACATGCATAGCCAAATGTGTTACTCTATGATCGACCTGGACATCTTCCTCTTCCAAGCAAGTTCCCTAATTTTCTTGAATTAATATAAATCCTCACGCCTTAAATTTTCCTCTTTCATACACCTTGACATGTTGCAAATGCTAGGCACATTTCATAGTAGTTCCCCATCTGCTAATCTCGAATATTACTGCGCATAATACTGCAGGGCCAAATTTTTAACGCGTTTCCATATTAATTTATGTCTAGTATTTCTCCAAATAGGTCTGTGCGGCTCTTATGCATCCAGTTTACATACTCAACTCGCTGGTGGATCAATCACGTCTGTTGCAAAATTTCTGTTTCCACCGAGAACTAATGGCCTTAACGAGATCAGCTGCCGCTGGTATGGCCGTTGAGCGCCAACCAATGGCTATCGAAGCTTGGCTTACCAATCTTTGCTGGATACTTGACCTTCGTAATAACCTGGGTCTCTCAGAGACTGGTCTTATTGAGAAGGAGCTGATCTGTTTCCTGGCTCATGGTAAACGCAAGCGCAGTGATCTCTCCTACCTCTTGCCTGATCGTTGTCTCCCTCAGAACGCAGACGCAATTGACGAATGCCTTCATCGAGTTGCGACCTACGTGGCACCCTCCTGTGACAGCATGTCAGGCTCTCTTCTGAGTGGACATTACTCCCTCAAATCGGAATTGTGGGATGAAGGATTCGATCCTGTTTTCTATGCCCTTCGTATGGCCAGCAAGAAGGAACAAGCTGTGGCGGTGGAAAAATATCGACCACAGTAATTCCATCGTTGAATATTACATCGTGCCTCATATCATTGTCTTAATTTATGGCACTGAAATAGGCATATTCATATTCTTCGGCAAAAATCAAATGATATCCAGCCACAAGAAAAAAAAATTTTCCTTGTGAACCGTCAACGCCTAACTACCCCAAAAAAGGAAACAGATTAGACTTACTGCCAACATGCATGATAGCAATAATTATACATATATGCATACATAATGCTCCTAATCAGTTTTATCCGATCAATTGTCACACTAATACAAAGTTTCATTTAGTCTGACTTTGATCCTAACACTGATGTCTCAGAAGCTGGTTAATCAGTGATTTATTTTGTTACTACTTACCTCTTACATTGAGATCGAATTCGGATATCAATTTCATGCTTTAACTTAAGTAATTCGATCAGTTGACTGTGTTTTAGGAACCGCCAGCTACTTATCTCTTTTTTTAAATGAATCTAATCATTTGAAAAGACTCGGTATTAGTTAAAAAAAATTATTTGAAGCAATACAGAAACACTTCTTTAATTATTTGGGTTTCTTTTGGCAGTGTATGGTTAATTGTTTTGCTGCTTGTTTTGTAGCTGTCGCCAAAAAACCGGTATCCAAAATACCTCATCGTTTTGGCCACCATACCGGCTTCCTCTCGATCTCACTTCTGACTTTGTTGATTTGGAAAATGCTCTCCACAGTCGACATCTACATTATCTTCTATTTTGTCTCCTCAGTTTGGTACGTCCCCCATTTTTCTTTTGTTTTCATTTGTAAAATACGGTCCTTCATCAATTCTGGAAGCTATATGTTCTTCCATCCACATTTACCTTGTATATGGATGCGGTTTTTTTCTAACATACATCTGTGCTTGTGAGGTTTGAATCCGAGCCCCTTGGCAATACAATTTTAGAATATCGCATTTTTTTGAAAAGAGGAATCAATAGCGGCTGTATTAGAGTTCGAGTAATCGTGTCAAACATAAACGATAGAAAAAAAGCTGATCAGCAGAGTTGTAAGGCGCTGAAAACAATTTGTTTAAATTTAGTATTCTTTACTCAGGAAATTGAGTGGGTCAATGAAATAATTTAAGTATAAATCCGGCTTGCAAATTTGGTTTCAAAGTAATTTTTATCTAATCTAGCTTGTGGGATCAAAACTGTAAACAATAATAGCTTTTCCCCTTTTACAACATGCTCGAGTTCCCCGGTTGAGTGCGGGCCATGAGAGGTTTTCCCCATATCGGGCTTCAATGTCTAGGTCTAGATATGTAAATAAATCCCAGCTACTTATACTATTGCCGTTTCCCATCAGTGGGCTCTGACTTAGTCCAATGAACAATGAGTCTAAATGTTCTCATTTGGCATTCCTGATCACATGAAAATTTTTTTTAGTCTTTCAGTCATTATTTTTTTAGACCCAAAAGTACACTTCTTTAAGGCTAGACGCGTTTAGTACACCGTTTAATGTACTTTCATAGTGAAAAAAACCTTTAGCCCACTTTGGTCTGATTAAGCTGATTCGCCTGTTTATTACTTTTTAGTACGTTTACGGTGATCCCCTGGTGCCTGAAGAGAGTCTCACAATAGTAATCCATCTTCTCTACAGGGCTGTTGTTGCTGGAGGCTTGCTCCTCAAAGAAGGCAGAGTGAGTAATGGTGAACTTATCGAGCTATTTTGGCCAACTTTATACCTTGAAATTGTTTATCTAAGAAGCCCGATCGACAGCAAGTTGAGGTTGAGCCTACAATACCTCGTTTCGACCCAATCCAATGCACCGAAGCCATGATGGCAGCCACCAACAGAGAGGCAGAATTGGAGGCTATGCAGTTCGCTGACGCCGATTCCGAAAGTGAAGGCGAAAAGGAAGGCGTCGGTGGTGATGATGACGAACTTGGCGAGGAAATGGTTGATGATGTAGATGAGAATAGCAGCACACCACAGGCAGTTTTGACAACTCCAGAAGTAAGCGTTAGTAGCAGCATTATTCAAGAATCAATGGAAGTTGAAGAACCTGTGATAGTCCCAGGCAGTGCCTCAGGTTTCTCTGGTTCTATATCTGCCACCCGAGACTCGATTCTACGTCGAACCAATGCTTTTAGAGTGCGCAAACCCACAAATATCCCTCTTAAATGGGATCTTAGCATCGTAGCCTGCCCTTATCCGGTGCCCACTTCCACACCCATGATTTTCCAGAACCTACCCACCTGGCTTGCCACCACTGCGCAAACCGTTTCTGCGGCCGAGATTGAGATTGCAACCCTCGTCGGAAGCGGTAAGGAGTATTTGGCTCCTAAGAGGGAAGA
Source organism: Moniezia expansa (assembly GCA_019097775.1). Classification (NCBI taxonomy): domain Eukaryota; kingdom Metazoa; phylum Platyhelminthes; class Cestoda; order Cyclophyllidea; family Anoplocephalidae; genus Moniezia; species Moniezia expansa. The sequence continues at coordinate 69,074 of JADFDV010000003.1, forward strand.
GTCGTGGTAAGTTTCACTTGATTTATGGCGGTTGCTATCAAATACAGGTTTGATTTTCATCTTTTCTCTTAATTGCAGTATGATGATGGATAGTATTCTCTCACTCTTGGTAAAAGCTCACGCACGTCTCTACGTAAATCGAGTCGCAACATCAAGGGATCCTCAGGCTCAACAAGGCTCAGCTCCTGTATCCGCGGCAGTGCAAGACTGTGTATTTCTGACGCTTCCTACACTTACTCCCAATGATAGTACTAAAAATAAGCCTCCTATCGATCTCACTGCTCGTTGTATGGCTGTGCTGAATGCTACAGGCATGGATGATTCCCCTGATGGAAGTCACAAAATCTCGCCTCTTGCTCGTGCTCTCCAAAGCGACACTTCCAGTGGCACACCTGAGGAGAAAATGGTGAAAGTACTTACAGAAATGCCACCTGAGTTGCGTTATTTCGCTGTTTGTCCACCTGCCTACAAACTCCCAGCTACGGAGCACACTCAAATGCCAGAAAACTCATCTCAGAATCTAAACAGTACGAGTGACTCCAAATCCGTGGATTGCGGAGACGGCGTCTTCTGGGTAGGCAGGTTATTGGACAAGATTGCTGAACTTTCTCCACTCTGCAAGGAGGAACTAAGAGCTTACCTTAAAAGGGCTAGTGACCCCTTTGATATGCCTCAGGAGATAGAGAATACTAACACTGAGGAAACTGATAGTTCTCTTCTCCCTTCAAACCTCCAAAGTAATGCCAGAACCCGAGCCCAGCGCAAGAGAGCCGCATCAGAGAGACGAAAACGCCTTATGGATATGATGGCTTCAAAACAACGGGCGTTTGCGGATAACTTCCTTAAAGATTTGGATATGGATAAGATTTATGACAAAGATAACGACGATGTGGCGTCGAAAGTAGAGTGCGAATATAACTGTGTAATTTGTCAAGCAAAACCCGAAATACCTCAGCCTATGGTGTTGCTTGTGATGCTCTGCGAATCTGGAGGTGGGTGTTACCTGTCCTTAAGATCTTTGTCCTGAAATGCATAATATTCTTTCTATTTTTTTCTTTTCTAACAGTGATGCAAGATATGCGCAACGACTCAAACCTTCCACGTCTCACTGGTGAACGCATGACCTACAGTCGAAGCTACCTCTGTGAAGACGCTTGCGTTCCCAAGCCACTTCCTATTGCTCCACCAGAATTGCGCCGTCAGTCCTCAAACCTCAAATCCCGACCCGCTCCTTGCAGTGGAGAGGTGCATGCATGTCAATCTCCCCAGCCACCATCCACATCAACTACTCCAGCGACGTCCCTTCTCACTGTGCCACCCTGTCGCATCTCCAACACTATTATCATCCCCCCAAGTAATCTTTCCAGCACCCCCTCATGTGAACCTTCGCGAGGTGATATCCTCGAGCCTGTAGCCTATTTTGAGAAAAGACAGTGGTGGAGTCTTACTTTACCCAGTGAAATTGTCTATGCATTACCTCTACTTCGGTCTGGTGTCCTCTTTCAGACCTGTGGACACGCCGTTCATCGTGAATGTTTCCAAAGGTACAGATCGCAGGTAGGCAAATTTGAACAGTCTCTTTATATATTCAGCTTGTCTTTCACTCTTGTAATGTGATTGTTGTAGTATTTGGCTCAGCCATATTTTATTAGCATTGTAACCCATTTATTTGGGTATATATAGGTTAATGTTATAAGTAGAGTTATTGAGATTTTCGCGTACCAGAGTATGCATCAGGGTGGTGCCGGTGTGACTCGTTGGATGGCTTCATGTCCTCTCTGCCGTCGCGATGTTCACTTTCTTCTGCCCCTGTACTACAACTACAATCCCGAACACCCTCTATCTCCACCGTCTATCGCGCCACGTGCTGCTGTCACCACTGAAACACAATGTATACCTGCGCCATCTGCTTCTACGTCCGTTGCCCTCACGTCCTCTCCTCGGGAACAGTTTGGCGACAAAAATCTATCCGAAATATCGCCGTCGTCATCAGTTCGTCAACCAAGACTATTTACCCAAATCATTCGAGAAAAACTGGTAATAGAATGACTGTTTTACATCTTGAACATAATGGTTTCTATATTGAAAGCTATTTTGTTTGGGGCTTTTGCTTCAGATCAGTTTAAAGTTTTTATCCTAATCTCTCATCGTTTAGGTGGGATTACCAAGGGAGTCCCACAGCTTCTGGAGTAACTTAGTCGGAGGCATTGAGGAAGACCCACAACATCGGTACAGACTGGTTGCCAATCTCTTTTCGGGCGTTAGTGAAGTGGCCGTCCTTCTGCGGTGAGTCCTTTTCTTTCGTTAGTGGTAAGCAATGTGATATTTGTCAAAATTTATTACATCGAAGTCTAGGCTATTCTCATTCGGCTTGATTGTTCCATTACTTGGTCTTTGACCTGATCCTACATGCTGCATAGAGACTAGATTGTCACTGTTTTGTTCATCTATATGGGAAGATAGGAGAAGTGGCTTTTCGAGCGGACATATTTTCTTCTAATCGAGATCCAAGAGGCCAAATAGAAATCAAAATTTTGCAACAACTGATTAAAATCTTCGGTTTCGAAAAAATGTATTATTCAAATCGCGTCTGATTGAAGGCAGGCTATACTGCTCCTTTGCATTACTGCTTAGACTGCTGCCTATTTAATGAAATTTAGTTTTATGTGGCGATCCGTTTTCCTTCAAAATTTCTGAGACATTCCTGAAATATTGTTAATGTTGACTTGTGTATAAAATCTATAAGTTAAAGAAATTTGCACTAAGTGAAGTGTTCATTATCAGTAATCCTTTTTTCGTTAAGCTCACAATTCGAATCGGAATTGTCAGTCCTTATGGCTTATCCATCTCTCTATCGGAGTGTTGCTCGTCGTTGTCTATTCCGTAAGTCTACCTCCTTACTTTGCCAAGGCACTCCTCAAACCCCGTTCCCTTAAGTGATACTCCTCCCTTTTTGCTTACCAGGTGAAATGATGAATTACTTGCGTCATGTTTATACCTCTCCGTCTGACCTCCAACTACTAGCCGATTCACTCTGTCGTGGTTGTCCTCTTAAGACCGCTTTAGCTCCGAACTCTAGGTCGGTGTTTCTTATTCCTTGTTTTTTTTTCTAAATTACAGTAACTGCTAACACCCTTTTTCTCCTCAGTTGCAGCATTCCTTTGACTTACGCTATTTTCAATGACCCTGTAGATGTCCTCATGACTTTCCTTCCCCATATTTGGCCGGATGAAGGTAAGCTAACCTTGGCTGAAGGCTCTGTATGCAGTAAGTCGAGAATGCATGCCTTCTACTGCATAATTTTTAATTTTTCTGAGATTAAAACGAAACTTTTTTGTTTCAATCTTTTGGACCAGATTCGCATGTTTTCGTAACTAATATAGCCGACGCCACTTCAATATTTAAAGGAATGAATATAGTAAATATTTTTTGAGTTTACTAGATCACCAATACAACACTGTTGTTTGGAATCTGATACTGAAATTCGTTAGTTAAGTTGTCTGATCAGAATTTCTTGTGCCCTGCAATGCTATTTGGCAAAGGCAACATAAGGTAAAGAGCCACTTCACCTGGTAGTCTCTTCCGGATTTTCCCTTTTTTAGAGCACTTCATGGCGCTCGGTTCGATCTGCATTTGCCTTGCCTATGCAAGATCCTTAGTGGGTCTTATCTTAGGTCAGATGCCCGAAGGCAACTTCGGGTCCTTCGTCCACTGTCAGCGCACCTCTATTCACTGTGCTCAAACACGTTTGAAAAATGTAGGTTTTTTAAAGCACTTTTCGTCAATTCCTACATTTTATTCCATTTATGAGGCTTAAAGACGGCCGTTTACTTTTTTACGAGCACTTTTTGATAGTCGTTTTAGGTGTTTCGATGGTAGTCACTGGACTCTTTCAACTTTGCCAGTTTTGTATATGCGGATGCGTATCTTCCCATTATTTCACTCAATTTAGTGCTTAATACGGCAAGTTCACCAGAAACCAATCTCAATTCATTTTCGTTCTCAATTCGGTAGTACTACTAGCCACTCATCATCTAGCGCTTTTGATAAAAGCTTCAATCGAAAATTGATATAATTGTTATCTAATGCTTACGATTGCTCGGTGGTGGTCATGGTGTTCAAATGGCTGCAAATGTCGCAATTATGAGGACTTGTGCCCTATTTTCCTTAAAGAATTCGTTTTGAATGCAAGTCTCTACAATTTTGCTTTTTTACCTGCTTATGTCTTAGTCGGATATGATGGTACCTTCGTGGTAAAAAAATAGGCGTTTCCCATCCAGGTAGCACCAACGGGTGCAGCCAAGGTACCATAATGCTTGTCTTCGATTGCTTCTATTGTAAGTTAAGGTCTTAAAAGCTCGTCTACTGCTTTGGATAACATTCGATATGTTGCAGTACCGTAGCTTGGCGGTTCATATGCTAAATTTTGGAGTCTTTTCTTTTTAATTAGATACCCACCCCATTGAAAAGTAACATCCTGGTAATGATATCGGCTCTCGAACAGCTCGTGGAACGCACTCCGACCATGGGAGGTGACCAGATTATTCACCAGCTTCACACAACTACTTCCATGGGCTCCTCTATATCAGTTCCCAGCAATTTCATTATTCCTTCCTCTACCTCCTTGACAGGATCGTCTTCGGCAGTAGCTACAGTGCCAGTGAATTCAGCACCATTGGTTCATTGTGATGGTCGTCCTTCCGATCTCGAGGTTGCGGCAAGTCTGGACGTCATTCAGCTCACACTTGAACCCCAAGAAGCCGGCCGTCAGTTGCAAGACCATCTCATTGGCCGAGTCCTGCCCACAGTTCGTCTCTTCGCTCTGTGCTTAGCACGTTGGCGCGATAGTCATAAAATTCGAGAGGACGATTTGTCCCATCCCATCCTAGCCCTCACTCTTCCCTTCGTTGGTATATTGAGCAACTCTAAGAAAACAGATCTCGAAAAGGATTACTTCGTGAAGGAGTTTCTGGCACTTGCCTCTTTCTTGGGTATAGGATGTTCTAGTCCCGAAATATCAGTGGAACAAGACGATCCGATGCTGGGTGTGGGCCCTCTTCTACCCTTTGTACAAGCCGCGGCTTTGTGTTCAGGCCTCACAACTTCTCGTGATGGTGCAAGAGCTTTGGATGAGATCTTGAATCGCTGGATTGGTCAACTTACATCCGCTTTAACAAAGAATGGTGATGTCGAATCTACAGTCCAGTCAACAATTGTAGCGGACGGCTCATCGTCCCAGCAGTCGCCGCAAGCTATGCCCCTACCATCCCCATCATCGAGGGCAATTTTACGCAGTATGCAGCCCTTTTTACCGAGAACACTGCGTAGCAGTCAACTTCCAGCTTCACCATTTGTTGAGGCGCCTGGCATTAAGCGAATCGTTTCCCTCCTCGACTGGGTGAAAAATCTGGGGGTTGGTTATTCATTTGACAATTCTTTATTTATTGCTAAACTTAGCGGCAATATTTGTTATTCTTCTGTAATGAACTTTAGTCGGTGAGTAGTGTGGCCCTTTCTCTTTGTTAACATATTAACGGTCTTTCATTTCACTGAATTGAGCTGTAATAGATGCTTGAATTTTCTCTCCCCTCTTAATGAGCTCGGATGTCAATCCCCTTGAAACAGGAGACTAAGGTAGTTAGTTCCATCCGGTGGTGCATGGATGCAGGTAATTGAACAGTCGTTGGGTAAAGCTAAGCATAGTTTAGAAACATTACTTGACGAAGATCACTCTTCGTAAGTAGGAAGATAAAATTAGGTCTATAATCGTCCGTTTAGCAGCTGAGCGATATCATGCTGACCTCCAATTCTTATTCTTGTTACAGTAAGGAATCATCAATGGCAAATGCTCAAGGTTCTTAGTCTATTTTTTAACGTTTCTTCAGAGTTCGTCAACTTTTCCCCAATTATAGGTGAAGGGTCTCGTAAAGGAGACCTATGGTACAGTAAGGCGCTTCGCGAAAAGATCCCCAATAGTCGGTGGTGAGTTATAATTGATGATACTAAGAGTGCCATCAGCGAATTTTAACTTAAGGAAAGTCAACCTGGCCTTTCTCGCATTACGAAGCCCCTGTCGCCTAGACAGTTCAGACTTCACTTTGAGCTAATTCATCTAGGTTTTCAATTTCATTGCCCTTTTCGCGCACATTCCGCAATTCAGTTTTTAGTATATTCTGTAACGGTTGATGATAATCGCTCTCTCTTTTTCAGCTGGTTAGTTGGTACTTGTGGAGTCTTACAGACTTGCATTTAATGAAAGGCAGCTCAACTCAGCTGCATTCAGTAAAACACCTCCATCCTTCGCTGCTTGAAGACAACTATTTCCCTTCGATAACATTACTTCAATCCAATTCTTCTGCTTTTATTTGGAAGGGTATTTGCTAATATCTACTCAGATGGTTTTAACTGCCTTAGTTCATTTTATATAAGTATGCGGTCATGCATTGCTTGGCTCTAGTTACTGATTCCAAAGTTAGAGATCATTCAAATTACTCGCGCTGTCCAATTTTTCTTCCCACAGCCTCTGATGACGATCGGGCGGCAGCTCTTCCCTCCGCGTTTGATTAGGCCGCCAGAAGCATTTGATGATCTTTTCAATAATCTGCAGGTGGTGAGCTGCGCCACCGCAAAGCATCCCTTCCAGAATAATGTGCTCTGTCTCATCTGTGGTCAACTGCTCTGTGATATTTGCTTCGCCAGCTTACCCCAACTTCTTTTCAGGGTGAGTCTGCATTCTCGTCTCTGTTTATCTCTCACTTTTTGGAGTACTTCAGACAATACTTTACCAGTTTATGCATGGCCTTCTGGTCGTTCGTTTGTTTATAATAGCCACATCTCCAGTAGCTCATTCTCTACTCAAGACACACGCATAGGCATGCTAATCAACTATTATGATGTGGAGGAATATTAATAAATAAACAGTATCTGTCTAAAAATGCTCGCCCACCATGACAGCCTTGAGCTCTTATTCTGATCATTTTAGAATTAATGTTAGTTTGGTTGTAGATTCATTTCTTCGTGCCCTTTGATACTTGAATAGAGATAATCCACTTTAGCGTGCTTGCAAATCCTATTGTGCTGCACAAACACATTTTTTACGATTTCGCTTTTCCTTGGAACGATTCCCGGGTGCTTACTTGTAAAGCATTGAACAGCGTAGTTACTTACACCTTAAAGATCGTCATTTAAATGTAGGATAAGCTATGAAATTTTTTGCTTTTGAATCATAGATATTCCAAGTTTTGAGTGATTTGGTATGTTTTCATTCCCAATTCGGCCCCGACATTCATAGATTCTCACTAGTTATTAAAGCGATTACGGGAACAGTCCATGCATTAAAAGAGTTCTCTTTAAACGATTACTCTACCCGCCTTTTTCTGCCACTTCAATTCAGTGCTTTGCAGTTCTAGCCACTGGAATCCTGACGTCTCTCAATTAGAGAACCCGCCTTCAAAAGTCATTAACTGAAGTGGCAGGTGGGTACTCTAAAACAGTAATCGGAACCTTTCTGATGGCTAGGTTGCTTGCTCTAACTGGTCTAGAAAGGGACTGCAAACCGAAAGGCCAGCAGAACGACTTCTTAAAACCTTTGTCCCCGCCCCCCCCCCCCTTAGGTTAGACAGCAAATTCTTTTAGGCTTCATTTTGTTTTTACCATGAATTTCGATATGCAATGATACCTACACGTTCATATTTGGTTAAGCATTAATGTACATAGGTTCCATTACTGTGCTACCAGTCATTATAATTCAATGACAGTGTGCAATTTTTGAATTGCCTAACGCAACCTTTCCCTAATTTTTACTTAGTTTAAGCCTGTTATTTCCAATCCAGCACGCGTATCAGTGCGATGGTGTCGTGGGTGTTGTTTTGGAAATCAACACCTCCCTGGTTCATGTCTCTCTAGGCATGAGTTCCTGTGAATGGGGCTCTATCTACCTGGATTCTTACGGAGAAGAAGATCTCGAATTAAAGTAACGTTTAATAATTCCACAAAGTCTAAGTTTGGTTGGATTAATTTTACCAATCAGTATCGTTCTGTTAATTCAAAATAATTAATGGCGAATCTATTTTTATTTTTTGTAGACGAGGCAAACCGCTTTTTCTGAATGAGGATCGTTTCGCATTATTGGAGAGCCAGTGGATGTCTCACTCCTTCCGGCACGTTTTAAAACACTGGCGCCATTTATAGCTTCCACCCAGCAGAGTTGATAGTAAAATTAGTAGCGGCATCATCGAGCATCTTCTGATGGACCCTTCACCCATCTCCTCATTTGGTGACCCTCTGCCTGATTTATTTTTAATCTGATTATTCAGATTCTTGGTTCTCTGTCTGCCTCGCTCTTCATGTCCTGATATTATCGCATATCTCCCTTGTTTGTCGTGCTGGATACCTTTATGAGAGAGGGATTAAATAAATGGCATCGCATATCTCATTTCGGTCTCGTTAATTTGAAGAAGCCACACTCATTGAAATCCAATAGATAAATTCCACGGCATGGAGCGCCCTTAACCTTTATTCATTGCTCTGACTTCTATCAGACCATAGACTGAAACATCCACCGGTCCTTTCCATTTCTATTTCCGTTGACAGTACTTTTGTCAAAATTGTCACAGCTTTTTGCTAAACTTGCACGATATTTCGTGGTTAAGTTTCTCAACCTGTTGCAGATTTTCAGGTTAACATTGAGTTTGCCACTGGCATTCCTTCGCGACTGACGTCAAATCAATACAGGAAAATCGTATAAGCTTTTGAACACTTGTAACTAATGAATACTTTCAGTAAACATTTAAATTGCTGCCGCAGCGATTCAGTATTCATGCCGTTGTTGCTTGGTTATCATCATAATGCTACTCAAAACGAAATCAAGCTACCAAAGTTGACCAGAAATCCATCTGGCAAATGAAAAAAATATGCACTGAAGTGAGAGGGGAGCATTTATTTTCGGCAGCGGGGTAGGCAAGGCAGAGCACTTGCGATTAGCATTGAAGGACTTGTTGCCATATTTTGTTCCATCGCGTGGCGTATTCGACACTGCTGCAAAAATCGTAAGCTAAATTCAAATGGTTAGAAATAGGGGAGGAGAGAGAGAGAGGAGGGGGACATCAACCTACATCATAGCGAAACAACGAAGGACTTGCACCTATCAAGGTCAAACGAGTAGCAAATTGCAAGGGTGCAGATTGATACTCCTTATATTAACAAATCTGTTCAGAGTTTCATGACACTTCACGAGGTTACTTAGGCCTCAAACAAAATTTCTAATACTCGTTGAGCATCTACGCTCAATTATATTATGTCAAATCCGATCAAAGTAGCCAAGGGAAATTAGTTCTCGTTCGTTTGAAAATCTGGATCGACAAGATGCAACACTTTGTCATTGACATTCACAATTGTGATATAATTTATAGCACTATTGTGATTTTAAGTCAGAAAATCATGTGATTCCTGACTGTTTTGCCGGAGCTGAAGAACATAGATAAGCCTCCAAGAACCATCACAAGCGTAGCTCAGAAGGATCGAACGTCTTTTAAAAAATGTCATACACAACCATATAAGAACTGGCAAAGCGAAATTGCATTGTTTGGCCATCAAGTCTATTTCTATGAGCTGCTTAGATTGAATCGATTCAACCAATTATCACGCAATTAGCAATGCGCAGCATTTAAGTTTGTTCTCGTGGTTATGGAGCTGACGCCGTGTAGGTGGGATCTCTTCCCGAGTCTATGGTTTAGGCCCCTTCGCTCTCGGATCCAGTGCTGCGAAATTCGATGACATAATTCCCGCAGAGATATGTCAGAGTGGCTTAATTGTATGAAGAATTTTAATGATCTACGTCCTAGAGTTGTAAAATCAATGGAATTACGTACAATAATGCAACCTCAAACTTCAAAGATCTCAAGTAGGGCATGTATCTATTAAAATTTTTCCTCCTACAGATTTTGATTTTACTTTTTTTGATTTTTTAGCTATGTTACGGTTGTATATAATAAGAAGTCCAAACAATCAAGCTTATTTTTCAAAGAACCCGAATTTTTAGCTCCTGTAATAAGTACTACTGGAATTTTCGTTAGTGATTCTCTTAGATGTCGAGGTGATTGATGAGGGTAGCGATCGCACAGCCGTCCAGGTTTACTTACTTACTTTACTTTACTTTACTTACTTAGAATCAGGAATTAACGAAGCAGTTTGGTTCTGTGTGGAGTAAAAAAATGCTTCGTGATCGTGAACTAGTGGAAGTTCGTGCGGCTGCCGCTAACGATGCTTCCGTTTTAGAGCGAGTAGTTGTAGGCATTACTAGCTTAAAAAATGATGGTAAGCCAAGATTGTATTAGAAACCCTGATTATTGACCGACTTGCTGAACTCCCTATCTCTATTAATATAGTTAGTGAAGAAAATGATAAAAAGGACTTGGTTGGTGCTGCTCAAACGCAACAGGAGCAGTTGCTCCCACCTTTCAGCCTTGAAACTAAAGTAGTTTCTCAAATTTTTCCTCTCTCAAAGCTTGTGCTTCCCGCGTTTGCCAATGCTCTATCCGCTGAGGCGAGCGCTATCTCAAATGCAGATGAGAACGCTCGTAAAGATCTGATAAAACGTTACAATTATCCTCGGTTCATAATTGATCGGTTCCAATTTTTACCAACGGACAACTTGGAGGCCGTTGGATTCTCATTAACCGGAACAAAAAGAAAGCGAAAGGCTCCCAGGGCTGAAATGAATTCGACCTTGACGCGAATGCAGATGGCCACTATTTTGGCTTACATGGGCCATATGTTTACCCTTTTGCGGTTGAAGGGAAGAGAGCTACAACGGAAGTCACCACTCCCGAACGCTCCCGTCCAAGTATCAAAGTACTTGTTAAATCATTTTACTACCTTTGTGCTCAAGCAGGGCAAAGGAAGATCTAAATTGAGGCAAGTTTTTGGAGTCCCAATTCTGTTTTTTGCGTGTGCTCGGTCTTTTTTACATTCTGTGTTTTGTCCTCTAGGGTGATTACTCCAACTCTACGAGATAAACTAATTTATTATCTCCTTGTGCTTATTATGCATTGTGACAATTTCTCCACTGTCATCGATAAGTTGCCCATCGATTTTCAAATTTCGACTAATGCGTAAGCTGCCTCACTTCACCATTGCTCCTTTTTTCACGAACAATCTATCTGGATCGAGTAGTTGTTTGTTTCAAGTTCAGATGCTATTTAAATATGTGATGAATGATCGCCACTTGTTGCACTAGTAGAGTTTTCCACTAGATTTACGAATTCGTAAGTGACATAAATGTATGGAATAGGTGAGCACAAGTCATAGAGTAAGAATTCAATATTATTCGAGTTAATGGATTCCTTGTGTCTTTATTTACTTTCAGTTTGAAGAAATACTTCGCTTTTATCGGGTGCACGTTCTCAACTCAGGAGCCGAAATCCATCTCTGTGGCAGGACCCGGTGAAAAGGAAACCGAAACCGTTGCTCATCTTCGTGCTCCTCTGGTTTTCAAATCCAGAAGCACCTTCAGGCGCTAAAGTAAAAGTCTTTCGCCTTGTGCCTGTATTCATTACTGATGATTGGATACAATTTTATTACTTTGTCGTCTTGTATATTATCTATTTTGGATACAACCAGCTGTAGAATCGTACATACGTACAGTTTTTTTTGGAACCAGTTCATTTTCATCACGGTTAGATGGAGTGCGGTGTGCCCTGTTACTTCTGCGCCTGAGGGTAGAAAACAAATTATTACATTCCGCTTAGTGGTTCGTGCCAGCACAATAAGAAGCTTTAAAGTAATCATTAAGCCTCATTAAGCTCTTCTTTTTAGCAATAGTGTATTTTCTATTTCTGGTCTCTATCCTAAATTTTTCAATCAAAGAGATTGTTTGAAAGTATTCCAGTTATGAATTGTTTAATTTTTCGTTCTTCAAATGTATTTATCATTAATATCGCGGTTGTATTTGATCGTGTGGATACGGTGAACTCTTCCCCTGTTGTTCTACCTAGTGGTTGTGATAAGTGGGTTTCGTAGCCGTTTTCTTGTTTCTTCGCAACATTAAGAGACTATACAATATTTTGTTTTAAAATTGGCTTTTAAGAACTGGGTCTCCTGATTGAATGCGAAGGGATTCTGCAGAGCTGATATATGTCAATGTCGTGGACCATTATTTTCAGCTTCAACAGTTCCCTTATTAGTCAAAAAAGAAGGGATCCACAATTATCGAGAACAGAGCCGTTGTGGTACCAATAGCAGATTCAGTAACGAAGTGAGTGTAAAATTCTCCATCTCACCATCGTTCTCGTTGCAGTCCGAAGTTTCCTCGGAGTCTATCCCTAGACGCCGCTGCCACTCCAGCTCCTACCAGTGACTTCATCAAAAGCCTTGTTTTCTTTCCGAAGTGCACTGTAGCCGATCTGTCGCATCCAGCATCACTAGACACTGAATAGCGATTACTTGGACCATTCCTGGCTTGCAGTTAATTAAAGCCACTCGCTCAAATTTCCTTTCACATAGGATTTAATGGGGTTTCTTATAAATTGGTGCGAGTTGAGACTGTTGATCGCAACCTTGAGAAAGATCAAATCCGACGGTTGAGAAGTTGAATCGCTCGCTGAAAAGAGGTAATTTTTTTGTTCACTCTTAATTTAGCGTTTCTCAATTTTTGCAGTGGTCCTGCGAGACATATGTGATGAATTCAAATTCTAGGAGAGCCTCTATCGATTCAAACCCAGAACAAAACCGTGCCAAGGAACTCTTAATGAGATCAGAATACACTCATGTTCTTTCGATCCATCCAAGCAGTTGACGTTTGTGAAATAGATCTTACCACACCCCGGTGCTGACTTTCTCGTTAACCCGCAGGTGATATTAGTCTTCGAGCTCTGTGAGAGAACAGACAGACTGGTTTCCGTCAAGTGCATCGGTGATGGCACTTTTGGCGTTTTTCACTTGGAACTGGAGGGTTTATATGAAGCACTCAGGTGCATCAAGTCAAAGGTTTTAAAGGATAGTTCAAATGTAGACTGGCACCTTAATCACATGAAGTCTTCCGTTTTCCCGCTTACGAAATCACGACTGTGAAAAAAAATTGAAAATAGACCTTGATTCATGATCTACTGTCGAAACGTTTCACAAGGCATGGCTTTTTACTTTGATAAAAAAAAATCGATAACCTTATAGTATCGCAATAATGACGGTAGATCTAGCGCTAATTTACTGGTCCAGAAAAGTACTGTTCAATGTCTTATGCGTTTAGAAATTGGGTAGCGTCACCTCCGACCATCGATAAAGTAGCTGAATCGGATGAAGTAATCATATAAGTAGATCTGACTAGGATATATTTTTCTCGCTGTTGAAGGAGGCTATGCATGTCACTCGGAGATAACCCATAGGACAATAGAAACTGAGGGTGCAACTTCAAGTCCAGGATCCGAAAGAGGCTGGATTTTTATTGATGGTCGGACCAAAACGGTGGCGGAAAAAAGGTCCCTTCATGCTTTTCTGTCAAAACTTCTAAGATAATTCTAATGGTGTGCTTCGCAAGAACTTTGTGGATCTCAAAATTCTTGACAAAAGGAGTGCTGTAAATCATATAATTTTTGAGTGATATATCTGCTTGATTTGTGACAGCCACTCGGACGATCACCCGTACTTGGACTATGCCTATTAGTTACATGTAAGTTAACATCACGCACTTGGAAGGCCAGCCTTAGGGTCAAATATGGTAGGGAAGGCAATTCAGGGAGTTAAATTCAGATATCTCTTTGGTCGCTGATGAGGATGTTCTGACAGTTTGGATGGCCGTGCCTTTCTCAGACTCCACACTTTTACTGTATCACTAACATTAATAGCTGTTCTTCCGATATTTCCCCATATTCATTGAATGAAAAAAAAGATATGTTCCCAATCACCGCACCTTATTCGCCCGAGAGCATAGTATTACGTCAGTTGCTTAACAGAACACTGAGCTGTTAAAGTCAGTTCAGTTAGGTAAATATATCACGAACTCGTTTTTGAGATGGTATATATTTAATCTAAGCCGCCAACGAAGTTCTAGATCCGAGGCCATTCCGAGCAAAGAGCGAGTGCTAAGACTCCATGTACTCATGTAGCCAGGTGCGCAACTGACGAATCTATGATAATTTTGACTGCAAGATCTAAAAAGCTGCACAGCTGTCATGACCCTAATTGCAACGGACTTCAAGTGATACGGAATAAAGGAAATAAATAGGCTTGAAGTGATTGCTGGGAAAATTATTCTCCTCAAATGACTTCTATGTGCCTCCGACAATTTGAATTCCGGTCGCAAAAACTAATGACCATAATCCCACTTAGTTTCCTTATTTTCTGCGCTATCCTCCTCTTCTAGGAGTAGATCCTTAAGGTCTAACCTGCTATTAGATTGAAGATATACCTTCCTTTCTGGCTCAACAAATGGTATGAATTTGAAATCGTCAGCGATTGGAATGAAATTCTGCTTCGCTGATGGGTTTTGGGATCACTGACCCACTTGTAACCACTAGGGTGACAACTACCACTAGTGAACTCAAAGGAATAACAAAGGTTAAAAGCTGGTTGCCTTAAAACATCAAGATTTTAACGTATCAAATCAGTTGACAGTACAGCGGTTTAAATGTTACCAACGTTTAATGCCATTTTTCTTCCGCCCTCCTTTAATAGCAAAATTTTTACTTAATAAAGTGGTACACTATTAAGGTGAATTCAACAAATGAACAAGTTTAGGAAAGGAGCTGATCGCTGGTATAAGGATTTCCGTCAGTTCAATCCACTTAGGACCTATTCTATCCAGCTTCAATAGCACACAATCTATCTCTTCAGCTGTCAGCTTGATTGCATTTTCATTCAACCACACAGAGGACGTCAATTTATTAATTTCATCAAGCTAACCTATAATAACCTTAATGTATCCATCCAGCGCAGATCCTACCTTGGCGTTCAACTCCCTCAGCTCCCTCAGTTTAGGATTGACTTCTGGGTGATATTATCGAATCGCAAAAGGGGCTCAAGAAAATTGCGGCCCATTTTGCAATCAAATGTCAAATCACCTTGCCTCTGGATTCTCGATAATTAATCCGAGTCTTTTCATCTTTTCTATCCATACTTATCTTTAAATAAAATGGACTAATATTTTTTGCCGTCCTCGTCAGCAGAAGTTTGACAATCGTATCCGAATGAATAGTATATGATAAGGATATTTGCAAAGGGCCAGCGATAACTGCTAAATAAGTAGGTGGCAAATATGAAGTTGCATTATCGAAGATGTCAACAGAGTAGCACGCTAGAGCGATTGCATACTTTCGAATACAGTACATTCAATGAAAGTGCTCTGTATTTTTCTAGAAGAGCATCTCTTTTTCTGAGAACCTAGGATGGCCAAGGTGATTATCGTCAACTTGATAGTAAAAGTAAAGGGTAAAATCTAAACATTTTTTTCTAAAATTAATAGTTGAATGTAAGCAAACGATGCTTTCTGTCAGCCTAAGGCATGTTTCAAGAAAAGATAACTATTGCAAAGCATACACTGCACTATGAGCAATCCTACAGACACAAAATACAATCAGAGTAAAAGCATTATTGAATTTCAAAAGTTAGTCCTTAAAATGGCACAAACAGAAACCAAACTCTACGTGTTTTATTGCTTAAGAGAATAAATCACTGGGCTGTCTACTAATTCATAGTGCCGCTTTGGCCGCAAAGCTTAAATGGGGCAATCCAAAAATTTCAATTATTCTGCTTTGGCTATTATTTTTTCACTTTTTTTTTACACGATTCCCGAATTATCGCCGTTTAAGGCAACCAAGTGTTTTTTTGTGGGGACCTGAGCAACCGATTGCCATACCAAATCCCATTGCATCGCTCCCCCTTCCCGATGTAATTCATTCTATCATGTTTTTGATATTCGAAAATTGTCATCCAATTTGAAAAAATTCCGGCACTTAGAACGCCTTCCCAATGCTCTTAGTTTATTCAAAAAATGACTCGCTTCGAAACCTATGGACTTGAAATAGATTCCGAATACTGCAACGATTCTAATCATGGACACTACTATGACTACGGTTCTCGGAGGGACCACTGTAACCATTGTCAAATCCAGTCAAATGATAGTCTCTTCATTCTTATTTTTACAAATACTGCTTGTATTAACTCATGCTTAAATGTTTGTATTTACAATTAAGTCAGCATTCATGCGCTGGCACCTTATGCATTCCCTTCAAACACTGTTAACGTGCTTTTTCCAACTCTCGAAATAAGTTTTATGAATTGTTATGACCTTCAGCATACATGAGTTAATGTAACTGCTTTTTTTGTAATCCTCGCCACTTGAAGACCCACCATTGGAATTCGTCGGCCACCTTGACAAAATTGTCTGCGTTCTGGCTGGTCCTTACTTCTACTTCATCGAATACTTGCTCTTAATCATATCTCAGGTATTCTGCGTCAGCAATTGGAAATGGATAAGCCTTCATTTTACGTTATTAAGTGGATCGAGGTAAAATTAGTGTTCGTTTAGATGAAGAATGTTGAAGATGGTTACGCTATTTAGGTGCAGGTCAGTTAGTGTAAATCCTTATTATCAAAAGCGTAATAACGATTCTTTTCTTTTTAAGGTTGATGATGACACTGTACTTGATCGAGATCGTGCATCGACTCCCGATTTTCCAAAGGCTGTCTGAGCTGGAACCCTTCCACATTTACGAAAGTCGAACCATTGGCATGAATGATCCTTTTTTGGTAACTCGTTATACAACTTCATGGATGGCAGGGATATCGTGGCTGGTTCTGCAGAGTCTCAAAACCGATCCCACTATCTGTCGCTGTATTTTGCTGGAAGAAATACCTCATGAATCGGGCTACCTTGCTGTGCTTATCTCTTCCGACCTGTCAGCGGAATTAGCGCTCTGCGCCAACTTTCCCTCATCTTTCACGGCCTACTTGAGATTGATCCTAGGATTGCTAATTGGCGAAACTGTGAAAGGAACTTTTTACCTATTTGGCGTCATGGTCGGTATTTTTTCATAATTCGCTATCTCTGACATGGTAAGTGCCACTTAGCAAATCGCTTGAAAAGATAATGAAGAAGAAAAATTCTTCATTCAGGCTGTTTATGATTCACTTTTGTGCTGTTATAGTTGGCTTTTGTTATGTTTGTTGTCATGCTTGGAAGTCACAAGGTAGAATTGTAATAAGCTCTTTTGTTTCCAAAACGAAACTGGATTGCTCAAATGAAATTTGGAGCCGTAAATTCAACTCGCTTCTCTTTTTGTTGAAAGTTTATCCGCGCCTAAATCTTAGCAAAGGCATTTTTGCAGTCATCGAGCCTTAAAACAACAGATAGTGGGATTGCATATGGAAAGATTAATGAATTCATGTGGTGTATTGTCTCGTATCTGTAAGCCAGCTTATGTAAGCTGGCCGATAATATCTGCTTAGTCTGTCTGCGAGTGGTGTACGATTGCTTCGTGTGAATGGCTTTGAAATAAACTTGACTTTCTAAGTAGGAGAATAGTGAAGCACTCTATTTAGTGCCCCGGATTAAATGTAAATGTTTCAGACGCTTACATTGGACTAAAGCCGCAGCTGAGCACGGGCACTGTAAGTGTACAAATCCCAAATTATGAGAGAACCAAAGATGTTAAATTTGACTTTCGCTGTCTTTCGATCAATGAATCTGAAGGGATCAGTGATGTGATTAGAGGGAAACATGTAATGATTTTTCAGCTGGAGTTTTAACCGAAATAGTTCATCTGTGAACTTAAAATATTTGAAGCTTTAGCATTTACATTGAAAGTTTGCTTTTGCGTGTCATTGTGCCAGAGGTTCAAAGCCAGCTTGCTTTGAAATGCATGATTTTTAATTCCGAAAATTGCCTATAAACTGAGAAAATCAGGGAATATAAAAATTCTCAATGCAGGATTCATCTAGAGAGCCAATCAAATTTTCAGGCGCGAATTTTCAACTATAGGCTTCTTCCAGCTCCTAGTTTGGGAATAAGGGTTTGAGAAACAATTTTTAATTATCTCTTGTAAGGAGGAGTCAACCAGCGTGAAGTGACGATTTTGATCACCGGACTACCTGTCAACAATTAAGTTTTCTAAACGCCTCATTTTCTGCCTACTTCATTTATATTATCAAAGCACTTCTTCCTATTCTGCAGCCACTCCAATGATTAAAAACCTTCAACACACTTTTTCGGCAAATAGCCGCACACGACAACTTCTAGTAAACTAAACAATTGAATTAGTTTGTTCCATTTCCACCGGGCAACCAACGGTTTTGTGTTAAAAAACCAAATCATGTTAAACAAATCGCTCCAAGCAATCTATCCCTCACTTCATACCATCTCTTAAGTAGATAAAAGCTAATGGTTAAAGAGGGCTCCCCACAGGGTTGAAAATAACTAACTAATCATTGTCAGTGGACCTATGCGGTGACTTAGTAAACCCGACCAACCCACTGATTGCCTTCAGTTGGTTTGTCGCCGTAATAGAGAGCAAAACGTGAAATCCTTAGTTAAAGAGCCGGCAGATCATCAAGATTAATGACAGTTAGCTCTTTCAGATTATTCTCCGCTTTGTAACAGTCAGTTTGTATTACCCTTTGATCTTAACTTTTTGAGTTCCATCTGACCAGCAAAACAGGGCTACTGCTACTACTTCAAATATGCCTGTATTTTGAATTCATCCGTCAAATAAACAGGTTTTCGAACATTCAGGGCAGTCGAGAAAATGAGGGGTCTAAACAAACTGCCAACTGGAAGCTTTAAGTTCCATATCAACAGAAGAGTCCCTAATTATTGCGTTCAAATCCAAGTAAATGAAACTCTTGAAAATGACTGTCAATTGAATTCATTTGAGAGTCTGTCAGCAGTTGTCGCCACTGCTCAAAGTTCAAAGTAAAAAACAAGGATAGATCATGAAAATTTTGAACTCTTCCATACCACCCAGGCAAACGACGGCAGTATCAGCCTGTAGACGATGTTGAAAATAACTCTTTGCATACGACTTGGGAACTTTGAAACCACTATTGCTCTCTTTCCTGCTTATGCGAAAAATGATTAATTAAGTATATCTACATTTTGTCCGAAGTACGCCATCCCTTCGCGAATTGCAGCTAACTAATCAAACTGGTGGACGAAGCTTGATTCCTTCTTCAATCAGGTTCAGAAATGCTTACCAAGTTAGAGCCATTCAGGTCCGCAGCTATGTTTGCTGTCCGAATTTATGTGCCGAAAACGAATAATTTGTTCAAAAACATCTTGGCTGTTGGTCTAGGATCGGTTTGCATTATAAATTTTCCATCTTTGCGGTGTTAATCTGAGCGTACTAAAATTGTCCCAAGCTGAAATTCTTGAAGATTCAGCAGTCCTCAATTCTCATGACTCATTATGAATTTTATATCAGATAAAGAAAAGGCTCGTTTAGATTGATGATTCAAGCCCATAAGTCAATGAGACCGCTAATAAAGTACCTTGAATTCGACAAGTGTATCATTATTACACTTACGCTTATTACTTACGGCTGAGTTAAGCTGATCCGCCTTTGTTGTAAGTTCGAAAAACCTGGCAAGTATCAGCCGGTCGCATTCGAAGAAGAGCAAGGGCGAGGGATTACCGTTCAATACTTTCGAGAATGGAATGTGAAGCAGTTGACTGCTAGCGAAAGTGATTGGTTGCGTGGCTGTCGGAGTGCCAGTGCAATGTTCAAGGTCGCAAGATTTTCCTCCAAATCATAGAAAACTCAGAACACTGCCTCAAATTCTGCCCCGCCAAATAATGAACCCACAAAGTATAATCACCCACAAATAATGAAATAAATGGGCCACTACGTGGCGGATATCTATTAATCCGCCTAAAAGTAGTTCAGCGCTCAAAGCGACACTTAAGCAAATTCAACAATGTAATTCTCGAGGAAAGAAATTTCTTGTCGAGTCTCATGATTGGAAGGAGGACAACACGTCAAATCGCAGATGACAGAGAAATTGCTCTTCGGTTTCCTCCGTAAATGAGCATTGATCCATGAGGACGATCGTTCCAAACAGATTAGGTATCGAAATGAGCTAAGATATATTTATTCCGTAACTATAGAAAACAGATATTGCAAATTAAAACATTGTATATTACAGGTACACCTTGGATTAATAGAGAGAGCTCGATATTTCCTTGGGATTTCATCGATCGCCTTATTTTCGAGACAAGTCGAATGTAGGGCCAGAGACTGTTGACTTATTTGATAAAAAAAAAACCACTCGAATTTACATGGAGTAATTGAATTTTTAATGGCTTTAAACGAGTTCAAGTAGTAGTCAGCAAATTCCTAAATTTAACTTAGTTAAGCGCGATCACAATGCACTACCACAATTTCGAACCTACTCAATAATATTCGAGTAGTTGTGCTATCCTGCCGTTTCATCGCAGTGCATCGTTCGACATGCAGATCTGAGTTCTAGGGCAGAACTGGCACATCGAAAATCGAAGAAGCTTTGAGGTATATTTAGTTGGAGTATTATCATGCTTTAAAAATTTATCAACAGAAACAATGTTTGCACAGACTAACAATCTCTCGCATACATCAGAAAAAGTGAGCTACCGATAGAAGAATAGACTTTGAGCCGATTTGTTTTGGACATTTACAAGACCTCTGGACATAGATTCGCGGAACATTAGGCAGTGAAATGTAACAATCACGGTTATTAGCAGGTGTCTTATAAATGAGGAGAAATCGCAGAAAAGATTATAGTGGTCAAAATCAAAGCCACTGAAAGAAATCCTTTATCTCCGAAGCCGATAAAGACCTCAGACTTTGATTGTTCAACTTCATCTTTGGGTAGTCAGGGTTTAGCGCAAGAGTTATTACCATTGGCCTAATTTGGGTTAAAGGAAGGTCTTGATGAAGTGAAAAGCACTACCAATCAGCTACAAAGTCATTTAGGCTGAACCATTAGCACTTAAATTTGTAAAAGTCAGGTCCGTGATTCTGATCAAAATGATGTAAAGAACTCTCCCTTCCTATCTAAAAGAATTGAGGGCTCAATATCTCTTACAAATGATCGAAATGATCTAGTAAATAGGCCACCGACTAATTAAGTCCCAGACTTCGTCTTATATTAATTAATCTCTGACCACCACGTTAGCAATATCGTTCTCTTTAGATGAGACCTAAGAAAATCGAGGCAGCGGGATCATTTTGTGCAGAATCACATGCATGACTCCTGATTCATCTACTCATTAGTGCTGTTAGAGAGTGCTACTACTGTGGACCACTTCGAGTGGTTATGTCAGATTCTAGTTTTCAAGCTCTCAGCCAATACAGTGACGCCGTTATTTGAGGACCTGCTTTTGCCACTTTTACTTCAGTTATATCATTTACTGAAAAGACATAAACCCGATGCGTAGATGGAGATAAATCCCTCGAGTTATTGGGATGCTTCGGTCCAAAAATACCCATTTTTATTGTCAAACTAATTAGTTATTAAGACGCTGGCTTTATCTAAACACTGCTTTTTTCAGTAGGTGATGTATCTGCAGCGAGGTTTATTTTCAGCGATAGAATCTCCAATGCTTAACGCTTCAATTGCGCAATAAATAGGTGCTATCATAGAATCAAGTAGCGTCGATCTAGTTGTCAAAGAATCTCTTAGAGCGGTAACGCTATTAACATTACAGCAAGAGTAGTACAAAAACGATTTCCTGGCTCAAAATCCGGTAGAGTAGAATGGAGGGGACAGCCCGTCAGTACGAGCCTGCGAGAGAAGAACGAAGACTGTGTTCGAATGAATTACAAATTTTTCAGAAGTCCGTCTCTCAACATTTCGACATTCGATCTTTTTAAGTTTCTCTGGCTTCTGAAAGTTAGGCTAGAAGACTTCGCTACATTCTTGCAATGTTATTGAATACTGGGTTACAGACAAACCACAAAATACTACTTACCACCTCCAATAGAAACGAGCTAAGGATCCAGTTAATGAAGGGCAGAAACTCTAGACACATCAAATGTCATCTCAATCAACGAACTAGACTCTATCAACTTTAGCTAGTCTCTAGATTTTTTCGTCCAAAGAAATTCATTTTAGTCTAAGAATTCCTCTGACCCGACCTGAGTCTGTCTGCATTAGCGCTTGAAACGGATATTCCCCTTCAAAAGCTTTACATTATGAATAGACGCCTAAGCCAGCTTCGCTTAACCAGGGATGCCTGAGATTTTGTGCTGTTTCAAACAAAATCTCAGATTCATGATTTCATCTTCGTGAAACTTTTGCTGGCTCCAAGGCAATACTTACTTTAGAATAAATGGCATTCTAAACCTTTAGAAGCTTCAGTTAAGCGGTTTTGACGAGTAATACGTTCAAAATTTAACCTAAAATCCAAAAACCCTCAATAAAAACAAGTTACTGTCGATTGAGGATAACTATCTCGCTAGGGACTCATCTTTGCGTTAGAAAAAGAGAAAGGCTGATTGACGATTCCTGATATGGCTAACTGCGCGCAAGGCCCCAAAGGACGTATTTAGGACCGAGATATCTGGGCAATGAAATCCTTAGAATGTGAGTAGCCTTAAATACCATTTATACAATGTACCGTATCTTATTGCCGAGACTACTACTCCGAAAGAGAGCGCCTTTTAAGTTGAACGGCTAAGATAATCGTTAGATATTGCCATCTGTTTTTTTCAATTATTTCCGGGTATTTGTTTGTGAGACAATCACTAAATCAGTAAAAAGCTTAACAGGGTTCAAAACCAAGACGTACTTAAAAGACGCTTATACCAGATCTGATAAAGCCTAAAACAGTGTAGGGATAATAATAGTTGTATTGGCAAAAAAAGGCGAAAAAAAACATGATTTCTTTAAAAAAAATGATTTCAAAAATACATTATTCCAATCGCTTTTTTCCTTATCCTGCCATTTCGAATGAATTTTTGTGTATATATAGACATAGAAATATGAGAGCAGTAAAAACGCATGGCTGAAGTTCGTGATGATCTTGCCAGTTAGAGCCAGTTAGAGAGAACGGGCGTTAGAGAGAAGAATTGAACGGAGAGAGAGAGTCTCGTTTGTGTCAAAGATAGCAGCCGTAGCCTGTTGGTCTCCCATCAGCTCCACACTCACTTTCTTCATGAATTCCATCAGAGCATGCCGAAAAGTTGATATATTCTGTGTAAATCTATAACAAAAACAAGGCGATTATTTTCGGAAATCGTGTGTCCGACAAAGCAGAAGGAATAGATTGACCAATATTCATAGATGATCTAAATTTTCAAATAAATGTTTCCTTAGTAAAATCAACGATGGTGAGCCAAAACTAAGTATGCATATCTTAGTGAAGCATAGCTTTTTTTTCAATTTTTCAGAACGGATATTTTTAATGGGATGTAAATGCCATGAAATTTCAATGAACTTGATCCGACAATGAATTACGGAGTGTGATATTCAAAATTGAGAACAATGGAGAGCAAATTAGAAAACTATTGCAGCGAACTCAACGCTCACCACCCTCAGTCTCTCAAAATTGGAAATGACTAGCCACGCCTTTCTGACCAGTCAAGAGGGTGGCCCAATGGGCCAGACCAACTATTTAATCAGCAAGTCCTGGTCGTCTGCGAAAGATAGATGAAAATGAAAGACCCGTCCTCGAGTTTGGCGGCGACTTACGCATGGGCAAGATAGTCGTTCGAAAGCAGAGTTTCCACCGTACCTCGGAGAGATCACTGAGGCGATTATATTTCACGAGAGTAACGGAGGTAAAAGCAGGTCGAAGCAGATAGTGTTCGATTAAGTGATAATTTCTTAGAACTTTGTCCCTCTTCAACCCACCCTATCAATATTTCTGTAAACCGTCTATTGATCCTAAAAAGGCTGTATTAATGACTCATCGACAAAGAAGGACGATTGTCAATAACTACACCGGCTGATCTAAGAGAGCATCTAAATTCAGGGGAAAAGGCGCGAATTCGCCAGACAAATAATCGAAGCAAACACTGAATGAGTGCATTCAAACAAGATAGCCACCACAGACAGTAGAGTTCTTATCTTCCAAAGATTGGCTCCCCCATAACTTTCCTTCCTGCCTTAATCTAACTTGCTGTTTTTCTTACATACGGAAACTCTTAAAGCTATTCCAAAGGAGTGAGAATTTTACTCATGAAAAGTTACTTACTTATCGCGATTTTTAGCAAAGAGATTGTTTTCCACGCCGTCCATGAGTTTGGCGAAGATACTCTCTAGTTCAGCTCTTTGGTGTGGACTCACGGCATTCAGTACGATCCGTTTAAGGTTTGCAAAGTACTTGAAAGGAAGAAAAAAACTTTGTCAGAAACACCATGACTTGCGCTTACAGACTCGCGTCACCACAACAAAACCAAAAGTGTTACTATAGAATGGTAGCATAAGATGATTTTGTTAGGAAGCTGTGGACCTAAGCAATGTATCACCCCTAGTGCTGAACTGTACTGTTATTCTTATATACTGGAGAACGTATTTGAATAAAAGAACCAGAAGAACATATGACTTCAAAGACGATAAATGCTGTGAAACAATGACAAAGCGACCGTTATTTGTCGCTTGTTCGACAAGTTAATCTCATGACCTACCACCAATCAAAATAAGAAAAGGTAGAGCAAGCTTACATCCTGGTTGAGAAGAATCAGCGCAAGAAGAGGTCTCGATATACTCCACTGATTTTTGCACTCTTCGTTCATGAAATAAGCCAGGAAAGTGATAATCAATTGTCGCGAAGCCACTGTGAACTCACTAACCCCTCCACCAGCACCAGAAGAGTGTCGAAGGAAGTCACGTTTGAGATTGGCGTTCCCAACTTCGATTCGATCCCACCAAATTGCGAGTGCCGAACGGCACCCCCTTGTTGAAACACCCCTCGCAATACAGGTAGTCAGACGCTGTCTTGCGGCTTGCGCAATCTCCGAAGTAGGTAGACTAGAAGGTGAACTAGGGACGAATATGGGATAATTGAAACGCGTGTGATCGTTGGACATTCCAGACTCGTCCTGACAACTCCCGTTGATGTCACCATTTGTCCCCGGAGGTTGAGCTGGGCAGAGTATCTTGTAGACGTGGGTGAGAATGGAATCGAGACAACTGCAAGCGCTCCATGCTACAGAACTGTCTAGAGACTCCACGCCGACAACAATGGCATTGAAGAAACGTCGAAGAACTGATGAATCTAGAGAGCTTAGGAATTCCATATGGTTCTGAGTGAGAACCTCCAATAGAGCGAAATAAGCCTTACTCAGTTTAATGAAACTCTAAAGAAAATAACAGCTGGTAACTGACTATTTCACATGAGACCTACCGACAATTCTGCATCAGTTACACAAAGGAGCATGTCTGAACTTAACTTGACACACTTTTCAAAGGAATTGTCGCCAACCAAACCGAAAATGGCGAAATTGGCATACTTTCCACTGAGTGTGGTCCGTAAAGCATCCAGATACCGCCTCAGTGGTTTGACTTTATGTATGTAGGTGCTTTCCGCAGTAATTTGGCCGAAATAAGGGATCAGGCGCGGACCTAGAAATAACGAATTAGAAAGCAGAAGTCATGAGGGGAGAAAGAGCGATGAATGGGGGTAGCATTTTTTTTCTTACCGTAATCATTGAGAACTTTTGTTATCTCTGCAAGTAAGAGATAGCCAATAGGTAGGGTGCTTTCGAACTTGAGTCGATCATTGCGGTTATTGACAATTTCAGCAAGGAGTTTAAGAATGGGACAGGTAACCTGAGGGTCATAAGGCCAGAGTTCGAGAGCCCTTCCAAAAAGACTGAAAAGGGAAGGATAAAACCAATCCAGAAAGTGTTGGAAAGCTGCCATTGTGTTGAGACTAAAGGCCACTCCGGCAAGGTCACGCGCCAATCCAATGACATTACTTCGCGCCTCCTCTTGAGAAATAGAGCAGTTTTCTGGTACAGAAATTAGCGTAACTTAAAATGCTGACGAAAAAACGCAGCATAAGTAGAACTGAGACTTACCTGATAGAAGGAGATTTGAGATAAGGTTGTTGGCCACAAGGGTAAGAGGCGCTAGAAAATCGAGAAAAGGTCGATTGTCGTCAGGTCCGATGCCCGATAGCGTCACCAACATGAGACGCGATAGATAGGCGTAGAATTCTGATCGATAACGTGACAAAGATGAAATCGACGTCGTCGAGAGGAAGCGGAAATTCAAAGGCTGTGGATGTAATTGATAGAGGTATATTAGTAAAAAATCAGGGTCCATTAATCTAGTAGGTAACTACATCGGTCTCGAGAAACTGCTTTCCTACCTGTCATTAGCTATCTACCTCTGAAAAACGCCCGAGAGTCAACCTGATGCATTCGACTATTCCGGAGACAGCAGTGGCTGATGGTTCATGGTTTTCAACTGTGCATATGGGTTCAGAGGCAGTGGTTCGAATTTTGGCATACTAAGAGAAATTTAACAGAAAAATCGATAACCGGATGGACACAAATTCGGTCGGCAATCTCGTTTAAAGTAACTCTGAAAAAGAAGTTGAGTTTACAGAAATGTCTAAAAGTGGCTGTTTAGGGAACAAGAGAATCACAGATATTATCTTTATGCTCTGCCATGCTTGATGTGATATTGAAAAAAGTACGCTGTCTATCTATTCCCCTCATAACTGAGAATTGTAAAATGCATTCAATTCCAATAAAGCCGTTTTTACTAGAAGTAATAACCAACCCAACCTAATGAAGGAATGAGTATAATGAATGCCTATTGCACAAGGGCAAGACTGCAGTAATCAAGCCCGAAATACTAATTCCCTCTTAAACCAAATAAGCCCACTGCTCACCCGTATTTGAAGAATAATTAATTTGAATTAAATGAAACAACTGGTTAGCTGTAGGGCTTGTGAATGTTCATTCCCCAGTGCAGAACTTGTTCTTCAGTTTGTCCAATTACAGGTGAGGTGATTGGCGCCGCTTGATATCGATTTAATAAGCCACGCGCAACGCCAACTTAAAAATGAAGCAAAAATGCGGCAAAAGTTGGTTTGATCTCATGCTAAACATGGGAAGGTTGACTGAGCCAGTACCTGGATCATGTTTGTTAAAGGCAACCGCTATTAAAAAATTTTGCTAGTGAAAAGCACCTCCATGCTCCAGTTCACTTTGGAAGACTAAATGAGGCTGATAAATAATTTCAGTTAATCTCTTAGCCAGATTTATCATTTAGTGTGCATACCTAGAAACAGGGAAATATTTCATTGCCGACATCAAACGATCACAACAACCACAACGGTTAAGACACTTTAGTTTCTGAATGGGCGAATTGGTTGCACCACTCAGATTAAATTTGACCAATTGTTTAGGCCATCACTGCTAATAGGGACAAAAGTACTTCTTCCACAGGTAAACTCACTGACTCACTGTATGGTTCGCAAGCATGTACTTGACATCATCTAGAATGAGCAGCTTCTTCATTGCCGTAAAACTAGAGGCCAATTCGCCAAAGAGCTTTAGTGTGGGCTCCAGAACAACCTCATGATCACTCCAGTAACGTAGATTAAGTAGGATTTTCGCCACGAAAACTTGGAGGATAGCGGTCTCGTCAGAAATTCCCACTAAATCCGAGAGAGACTGGTACATCTGAAATATCGAGAGAATACGGTAAACTTCGATGAAATTTTTGAATCTAGTTGATTAATATCTGACTGGAAAAAAAATCAAAGTGAAATCACCATCTCCTTCAACTAAAACGCGTTGGTACGATTTGAACCCAAATAAAATGATGTGTATGGCTGCATGAAAGTTCCGATCAGCATGTTTGATTCCGAATCCCTCATATAGGGTGTCTTTCTATTAAACGATAGGCGAGTCATTAAAGAGATCAACTCAGATGCCCTAGTCTAAACATACATTAATGGTGAGACCTGTGCGCAAATTCCTCACAAAATGAAAGTCAGACAGAAAATAAAGACTTCTATTCTCAAACTTATTAGCACGAATCTGTTATCTTAAGACATGAAGATTTGAGAGAAAATGTATTAAGAATCTCAAAAGGATCCAAATGACCACTGTTGAAACAAGAGAACCTAAGAAGAGTTCAAGCTGAAGAGGAAAACTAAAAAGGACTAGCCTTTGAGTGATTAGAGTTGCGAAAATGTTGCCTTTATGGCGGGAAACAAAACAGCATGTAAAGTACAATACAGCATATCAAGATTGAGAGGTGTAAATTGCCTTCAAATAGCGAAGAGCGACCACGTTTTATCCAACAAAGAGAGAAAACCCGAGGACTCAGAGGTACTTATAATGTTATATCCATGCAATTCATTTAAAATTAATTTAAACAGACGAAAACGTCTGGTCTGGTACCACATTAGCAAATTCAACAGCGTTATAGAACTAGGATACGATGCAGTCAACATACCTTCGTGGCTCGACTAATGTTATCGCCAATATATATTTTCCGGAACTTTTCCAGGAAAGTGATAATAGCCAATTCCAAGCGAACGATAGCGCCAGAGGAAATGTGGATAAGCACAGAGGCCACATTTGGACTGCTTAATTGAGCATCTTGTTGCAGGAGCTGTAAAATGAGCTTCAAACAAACATCCCCGAATTGTAAGAGACGCAAAACACTAGCAATCAATCCACCATCTAGTTGGTCCGAGTCTACCAGACCGCCTGAACTCGATGTCGAACGACCATTGAGCAGTGCACCTAAAAAACCAATTTCCAGCATGGATACCAGAATACGCTACTGAAAGTGCACGTATGTAGGCGAAAATACCGATCATATAGACGAGCCACGTGAGACGGTTCTCTTCCAGGCGGACAGAACGCAGTTGCTCAGGAGAAAAAGGAAGACTGGAGTGGCTCAGGAAAGCAGCTGGACCCACGGCAACGATTTGTTCAAGTGTGGATTGAAGTTGAGAGAAGGCTTGATCGAAGAGGCGAATAATCAGCTCACAGGTGCCGGAATAATCACAACGACCAATAATTGAAAACTAATAAAATGAAAAGAACGCAATTTAACTACGACAGAGGAAATAATTAATATTTTTATCAGTCCAATAGACCGAGTGCAAACACAATCTAAACTCGACACCTCAAGGTCGCTTATAGCAAGCAAATGAAGACATTTGGGATTTTTACAGAGGCATGACAAAGCATTACTTATTTTAATTTCCCAACCAACCAACATTTTGAAATATGAATTTACTTCATTTATTGGTGATTGTTTTATATTTTCGAAAATACGATCTATGATAAGTAAAACGGATGTCGCTCAGAGCCGAACTGAAAATTTGTTAAAACGAAGTTGGTTTGGAGCTGTTTCGATAGGGCTTATGGTGATAATCAAAAGTAGCTCCTCGATCTACAAACATTAGCACCGGCGCCTAGCACCTCTATCTTATTGAACAGACAGCTGCAGTGAGGGAGAAAACAGACTAGGGGTTGCAGTAGGATTGGTCTGGATGAACAATCCAGATATAAAAATAATGACTAAAGAAATTGACCCTAAAGCACACCAAAAGTTGAAGCCAATGTATGGTCCCTAATTTCTCCGTAAACTTAACGAATTGTCAGTGCTTGTAGTAACCTGTAGGAGTTTCGACACAATTTAACCTTCAAAAAATAACTTTGTTTC
The DNA here is from genome assembly GCA_019097775.1 of Moniezia expansa. NCBI lineage: Eukaryota > Metazoa > Platyhelminthes > Cestoda > Cyclophyllidea > Anoplocephalidae > Moniezia > Moniezia expansa. The sequence continues at coordinate 98,684 of JADFDV010000003.1, forward strand.
TAATTAGATTGAAGATAGCTATTCAAGAAGCTTAGTTCCGTCATATAAAAAAGGGAACAATCGCGCAAGTATTGACCATTCAAATTAGGAATCCTAAGACATAGGTATTGGCAATAGACAACAAAGTAAAGAGGACGTACCTACCAGAAAATAATGAAGCCACTTCAGTTCTAAAAAATATTTGACTTTACTAAATATCAAGACTTAAATCAAAAAGGACTTTAAATGTGAAAAAACTTTCCCACGATACACTGAGAGAAGGGACAACCTTTAAGAAAATCCTTCGCCATACAGGGCCGGAGGCTGCTTCAAGACCAGCAAAATCTAGGCTCAGCTAATAGACAGATAAAAGCTTGTCATCCATACCTTCAAAAATGTCCAAAATGACACTGACGAACCAAAACAAAAAAGAAGATGAAAGCCGAAATGCGAAGGAAACCATTTCGAAGTACGACCGTAAATCTGGCAGGGCGCGAACCCAAGAAATTCAGTGCTATTCAAAATAAGTCCTGTAGGACACTTTCCTTGCAATAAAATGAGTGGAATAAATGCGAACAGAACGGCATGTGTGAAGAGTTTGAGTTATCTTTACGTTCCCTCAACCGCTTATTAGTCAGCCCTGCAGTAGATTAAGCACGTTTTTTCTCTGAATCTCTGATAGTTGAAAATCCGTTTTAATCTGCCGTTATATGGAGCCACTATACACAAAGTCATATAACGAACCTGATCAAGCTGTTGAGAGAGGGTCATATTATCATCCAGTGGGCATGTCTCATCAGGTTCTGGGTCGTCAAGTGGACTGAACCCGTCGCCTAATTTGTCCACAGACGACTTCTTGATAATACGGAAGGGTCTGACTTTGGAAGGAGATTCTGCATAACGAGATACGCCAGCTAGTCTTGACTCAATATAGGCGCGTGCCACTTGCGGCGCATACGTGTCAATGAGATAAGGCTGGGAGGTCCGTGCATAGGGGATACTTGCAACTAGACGTTGCCATAGCATTAAAAGGTAGTACAGACTGTTCGAATTGTTGAATTCCGAATTGTCTGTGAAGCTCTGTAAGATTTAAAAGCAAGAACAGCATAGGTAAATGAAATAATTTCTTCCCATTAATAAGCAAGTGGAAGAGCTCCTGGGATAAACGCATTTAAGGGTAGGGGAGGGTGGGAAGAGTGTGATCCAAGTTGAAGATTGGATAAGCTACCGTTTTATCGTAGGCACATTCAAAAAAGTTTTGGAACAAGAGAGCTAAAGTAAATCAGTGATCTCAAAAATATTAGGACCAGTTGAATCGAAAATGGAGTCCTATTTGACTTGCAGTAGCTCTGAATGTGAGAAGAAACAAGTTGATCTGATCAAAAGACCACTGGACAGTCATTTTCCAGTGGCTACTCGAGATATTTGATCGGGGCTCTCCCTGCTAGTCAATCTTTAACGTCTCGTTCATAAATTCGCTAGCCTACACATTGAAAGACCTGTACTACTGGGCAACAAAGGTTGTGTTGTTGTGGTAACACATTCTAGGACTGCAAGTAAAATTTAGAAGTCAGGAATAACTAAACTTGGTTGCCTTGCAGAGTCTAGGATTTAATGGTCAAGAAGATATATGAACCTAACCGATATAACTACATCTCACAATTGAACATAGTACACAAATGCTAGACGAAAAAAGTATTGAATTGCAGCACAAAATGAGCGCATGGAATTTAGCATCATAGAACTTACATAGAGGCTGTGCGTAGTGAGATCGGCGACGAGCTTGATGAACTCTGGATAGCAGGGGATTTGGATGAGTTCGTTAACTTGGAAGGCAACCTTAATACGTGAAAGGAGACGACAAAACTCGTGGTAAATCGCCGGATCACAGAGAAAGCTTTCCCTGCGGCGCAGCACCTCCAAACAGCCCAACATAAGCGAGGCTAGAAGTGTAGGGCGTTCTTCATTAGTGAATAGCGTCCGACGAATACCAGTAATTTGTATTAAGCAGGAGAGCGGCTGTCAGGGAAAAACTCAAAACGATTATTGTTTTAGTGCTGAGGAATGGTACTGATATTTTAAGTGAGTTCACTCACAAGAACACGAAGATTAGAGCAGGCAGGAGTTTGGGGAAGATTAGCAAAGAGACGGAAGAAGAGGTCAATGTTATTGGATTCGAGGAAAACAGGCCGCCAGTTGGCAGGAAGCTGGACTGTGCCCATATCGTCGGAAACAGAATAGCTACCCTCACCACCGTAGCTTGCCGCTGTGCCGACGAAGTCGTAGTTGAGACAAGCGAGCACCAGACTCAGGGTGTGACGCACCACTTGCAACTAAAAGATAAATATCAAACCCCATCAAAATAATTTGCGAAAAGGCAGAATCAATCATGATTAGATGGCTATCAGGTGAAATATTCAGTGGTAGATATACTATTGATATTCAAAAACAAAACAATACCTTATTAATCAAGCTAATATAGTTAGCTGCTTCTAAATCAATCCATTAGAATAACAAAAACCGAATTCCGCTTATGAGTTGTGCCCCGGAAACTTATGAAAGCCTGCGTAAGATACCTATCGATGCTAGAAATCTCCTCAACAAGCCTCTAACATTTCGACGCAATAATTGGGCTAATCAAGCACGCATTAATAAATAATAGATAGTAAATGTTGAATATTTAAAACAGCTAGACAGCATCAACTTTTTTTTGGATGCCTGCTAGAGTTCGGTAAGTTGGAAGAACCATCTATGCATATGTGCATGAGCCATTATTGAGGTACCTGCTCTTCATTCAACTCCGGAAGCAGCAAAGGTAAATCTAGACCACGCAACCAAACTAGACACATCGAAGTTAACTCGGCATAATCTAGCAGCCCGTTTGTTTAATTACATCTATGCACCAAGCGGTTGGCTACATGAGGCTTTCGACTGTTGGGGACTGGGAGGGGAGGTCCAAGGAGTTCGGGGATCCATATTCCTAGCATTCGCTATGCTTTTAACTCTGTTACTCAACCGACGCACGTCCAAAGGATCAATTTCGCAGATAATTTATGGCGATCGAAAGCTAACGCTGAGAGCCATACCGACTGGGGTGTAGGCAGTGACAACTCTTTTTTCGGCTCTGATTGGGGCTGTTTCCCGCCCCCATCCCTTCGCCTTAAATGTGACAAATGCCAACATCAATCCCTCGATAAAATTGGTAACAAGTGGTACTAACTGGAACGTTTGAGATCACTTTAGTCAGAGCCGCTCGAGAGGTTAATCATGAATTGCGGATGATCTTAGAACTACTTCCGAACCGCATCAAAGTGATTTAAATTTACCACCATATAACTAGCCAAAGAGTGTTACATCGGCTATCCCAATTTATATTGATTGGTGACACTATCCTCGGACTCATAAGTAGTCATCAGCATCAAACCTAAACCCACTAACGGTCAGGAAGGAATCAACAAAACACACCTAAGTGGAAAAGAGCCAAAGAGTAGATTTCTTTAGGAGTTCAACACAAGCAGTTGCCACCCAAGCGCAACCACGAAGAGCCTGACGACTTTGTAACGGCAGCAGGCGTTATCTTGCCGAATCAGTTGTTAATGGAAACGATAAAACTCAGTAAAAATTTCGCCTACAGAAGAAACCGAAAAAAATTCAGGTAACAAAATTACTGCGAGTCCCGTTTAATCCTTTCATTCTGTCCATAAAGTAGACGTGAACTGACGATAGAAGGCATAATGAGGAGAGTGTGATAGTATTTTACAGTTAAAAACCCCACCTTTAATGTCTCAATTATTTCCAACTTGGCTTCGACATCAAGACTGCAACGGTTTCAACAGAGGACAGTGACACAAAAAAATGACTCTGAAAATAAGGTGATACAACGCGGAGACAAAATACACTATGATGAACTCAAGCGATTGTCCCTCGCAACCCCCCCCCCCCCCCTCTTCCAGAAAAGTGCCAAAATTAATCAAAAAGGAAAACCAACACTAAATGGGGGAAGTGCTAAGGCGCCAATGAGTGGTAAGAGCCCAACCAGTATGAGGCATAACGAAGAGCTATGGGTGCAATAGCAGTGTAAAACCATGAGAATGGTTTTGTTATAGGCTTATATAGGAATACTTCGTTATTCCGATAATAGGGTTGAAGTGATCTCGGGAGTTCATTTTTGAATCCCTGGTCTGGTGTCCATCATTTAAGTTATCGAGGGTTAGCGACAGTGAGATCTAACAGCGTACTTTGCTTTAGAAATATAGCCACTATTTCTAGAAACTCAAAAGCAGAGAGTAGCACGTCGAAAGACGAGTGTTAACAAGATGATTCAGGAATTCAAAAGGAGCATATTTCTTATCCACAAACTCGTCCCATCTGAGGATTGAAACACCCATGCAAGGTTCTTGAATGTAATCGAAGTGGAAATTAGGCAACACGTCAAATTCTCATAAACGTGAGGGATGACAAAGGAGTATCGAAATAAAACCTGCTGTCCGATTTGATAAAACAGGACAGACCTAGATTTACTTCTAGAGGATAGGTTAATTAGAGAACACCAAAATAAATTAGACACCAATAAAGGATGCTATAAAAAATTATGCATGGTTTCATTTAATTATTTTAGAGTGGTGAGGTGACAGTGACGTACTGCAGAGAATCTAACTGGGAGCAAAGCAAGCCCCCGATCTCTTCATTCGCTTGACCAATAGCACTGGTTGTTGGCGTTAAATATAATATTGTCCCACTACTTTGGTCGCCAAAAGTGGCGCAATGTTCAATCAGGCTTGATTAAATATGGAAAGCTCTCAGCTAAAGCGATGCCAAAGCTCATGCATAGGAAAGCCGGTGGAGGGGACGAATAATGACACCGTCTTGCTATTGAAAACCGGTCGGGTAAGGAATGGGGTGCGAAAATTGTGCCCTCATGTTTTTTTTTAAATTCAATAAACTATAACTAAGGGGGAAAAGGGGAATAAATAACTAGTCTCAAATTGATATTTTAACTCAAATACAGCAATGACAATGACGAACTCAAGTTGGTATATCACCGAAGGAATCACTTTAGGTAAGCAGCAAAGAAACAGACCCACCTGTTCTGTATCATTGGCGGTGATATTCTTCAGATTCACATCGGTCTGATGAAGAAGCTCTAGACCAAGTTGAAAGATTTGAAAGAGCACAAGATCCCGAAATGATACCAGCAGCTTCCGCACAAAGAACGTCACACCCGCCTGATCCGCCTGCTCGATGACAGAATAAAAGAAATATGAATGTCCCAGCTAAGCCGAGTGCTCAGAAAGTAAAATTAGCTGGAGTATGTGACCTAGGTGACCCAACGCTTCAAATACAAAAATTGTAAATCGTGAAAGGAAACAAGTGAATACGGAGAGCAAAACGCTATGCAGCAGTGACCAGAAAAATACAACATTATGTGTTAGCTGACAACTTCAAATCGCTGATTAGTCCACAAACTGAAGGCACAAACTCTTCTTGATACCACCTTTGAGGAGTAACTGAATTTACGAGAAAAATTTCCGAAAAATATGGATTCGAGAATTCTGAACGTGAAAATTCTAAGCATTTAGAGGTTGCCTTTTCAGGAATTGGAGAGTCCTCAAAAGGTATCAGCAAATGTTTTCGCATTTGAACTTTCTAGGATTCTTTGTGTTCATACAAAGAGGAATTATAAAGCTGCAATTTCGAAAAAAAGGCTGGCATAATTTCATGGAACAAATCGCATTAGAAACTTCATATTCCTAAGAGGTGTGAATATCGGGGGCTGAAACATGTAAGGTTCTTTGAAGCAGAAAACTTCACAGAAAATCCTTATTGGGACTTGGAGTTCGTGACCAACCTCCATTGCTAATTCATTGATAAGCTAAATTTTGGATAGGAGCTTCGTCCTATTCTGACATGCTAAAATCTGACAGACGCACGGATTAGAAACCTATAGATTTGATCCTCAAAATTAGACTCTGAAGTCATCAAGGAAGGAAAGGGAAAATGACATGGAAAATGAGTTCGAGTACCGGTGATTAACACCCTAGCACTTTATGTGAATTATAAAACTTTGAATTCCACCATCACTAGGAAAAATATTCAAATAAATGGATTTACTTAAAAGGAGTTCCTCTGTGTGGGAAATAAAAGGCCATTTAAAGCCCCCGAAATTCAAGCTTACTCAATGAAAATATAGAACTTGAAAAGAATGAAAACTCGTGAAAACAACTACAGCGCTATAAGCTCCCTTGCTTATACCGATTGCAATAAGAGATTGAGGATAAAAAAAGCCTATTCGGGTAAGACAAGGCTGAAATAACAGAAGAACATGAAAGAAAATGGTAATGGAAAACGGGTGCTGCGTAGCCTAGTGAAATAGATAGTGAATCACTGTCTGATGGAGCAGAAACGGTGTCGCGACTGTGTTTCACTAACCTCAAGGTCGAGGTGGTGCTGGTGATGATGACTGTGATAGTAGTGATGGCATGGCCTAATCCGCTTGACGTTTCAACTCCTCAAATTTAACATTTGAGTAACATTGCATTATCAGTGAGATCAACTCAATTAAGAAATTGATAAAGTATTTCAGCCAAACTCACCTCCGTGGATTGATAGATTTCGGTTACCAGGCTGGAAAGGAGCTTTACACCGGTTAAAACGGCTCCAATTTGGCCAGACTAAATTGAAAAGGTCAATGGGAACACCATCGAGTACCTGAATGAAATTTTTGACCGATTCGAAGATATCACGGAAAGGGTATTCAAGTCCATTTTCAACAGAATCGAACCAACCAATTTTGGTGAGACGGCAGATGAGGGCTATCAGAGCCTGTTGAACAATTACCTCAAGATTAGGCCGGGTTGCGAGGTAGTTAAGAGCGAAATTTCGAAGTTGGAGGCGTAGGTTAATGTGGACCACCGTATCTCGGTTAGATATGAGCTTGTTTAGGGTGGAAGCGGCAATATACTGGGAGTAGCAGGAATCTGCACGCTCAAGAAGGGTCCTGCACGCTGCTATACAGTCTGAACGATTGATTAAACTTGAGCAAGTTTTTTCAGCTTCTATCCGAACGGACTGATCAGAGGTAATGTAAAGCTCTTTGCAAGCCCATTCAATTGCGGTTATAGCCTAGTAGCGACAAATACAAATTCAATTAAAGACTGTCAAAACAGAAGCATGATTGACTTACACAGAAATAATCGCAAATCCCTCATTTTAAGTTTCTCACATTGATAAAAGCAACAAAATAGAAATAGTACAAATATTGACACTGAAGTGAATAACTACCGATAGATCCAAACCACACGACTTAAATGCAGCGAATAAAAGATCGGGAAACGCAGATAATGGTCTGCGAGTGGTTCAAAAAGGATTGCAGCAAAGTTTAGAACCACTATAGGCTCATTGATTCCTCGTAATATAACATGAGTACGCAATCTGCATCAGTGAAAATACTTTGGACATATTAAGCCTTAAGCCTACTATTGAATCCGATAAGAATAAGAGCAGCAATGATTAAGTATTACAAAAAACTATAAAGCAGAAGACGGTGTCAGCAATGCCTGATGTCCGATCTATTTAAAGCAGATGTATCGAAACATTTTCAACAGTTCACGAAAATTTGAATTAAACGAAACCAAGCAGATGTAGCATACGTCCATGGCCTGGAAGATCACGTAAGGTATTTAAAGATGCCGCGCAGATGAACGAACCAATTATATACCAGCATAATGTGACCTTACGATTATGAAATATTAATGCAACTTTTTATAGTGGATGAATTCACCTATAATTTTTCGTATACAAACATGTTTTTTATAATGAGTGCACGCAAAATATTCCCTGTTTGTGTTTAAATCAGCTCCATCTCCAGGTGCCACATTTAGTGTAAGGCATGTTCGGCGTTGTTAGGAGGTTCTCCGGTGTCTTTGGAGCCGTTGCACGCTTTTCGCGTTGTTTAGGTACCTGCAGTCTGCCGAAATCGTACGTCCAGTTTGATTCTTTGACGCAATCTCGCCTTTTTTCTTCGAATGGTAAATATGAATTTTCTTATTATTTGCTAGTTGATCGCCAGTTTTCACAGGTCTTATCAGAAGAGATCAAGCAGGAAGCTGAATGTGCTTACTCTTGCAATGCACCTGGGGGATTTGAAGTTGAAAAGAGCGAGGGAACTAACATTGTGCTCAAGAAATCTTTTCCAGACGGAGCGTATGACATTTTCGTTTCATTCTCATATTTTAGCGTTATTGAAGTTGAGATGGATCTTGCCGGCAGTGTCGTACCAGAAGACATTGATTCTGAAGATGCTCATGGTCAAGAGCAGGATAATCCTGCCACTTTGGAGGCTCGCCCTAATCTAAAAATTAGGCTATGTAAACCCAGTGGGCGCTCAATTCTTTTCCACTGTACTTTCCCTTCATCTGCTGATGAAGTTCAACATACTGATCAAGAATCTTCGTCACTGCGTTAGTTGAAATTATTCATAAAACCTTTCTTAGCTACCTTCTCCGTTGATATGGTGGAAGTGGAAAAGATTCCAGGTTATTTTGTCTACACCGATCTTTTCGACGACGTAAGTTCTTTCCCTTTGTCATATAAAAGTATTGTATTACCAATCCATATTTGATCTTCTATCTAGAACATGTACGATCACATCATGCGCCTTCTCACTGAACGTGGGGTTGATTACGACTTTCAGCGTCAGCTCCAGGAGTTCGCTACCTCGGAGGAACACAAAATTTACCGAAAATTCTTGCAGGAATTTCAGGCCTATTGTCAAGAATAGTTTCTCCGAAGCTTGCCTCTTACATTTTAGTGATGTATACGATAAATATAGACTAATCGCTGTTTTGATTGCTGTCTGGTTGCGAGGTTACTTACGTAAATTGTTTTGAAAGCGCCTGAACCGTTCGAGTGAATCATTCGTGCCCTAACCCTATGTCCTTGTTCTTAAATCTCATTTTTTTGTTCCAGCTGCTAGTCGTGTAATTTTTATGGGTACCAAAGCTTTTGTTGCTATCTGAAAACATGCTTATTCGTTCGCTTCACGCAGTCCATCACTAAGCCTCCATTTGGTATGAGGAAAAGTAGCCCTAATTCCAGCATGAGATTACTGCCTTTTTGGTTGGCATCACTTCGGTAAGGTTGGATACTTCGCCAAAAAAGTAGTTAGCAGCGTTCTCAAGTAGCATTTGAAGGTTCATTGCTTCCATGACAAGCCTTACGGGTGAGGTTCCTTGGAATCGGCTTGGCCCTGGAAAACAATTTGCTTCATTTAGTACTGTTCTGCCTTGGTTGAATTTTGGGAGCAAGCGCCAGAAAGTAAGTCGTCTAGGGCTTTATATAATCTGCTTTTTTTCCTTGCAGCGCTTGTAACTTGCTTTTCGCCAGCATATAGAAATGTTGAGGAAAGTATAGCTAGTATAAATTAAACAGTTCATCCATACCACATCTTTAGGCCTGTGTACTCAGCATGCATAATAAGTAAATGAGCTTAGATCCTGCCCTATAAACAAAAATCATTAAATAACCATGAGTTGGAATATAGCTTGTCAGTGGCATGCCTGGTGATTGGTAGACTTCTTAGCGCCCCACATGGTAATGGGTCAACATTCATAGATACTAATGAGGCACTCAAAGCCAAGGTTCTTTTCATTAACTATGTTTTCCATCGATGTTTTGCTATCCACTGTTCTCAGATTGAGAACAAATATAGTTAAACGAATCTCCAAACTCAAACCGGCCTTTCCATCACAAACTTTTCCCCGAAATTCTTCTGCCTCTCAATCGGAATCCGAATCGGAAAACTAGAAGACTAAGTAATTTTATTTTAAACTAAATTTACATCATGACCGATTATTGTGTCTTTTTGAAGACATATGTAAAGGAAATAAAAGTATTTTCACTGGATAAAAAAGACATGCTCCTTTTGCTAAATTAATATATTCGCAGACATAAGTGTGTCTGAAAATAAACAAAAAATAGGTGAAAATCGTACGAACGCACAGCAAAGTATAAAATTCCCTTTATGGAGGCGTTATCCCATGAAGGCTCCCAGCATAATTCGCAAAATATCGGCATACTTGGTAAATCGATCAGACGTGGCATGGGTCTGCAGGACTAAAGTGATCCTGTTGGTATCTCATTTCAACTACAAAGTTCTTATCTGGCTATCCTCTGTGAATGAACATGTTGGCCTACATCATCTTAGACCTGCTGTCGTTGGACCATAACATCCTTTGAAATGCAGACCTCACCAGCTAGCTTCAGTTTGGGCAGACGGCGTGAATGACGATCGCAGTCACATAGACCGCTCATACTGGTCTCCTGCTGATACCCTTGAGTTTAAGAGATTTCTCCTCAGTTAGTATTAGATTGAATAAAGGGCCTTGCCCTTGCAGGTTCTGAACGACTGGGCTAAGTGATTTTCTCTCTCGGTTTTTCGAATAAATAGAAGTTTAATTAGCTTACGAATGCTTTGAACGTTCAATGCGTTCGCTGAATACCAGGGCCTGGATCGAAAGGTCGAATTGCTCGAGTGCTGATTTGATTCAGAGGTAGTCCTCTGTGGTTATCCACTAATAGCCACTGTTCCACACGTGTTCTACCGGTGCTACACGTTACTGTGCTCTCACCGATTTGTTTTAGGGGTTAATGATCGGCATGTATGCACCAATTCGGCCGACTCTATAGCAAGGGGAATCACAAAAGCAAATGCAATGCGTTTAAAGAAATTAATCAATTTATAGAACATCAAGGTCTAGCATGGCGTTCACTTGTATCGTCCCAGATACGCTTTATTAATATCAGTAATTGTTCTATTCAAGCGATTACTGTTAAGGGCTTCGAGTGATTCCTTTCGATGCCTGAAAGGTTGACCTATTCAACCTCTCTCCCTTCAAACTGTAAATTATGGGTAAGTGAATTTTTACGGAATTTTAATTTTCATTAAGCATATCGTTTCGGCAACTCATTTTGGATATTACTATTGTTGGAACTAATTCTGAGTGGAAAGATTTATTTTAACAAAACTGGGGGCACCAAAATGAGGCCCAGATTGTTTGATTTGAAAGGCATGAGCGGTCACAACTTATATTGTTCCAAACCTGAAACAGTTAGCATTAAGAATCACTTTACTAAGCAAAACACCAGCATATAAACTCAAATTCTCATTAGACGACAGCAGTAGTGGTGGTCATACGGGCACCCAAACACTCACTGAGCAGCAGTTACTTGCTAGGCCCCCTGATCATCCAAAAAAATGCATTAAATCGTTCTCTACTGGTTGTCAAGTAAATTTGACAAATATACTTACCCTGCTTAGCAACGTAACGCTACTTCTCAGCGGTTATTTTCATTTACCCTTAATTAGGCAAATGTCAGTAAGATAAGGCGTATTTTGTATTCTTTGTTGCTAATTTATTTTAAAGACTAGGCGAGAAATGGCGCTGAAAATCCGAGTTTTGAATCCCGATGGCATGACATGTTTTTGATAAGTCGTATTTATGGAGGCAAACATTCAACGATTGTAGGGCAGACATCTTCTATTGTTTCCGAATCGGTAGGTAGGTCAAAAACTTCAGAAGCATAGATATAAATCACAAACACTAGGTCACCACAGAAAAGAGCTTAAGAGAGATTTTCAGTCAAGCAGAGATCAAAGCGTACATAAAACAAAAACTTTCAGATGACAGTGTTTCTATTTCTATCCTCTTCGGCCATCTAATTGAATGGAAGGTAGGGTGCGTAATAATGATAGCCAAGTTTCGATCCATAGCATTCTTTGGAGAAAAACGTTCGACTTGTAAGAATCCTTGGTTCATATAAACAAATCCGAAGTCTTTTCATTGGTGATGTTCAGCTCTTTATTTCCGCAAGCATAACATTTGGTGAACTTAAAGCAAGGTTATAAATTAGTGTAGTTTACAAATCTACGGTATTATAATAAAACAGCATTCGTTACTATATCTGCTAATCATGTGCCTGAAGATCAGTGATTGTAAAAGAGCTTCGGCTACTTTGAGTTTTGCTAACTTCCTGAACTGAAAGATATTGTTTTTGTTTCGGAGAACAAACCATGGGATTGAATGAAGTCAAGATATATGCGATTTATTCCTAGGCTCAAGGTAAAGCTTTTGCAAATATGATGCGGAATGCATCTTTTGTACAAGTTCGATTTCGAATGTTAGCATATATATGTACTCCAAGCGGCGGCAGATATGTGTGCAATCTGGCGCCTGCATAATTATGCTTGCGCTAAAGTGAGCTTTAAAATATTCCAAGATATTTTCAAGCACTCGTTTTCAAAACAATTGGTATATATATGAATCGAGGGTTAACTTGGGGAATGTATATCAAACTGCAGGTGGCAAAGATAATATTCACGTATAAGACTGTTGATATCCAAGTCAGCATTAAAGACTCACTTTTTTCATTGAGTCACAAAATCGTTAAATAGTGAGAAGATAAGTTCCAATAGGATTTTTAATAATTTATTGCATCCATCAAAACCCCGTTTATGTCAATTTCGGATGTTTAAAAAAAAAGAATATTTGTTTCGAACTACGAAAGTCCTTTTGGGAACTATTAAGTTTTTCCACACATCTACCGATCTTCCGAAAACTGTTAGACGTTTCTACTTTTTCTTCATGCCTAAAGTCAAAGGCGCATCAAGTAAATGTATTCGAGACCTCTCTGATTGGCTGTTAATTGTAATAATGGGAGATGTGAATCCCGCAAATATAGGTGCTGAATTGCGCAAGAAATTAGATGAATTAGAAAATGAATTAGCGGAAGGTTCGTCTTTTTAGCTTAGGTCTGATATTCAAGCTTTGACTTTTGTTCAATCTTTTTTTATTTATCTGCACTTAGCACTAGATAATATATACTCTTTTTCTTTGTGTGGTGTTCTTATGTTCAAACGCATTAAAAATAAAATATATTAAGATGTTTGATAGACTCACAATTTATGGTTATGCAAATGTTTACATTGTAAACCGGAATGAACATCTGGCACTTATTTTCACTCAGGTGATATTACTGAAAAGGGTTATCAAAAGAAAAAAGCAAAGATACTCGAACAGTTTCATGTGCATTATTATGAGAGTAAGTTTTTGCATTAAATTTCGCTGTGGCTCATCTTGTACCTGTTTTCTTGCCTCTAACTTTGGTTCAGATTCATTAAGTCCCACTTGCCAATTTGGCGTGGTCCAAGTTAAATTGAGCTTCCATCCCTTCACCTTTGAGAGCCCCTATACTACCTTTTACAGTACCTAAAGTTCGTATTCTTCAGATACTCGAGACTCTGGTTTCGTGCACGCCTCCAATCCCCACCTTCCACCAGCTGGTAATAGCCGGCCTGATTCTCCCACAACTGATTCCCCAGCTCCCGCACTTTTTCGACGCTCATCCAATCACCGCTACGCTCGCGATGAAGTACGCTACAGATCGGGTAAAAATAGCCTATGATTTTGTTGACTTTGCTATTAATTGATATTTTTCGGATCAGGAGTATAAAACCAATCTTCACGTTTCACCTTATGAAGATGGCCTCGGGCTTCCGCTTCCCATGACGATGCGCTGCCCAGTCTTAGTTCTGGAATGCTTTATTTGCTGTCCGTTTTTTGTAGTCGTTTCGCTCTTGCTCCAGCCCCTCAGCTGGACTTATTATCTACGCTACGAATTCACCATTTAAGCAAAGCTTGTGATAGGCGGATACTTCTTTTCCACCATCTATTCCTTCTAATATCAAATGTGGCAAGTGCTAAAGTATGTGTTAATCCGGGATAACCTCTTTCTGTGTTGTTTCAGGTTTAATTTCTAGTGGTCAGTCCGAAATTTTTCAGCCCCTCCGGTCAGAAGAATGTATAACAATCTGTTTAAGGCCTTTGTGCTTAGTGTATGCATTGTAATTCTCAGATGAAGAATGCCATTTGTCGATTTTTCTTAGATTACATGGTTTATAAAGCGGACCAAATATCGTTAGAGCCGGTTCATTTCCGTCGTTCCCCTTCTTTTCGCTTCATTGTTTTAACCTTTTGATCGACCTATGAAATACCTTTGTTCTTTGTCGTTTACCCGTTTATGTAGATATGTTTACGCAAGCCATGCTTTCCCTTGATTTGTTCTCACACCCTCGCGACAATAGTCCAGTCTATCGGCTTTTAGGATCGCATTAATTTGCACTAAATTAACGGGTGTTCAATACATATTTATGAACTCTTTCCTTAACGTTCCCTTTCAAATGATTAACTTCCGGTGCCTACATAAATGATAAATCTAGATATCTTTTAAATCCAAAGATGATTTAAATCAGCAGTTATCTTAACCGTTAGCTCCTGGCAGTATGACAGGATTGATGTTATCTTTCAGCAAATTTTTCACCAACGCATCTAGATTCCCCAAAAAAACTTAGCATAGCAGAATAACTGTAACTGGCTGAAAAACAGTTAGAGTCTGTAATCGAAACTGCGATTCGAATTGGTGAATTCTTCGGAGAGCCTAATTTAAGTAAAGTTTTGTGTGCATTTTTAGTTCTATCCTTGTTCATGCCTTTGTGGTGTAACATGATGGATCCGTGTTTAATCTAATCATTTTAATTGATTTGACATTAAACCACCATTCCTCTACTCTCTTTACTCTACTCGCTTGCGTTCACAAAGTTCTGATATTTTTCTCACTGCTTTCTGGAATTTGCATCATTCATTCAGACCAGCTGTAGCTGCTAAAACTCAATTATGGAAATGGAAATGGGAGTAATCAATTATCAGAATATTGCATCCGATTAGGTTTCTCTTCAGAATTGTTCTCTCGTGAAGACCATGTCTTCAACAGTCATCCTCTTCTAGACAGTGACCGTTAATCTTTTTTTACGACCAAGGTTCATAAAGTAGGTGTCGACTTAGCGAGCCTGCCTGCCCGCCTCTCTTTGTGCTCCTCCACTATTGTGATCCGAAGATTTGTCAAGTCCTGGTGGCAAGTTAGTTTATAGTCCATTAATTCGTTTTATTGCCGTCGATTTGGAAATAATCTTGAAAGTGTCTGAATAGTTTTTCTTGCTGATTCTGCAAAGTTATGAATAACGATGAGGTCTTAATTTTTTTAATTGATGGTTAAAATAAATGCATTAATGTATTATTTTTATTGGGATCTCTATTCTCTGAATTTTATTTTTGTCAGAAAAGGTGACGGTTCAGTCGGTTAGATTGTGCAAACACGTTATCTGGAGTGACAGGAGGCAAACTGAAACCCAAGCGCTTGATTGCTTTTCTCTAGGTGCTTAATCAAGCAGGTGTAAGTTGAACTATAGGAATTCTTAGAAGAGGAAGGGAGACGCCCATGAGTGAAAAATTCTGACCCATTTACCTCCAAGAATTGCTTTGTATCAGCCAAATAGTCCAAGGCTCTGTTAAAGTAGGGAAAGTGAAGACCAGCGAAATAAACTGCTGGGTGAATCTCGAAAATAGAGCTGTTTCTCATGCCAAATAGAGTTTCTTAAGATTATTCAACTATCGTCCATTTTCTCTCAACTGGAGGACTGGGAGAGAATGTAAAAGTTCAAGTCAATAACAAACATGGCTAGAATTGCACTTTATTATTCATTGAATGAACTCTCATGATTAACTTAGCTTAATTAGGGAAGATCAAATAAATGATTCATCCTTTGTTCGTGGCCTTGTAAGTTTATCGATCGAAAATTTTCAATTGAATCCTGCTTTAAAAAAGTGCCTTTTCTTGAAAACTATGGAAATTTAGTATCAAAATCCATAGGGAGAAGTGTCAGATTTTTAACAGTGATTGAAGGGGACTGAGGCTAGATAATCAAGCATAATAATAACGATTCGTATGCTTTGCTGCCTGCTTAGCGTGTTGCCAGCCTTGCTCTCTTCTTGGGAGTTGCCTTTAATCTTCCTCTTCAGCAAAATCTCTCCAGATCCTCATCTCTTGGAGTCTTTCAACGGGAACATTGATTTTATGCCTCTTATTGACGATTTTTCTTAATTTTACCCTTGAAGAACAATGCTTAACTAGTTAGTAGTCATGGGTGCATGCTCATGAGTTACCGTATTAGTGAACATAGGTCATCTACTTTCATCGAGTGCTCAGCTGCACTTGGTGGGCCCTTCAGGTTGGGCTCCTCCTTGCTCATCTGGTCAGAATGTCACTGTTCACTGTTTGCGAAAATGATCATTGTCCGTTGTTACCATCTGCAATGCGTAGCCAGTGTCATCGCGCCTCCCCATTCGTACTTTTCCTCATACCCTTCATCCTGCAGATATCCGCGAGGAAGCTGTCAAGGAGGCATTGCAAAGGGAACCCTTCATCTGTCTAGATTCTGTGAGACCCAGTAAACGGCGGCAAACCAACAGCTGCATCCCTGAGCCCGGTCCTTCGCATGCTCGGAGTGTGTTTTTTCACATCTCATTTATCCATCGCTGATTTGTTTCCTTTGTATTACCTTCTCTTCCAGGTGAAAGTGAATCAGAAAGCAGTTTCGATACTTCCTCTTCGCAGCGACATCTTCAAGGATCATTTCCTATGCAATCTGGTCCTACTCCTACAGTAAGTGGAAGAAGCCGTTTGTTTCTCTCATAACCAGATGGTTAGGGCAGTATTTAGGCGTAATCATTAAATGAATCTCACTTGTGCATTTTCTCTACTACTACCACTGCCATTGCGTTTATGGTGTGTATGTGTGATGACTTCCTAGCTAGTTGGCTGACCGGCAACTGGGTGACTCACTGCTTTTTTTCGAACTACCTTTGTTCCATGTTCGAAATGACTGTTGGCATTTACCCCGTCTCGATCAGATAAGAGATTACGTCAAAACTTACACTTTTACTCGCCCGTCACGTTTTATTGTAGGAATGTGGAAGAGCTGAATAAGTCATTATTTAGCAGGAATGGTTGGTCGCATTAATCTCCTCACCAAAACTATCATGGCCTCTGGCCTTTGAAGTGTCAGATGTTACTCATAATACACTTCCGTGATATAGATTGGATTTGGTATATATGGCATTCGAGTTTGAGAATTGTGACAGGGCTCTCCATTGATGCATACATTCCCAGTGCCTTTGAAAAGCACCAATACCATTATAGCTTCATCGGAAACGATAGTATGTTCTACTCTTAATCAAAGGGGGAACAAAAATGAATAAATCAAGAGGTCAGGAACAAAGATTGTTTTTATTCAGCAGCTTACTTCTCGCCAGTCTTGCCTTCGTGTGAAACCAATGTTTGCAACTGTGTCCTTTGAAGAATCACTTTTTTGGAACTCTTATAGACAGCAATTTTCAGTCGGTATGGGCTATTTTCAAACCTGACGTTAATAACTAATTGAGATCATTAATATCCATTGCGAGTTTTCTAACATTTCTGAGTCCGTATACACGATCTATCAGATTGACTTCAAGTAGCTGGGTAACAGTCACATTCTACCACTAATTTATAAGCTCGGTAAATACCAGTTGATATGATAGTTTTTCAGAAAAAAACGTGATCGTCTCTTGACAAAGGTTACTTCTGCGGGACCGTTCTTCGCTCCTCATTGTTCTATTCCGTCTTCACTAATGGATCTAAAAGCAAATGACAAAAATTTTTTTGTCATGACTGGTCTTCCATTCGTCTTTTCCCTCATTTTTTCCCTTGTAGCACCAGCAAAATCGGTTTTTGGGGAGCTCCGATGTCTTTCATAAAATTTCTGATCCCACACCAGCCACACAACTGGTCAACCTTCGGATCACCGATGGAATTACGTCTACCACTGCAAACTCTATTGTTGCTGCATCAAATAACAGTGTTTCAGCCGGTATTGCTGTTGTCTCGTCTTCCAGTGCCATTTCTGCTGCCGCTTCTTTACTTCCTCGGGTTCAACAGCAGTCTTTTGTGGACAATATCCATCCTACTTGTGAGTTGGGTGTTCTTACTTCATCTTGGTTGCCAAGTTCTGCTTATCAATTTTCTATTCTAGCTTTATTGTTTTTGAATGGCAGGTTTAGAGTAACCACTGGAATGTGTATCGATAGAATAAAACAATTATGATATTCAGGAAGTGGAATGCATTTGAACTTATGAACTTAGTGCAAACAACAGATCTGTAAAAGCTTCACCATTAAGGGCATCAGAACTCTGCTGATTTTTTTGTTTTTTCGTGCTCTGTCCCTCGTCTAGTCGACCATACAGAAGGGACTATGAAGAACTGAAACTTTGCGACTATTTATGTTCTATTTCACCAGCTACAGCGTTGAGGGAGGGCTGAAAAAGCTCTTAAGGGTTATCATGCGCTTCCTTAACCAGAAGAATGAAGATAAAATTTCTCTGTTTCCCGTCTGCTTGAATGTCTTCCTCTATGTTTTTTTTTTCTTTTCTTCATCCCTTCATATGGGAGTATTATTCATTTGAGAGCTCAAGATTCATTAAAATTTCACTGCTGAATCAGGAGAGCTCAACTTTTCGGTTATTTTTGCATAACGAATCCGAGAGCTCATATTTATAAAACTTCTTCAGCCTGAGATAATCTTTCTAGCCGGGTTCTGATCTGGGCTTGCTCATTTTCGAGCACATGCAACCTACGGCAATCGAAACGACTGAAATGAGGTGGTTTTAAACAAGTTTGATTTGGAATCCCACTAACGTCGAGGAACATTATTAATGGTGTTAGTTGCAATGTACTAATTCCAGTTTTGAACTGTGAATATACTAGTCGTATTTCATACTGATTGTAGAAGAGCATCATGAATTTATCGACATACCGGTGAATGTCCTTTCGCCCATTACGGACCTTTTCCCACTTTCAACTTACTCATTATGTTATTAACAAAAGCAAGAACTCAAATCGCTTAGTTGTTCATTCCCATCGATTTCATTTTTAAATGAGCATTTTCTATTCACCTTAATAACTGCCTCTTTTCTGATAAGTCTGTTGACTTTTCCTATTTCCAAAATTAAAGATTCGCTGTAGCTTCGAACTGCAAAATATAACCTCAGGGTAACACAGCACACTAAATCTGGTAGAGAGCTATAATGCATTTTTCAGCGTTTTTCCTTTTTAACTGTGCATATAAAAGGAATGAATTGCTTTAAACTGGTGCCCGTCACATCGATATATCTTTTGGTCTTGTCTCTTCAAGTTCTGTTTTTTCCCCTCAAAAGGGAATCGAGCGGCAAAACCCTTAAATAATGCTGACTAATACCCTATGCTTGTGTGTTCGGTAATTCAACCCATTGCAGCATCCTCTAGATGCTCGCAAAGTCAAGTGATCACGAGTTTTTTTCTGCCCGAATGAGAGTCCCCGTATTTGCAGCGTTTCCATTACTGAGTTATTGGCAGTCTAACTTCTTCACTGAGCGTTCCTGAGGGAAAAAATCCTGATTCTAAAGCTACATCTCGAATGTGAAATCAACTACAGTAAAACTTTAAAATAGTTGCGCCCCGGGGTACCAATTTGCGCATCCATTGAGCCTCATGGTAGCTACCAAAGGCTCCTGCTAATTAGTTGGTCAGACCTTTCTCGGACAATATACCTTCCTATCCAATCTTGCCTTTATAGGAAAAAAACGGGTAGCACTCTTCGGGGTGTTATACCGCACCACGGGATTTGCTAGTCTTAAAAAGTTCAATTCGCTGTGGTCGATATTGAAATATTTTACCACTTTTCATAGGTATTTCGGCTTGTTTCTCATTGCTAGCCAATTTTCGAAAAGCGAAATTTCTCACCTTGATGAGATTCATTTCCACAGTGGTATTTTGCCTTCAGCTTTCGTTTCAGTCTTGCCTTTAATGACCAAGCACGGAAATGTACAAGTTTCAAGGAAGAAATCCAGTCAAAGACGCTGAAAAGGGATTTCTCCGATAGGTGTTTTGGAGAGTGAAACAGTAGATTTTGTACGTACGCCTCCCGCAAATTGTTTTCATGTCAATGGCCTACTCTGCCGCCGCTCGTAGACTAGTGAAGCCTCATCCTCACACGATCACTTCATCAGCTCTTTAGTCTTCTGGCATTCGATTCGATTTCTTCCTCGCAGCGTTACTCCCACGTCATCATTAGCTATTTGGTCCAATATTTAGTTTAAACCTTATGAGCGGTAATGCTCTTCTTGAACTGACACTCAAGGGTGCAGATACTTTGAATTTGAAGACCCAACATCCGACAAAATATCGGCACTTTTCATGCGCCATATATATCAGTTAACCATTGTCCTTTACTTTTCACACTTTGAAAATATGAAGTATAGGATTTGATTGTCTGTTTGCATCATTACTATAAGTTTATCTTACAGTATTTCTTCTTCCCTTGCTTTCCCTTCTGGTTAATGAGTCATGGAGAGAGGTACGTCATTTGGCCTGCCGTAAATGCGTTTATTTACCGCTGGTCGCCTTACCCAATTTCGTGCCGTCTCCCCCCCCCCTGCATTCTTCCTATTTTCCTGGACTAAACATGATTTGGGATACCAAGGGTTAGTAATCAACCCTACGGCCTCTTTGTACGTTATTTCCCGAATACCTCTTTATGTATTTATTTAAGTGTTCTGGCAGCGGACTAAAATCTGACTATCTTCATTTACGATTTCTGATTGAGCTGAAAACAAATAGAAAATAATGCGTTTTACATTCATCAAAATCAGCCTGACCTGTGGGGTAGATTCCGCTGGATCATTTGGGCCTTCTAGATGCTAAGCTGTAAAGCAACTGACTTGTTCAACACAGGACTAAATCATTACATGAATTCTTGTTCATATCTTTCGAAATCACATCGATCTGGAGTTACTGTTTCTCATTAACTCAATTCATGTTCACGCGAAAATTACCGTCTGACTTAGACCTGCTATCCTCTTACCCTTGGACCTTTAATCTTTATCTCGCTCCCAGAGCTTAACAAACTACTATGGTTCCAAAACTGATAATGATACGGCACCTTTAAGTACCTGATTTGGTAATAAACATTTTGTTTTCAATTCTTATTCTTAATGGATAATTGTACGTCAGTTTGGCTAGTTACAAGCCTTTTGTACAGCATTGAGTCAATTTAGCAATGTTTTCAAGTAGCTTGTAATCCAAATTTTATTTGTTAACGAAATTTTTCGATCTAGAATTTGTCGTATTCTTTGGCCATATATGAAGCAGCAGTAGCATTTCAAGACACCGATCAGTAAGAGCTAGATTCCAAAACTTTCAATACTCACGATGCGACATTTCTGCTAAGAATAATTACTTTCTAAGTTGGATAGAACTTTTTGATATTAGGACAAATTTTATTCTATTTAAGATTAATGCAGCTTCCTACTCCAAAGTGAAGCTAAGTTCAAATGTAAACTTGGTGTTTATCTGATTCTTTACTTTATCTTACCAGTTCGGTATTTTTCGGCCTTTATTCCACCCTACAGTTTTCTCCCATGAAGTACGGAATTCACTGAATTGTGACTACGTGGTGATCTACTTTAAGCTTTACACTTTAATTGTAGATTGACTAAAAAACTGCAAGAAATGTGCGTTCAAATATACAAGATCTAACTTTCCAGTCGTACAATTGAAAAATATCATAGATTGTCGGCAAGTCTGTACTTTTTTTCTCTGTTGTAGCATCCCTCGCAGGCTCTAGCCAGGCATCTCCACGTCTTCTGACTACGAATCAAGATGGTGGAAATGGAGATAGAGGCCTCTACAGACCATCTCTCACATCCTCCATCACCGAACTTACACCTCAACAACAACAAGCTCAATCAGTGTACCAAACCGGTTTGGTGTGTCCTGCTCGGGTATCGGAAAAGATCCAGCAGTTGGTAAATACCCTCAAGCGACCGAAACGCCGTCCTCTGCCCGAGTACTTCATCGACGAAGATGACCAAATACTGGTCCAGCCTGTAGTGGATCCCAATGCACCGAAACCTCTCGGTGTAGTCACTGAACCGCTCATTGGTGAAAAACTGATAGTACGCAGGCTCTCTGATTCTTTTGAATTTAAGAGTGTTTCTTATGAACTCAACTTTTAGCGTTGCCTTAGGCCCAACGATTGGGCTAACTATTAATTATTTAATGATTAGATGAATCAGTTAGCAAAAGTGAGACGCAAAACCATTTCCGATCGATTTACTAATGATTTACACAATTACATCATTTTCAAAAATCAGAAAATTTCTGGATTTTTGATTGTCTAGTCATTTTACAGGGCAAATCAATGAAATGATCTGAACTTTCAGTAGATCTACTACCGATAACGAAAGAAATTATTCCGAATTTCAGGCTGCGAAAAGGCTAGTGTACTAGCTTGGAGTTAGTATAATTATTGTTACGGCTCTTCATCAGCCCAAATGTGTTTGTGTAGCGATACTGTTGCTAATGCCCCTTATGGTTACCTGTTTTGTTCTTGCCTTTCTCAATATTTTACTTGAGCATATAGAGTGAGCGATCGGACTAATGGCCTAAGAACTACTTTACCTCTCATAGTACTGCTCGGGCCTGGCACTTTATAGCAACAATACTACTACGATCAAACAATTCAAAAGTTTTCACTAAAAGTAGTCTTCATACTGGAAAATGGGTCTCTTCTTCAATCAATGTCGTCTTCTGCACTTGTGAAGTTAAGCGACTGCTATTTCTTTGCTAAGACTAAATCATTTTTTTGGAGCCGTCTACGTAAAATTAATGTGATCCTTCTTTAAGCTATAAAACCCGTGACGATTACCATCCTCAGATAAATAGAATTAGACCAGCAAACGATACCGTATAGTGCATTCCTCATGTATGCGCCTCCTTTATTTGAATCATTATTGCCAACGTTAGATCCCCACAGGTCTGCCTCGGAATATTGAGTCAGCTCTGCAACGATATGCCAGTGTGATTGGAAAGACACCTGCTCTTACTTGCCTCGAACCTTCGGGCCGGTCAACGCAAGTCGTTTCCTACGCTAAATTGCTTCAGGTGCGTTCCAGTTTCTTTAAACTATCGAAGATGGCCAATTTAATCGAAGTCAGACGCGAAAATCGAACCATATTATTAATGTAGATGGTCAAAGAGGTACATTGATATCTTATTAGTGTTGCTTCCTATGTCGATTCCTATGTCAAACATCCCTTTTCGTGGCAATCCGAAGCTTGGACGCTCGATTCAATATTATTTTCGAACTAAATGCTAGATTAGAGTGTACAAACCTTCAAGCAATAGTGGTGAAAAATATTGGAACCATCTTTTCGCCCAGAAACGATTTGCATCAATTAAACCCGTGAAAGATTTGAAATTCTGGGCTACAACTATTGCGCAACAAGAAAAGCAGCACTGTGAATGTGTAGGTGTACTTTTGGCGTGAGAATAGCACGTATACTTGAGAGTGCTTTCTGGTCAAAATCGATTTTTTAAGATGAATTCAGTTATCATGGCTATCTCAGTCTGCTGCTCCGAATAAATACCCCGGCTTCACTCGACTATTGAGTTTCCACTTTAAATAATCTCGGTTGATCAAAGTATGGACTGATGTGGCGATGGCTTAAATTTGATTTAGATAGAACTGAAAATCCTGCAAAAATGAATAAAGCAATAGAAAAAGATATTAAAGCAATGGATTCTCTATGTAAAAATATATCAGAAGGTACTTTTAAACCTAGAGTTGAATAGCTACATCAACACTATTTAGATCTGACACATTTGATCAAAGTCAATTTTCACTGCAGCGTTCAAATCGGATTGCCTTCCTATTGTTGAACAAGCTTGGTCATCGTGGTGGCCAGAGTCTCAAACCTCGAGATCGTGTAGCCCTGGTGTACACTTCTAATGATCCCATTTCCTTCCTCATCGCTTTTTACGGCTGTCTTCTTGCCTCCGTTATTCCCATTGCTGTTGAAGTACCATCCACCAGAAAGGCAAGTCTCCTTTTTCTGCCCTTCAGCTTTTCTTGTTTAGTAACAGCATTTCACACAGATGCTACATTCATTATTGTCCGCCTTTTTAGAGCACCAAAGTACTCAAAAGGATTCGTTTTGTGCTACCACGATTTCAGTTTCAAAGCGTTTCCTTTGGTGTTGATCTAGAAAAGGTCGACTTATTTTACGTTTAGGTGCGAATACATTATCTTTTTCAGTCACTTGCCACTAACTGGTACAGCTATTCCGTTTGAAGAAGTGTAGGTGTGGTCGCTTACCTTCAACGCTAGCCCACTCAATTTTTCCGACTGCTTGAGGCATGCTGATATTTTTGGTGCTTCTGGTAAATTCCAGAATCTACTGTCGGGGTATCCTTATTTTTTTGAAAAAAAACGAAACAGTAGTGCGAACATATTTTCCTTTGAGCGCAAGACTGTAGAACTGCAAGGGCGTGTTCGCGGGCTAAATCAGTTCAGAAGTCTCCTGTAGCCTGCCAAACTCCTGGCTTAGACCAGATTTGTTCTCGATCGAGCACAATATCCACCGTCGTCCTCTTTTATATTTTGCATCTCCTCTGCATCGATAAGTTCTACTTCGACTCGGCTCATTGATTATACAGTTCCTCTCCTTATAAAAGAGTCGAGAGGTAGGTTAAATTTTTAAAAGGAGGTCATATTACTCCTTTGAAAAACGCCCCCTTAGCTCCCATTCTTCAAATGAGCTATTTTCGTCTAATTCCTCGGAAGGGTATTATTTCCAAGCCTATTCCAGTAAATATGGTTTTGCGATCCGATTATTTTGTAAACCCTTCGTTACTTCTTTTGATATGCCGTTTTACCATTGGAGAGCTGATTTCATCATCCCCTATTCCCTGTTAGGCAACAAAAGACAGGATTGTTCATTCTTTTCTGGCTCTTGAATTTTTTTCTTGAAAGAGTTAAAAAATGTCACCTCCATTATCAAATCGTTTTAATAAAGAAAGCAGGTTGTTTGTCTTCCATCATATCGAACAAGCGATAAGTGATTGGCTGTCCATAATTATAGTAAATGTCACGGTCGATGTTAGTTATATGTGGTTCTAACTTCGTCGATTTAGTTTCCCCGAAAGTACTATTCGCTATATGTCCTCCCAAGCCTTAATTGAAAAAAGGCTTTGCTGAGCTTAATCGCTAATTATCAAGGCAAATGCCACAGTTGCTTGATAGCCAGCACACTCCAGTCCAAGCGAATGAGTGTCAGTTTTTGCGAATAGTACGGATTGAGCCTGCTTAGTTTTCGAGCTGTCTAAATGCTAATAGTGAGCTTTCCGAGGGCACATGTAGAGTTTAGCTTGTATATATGTAACGTAGCGTCCAGTTAATCTCTCGATTAAGTTGAATTGTAGATTCGTGTCGCTGCATATCTTGATCGAAACATAATTTTTCTCGTTACGCTCATGTATTTATAAATTACACCTATTACATATCCTTAACTTAATCTGCTACCACTTCTGTTTGACAGCTAATTTGTTAACACTTCGAAATTCTTTGACGAGAAATTTGATCCTTTTATCATTCAAACCCTTGCCTGTTTTTACTCGTTACTTCGATTTGCTATAAAACATAACCAGCTTTTCTTGGTATGGCCCTCATCTAATGAGTTACTAATTTTATATTGATTCTCACTGTTATAATTGCAGGACAGTTCGTGTCAAAATATGGGCTTCCTGTTGAGCAGTTTGGATGCTCGGGTGGTACTTACTGATGAACAGGTGTACAAATCCCTTCCTCGGACCCCCTCAGGCGACATCGCTGTCCTGCCCGGCTGGCCACAGCATCTTGTGTGGATCAATACTGATCACCATGGCGGTGGAGGCGGAAGGAAGGTCCCCAAAGACTGGTGCTTACCTGAACGCCTTCCTCCAGAAGAGACTATCTACATTGAAGCACGTCTTCCTCCTTCCTATAGTTATTTTCGTCTGTTTAGCAAGTTCTGACTTGATCTTCTTATTTTCAGTATACATATGCAAAAGATGGAAGCGTTCGGGGTGTCATGGTTAGCAGAAAGGCTGTTCTAGCACACTGTCGAGCTCTCACTTCAGCTTGTCATTACTCTGAAGGTGATGTGATGGTTTGTGTTGTGGACTGCCGCCGAGAAGCCGGTCTTTGGCACGCCGCTCTCGCTGTAAATCAAAACCTTTGTGGCGTTTCTTCTAATCTTTCATGGATTGCATGATTCACTTTACTGCTCTCTTTGCAGAGTGTGTTCAACGGAATGCATGTTGTTTTCGTGCCCTTCAATGTCCTCCAAATTGATCCGGGCTCATGGATTCGCATGGCTACTAAATATCGCGGTAAAAGTCCTTTTTAATCTATCCAATTTTCTCATTATTTCATCTTCCCAATTTCTATTTCTATCTAGCTTCCGTCGCAATTGTAAAGAGTCGGGATCTCCACTGGGCACTGTTGGCTGAAAGAGATCATCCATATGTCAATCTATCATCTCTTCGAGCTCTCCTTGTCACCGATGGTTATAATCCCTGTAAGCCAGTTCTTAACATGGTTTTCATCAAGCCTCTTTGTCGCGCAGGAAGCTAATGGTGATTCACTAACAAGGGAAACGAAAAAGCTAGTGATTTCAGCTGTCCATTCAGAAGTTAACATGAGTACTTGTTATCTTTTGCATTCATATGGCTATTCCTGCTATGGAGTTCAATTGGTAGTTTGAGAGTTTGCATCGTTTCGTTCAAAGATTACTCTGCCGTTCTTAAATGACCTCGAGCAAGTAAATATTGCGATATTACTCTGCATTGAATATTCATAATATCCGAGGCCGTAATTATCACATGGCTGCCAAAATATGGAATACACCATTTTCGTTGATTACCCCTCATTTGTGAAGCTTAAGATTAACTTATTATTAAACCCAGGTGCATGAGAAGGATTTCAAAATTTGTCCCTAGTATATTGAGAGTTGCGTATTCTCTTCATAACAGTGAAATCTTTTTAATTATAATCCTAAGTGCATGAAATCCAAGGTAAATGAAGCTTCCTAATTGTTTGGGGATGATCAATTTTCTTACAGTAATGACGTATTTAATGACAGCTCTGCACGTATATTTCCATGAAACTCATAGACTCCCTGACCACTTACCGTATCTGATTAAAAATTATCGAATAAACTGACGATTAATTGACAGTGTTGCTGTTATACTTAACGTTTTTTTGCCCAGATCTGAATTGTGTGTTCCCTTTATCAATTTACAATGTGATCCTCAAACTTTAGTAGGGCTCTGAGCCTTTAGAGTAAACCCATTTCATCTGATCTTAATTTACTATTGTCCAGATTTCATTTCGGTGTTATTTAGAGGTCTAAAACTGGACTAAGTCATTGCTAAATGCTTTACTTATGCGTTTTTTCTCATTACTCCCAAAACCGATTCTCCCACATAGGGTCTCTCAATTCCTGCGACCTTTTTGCGGCCAAGTTCAAGGCTCGTGGCTTCAACCCCAATGCAATATGTCCAGTCGCCGGCAGTTCGGAGACCCTGACTCTATCTCTGCGGCGTCCGATTCCACCAAGTAGTGCATCGACTGCAGCGAGTGGTGCTAGTAGTCTTTTCGGCCTCCACTCCAATGGTGCCCTCTCCCGAGGACTGCTTGCTGGTGGCCCTAACAACGCTAGCCCGCAGCACACTCTTCTTGGAGGTAGTACTTGTTCTTCCGCTGCTACCGCTGCGCGCGGAATCATTTCAATTCATGCGCTTAGCTACGGTGTCATTAGAGTGGACTCAGAGGACTCTTTCACTTCCCTTACGCTTCAAGACTGTGGTCAGGTTCTCCCTGGAGGTTTGTTCTCTCGCTCACAGTGTCTCTCAAGCTCATCCCTACTGTGACCCATTTTCTCGTCTGATTCAGCGGCAATGGTGGTAGTAAGTCTGGGTCCAAAACCCTGTATTTGTCGGACTGACGAAATCGGCGAGTTGTGTATTGCTGCCGACTACGTGGGCACAGGCTACTGGGGTCTGCGAGGTCAGACAGGCTCGCACTTCTGCCTTCAACCGACTCATGACGATGGCCGACTTGTAGTAGTCAATATCAATAGCTCTATATCTGCAGCGCCTGCCAGCACAGGAGCTCTCCATGGACCCTCCGCCAACGCAGGCACTACGACGATCTCCAAATTCGTACGATCTGGTCTCATCGGTTTTCCTGGTCCTACTTCTTCCGTATGTCGTTATACTTCCATTATATGGATTAGTCTTTAAGTGGAATTGGTTCCCAATGAAAGGAAGAAGACGTCACATTTCAGATTCTTTCATCTCGATTTGCCTCTAAGCACCTAACTACTATATTCTTAAAATGGGTTTTATTGGTAAAGGCCACTGCGCCCAATTGTTACATTCATAAAAGCGCGATGTTGTCATAGACCTGCACTTTTCTCCACACGCCAGTGGCAGCCTTAAGCAAAAGCATGCAACAAAACGAAATACGTAAAAAGTTTATCAAAAATAACATCAATAATAACAGCTGTTATCGCCGACTGAGACACGCACACGAGCCTACTTTTCTTTTCCCATTCCGCCTATCTAAATGTATGGACGTATGTTTAACCCCAAGCAGTGGTGATCAATACCAATGATACTCATCTGAAAGTTGATCCAAGTCGCCCCGATGAAGTCATTATCTATTTGACTTCTTCACCTGATTCAAGAGCAACAGCTCAGTATTAGATGCCATGACAGTCGTAAATTAGTGAAACTAAATGCCATAGCCGATTTTATAGTCTTTTGGCCATTCTCTCTCCGATTTGCGTTCGCTTTTCCCATTTTTAATAAGAACATGAATGTACGCACTTTCACTAATAACAAGACTTTAGATAAAAGCGATTTGACAAATGAATGTCGATTCAAATCATTTTCTTATGGATTAACTTAGCCAGTGAACTCAGGAGAGAGTCCAGACTGTTTTCAGTCGTTCATGCTTACGTATGATATGTCCTGATTTGCGAATTCGATACGTCAAAGCAGAGTATTATTAAAACTGAAAATCGAAACGGTTAAGCTATTTCTGTTCATAGTAAAATGCGCCTTTGTATCTGGTCCTAGCAAAAATGAGTCACTCGTATAGTCTAAAAGCCTCAAAGCGGTCTTAGGTTCGTTTCGTTTCAACAAAGCAGTATTTTCCAATCGGTAGAATGTCCACATAGTGGCATTTCTATCTGCACCCTTCACTCGCGTTTCAGTTTGCGTTGATACAGACGAACTAGGCAATTTATCTGTTATTGTCATTCGCTCCTCTCACAGAGCAGTAATCTATGCTTCCAAAACTGTTTACCTTACCCTCATATATATCGTACAGTTTTCTTTTTTTAGGGTGGTCTTATCTTTATTTGCGGTTCAATAGATGGTGTGCTGGTCGTTGCAGGAAGACGACACAATGCCAATGATATAATCGCCACTGTGATCGCCGTTCAACCAACGAAAATCGTCTATCGTGGTCGGTAAGATACACTCCTCTTTTTATTTCAATTTTCATAAAGTAACACGAGTTCTATGTTATCGAAAGAGCAGTTCTGCTGTATTTTTGTGGGGAACATGGTAACTGACTTCTAGTCCTAGTCGACCACACCACAAAGTAATTACTACCATTAGAAGATGACGGTTGGGTTTAAATTTTGCACTTGCATGGCCAAAACGCAGATCGGAAATAACCGGAGAAAGTACGTGCATAATTACAGAACCAATTGATAGCTTTCTTACCAGATAAACGACCCAACATTTCTGCTTGTTCTCTGTCTATCTGTTTTCCATGCCGAACCAGGCTTCAAAATTCCTTATCTCAGTAGCTCGTCTAACTACTGCTTCATTATATTAACACTTAATGGAATCGAGTTATCCTCAATGCAAATTCTAAAGCCTTCTAGGGCTTTGGCCTTCTGTTGTATACTAGCATTTAAACAGTGTAACTGACCATTTCCGTCTTCATTTGTGCACTTGTGAGCGGATAAATCAGACGATCGATTGTCACAATATTCAACTTTTAATCGATAGAATTTTCAACTTTTACCTCGTCCTTGTCACCTAAAGGTAAACCATCTGAGTTAAATTAGCGTTGACATTACGATATAGTCCCCTTCTTCATCAGGGTCTTAAAGATCCCAAAGAACATACCTTCTTTTAGCGTTTACCATTTATATATTTACGACTATTTAATCTGCTTTACGTGGTGAAAGTGATCTTTTTGTGGATTTAGAATGCCAAAATGGGGCGCACTACATAAAAATGAGTTATTTGTTTTCTGATCACTTTATTGGAAGATTTGCCAATATTTTGAATACAGAGCGTAAGTTTTGTACCATCAAGACAAATTTTGAATAGTATGAAGTACCAGATTGTTCACCAATTAAACGGGCTTTAAGTGACTCATAATACCTATTGACTTCCTTTAGAATCGCCGTCTTTTCCATTGAAATGCTGAAAGACGAGAGAATTGTGGTGATTGCCGAACTGCGTCATGGATTCTCAGAAGAAATGGCTTTCGCGTGGATGTCCCAGGTCCTCCAGGCCGTCGACAGTATTCATCAAGTTAGCGTCTACGCTCTCGCTTTAGTTGCTCAGAACCATTTGCCTCGGGTATGCTGTTGACTCAGTGTTTCTTGGTAATATCGTTTTCTGAAAGCTAGTAGAAAAAAATCTGTTGATCTTCTGTATTCAAAAATCTTTTCGTAAAAAATTTAGTATTATTTCCTATTGTTTGATTTTCATTATTGTTTACCTTCCGCAATTAACTCGGTTATTCAAGTTTCCCTCTGTCTAAAGGAATAATCGCCGCCTAAAGACTTTAAGGTAATTCCTCCTTGATCTGAAAGCATATTTTTCCTTTGATCAGAGTTTTAACAGCTTCTGTTCAGTTTTTTTTGCCGATTGAGCCTCGAGTTTTCGTGCGTTGATCTCAAATTTTGCCACACCTGGGAGCTGGACAATCGGAATGGTAAACTCTGGTCCTTCTGAATCAGCGTTTGTCTATCTAACTTAGCAATTGGTAAAGACCTAACAAACTTTCATTGTAACTATAGTTTTCATCCTTGCTGCGGGGACCCAGAAATTTCAACATGAGACTCTCAGAGTTCTTACCACTAGCCAATCCCATAATGTTTGTTGGTTTGTGATATTTATTCTCTCAGGTGACTAATGCCTCTTCTCAGTTCTCATTTTCTCATTCTGCTTGTACTCAGTAACTATTTTCTTTTTTCTATTGTAAACCCGGATATTATAGCAGTTGCATATACTTTCAGGTACCAATTCTACTAGGAAATTCTCTGATCCCTACTTCTAATTAATAGGTCAGGCATCTGTTTCATTTGATGCAACCACGCTGACGACCATGTTGAACTTTCATTTGTCATTGTAGCTCCGTAAAATGTAACATATGATGGAGCTTCCGGCGGACGGCTATCTGTTTAAAGTTTGGTTATTGAACAAGTAATCCCGCCGCAATTTGTTCCGACTAAAATTATTCATCTTTTTTATTCGATTATCAATTTGCAAAAGCGAACTGCAGAGGTGTTCCTTTAAGCTGTTATTATGGGAATGCAAAAAATACTAGTTACTTAGGGATCATAGAGCACGTATTTGTGGCAGCCAATTTGCTGATGATCAACCCAAGTTACAGAGATTAAGGAATAAAAATGTACACAGAGGCCATTGGAGAAAGATACTGACGAAAGTGAACTAAGCTAGTGCAGACCGCTGTCTTTTTTCTTTGGAATTAGATGTCAATCACCAACACTGCCTAATAAAGCACAGCAAGGCAAAATATCGAAATTCATTTTCTTTTGGATAGAGGTTTAAGATATGAATAGACATATTCTCGGTGTCTTCTTAAACCGTAGCGGATTGATCCCTTTTACGCCTGCTTTTTCGGTTAGGCCCAAAGTTTTTCACTCGACGGTTGTGATCGAGCAATCGGTATACGTGTTGCTGGCTTTTAGATGCCCGAGGTTGAAGTTGCTTCTCTCCAATTTTTAAAGAGATCGGTCGTGTCTCTGTCTTCATAGGCTAAGGATAATCCTTCTGGTTGTATTCTGGACTAATCTACACAATGGATCCGCTGAGAATATGTCTTAACGTCGGAGCGTGTTGGGTACAATTGGTTGTAAGATGAATAGAATAGCTAATACTTCGATAGTGAATTCACGATGTAACGATTATTGTGGGATTCCCCCCGCAACTTTCAGATATTTGTGGCTGTTGCTTCGTCAATGATACCCTTTTCATCTAAATGAAATCGAAATACCTTAACAATCAACCCTACCGCTTTCACTTTGATGTTCTTGAAGGCTTTCCATTATAGATATGAAAAATAATTGCCGAAAATTTATGATTTAAGGTCAGGGAACTCTTTTTTACCTTTTGTCCGACTCAACTTCTATCTGAGAAATTGTATGTTTAGTCAATTTTTTTTATCATCTAACGCTTCGTTCATTGATCCATCCAATTATCTGGTAGGTCATTTTTTGGCGTATTCTATATGTGCGTTCCTTCTAGCTCTCGTTCATTTTATATGAATCGATACATTACCTGTCCATCCCTCTGTATTTTTCGTGGCCTTAATAAAAGAGAAATAATTTTACTTCCTTGGATAACGTAAAGGTGATGTCCTTGACGATCTCCTTAGGATGCCAACATATCTTGTCTTCTTCCAGGCAGCTACCTTGATACTCTTCAACAATATTTCTCCAGTCCTTGTTGCATATCTTAGTATCCTCTGTCTCTCTTTGTAGACCAAAGTAAATGATGGTCGCTCAGTAACACTTTTCGGTTTGTTGGCTTTCATACGGCTGAGTTACCGGACTCATGTCACTACGTTCTGTCTTGCTTATCGTATGTCCGTCATAAATCTACCAGACCATTCTCCCATCAGTTCATCCATTCATTTGTTCCCTTCCTTTATTTGTTTACTCAACCATCCATTAGCTTAATGCTTAATATCTTCTGCACTCGGCGACTTGTATATCCTATTTTTTTTATTTGGAAAATAAATAAAGAATCCAAATTAGTCACTTCTATGGCGGAGGCGTCATTGAATTCTATCAACAGCTATATATTGAGTTTAATCGTCGTCCCTTTTTGGATCAGTTAATCGTATCTCCTGCACAAAGATTTAACCACGACTTCGGTCCAGGTGATTCAAACCACCCATCTTTTGCTCATCAGATATAAATTCAACATCTTTCCGGAATTCGACCCATACACTCATCGCCCGTCCATTCATCCTTTCACTTGTTATATATCCACATGTTTAATATGCACCAATCCGTCCACATCTCGTTAGAAGTTCATTTACCGATTCTCCGATTAGGTAATGCTTGGTAAATAGTAATGTGAAAGGCTATTAATACCAGCTTTCTATACGTAGACACCTTTCGGAGGAATACATGTTCACGAAGTTCGTCGTCTCTTCTCCGAAGGTCAGTTGCACCCCATTATGCTGCTACTCTGTCCCCACTCGGCCATCCAAAACCTTCCACAGCCCCGAACCCAACCAGCTGCTCATCTAGTCGGGGCATCAGCCATGTTGGTTGGTCAGGTAGTTCAAGGTGCACGTATGGCCGAGGCCCATGGACGTATGCTCTCCAGCACTCATCATGGCAGTATGATTGCTCTTGGACCTGGCGCTCCAGACCTCAGTGTAAGTGACTTTACTACATTAAATCCCTAATAATTACTATATAACGTGAAGCAGATTTTTTATTGTTCAAAGATTATTTTAAAGTTAACTCGTATTTCAAAAAAATAATGGGGTGGTTATGCACAAGCTAACGCTCGCACCGCTCCAGTAGATGTGCCCAGAGCTTGACCATTGCAAAATTGAACTCGTTCTTTTGTCCAGAGTTCAAGGAACTTCGTTCCTTTTTTTTTTAATGGCCGTACAATTGATTATAGTTTAAATGACAAAGACACTGAAGGGCTTACTGTGATCCACAAAAAAGATGCGGTTCTCCTTATGCATAAATATATAAGCTGATTCCAGACAAAGTCTACTTCCAGTCAGTTTATCAAAGGACTCTGTACAAGGCGATTGATGGATGTTTTTCGAAGCTCAAAGCTTTAGCGGGCAGTATAGTATCCAACAGTTCGGATCTATACCATGGTTTAGAGAAGGAAATTTGCTCTTTAAAGTCATGAGTAATGTCAACATGATTGGTGGTTTCAAACACAAAAAATGAGATGAGTATACTTTATTGACATAACTTCCAGGCTCAATGAAAAATTTATCACCCCTACAGCAGCAACAGACAGTGACAGAGGTACTGATCTGGCGAGCCACCCACACACCCGAGGACCGACTCTTCAGTGTCTACAATTCCAAGGGCACAGTGGTTGCCAGTCTCACCTGCCATCAGCTTCATCAGAAAGCTGAGCGTCTGGGTTCTCTGCTTCAGGAGAAGGGCAATGTCAAGCCGGGCTCTGTCGTCGCTGTTATGTTCATGCCTGGCGAGTATCTTTTTTTATTCTTTTTCCCTTCGCATCACTAGTATCGCTCACCACAACAGCAGCGTGTTTGCAATCGAACGTATTGGAGACAGTGCGTTCATTTAAACGAACCATCTTTACAGTTGTAGAATTCGATATTACAAGTAGAATTAGAGGCGTGGGATCGATTGCTGTGAGCTGACTGTGTGGTATGAAGGGGAACGTAAGTGGATTCTTGTCGCGTATCAAATGCAGTGAAGCGTACAAGATGTGACATAATTTCGTTGCAAGTACAGAATACAACATTAACTGTCGAACTATATAATGGAATAGCTTAGGCTCGGATGTTTAAACAATCATGTAAACATAAATATTAGGACCAACGCTTGAATGGAAAGCCTATATAAACATCGAATTGTAAACCTTTGCTGCACGAGTTGAGAATATACAAACAAATTCATCGGCTTGTGGTGAGTGAAATCACTATAACGGTTTAAAATCACCAATTCGTTCATCTATGTGGTAAGTTGCCAAATTTCTTAAGAGATTTTAATTAATCGAAATTTGCATACTAACTATAAGATCAGGAACTCAGTAAATGACATGGTAGATTGGCAGATATGTCAAGAATAAAAATCCTGAATTCTCCTGCTAACTAAGTCCTGGTTTTCTGGTTTTGCATTTCCTTTGTTGATATTTTTTGAAAGCCGGTAGATTCTCATTTTTCATAGGACAGAAAGCATATATGTTGCAACAGAATGCTGCTGTCCAGCCTCAAGAATCAAATCTGATTTCGTGCCTTTTTGGGGATTGGTTGGCACGACAGTGTTGAGTGATTCATATCGGCACTGATTAATCACTCTACCTCTTCTCCTCTAACTTGGTAAATCATTAGGTTGAGTTACCTTTTTTATTGCAAAATTTCCGGCATTTTATAAGTTTTGGATGCCATTTTTCTTGAGGCCCATCCCTTCTTTTACCGGTCTTACAACAGATTTACTCTATCTGTTGCCTTACATGGAATTCGTCAAAGTAGCCAGCTGTGTGGAATAATATCCATGAAACAAGTGTATGGCTGGATTGGAATTTACCCTTTTGCTCTAATCTTATACTATGACTAGTCCCAATAACTTGACCGAGTTGTCTGAGTAAAACAACTGAAAATGAGAGTCCTCACTTTCCTTCCACTGAACCCTGCTTAATATGGATCTCGAAAAATCCAATCAATTCTGGTATTTTCAACTTCGGCCGAAGAATTTTATAAAATATTCCTGTGTGATTTACAATAAAGTAACCAGTAACAAATCTACTACGGGAAGAAGCGTTGATATGGCAGGGTTGATGCAAGCAAAGTACGAAAAGTTTTGGCAATAAACTCGCGATAGAGTCTACTACACTCCTTTTAGAAAATAAGCTAATAGGCCGTTTTCTTGCGTTAAATTTTCTTTATTTTTTCCCCAGGCATTGAGATGGTGTGCGCCTTCTACGCCTGTCTGTACATAGCTGCCATTCCAGTTCTGGTGCGTCCACCACAGCAGCCTCGCTCACATATCTCAGGTAGCGGTAATGGTGGGGGAGCAAATAGTACTAGTACTTCCACTTCAGGAGGCGGTGGAGGAGGTCTCTTCGGAGGCTCTTCGTTGGATCTCTCTGCAAGTCGCACCTCCCTCGAACCTTCCCCTCCACCCGCCCAGATCTGCTTTGCTGATTCTGTTACTATGGCGTGGAATGTAGTCTCCGCTGCTCAAGCTGTGGTCTGTCTCACACAAGCTTCTATCGTCAAACTCATCAAGTCAAAAGTGAGTTGCCTCTCTTTTACGCCTTTATTTCATTTATGAATAGTTAAAATCATCAGCATGTTTCTCCTCCTCCCCCCCCTCTCGTCCCCCAAAAAAGAATTGTTAGAAGCGTAACTTTTGATCATTTGGCGGTAACGAATTTAGGTATTAAGCGCTCTCCCCAATACTTGGCGTCTAATTCTACTAGTAGTAGTATAATCCAATTTGTGTCATTTAGGAGGCGGTAAATCGGATTCCTGTGGCCAATTGGCCCCCTCTTTTGGATTATGATGAGACATGGCGAAGGAAACTGAATACCGTCCATCAACCTCAGTCGCCCGACACTGAAGTTGCATATCTCGATTTCACTCCGTCCACCACTGGTATGCATCATTAACGAAGATTATCCTGCAAATTATCTAGATGCATTCGGAACAATCTAATTGTGTTGATGATCATCAGCTTTTATGCTTAAAATCGCGCTGACATATTCCTTCTGTGGCAGGTACATTGACGGGTGTTGAGGTGACTCATTCAGTGGCGAGCGCATTGTGTCGGGCGCAGAAAATGCAGTGTGAGTTCTACCCAGCAAGAGAGCTTGTGCTCAGTTTGGAGCCTTATAGTGGACTTTCGGCTAGTCTTTGGCTTCTAACCTCTATCTACTGTGGCCACCACTCCATCCTCGTGCCTCCTCACGTCACCGAGGTTGCGCCAGATCTCTGGCTCATTCTCTGCTCACAGAAGAGAAGCAAGTTCTTCAATATATTCCTGTTACATTCTACTTTTTTTCTTTAGGATTATCTCCTAAGTAGCCAACAATTAGCGTTTGTAAAACCTACGTCGCTAGTAATATCACTAGTTCAATTTTTCGCTTGTGGTTTTACCCCCCCCCCCCCTGATTTCCAAACCTAATTCGATGATCGTACAGCGTGAGAGATCTTTGTAAAATTTTTTTGATTTTCTGCTAGCAGTATCTTTAAAGGTAACGTTTTTTGCTTTTGACGTACACCGATTAAATCGGTGTAAAAATGTGCTTTCCTATCGAGCTATTCTCAATTTGCTCTCCAGTTCACAACATAGAGTGCAACTTTAGATCAATCGAAAAGTTCTATTAAACGTGGCGAAGGCATTTCGTTTTTTTGCAAAATTGTCGGAAGGCATCTCTTCTTGTGGTCAAAAAAAGTTGACAGCTTTACATATAGTGTCGCTTTTATAAAATTCTCTCTGATTGCTGGACCTCCAGGAGTTTGATACTGCCCCCGAAACACCACAAATTATTGTTTAATCTATAAATAGAGGCTATATATACTGATTTTAATCATTTCGTTTGTCGAAACTGTGTAATATCCAACCTCTCCTCTTATTTTTCTTCGCTTTGCATTGCTCGAGTTCATGTCAAAGGCCAAAATATGAATTTCTTTAGTTTCAGCTGGCGGCATTTACTCCCTCTTGCAGACTTTCCGGGTCAGACTTTTTGTCACCGAGACGTTGTACCTTTCTATAAGTTCTGTATTACCTTTAATTTTAGTACGTGAAGCTTTCTGTTCTTATGCAACCGTCAAGCTTGCCACGATTTACTCTGCGAAATTGATCGCTTCCATGAGGGTGAGTCTGCACGTTCCTGGTTTAACTACTTAAACTTTTAAGTAGTTTACTGCGTTTCGTTTTTGTAGGTGAAGGAAGTAACTTTGGAGAACTTGCGCAGTCTAGTCATTGTATCAGAGGAGCGACCACGTGTTAATCTGACTTCCCTTTTCACCAAAATGTTCGCTGCAGTTAATCTCAATCCTCGAGCTGTTAGCACCTCCTTTGGATGTCGGGCTAACCTCGCCATGTGCCTACAGGTCGGTTTTCATCAACTTGTTGTATGATTAGACTTGCCATATTCCCATCTGCCCTTTAATATACTGGTAAATAATTTAGTGATTTATTCTATTTTTTTTTCTCTGTTTTCCTTAGCTGGAATGACGAAATTAAATCCTTTATATGAAAGCCTGGAGCAGCCAGGCCCACGTAATTTCGTCATAACTAGGCAATTATTAAATGGTGCTATCTCAAAATATTATTGGCTTCTCTTTATTATTTAATGCGAGTTTTGTGAGTCATTTGATAGATGTAAGGCTTTACACTTGTTCATTTTCGTAGTCAGAAGGTTAGGATTATTCTGCTAGCTTAAACATGACGGAACGGAAGTAAACCCTTCCCTTTTCGTGACGCTACGGTCTTAGCAAAAACAAATCAGTAGCTTTAACCATAACATGTAGCTGTCAGAGACTAGATTTAGGCTAACCTTTGGTACCGGGAATCTCCCTCCTTATCTTCACTTATCAGTCTTTTTCGTCGTTTTACATACTACTGGTAGACTTGGATATTTTGGCCGAAGATAGGATAGCGCTTCAGCAAAGCTAGAATAATTTACTTCACTGTGCCCCTCAAAGATCTCTTAGAAATACAGACTTTAATTTTGTTTAGGGGTAATGGAGAGACTTTCATGGTGAAATGGGTAGTGATTCCTTCTTTGAACTCTAACTCTGGCTTATACTATTTTTCTTCCTTGTGTTCTAAATTGAATCGAAACAGGTTTTAAATAAACAACTTTCTGAACACACGTATTCTCGTCCTAATTTCTCTTCAATCTGAAGGTCTCGCACATTTAAATAAACATCGATCTACGATGATACCTAGCTAGGGAGTTACAAGAGTCTATAAATCTGAAAGGCGGGTTTTGAATTTACTTTATCAGCTATAGTATATAGCAGTAGCAAATATTATCTTATATTTTGCTTCCGTCTTCTTAAAAGGTTATATAGTTTTGATCTTTCCGTGGTAATATTTTCTTCGATTTTACCGGTCCATCCACACCCTAACCAAGGCAGATAAAGTACTTCTTCTCTCACATGACCTCAGACTATTCTTCGCTTTTTTTGAAATTACGCTCATCTTTTTTACTTTTAACTACTTCACTGTTCTAGGGCACCAGCTCACCGGATATCACCACCGTCTATGTGGATCGGATCGGTCTTCGAAATGACCGTGTCAGCCTTTTAGAGCGCGGATCGCCCAATAGTCTTTGTCTCATGGAATCCGGCAAGGTAATGATCTCGAGTTAATCAAAATGCTATTGACATTTTAACCTTTGGCAATTCACGACCCTTCCCCCTCTAACACCATTCCGTAAATACCAGATTTATTAACAAGTCTATGAGGCACATTTATGTCTGTCTCTGGTAGGATAAAATGGGATATTGTTTCAATTCATTTGAAATTCTTTATATGCTAGTCACGATATCAGACCGTTTGCTCATTTGGCGTGCCTCTGTCGAAAAGCACTAGCTGTTATAAGAAGCATTCCGTCAGTCTCATGGATAAAAAGATATGCTTCTACTTCTGTCCTTACCAATGGCATCCTCATCTGAACCTCCCCATGTATGACCAGTTCAAGCTTAGCCTTCGCCACTATCTCCCTGACGACCCAGAATATCGAGCATTAGCACTTCTCGGACTAATGATTTTTCATGGTGTGATACTTCGATACCTGAAATTGGTCTACTGTTGGAGCGAGTGCTGTTATCCGCGTCAGCTAAATGAATGGTCGATTGCATGAAGACTAGGGAAGTTTATAGACAGACTGAGCTTAAGGCTATCAGCGGACTCTGAAAAATGCCAAGGAAGTAGTTTAGCTGCCGTGGAACCGCTTTGTCTCGAGGTTTGGTCTTTTAACTCGAACATTTCGCTGTTATCAATCGCTCCTGCTCAATCGGCCTCCATAACCTGCTCAACATCGGATTAATTTATTAAATTTTGAGATAATCGTTATTCAGCGAAAATTATTCATTCAGTCATGGCGTTTCGATATTTTTTTATTTTTTTTATTTTCTCCCCACCTATTAGGGCAAGTCCCAAGAATTCATTGGGGGTACAACAGAAATACAAATAGCTTTTATAGCAATTAAGCACAACAGTTAACACAGAACACAGTAAAAACGTTTGTTGACGTCTTCGGCTGTCTGGTCTCTTTTCTGGTGTGGCTTCGTCATACAGGTAGCAGTTCAGCTTCGTCGTGGAACCTTGTCCATCTTCGTCCGTCTTCATGTCTCCTACCAGAAATCTTTCAAAATTCTGATGGAGACATCGTTCGTTGCTACATGCATGAGTATTCCACATTCCAGTTTGAAACCATGAATCCGGTTAATTACATCGTGCAGGCTGTAAGAAATTGTACTTCTGCTGCCATAATCCGGAGGGTGATTAGTCCTAACCGGCCGCCCATCTCATTAGCCCCTAAAGTTGCCCCTGGGGTTACCGGTGGTCACCACGAGGAGGTTGAGAGTAGGTTTGACCACCATGGCATTTTGATACATCTTTTTGCATTATTCAGGTCCCGGTGGATTTGTCTTGAAAGATCAGGCAATCACATGGATATGTTTGAGTTCTGAAAGTTTTTTTTTGCGGTGAAACGTTATTCCGTTTTCTCCCTCAATCTCATATTCGGGCGTTTAATTGTAGTGTTAATAAAGCAATTGTTTTGTCTGAAGCAAATTTTGGTTTTACCAGTCTTTCTCATCGAAGTGTTCTTCTCATAAACACACAGTTGCCTCAACTACCTTTTTTGTACCTATAGCTTCAGGTTTCCCCCGGTTTTTTCGATAGTAGTTCAAGATTGTCTTTGCTAATGGGATACCTTCCCTTTAGAGACTTCTACTTTTAAATTAATCGCGAATCACGTTGGTAAAGTAGAAAGGGAAAAACGTTTTGATGAAAATCGGCCTCTTCAGTGACCGATTCGATATTCCGTTAGTTATCATTGAACAGAGGAAAGTGTTTAGGTTATTTTCACTGAGGCCCGCATTCGCCAGTGGATGTCGAGACCGACTAATGTATTGACCACTTTCTTATCAGCTCCTGCCCGGTGTACACGTGGCCATCGCAAATCCGGATACCCTTGGCCAGTGCGCAGATTCGCATCTGGGCGAAATTTGGGTCTCCTCTCCGCACAATTCAACCCGTCTGTTAGGTCCATTTAACATCAATTCCTCGGTGCCTATCCATGCTACTTCGACAGTGCGGTCCGATCTCTCCAGCAACACCAGCTCGTCTGCCGTTGGTGGCAGTGGCGTTGCCCACGAAAACGCTTCTGTTGATCCCCTGAGGTCTCGGTTCGTTGCTGGAGATACTGATCGTGTCTATGCTCGCACCGGGTTCCTTGGTTTTGTCCGCAGAACGGAACTCACCCAGTCTGATGGAGGTAGTTTTATTCCAATTTCCTTTTGTTAATTTTATTGTCTTTGGGTTGTCTCTATCAGTTGCATATTTGGGATCGGTCGTATTATAGGAAGAGATTATTTGCCTATCTGAGAGCTTCGTTTACTCAGTTTAAAAAAAAGTTGAAATGCTATTAAGCTAGAAATTGGTTTAAAATTATTCTTCCTTTTCGACCAAATTCACGTGTTTGCCCAGGTTAATGATTATTCCAAACCGACTTCTGTACATATACGACTGACCGGTATTTCCGTTTAGATCTCCACGACGCCGTCTTTGTTGTTGGCAGTTTGGCAGAAAGCATGATGCTTCGAGGAATGCGCTTCTATCCGATGGACATTGAAAACACTGTTCTACGTTCGCACAAGAAGATCAATGAATGGTAAGCTTTTCATTCTTTGTTAATGACGTCGCCATCAGTGGTGATATTGAATGAACAGGTTTATATCTTATTAGTGCTGTCTTCACGTGGTCGGACTTGCTGGTCGTAGTAGTCGAGCTATTGGGCGAGGAATCCGAGGCTCTGGACCTGGTCCACCCAATCACTGCAAGTGTCCTTCGAGAGCATCAGTTGATCGTGGGGGTGGTGGTAGTTGTCGACCGGGACACAGTGCGTGTGGATTTCTACGGCGAGAAACAGCGAATCCTTCTGCGCGACAACTTTGTCAGTGACGAATTAGACCCCATCTACGTCTCATACAACATGTGATGTATTTCCCCCGTCCTTCCTCCTCAAGTGAACATACCAACAGACATTGTACAGCAACTCCCACTTCTCACGTATCCTATCCCCTGATCAAAACTTGATTAGCTTTAGCGATTGTGCGGGTCTCCTTTCTTCTCTCTTCTGCCATCAGTCAATTTGCTTTTGCAGCAATCGTGATTGTGCTTTCTAATTCCACTCTATTACGACATCAGCAACCATTCTGTCTTATTCTTCCTGTCTGTGGACTCTGTTTCTCCGTCTGTCTCCCTCATTACGCTTATCCGATTAGCGCATTTAAATTAGTCTAACTGGCAATTGCGAGGCGTTTTTCCCAAGTTTTCCTCGCCTCTTGACGGATATCTCCTTTGGCCTTTTCCCACCGAAGCGAAAATCCACAACAAAGACAATTTTTTATCGCAGCCAACTTTTTATCGAAGGGAATAATGCGCAAAACAGTAATATTTATTAGGAGGTTCGACAAGTATGAAATTCTTAAGTACTGGAAATAGCTTTAGTGAGAAGTAAGCGTTGCGTCAAGGACCTCGTTCGCTTCGCAAAGAACTGGTTTAATAGAAATTGATTTACCTTTTAAATTGGTATAATTTTCCTGGTCGCATATAATTAAATGCGGCTGGGACGTAGGTTGTGTTTGCCTTGTTTAAACCATATCCAAATACAATGCGGATAATTATGTCTTCTGAAAGAGGCTTCGAAGCAAGGATCAATACTATTATAAGACACAAATAGCGCAAAACAGTCAAAATGGGAGTAGAGGGCTTATTCGCCAACCCACCGACGAACATCGGAACACAAGATTTTGAAACTGACTACTCTTTGATAACCTTCATTTTGCGCAATTCGGTCGGTTAAAACACACTCGTTTGTAAGTTTGTT
This sequence comes from Moniezia expansa, assembly GCA_019097775.1. Taxonomy (NCBI): domain Eukaryota; kingdom Metazoa; phylum Platyhelminthes; class Cestoda; order Cyclophyllidea; family Anoplocephalidae; genus Moniezia; species Moniezia expansa. The sequence goes on from JADFDV010000003.1 coordinate 141,600, forward strand.
CAAAATCAAATAGTACTTACATTCTTGCTCTTATTTTTACTGAAATTTTAAATGTTTTTGAGATGGCCGAAATTGTATTTTTAAAAGAATAAATTGGTAATAGGTTTGCGGGAATGACATGTTACATAAAATCTGGTCAGATATTATTGACTTTATAGTAATAAAGTGGCCAAAGAAGTTCACTCTCGCACATCCATGGCTTAAACGAATTTCTAATGCCTTAATTTACACACACAGCGCTTTTCAACAATTTTTGAGTTAATTGAAATTAGCCCGTATATTTTGCATATATAGCTGTCATGAGTGATTTAACGACCCTTTCACTGCGATAGCGTCTTCATTTTCGTGCTTGGGAAGCCTGAATGTCAACATTCTACCTCATTTTTCACATATCTTCGAACAATTTTTTTTGAATAATACCTGGTAAATATTGTTTAAAGCTTGAAAGATTCGCATCTTTCCATCGTTAAATTATGAACAGTTTATTGTGCAAATTAACATTTTAAATGATAGACCTAAATTGCTGCAATAATCATGCTCAAAATTAACCCAGAATTTGATCAAAACTAATTTTATAGGTTATTTTAATTGTAGATGACCCATCAATCATTGGTTGTATTTTCCATGGCAGTGAAGATTTTCGAAAATGAATAGTATTAGGTTTGAAACACCGGACTCAAATGAATTCAGAAGTTATTTAAATATGCGATTTTTTCCGTTGTTGAATAAAATGTCGAAACTTCACATTCAGTTCATGAAAATTACAATAGATGCATTTTTCATCATCGCTAGTCGATGTTTTTCCGAATGATCTTGCTTAACACGGCACAATAAATTCTTGGTGCACAGTAGTTGAGGTACCCAATTTCTGCAGCTAATTTGTTGTCAATTGAAAAACATGGTTATTCAGCCATGGCGATGCACGATTTCGCCCCTCACGACGAAAACCTGAAGGTAAATTTGCTGGATCTCCATTGTCCTATGCTAAAAGAGCAGATCTCTTCGATTTCTTTGAGCCAGATCTCAATGTGAACGTTACTGCTGAGTAAACAGCCTCCCTGAAATTATCAAATGCAAGGAAATGAATAACCCTCTCTGAACCTATTTTTATGAGTGTTACCAAATTCAGACGTCTAATTATGGTCTAAAGCACAGGCTTCGACAGCAAAACGTCTTCTCCAGTTTGAGGATCCCCCCTTCGGCTATAGACCTAAAGCTAGAAAATTGGAAATTCCTTGCTAGAAAATCAGTGTGAAACATCATGACGGTTAAAAGCTACACTACTTACAACGCTCATTGTGAAATTTGGACTAAGTAAATTCTTACTAGGGCAGACGAACCACCAGTTAGAAAGATGGATGGACGATTACCAAAGATGATCGGCTCACAGACTGTGACAACTACAATTGTTCGTTTTTCCTCTTTATTATGAATTAAATATGAGAGACACGACTAGTACCCTGATACATATAATGAATATGTAGTGGGCAAATAATAACTGAATTCATAGTCATGAGGGAGGGTAGGCTTGGCTTAGTGAGTGCAGGTTCTCAGAACGTTCAGTTTTATTTTCTATTTGATATTCATTAGTAAATCTAACTTTCTTGACATCCAATTATGCCCAATTTCGCATGTTTCGGGTATCCTATTCGGGCTCGCATTGCGGTGTTATCAAACGCATAGTACTGAGATCCATGAAAAAAGAGAGTATCACCTGAAAATAGACATGGAAATTTAGTGTGGGCGGTCAGTTTTTTTAACAGACTATCCACGTCCCTACTTACCATTGAGAGTAGTATATGCAGTAGTAACAGGTGTTGGTATCGCCCGCCAGGTGTCCTGTATACGTCTTGGGTAGTCGGGAGAAGGAGCCACTTTTCCGAAAGGAGGGGCTGCCTTTACGTCTAGCAACCAGTACTGGTCACCGGCGAAGATGTAGAACTCTTTATTCACGTCCCACTTGAAAACCGCATCCACCTTCCTTAATCCTACTGGGAGGCCCAGCATTGTGAGCGGAAGACCTGAACGTGGACAGCCCCCTGCCAGCAGCTTATTGTCTACCAGCAGCCAGAATTTGTTATCTAATCGAGAATTGGTGTTGTGATGATTATGTCATCGGACATGCGATTCATGAATATCGAATCGAGACTGTGTTAGTGTTTTATTCAAAGAATTATAATGGAATTGAGGTTTGCCAAAATTATCTAGTAAAAATGTATTAAATATTCACGTTTGAGTCGTCTTGATGGAACTTAAGTTACTGCTGAGGACCCATACCAGTTGTTTCGGCATGGTAAAAGAGCGTTGAAATTTTATTGAGGTGAATAAAATGTCACTGCCCTAGTTGACAACATGCAAATCGTGGGAAACGTACTATATTGTGTTTCATCAACAGAAAGACTGCGAGCTTTTATGCGACCTTAGAGAAGCATTAATATTAGTGCAAAACTATCCATGCAAAACCTCGCACACACGGAAAAGTTATTTTAAAGTTTCTGTTCCATTTACCTTAAAACCGCAGAGAAAATAAGGAATGATTTATAGTTGAATAACAGCATAAGCCCACATAAACTAGCTAACTATATATACATATGAATGAAATTCCCGTTTGAAAAATATCCCCTGACGGTTGCGGAAAATGTCGCCTGATATTTGGAGCCTGTGTGTCCAGGGGTTCATGGGTCCCATTTGTGGATATCGCCGTGCTTTGTTATCACAGACCCTGATCGGTACATTCCAATGGCACAGTAAATCTGCGTCGTTGTTCCGTAAAGGTCATCTTTTCGCGCTCTACTAAAATCTCGGCCTATCCCACTGCGCATATTGATGCGCAAACTGGTCGCCCTGGTGTAAGTTAAACTAAGCCGATTACATACTAAGTCGATTTCTTAAATGTCAATCCATCAAAATACGATGGTTGTACCGCTTATAAACGTTGAAAACTTTGGCATAATTCTTGTTTTATTTCATGTGACTACGGAAGAGCTGATTGGCCGCTTTAGTAAAAACAACGCTATTAATTCGTATAATTCAGTTTTATAACTAAATTGGGAATTGTATTTATGCCTCATACATCCGCTATCATGGTACATACCATCTTAGAAACCGAGGATTTGAAATGGTAAAAGAAGTCAGAGAAACAGCCTATTTCATAAGAATTGAGAACATGTACTAATACAATTTTTTTTAGAAGTCAAATATACTAGTACAAGAATATTAATGTTAGGTTCCAATACTGATGCAGGAAATAACATCTCTGAGTTGAAACTCAAATATAAATCATCAAAACAGGATATTCATTCTGATCTATCTTGTCAATGGAAGGTTTCGTTTTCAGTTTGGCAGTAAATGCTTGAAAATTCTGATTAGATAAGGAGCAAATGTTGCCTTAACCGCATCGCATTTCAGCGACCAACATTTATGAACAAATAATCCGAAATCCGCCCAGTCCGCTAGCACCTTGCTTGCATCTCAACACTTCGAATAGAACAGATCTCCCTTTTCTGAATTGTGTTAATGTAGTGGTGCCACTCCGTAAACGGGAGAGGCATATAATTCTTCAAAATATTGCACGAGCCGACCATGCTGCTGTGCCTCAAAATTTCAGAATTGTGATGCGAAAGAGGGTAAACTGACAATAAGTTTAATCATCAGTTCTAAAAGGCCGAAAGGCTAGGTATTATTCACTCTTCACTGTTTTTATTTATAAACTGTCTGCACGTCCAAAGCAAGCTCACCAGCAAAACCTGTTTCAAACAGCAATCTTAAAAAATTAGCTTACCCCTAAAGATATAGATGAGGGAGTCAGGTCTTTCGATAGCAGCATCTATGTAGTTTACATCGGGTGGTAAAACATTCCAATAGTAGGCGATCTTTGTAGGTCCGTCTCTCAGCTGGTAAGAGATCCAACTTGATACTGTTTTGGACCAGGTTACTCTCCACTGATACTAAGCTCAGAAACAAAACACACTTCATTTCGAATCAAGGAGACAAAAAGATGAAAACCCTGAAGAACATGGTCTTACTTCTCCATGAAATATATACAATTCTAGGCCACGGACTTCAATTATCGCATCAATACTGGTATTGCAGTAGTCAATGGGTTTTGCCACTCCCGGTTTCACGGTTGTTGTCTCAGCTGAATCAAGACAAATAGGCGAACCATGGTTTTAGGAGTTGATATTCAAATGCTTTCAGTGAAGAAAACGCTCAAATAAAATTCCTGCATTGAAATGTTGGCACAAAATATTTATGACACGGAAATGATGGAAGATGTAAAAAAACGATGTCATCCATGAAAATGTTGAAAATGGCAATGTCAAAGCTTGTAGAAAAATGAATTTGCATATTACTAGAGAAGTGTTAAGTTCAAATTTGACAACTTTGCCATAACATAACGTTTCCTGAATCCTAACCAACTTGCATTAAAGTACTTGAAGAAACTGTCGGTTCTTACGAATTGATGGAATATCGGGAAGATCAGGGATTTCTGGAAGAATCTTTCCCGGTTTCGGAGCGCCTGAAGCAATAAAACACCTTTAAAAGAAATTCGGATTATGAAGAGCGATTAATCAGGCATTAGGGTCACCGTATATCTTCTGCATCCCAGCAATGTCATCCTGGTCAAGCTCCACTCTTTTCCATTTGCTCAGATAGTAGGGATACATGACGGAGGTTTGAACTGAGGAATGACCCAATCCCATGCTATGACCCAGTTCGTGAGTAGCAACTGAGAGCAAATCCCGATATTCTGTTGATAAAGCAGAAAATAAAATCGTTAAAAGACTAAATCGACCAAATACCAGCTCCTCTACTAATCAATCAACCACGAATTCGCCATCCACTCGTTCGATTCGTGCAATTACCCACTCGTCGATTTAGCTGTAACCTCGTCAGATCCATTCGCTTACCCACCAATATAGCTCATCCATTCATTAATCGGTTGATCCACCAAACAGTCTATCTTCATACACATCCATACACCCAATTATTCATTGATTAACTCTTTCTGCCATTTATAACATTGAAAATGCTTCAAAAACCGGGACATCAAAACTCACGCTGATGAGGCCCATCCCACCAAGCTTCTTCGTCATCAAAGTGAGCATCTCCGGCAAGAGAATAGACAGGCTCTGGCATTGGATAGAAGGCGTGGGCCAGCACTCCTCCTAATATCAATGGCAGTAGTAAATATATGAATGTTTCCTCTGGCAAAATACATTTTTATTTATTTTGCAAGTATGTCATTGATGAAGATTATTATATCGATATCTATGAAAAGCATGTGATATTGAGGTTTCGAAGCATGACAATGTTAAATAGCATGATTTTTTTGCTTTTAGTTGCTAAAAGGGCTCTGAAAAGGCCAATGTTTTCAGCCATTTCCAATAGCCCAGTCTGAAAAATGGATCAAACCTATCTTCACCCCCTAATGGTCCTACGAGGCCCTATCAGTCTACACTTTTGAGGTCAGCGATTTCGGTGGCTCCGAATTTCGAATTTGAATCTCTTCTGCTTATTATTACTAACATTTGAGGCCTCTGGCAAACTTCTAGTAATGCCTGATTCCACGTGTTTTCAGTGTTCAGTGGAGGCTATCAAAGCGACAAATTCGAGGCCCATATTGATGCCGACTGATAAGTGTTTCCTCTTGCATTAGCGATCATGGAAACAACTATCATCATCAACTATCATCGGACCAACTATCTAAGGGGTTACATCGAAAAACACAAGGGGATATCTTTGCGAACTCGCCGCCCCTCTGTGGATTCTTGGCATTTGTCATCAAGTATACTAAAAATTAAGTCTAAGAAATGGTAGACTTCCATGGCCATAGCTGATGGGTACATAGTCAAACTAATGACATTTGAAGTGTCGATTTCAAGAAGGCGGCCATTGAAAGTATCAAAAATTAGAGCAGTATGATTGGCCAAGACACAAAGACTGTCTCATTATAAACACCAATTCCCTTTCCAACTTCTTACCTTATCATGGGCTTTAAGAAAAGGCAATTTTCATGAAAATCACTTCTTAGTAAATGAAGGTTAAGGACAAAAGCAATCTTCAAAATTTTCAGCTCGGATAATCAAAAATCCTGTGCAAAAACTACCTGGTCCATCGAATGCGATAGAATCACCGTGTCTTCGCGATCCAAATTTGATGATAATATCCGCATCTTTGTAATAATCCTTTTCTTCCACGAAGTCGAGATTCGCTACACTGGACCACTTGTTGAAAGCATGTTGAAAAACTGCGTGGGTTTGTGACCGATTCAAATTATGCGTGGGATAGCTCTGGATCCTGCAAAATAGTTAAAAAATCAACTCAAGTTGAAGTTTGATTAGTCCTTTCATTTTATATTCACGAGCCTTGTAAACCCAACAGACGAGTTCTTGGTCAACTTAGCATCGTGTTGTGTGTTCAGCTAAGCTAATTCTCAGACAAGCCTAAAATCCGAACCCTTTGTCCAAATTTGGAACGCATTTAAATAGCAAATAAGCAAAAACAAGGGATACAGGTCAAAAGCACCTTAAAAATTCAGCATTTAGAGCATTATTTACAATAACCAAGAAAGAGGAGGATAAAAGAAATGGCTTCAGATATTTTTATATAAAACAATTCCTTGTGAAAAAAAGTGGTTATTTTGAGGTTCGCGCATTGATATGCTACTGTTATCCGCCTACCTGAAAGCCTGAGGGCAAAATCTATATTTTGACCCAACCTCTCAGCCTGTGTGCATGTACTCAAACGCATCAACCCCGAGCACTACCATTGGTAATCTATCGGAGGGACGCAAAAATTCGCAAACCAGTTGAGTTTTTCCGTCCATAAGTGAGGGAAGGAAGATTGAATGTAGTTGACTGGAATAGGATGGGTGATGCAGAGCATAATTTAGATTAGGCATTTGCATTCTTAAGACTGATTACACCCATTTCCCTCTAGGTTCTTCCATATTGGCTGAAAATCATAGAATTCTTCCAATTTCTATAGAAAGACATGACTTTTGCTGCTGCGACAAATGTAAAGCAAAAAATTCGAGTATATGACCGAATAAAACCGTTTAATGCAGTCTTGGACACATTTGGAACGAACCCGAAATCGATTAAGCCGATCTTTCGGAATCTAGACGATTTATTGTACGGGTGACACATTCGAAAGTGGGTCTGACTTCAGACCATCGAGAAATGAACCAAAAAAACGAAAGAATTGTTCACACTTAGGTAGCATACTGACCGATGCTTGCGAACACTCCAGCTGTAAATCGATCATTAAATAATGAATGTAATGTAGGCATAAGATATCACAATCGACCTTTCAGAGGAATGCACAGTGATACCAGATTTGTACTACAGAATTCATGGATGTAGCACGCGACTAAATCACCTATTTTGGCATTATAATAACTGATTTACCGCCAAGTTAACTGCTTCTTAGTCCACCGCATTTTTGGGTCACCAATGAGATATCGTTTCGACCGACGAAAACCTTTTGGACCTCCAGAACTATTCTCCGGTTGATTGATATTCTCATCGGGAGTGACATCGGGATTTCCACATCTAGGTGCCAACAGCAACTCCAAGGTTCGGGAATCTAGTTTTCCAGTGACGGGCAGAGAAAACCACCGCTGAAAAGTCTTTAAGGCATCATGGTAGAGCTTGTTTGGATTGGTCATTGCCGTCGCGTCAGACTTCGATCCTCCCAAAAATATATCACGCTCTAAAGGTATGGGATCGCCGGCATTCCTTCGTATTGGCGGGTTCAAATAACCATATCGATGCAAGAGGAGCTTGATTTGAGCAAAAACATGATCCAGCTTGACGGAAGGCTATAAATTACTTACAAACTATGTTTAATTCATCAAACTAATTAAATAGACTGATCACTGATGTGAGTGCTATCTTCTAGTCATTATCACTATATTAGCTTTCTACAATTCTTTGATCCACTTAATGGGTAGTGACCTGATTACTAAAAATACCGGAATGATTGTAGATGAAAAGTAAAAACATTGTACTTTCCTGGGCATTTTCGTTATTTCAAATTAATCAAATCTTTTATTCAGTTACTGTACATTAAGTGAAAATAGTATAATCTTTAAACTTTGAATATTAAATGACGACGACAAAGAGAAATTTGACCACTCAAAACTTACTATTGCTTTTTGGGTGCTACCAGAGGGTTTACCGGACCTCGTGGGGTGGGGAGAACAGAAGCTGACAAAGAGTACCAGAGCGATGACTGAGACGGAACTGAGTGGGTGTAATGTGAACATTGAGAAATATGCAAGTTATGGTTCGAGCACGTGGGTCGCTGGCTTTTTATTTGCAACTGGCTTTCAAGGTCATAGGCGGGCTTGACTACGCCTACCGGCCCTGCTGCGTCAGTAGGACCTGTGAACGAAAGTGCGAGGAGGCTAAGGTGATGGTCCACGAAATAGGCTCGATCAAGCGCTCGCCTCGGGCATGTGCGCACTACAGGTGACGCATTCAAAAGTCGCGCGAATTCACCTGCGCCAATCAAAAAGAGCGAAAAGTTTACAGACTCTTATTGGTTAACCATGTATCATATTTAGTGGCTTAAGTATAGTTTACCCAAACGCATCTTATTTACCTGCATTTACTGAGAGCTATTGCTTGCCGATCCCTCAGTCGTCAGACGGCTTCTCTTACTATACGCTAACTATAAAAACGAGACCCAAGGGTTGCCTTTAAGTTGGTGAGAAAATGAGCATCACCGAAGTTATGTTGTCTTAGATGTCAGGCAGTGAAATCTAAATCTAATTTATAAATCGGAAAATTCATATGAGTAACTCTGAGAATTGAATCAGTGATTAGACTGAGCAACGAAATTGCTTAAAAGTTTGTTTTACAAGTGGAAGGCCAAATTATAGGGCTTAAGCCATGCTAGATGTGTATTCCCATTGAGGGCTCCGAAAAGATTCTTAAAAGAGGAGGGCTAAATATAGTTATCAAGGCGACAATTGGAAAAGTGTGGGTTCAAATCTGGGTTCAAATAGCACGATTGTGGACATATTCCTCTAGCAAATAAAATCTGGCGGAAATGAATCAGTGAAAGTATTTTAGGTCTTAATGACCAATTTAGGCTACTCTCTCGATTCCTCAATGAAATGAGGGATCAGGGGTGAAATAAATTAGGTGCAATGTTTACACACAAGTAACTGTTTCATTTTCAAGTGAAAAAATTTTGGTTTTGAAAACGCGCTAGTTAATAGCACTGCACTACCTACCGGGGAAATTAATCGAGTTTTTGCCTTTATGAGACTTCTTTGTATTATGTAACCATGTAAGCAGCAATGACAATGCGAATGCGCCCCAAAGATGAATAAACAATATATAGGTCTCACTGATCCATCACAAACACAGCTTCTTTTGTCAGAATAAAATTTTAAATATGTATTATCTTTTGTACTTTAACAAGACCCAGTAGCCGTTTAGTGGTGCACAGAAGGGCGACTTGTAGATCACGTCTTTACAAAAGTGCATTGCATTTCCTATCCTGCAGTCGGGGAAGCCGAGTCGTTTTCGTCTTCCTATTAGTTTTGATTCCGATGGCTCTCGGTGTACTCATTATCGGAATGAACTCTAAATATTACCTATTTCCTAGTTCGGTGAGCTTACACTATGCCTAACTGATCGTATGCAGAGGGCCTGAACAACTCTCTGCCTGGTCCGCCTGTTTCACATTACTACTTCAGCATTGAGGCACGAGTTTAGATCACCATAGTAAGCCTGGTGGCCTGGAATTCAACCCCCAGCTCTCTGGTGTCGATGTCAACCACATAAGAACGTGAGAGGAGATGAGTAGAACTGGAAATGAATTTTTATTTTCTACTAGTCTACCTGCGTAGCAGTTCTAAAAGCCTGACAACGTTGAGACTCAAACAGCAGTGAACAAATTATCTCAAGAGGGAGGTGGGCGTTGTAGGTCCTCAGATGGATGGACATCAGACTCGCTTCTGTGCGGTTTTCAAAAACCGGAGAGGATGCCAGACGAGGGCATGGTGGCTGGTGAGGTGGACGCATGACAGCAAGACCTTGGGATGGTAGCCAACTGACAGATGCGATTTCATGGCCCTTCAATTTTAATCCGTACCACTGGCGTTCCTGTGCAATGTAACTAAATCTTATTGGCTGCATCAATTGGAAAATCAGTAAAGTTGGGCTGATATTTTGCATGGCAATTCGACAATCCTTTCAGGTATGCGTCTACATTTTAAGGTAACAACTCTTGAGGCGTGCGGTATAGCAATTCAACTCATTTAATGAAAATATGGATTATCTATGCGTCTTAAAACTATATGCCTCAAATGAAAAGCGAACTACTTTAAAGAAAAACGTATGCATCGGCGTTTGAACACTTACAGCCTCTCGCCACCATATCAAGTTCATGAAGTAAAACGAGTCCGCTACAAAATTACTGGTAATACTGCTGATGCTGCGCAGCACCAACAGAGTTTGATTTGCTGGACTACCACTTCTGTATCTGACATCTCATTTTATAAATTTATTTGCTACTGTTTCGGGAGGCAACTACTACTAAAGGGAGGAAGGTAAATCTATAGCTTCAGACTATCAATATTCAATCACCTCCTTACCTCTAGATTAATTACGGAAAGGTCAGGCAACCAGGAGAGCGAACCGGGCAGATGGGTCACCATGATTAGTCGACATTTTAATCTTCAAGAGCACACAAGTACACCATGCTGTAAACGTACTGGATATTGTTAAATTTGTTTTGTACAAAAAGTGTGCCTTTGTACATTTCCATTTCCGGATTTTTCATTTTTAAATGAAATTTTTCCGGAAATTTATTCTTCAGTCTACGAAGTGCAATGATGTCGTACTTGTTAATTTAACAGAGCTAACTTATCGTACATACCGTGATTAGTAAATCAAATTGGTGGTAGTGAACATTTTTGATATTATTCTGTGATCACTTGTTTCCGATGTTTCATTTTTAACTTTTTTTGATTAATATGAAGTTTCTGAAGCAAATGCCTCTAACCTTTGAAGCAACTTATTCAACAAGTTGCTATTTCAAGACGAGAGTGGAATGACTGCTGACAACCTGCTTTCTACATCGCATTCTCTCGAATAGCAGATTCATTAACGCGATTCATCTATGCATCCCTCAAAACAGGTCTTGTAGAATTCGCTTCTACCTACTTAAGATCTGCTTTCAACCAAGTAGACAAGATTTTATTAAAGAAAGTGGGTCAAAATGTTGTCAAAAACGTACAAGGGCAGTGATGACTGCAGCCTTCGTCAAGACCAAAATTTAAATAAGCTTCGTAAATGCATCTGTTGCTGCGCTTTGAGCCTAACAGCTACATTAGCAGGTGCTAAATAAAGATGGGCCCCAATTGTCATACTGGTCGGTTGATCCTGAGGAATAATCTCGAATTGGATGTAGTGGAGGGCTCAAAAATGTTTCCACTGGATTTTTTTATTTTATTTTTATTTCAGCACCAATTGAGGCACTGTCGTTGCAAGACCAGGCGGCTCTCATAAAAGTGGCTAGGATCAGCTTGCCAAGGGAAGTATGAGACTTTTATTCGATTGATCGGACTTGAGATTTTGCCCCGACTTCCATTTATTTCAGTGCTCTGGATTTCAACTTTTCAAATATCTATTATATTGGTTCTTAAGATTTCGTTGATGTAGGATATTTCTTTTAGCGAGTTTTCTTTAGGGAATGTTGCAGCTCCCAGTTCTGTTGACATGTAAGTATTGTTTTAACAACCCCCAAGATGAGCGTAAAGAAATTCCGGTTATCAAGACAGTGTATCAATCATCGCTACCTTTCGTAAAAAAGATTCATCATTAAACGAAGAGATTTTTATGCCCAGGTCTTCTCCGATAGTTTAAAAAGGTTCGGTTACTGTGGGGAACCTCCGAAGCTTGGGACGATTCTTCTTAAAATCCCTATGGAATGACTTACTTGTTCATATTCTCCGCTCTCTTCATTCGCTATTTTCAGATGGAAGCTAGTTTACCAGATTTATTTCCATACTGACTATTGTCGAATTCCATTGGTATGATCCTTGAATTTTCACACTTTAATTTCGACCACCAAGCTGACGCTTTTGGCCAAACATTCCCCAAAACAGCTGCCTTTTCGCAGGAGTAATATGGTGACTTCAACCAAAAAATTGTCACAACAAACACTTCCCGTGAAATTCCTATTATCTTCGCGCTCAATTTAGTGCAAAAGTACACTTATTTGTTGTATCCCTCTAAAGGTCACACCAGCGCAATCAGGTGATTTCTAATTTTAAAATGCTTTTCCTTTCATTCCATTAAAGCAAATCTCCAAAGTTCATCCAACAATCTTTCCCCATATGGGAGTTATTTGTCCACTGCTTTTGTTGCGAATCAGCATTCTTCCCTTTGGAATTGTTTGTATAGCATTTAGGGGTATGTACCATAAAAAGTTCTGTTCCTCTAGTTTGACCAAATCAATGCTGTGGCGCTCTTGGTATAGCCTGTCTAGTACAAACCTATTCCCATCTATGATGAGGTGAGCTTTTCCGTGCCACATTCATGATTTGCTGCATTTAGAGGTGTAGTCCTTATCAATATTGTAAGCTATAATGGTCAGAGTAGAGTTTGCTACCGTTTGCATCACTTTAAAACCATTACCATTTTAAGCTCCCAACTAGATGAAAGTACATTTTGCTAAAAACCCAGTAATTTACATAGAAGTGAAGTTTTCGATAGTCGTGGAATGCGAGCGGTTTCAAATAATCAAGACTGGCTGGCTGGGGGTCTCAATGTAGGTTTTAATTAGAGGAGGTAATAATTTTGGGGGAGCACAGTGGAGTACTGGAAGCAGTCAGACGTTTTTTTAATTAGCGACCTAAAAGATGTGAACTTTTTCAAATAACATTACCAATATCTTTAAAAATTGAATGTTCGAATGTTTGGATCTCTGGCCGTAGTCTCTATTAGCATGATAGTGCAGCATTAACACAAGAGAAGAATAAGTCAACATTTAGAAGAACCTCTAGGATCGCCGTTGAAGCTAGATGGGAAGAAAAGTTGAAGACCAGTGATGGCATAAATGCATCAAAATGTTAATTAGTGTACTCCATGGCAGTTCTGTATTTGTGCCAGGAACACAGGTAAAAAGAAAGTTTAAATTCAAAATATTTCCTGAGAGAGTAAGTGAAAATTAAAGGACCAGAAGATGCACCGCCCTTGTACACTTCTAAGCACCGGTGTCTGCGAAGTTGCGAAATGCCAAGGTTCGCGTTAAGCTGAGATCCATGAATTGTGTTGGTTGCATAAATATTAATGCTCCCGCATGCATTAAAGTTAAATATAGAATGTAATTATGGTTCTTAGCACAGAATATAAATGAGGGATTGCTATTTATGTTGAGAAAGCGTAAAATAGCTTGTCAGTTGGACAGGCTTTAGTTCCATCAGGCGTGCATCAGTTACACTAATTCCCGTACCACGAATTCCATGTGTTTGCATTTCACTGAAAATTTTTTCAGTTACCTAAAGAGCTCAAATTCAAACCAAATTCATGGAAATGTATAGAATCACTAGTCAAGGTTAATCAAGACTATAAGAATGGCAAGCAACAAAATTAGGCATATTAAGGTAAAATGTTGTGCTTTATTAGTTCCCTGCACTACGTCTAAAATATATTGTAAGATCCACATTTTAGTTTAACCAGTCAGGCTCATCAGATACTTTGACCAACATTCAGATGATTTTAACAATCGTGGACATTTCCATACCGGTTATGTGAGCCATAAGTATGGGTCAGCCAAATCTGTGGTTCTTTGTCTTTCTCTAAACCAATCCTGATGACTTGGGTGAGAGCAAGCCACAAAATTTAGATGACTAGAAAAGCATTAAATAATAGCAAATACCAAAGTGAAAATTAAACGTCCACCTGATTATTGTTCATTGCAAACCACCCAGTGAGGGTATGTTCGCATCCCTATTCGATCGCTTGACTAACTTGGAAATCGCCTTCTCGTACCTCGGGAATGGAAGAGATCCGAAGCCGCTGACCTTCATTCATGACAAACCAATCATTTGTAAACGATTTCAATGATTTTTAAATACAACTTAACTCTATTAACGGCAGCACCTAAGAACTGAAAGGCTACAAATATTACGTTAGCATAGTGTTTGTCCTGACATTTTCTATTAAAACTTTTAACAAATACTCTAAGCTTAAGCTTGCTTTTCCTCCTCATCACCTGAAGAGGTGACTAAATCGCAGGCTCAACATGGGACAACGAGGAATAGCTTCCCACACGATACTGATCTCCTAATGGTCATCCATCTGGCGGTTGATAGAGCTTTCTATTTCTCAATTAGCAGAGAGAGGCCTCGAGAGAGAAAAGTTTCAAATAAGCTAAATTAACTCTAAAATTCAGACCCGCATTCGAACGTTTGCAGACGACTTCTAGGTGAGCATTATGGCAAGCTACTAAAGATTTTTTGTGAAAAGGGGAGCGATAAATTCCTCATTGAGTTCTGCTCTACGAGTTCATCCTAATACCGCTTGTAAGCAATCCTATCTTAGCAGTGAACCCTTACATTCTAATGAGTCAGAGGCCTAACTGAAGCCCTTCATGTTTACATGCGGTACCATCTCGCTCCGAGGGCATTTGGCTGCAAAAGCTCTGCGAGGACTGATTCCGCTATCCAAATTGTATGTCATTAGGATTGAGGGGTTACGGCTAGAGTGACTTTTAGCTGGCCGGTCATTAGTGGATTCCTTTTTCTAATACAGACTAGACTGAATGAGGAAAATTTAGTTTTGTACCGGAAATTCTTGCTTTTTGGAACTGCCTTTTCTAATATTCACCCGATAATTCCGTAAAACCTAGTTCTTTTCAAAATTTTATCTACATGTAGTTCACCGACTAAATTTCAGGTAGAGTATCCCTTAAAAACAAGAACCACTATTACCACTTCCTTTCAGATGTCATTCGGCCTGTGGCATTGATCCGCGGCAGTGATCTCTTTAACTTCAATATCCCAAAACGCCATTTGGACATTAAACTATTGCGAATTCGAACATCTAACACTTTTAACTCTGAATTAATGCTTACAATAGATAGTCATCAGTAGCGTGAGAAGTCGACTACTCATGTCAGTTTAATCGTCCAGCCTTGGAAGAAACCGATGATTCATTCCGTCCTGTTATTTATAACAATTGCATAATAACTACCACCCACTACAGTCCTTCAACGGCTAGCCCAGCGCCCTAGGCACCAAACCAGCTTGCGCCCTCGTCAGAAAGGCTTTCGCTAAACAGCAGATTTTTCATTTACTAATCTGTTTCGTCCAGAGTTCGTGGACGGCTGAAAAAGCTGTGGCATCGATCGGAAAGAAGTGAAGTGACTAAAGAAATTGTCATCTAGTATTTAAATAAATGTTTTTGAAGTAAAATTGTTTTCAACTAAGTCACTTAGTTTTTCAATCATTTTTCTTTCATCCGTACAGATACCATGCCAGGGGGTAGCGTATACCAAATGCCAGACACGAACACAAAACCTACCGAGAGATCAAATGTTACCAGGTATAGAGTAATGCAATGTTGCTATCCCACTAAATTAGACCTACCTGAATTGCGAGAAGAGACGCGGTAGCACGGGTTTCGGTCATAGGACCAGCGAGACGCAAGAAGATATTGATTGCAGTGAGGTTATCCACGATGATCGACTCACCCGAAGCGGCTTCTTCCTTCGCATCCAAATCCACACAGTTTGGATCGGGACCCGCAAGATGCGAAAGTCGCA
Source organism: Moniezia expansa (assembly GCA_019097775.1). NCBI lineage: Eukaryota > Metazoa > Platyhelminthes > Cestoda > Cyclophyllidea > Anoplocephalidae > Moniezia > Moniezia expansa. The sequence goes on from JADFDV010000003.1 coordinate 157,392, forward strand.
ATAGCAACAGTATTCGTAAGCACAGGCGGCCTACCGGAGAAATTGAACTCATATGCATTGATACTGTGCTCGGATACAACAGATTGGTCCTCTCGCAATACCTAAACCGGTTAAATATTTTACGATGCAAATGCTACTAAATTATGTACAAGTAGCGAGCATCAAGAGCAATACCTACCGAGGAAGGCGATGCCTAGGACAGGGAACTAGTCGAAAGAGTTGCGGTACACTGAGGAGGAAGTTAAAGACTTGCGGGATGAAAAAGAGCATTAAGGTCTTACTGAAGTGACCAAGGATGCCAACTACGGCAAATGTCATGCCGGCGAAGTAACAAAAGGTGTCACCCACAAAGATTGATGCCGGACACCTATGTAAGATTCACTGTCAGAGACGGCCTAGTTTCATAAGAAAATGATTGTATGTAGTTTGCAAGAAAAGGCATACCAATTCTTCTGTAAGATAGCAAGAGTGACGCCTGTGAAGGGCAGGAGAAAGTATAATGAAAATAGATGGGCTTGCCAGTCTGCACCTAAATGAAAAGTCTCTGGATTATTATCCCTGGGATTAAAAACGATCTACTGGTAGAAGTATTCTACTCAGCTTTTCAAGCAGCAAATTGTTCCACTAAGATTTTGGGTTCAATCGACTGCAACAAAATTCTTGATTGTAGGCAGTTAAGTCCTCAATCAGTGCTTCAACACTGACATTTGCGGCAAACGCAGAACTACTTTCTGGCTTCTGGGTGAACCAGCTACCAAAAAATGGATTAACAGATCGATTTTGCGTTTCAACGTTTGTGACATAGGCAAAAAGATAAATACTTTTTGACCCTCAAGCAAGTACGATATTTGTCCTTGTAAAAGATCTAAGCGTAATCAATTGCGAGGTGCATAAAATGAGTAACAGTGTTTATTTTCACCACAAATTGATAATAAAACAGCTATTTATGAACGTGAATAACAGAAAATAAACATGAACCGACATTGTTACCATTTGAACTATATGAAGACATTTTAAGAGATTGTAAAAATAGTTAGTTAAATATACCATCGAGCAATTATTTAAAATGGAACTGCCCATTCTTAGTGTAGTGATAGTGCAGGATTTTAATATATCAGACGATAATAGCTCAAAACCCGACGCAATAGACAGTTATTGAAATGGCCTTCTTATAATGGCCAAGTAAACGATAGTGATCCGAAGAGGCACTTAGTCCCCTCCTTTTTTACTCAGACTAAGGCCGAAAAACAAGTGTCTTCAACTAAGAACTGAAGCACTATTGTTGTTATAAAAGGACTTTGATATAAGTATTCAAACAGCCAAAATCTTTCCTCAGATAGGAAATCCGAGATATGGCGAGAAACGTCAGTCTGATGGGAATAGAGCAAACGATTTACGATATAAACCAATCATATTAGATGGAACGGCTGTCTAATTTCATGGCTTTTTCGGATGCACAGAAGTTTAAAAGACAAAATAGCCTATATGTGCAATGAAAAGACGATATCGAGGAAGAGAACGTACCACTTAGCTCAATAAGATTGAAAACCATGACCGAGAGAGCGATCACGATACTTTGGCCTGCTTCGAGGCCATTGATACCAGCATATATATTGATTGCATTTGTACAGAACACAGCGAGCATACCCATATAGACATAGTAAAGCAAACCTGATGGAAAGTAAACAGAGCGAATACGTAATGGAAATATACCGTTATGTGGAACTAAAATTAAAATGAGGGAATAGCATACCAATGTCGACACTGGAACCGAAAAAGCGTTTCAGGGACAGAGGCACAGCGATGTGCGTGGTTCCGAGATTCGCAATATGGACCATCAAAAGGGGCAAGCTGGAAAGCGTTGGCAAGATGAGCTTGTAGCGCCATCGAAGATTTAAGACATCATCAGCAAAACCCAAGAAAACCATACAGCATATTGAAAGAAGCGCAGCCAGAAATGGAATAAGCTAAAGCTAAATTATCAGAAAAATTAATTACCCGCGTTTTAAATAAAATGGCTTGTTCAGCAACTATGTCATCTTCAGATAAAGAAATTTCCGCGGAAAATAGGTCATACAAACGCATTGACTGGATAATATGCGTTCGAAATGGAAGCGGGATAAAAAGGAACATACAGTTGATGTAAACGGTTGCTGCAACAACACCCTGAGCCTCAGGTCTAAATATTTTAATAAAAGGTCATAGTTGACTCACAGGATGGGCCGCTTAGGCTTGCTCATATCAGCTCCAAGAAGACCCGCTCTAATAAATACTGGTCCAAACGATTTTAGCAAAGATTTCGTAAGAAAATATCCGGCGACTGATAGAAAACCGATAACGCAAAGTTCCAGAGCGTTCTTATCAAGTGGAGTCATCCCCAAGATAACTTGACAATAACGATCAGTAAGAACGAACTGCCTGACCTAGAACCGACCAATTTGTGCTTGCATTCGGAAAAAGTTTTATGGTTTAATATTGTTAAAAATTTTAGCCGAAATTATTTGTGATATCTATTGATAATTTGGTGGAGAATGCACACTGTTAAAAACGTAACAAATTATTCTGATTAATTCAATTCTACTCTATTTGCAGATTGACATGGCCTTGATCTAGGTTGCCTGATTTCAATCTTAACTGTTCAGGGTTAACCGTGTCCATTTTGTGTAGGGAAATGGTAAGCTGGGGCTAGGCGTCTTGTAATTATTCTATTTCATTGAAAATAATGTATATATGCGGTTTTAGCATTTCTTTTCGGTTCCGTACTTTCGTCTTTTTTAACCACTGTCATAATATTTGCTTTGGGTCGAATTTGTGGACTCTTCTATCTTTTTTTGCTTCACAGAAACGGTCGAAGGATAGTTCAAATGTGTCTCCGCTATCGGACGATGACGATTACGTTCCATATGTGCCCATAAAGGAGCGAAAAAAGCAAAAGGTTTTCAACGCATTATAAATTTTTTGTATCCTGATCTTAGAGTTCTCTCTTCACATAATTTCGGATATTCTAACTGGTTAAGGTGTATCCATTCATTCTTGGTCCAATCGTGTTGCTTTTTCCGGGCCTTGAGTTCTTTTTTACAACCTAAATTTTAAAAATACGGTTCTTTGCAGGCATACGTTTGAAGAATTAGATGCTTCGTTTTTTTTCAGCTCTATGCTGTGCAGCAGGCCTTGAGCAATCTCGCCTATTCAGAGGTTATCGAATCAGATCATGAGGAGGTCATCACAGCACCAAATGTGAACATAAATGAAGATACAAAGGTCAAGGATGATCCGGTTCCTTCCTCTTCCAATATTGGACAATCTAGTTCCGACACAGATCACCTAGAGACTGCAGGTCCTAAAGCCAAAGGTAGTCTCTTCGACACCATGTGGGAATTGAAGAAACAGGCAGAAGGTTATTTTTCTTCACCATACTATTTAAATAATAATGAGTAGATATTCTACTCAATAAACTGTTTACTTTTTAGAGAAGAGGGAAACGGAACGTGATAAAAAGTTAAAAGAAGAGGCATTGATTTTGAACAGTGTCACGGAGAAGACCGCCCTCAAGGGAGTCGGTGAAATTGCAATGGGTATCCACTATGACAAGCCAATTCAGACTGGGTATGTTGGTTTCGTCACCGTCCATCTACTCGTAGTCATTATTTAGACTAAATGCAGATGCCTTTACTGACTGATGTTCAGATGGCGACCTGCACCATGGATAGAACGACAAGGGGAAGAAAAGTGGGAATCGATACGTCGTCGCTACCGCATCTTGGTGGAGGGAGAGCCAATTCCCCCACCGATTCGCTCCTTCGCCGAAATGCGTCTTCCACGAGTGGTTGTGGAGGAGCTGGCGTCGCGTGGAATAGTGAAGCCAACACCAATACAAATGCAGGGTTTGCCCGCTGTTTTCTCAGGTCGTGATATGATCGGAATCGCTTTTACTGGATCCGGTAAAACCATGGTCTTCGCTCTTCCCATCCTCATGTTCTCTCTCGATCAGGAGTCCAAAATTCCTTTTCTGCCTAGCGAGGGACCATATGGTCTCATTCTCGGACCATCGGTAAGCGATCCTCAAATTCACAGTAATTAAAGTCGTAGATACCCATGTCTTCCTTTAAACTTGATGCATCGACCTCTATATTTTGCACAAAGTCATGGGTCTGGTCTGAAAATTGTAATTTTGCTTTATTTTTCAAGAGGTCACTAGCGAAATAATGAATTTTTGATCTTACCCTCCATTGGTTTTAGCGCCAGCATTATCTATCGCCTTTTTGGAATTGACGGGAGAAACAGGATCGATAGCTAGTATAAGTTAGAAGAATGTTTCATCTGTATGTCCTTCTCTACTTCGATAAAGATAATGACTGCGATCTATCCCTTCTAAATACTTCTAGATGAAAACATCCGTTTGACTTCAATGTCTTGACGGGCTCTTAGAGCCCTCCATTTGACTTTTTCTCTGAAGATCGAATCACTTAGGTCACTGGATTATCCTTCCAAATTACTCGTTCATGAGCCATTAAGCTGAGAACCATGAACGATTTCTGCTTTCATAACTACTGTTCTTCACTTTGATTTGAAAACTCTTATCTACATCCAACCTCTTCCCTTTAGACTTGTTAATCATAGCTCGCTTCTCAATCACTTTTAAACCATATTAGTCCTTGTATTCGATTATTGTGATCATTAAAGCTAGAATGCGTATGCACCATATGTTGCATGTATGCATAGTATATATGCGATGTATAGTCTTCAACGTTAAGATTTGAGTGTGATGGCCTGTAAAAGTAAGGGCTTTACACTCTTAACGCTAATCATAGAATTCCTGGCTTTTTTCAAAATATATGCAGCCTGCTTTTACTTTTTGTTTTGGAGCGTTGCTTAGTTTGGACAATGGTGTATTTCTACATTTAGTTTGTCATGCCTTTCTCCGTCTTTAGTCCCTTCCTACGCCTCGTTGAAATCTGTTTTCAATCTCTTGGCAGAGATTGTAACAGATTCTGACCAGCCAAGGAATGACGGTGACTATCTGAAATGTGATACCCTAACCACCTTTCTCAGAGATCAGATATGTGAATTTCTTTGGGATTTGCTTTATTCAGGTTAGAGTGCTCCTGTCTGAATTGCTGGGACTTGTTCTTTTTTCCTCAGTCATCTGCTTCTAGCCCATGTTTTTGCGTTTCAGCATCCTTGCACATTCTCCTTTGAAGTTTGGCTTTATAGCCAATGATGTTGGGATTGCCTTATTCTGGTTTGGTATTCCAGTTCATGTTGACTGATTCTATCAGAGACATACTGTTCGAATTGCTTTTGTGAACTCTAAGCCCTTCCTCTAAGCTGGCAGTCAATCGCCAGTCTTATTTTTAAGCATTATCGTATTTTATTAGTCCTCGCAAATTCTTTTATTTGTCGATCAGTTTTTTAGTAGACTGTTTTTAAACCCTAACTCTATCTTCTGTATCGTTTCAGTTCGAAGACAAGTGTGATTTGTGACTATTTTGAATCTTTGTTCTCAGGTTGTAATCCAGGTTTTTTTCTCAGCTTTTACCGCTTTTTCATCTTAACTTTGATATGTTTTCTGTCTAAGTTGGTACATAATGACCTGGTTGATCTTACCTTCGTCGACAAATATTAAGTGAAATGAATGATCTCTTTTTCGTCGCCAGTTGATGTGAGGTAAGATTAACCAACCTCACTCATTGGCAGCGCGCATCAGATCCGAAGATTGGACTATTGTCCGCATATTTAAGCGATTTGTAGGTAGTAGCAAGACCAGCCGCTTTACAGTCAAAATTGAAGGTGTTTATACACAGTTCTTTGAAAAAAGTACTGCAGCTCTCGTCCAAATGATGGTGTCCGTGTCTTATTGATACGTTGCTTTTCACACCGTCGATTGCGTCTGACGTGCTATCAAGGCTCGTAAGTCGTGCTGGCTGGGTCCTTATCACCCCAGACTATCTCATAATCGGTGTTTATTTAATCTTCTGCACATATGCCGTAACATGCTTTGTAGTCGATAGTTCGATGCCTGTTTTGATGACAGGCTTGATTTCCTTGAGGCCTTCATGCAAACTCATACTATTAAGAGTCACGTCTTTCTTCAAATTTATAAGCTACCCATTTTAACTAACAAGTAGTATTTGCTATTTAAAACAAATACCTTTATTCTAATGAAATTCTTTTACTTACAGCGTGAGTTAGCGCGTCAAACCCAAGAGGTTTTAACTCAATTAGCCATTAAACTGGCGAAAGCCGGCTACCCAGAGATCCGTATCGGGCTCTGCATAGGTGGTATGGCGGTTAAAGATCAAGTCGAGACATTTCGACGCTCTGGAGTCCACATACTCGTTGCCACACCCGGAAGACTTATCGACCTGCTAGAAAAAAAGATCTTCAATCTTGAAATCTGCCGCTACCTGGTTCTAGACGAAGCTGATCGTATGATTGATATGGGCTTCGAGGAAGAGGTCCGGACGATATTCTCCTATTTCAAAGTAACGTTTCTTCGTGTTACATCAACCATTCAACAACAAGGTCCTGAACTTTCTGCTTTTTGAACTCTAGGGACAACGACAAACTCTCCTTTTCTCAGCCACAATGCCGAAGAAGATTCAAAACTTTGCCAAATCGGCTCTGGTGAAACCTGTCACTGTGAATGTCGGTCGGGCTGGTGCAGCCAGCTTGAACGTCGCTCAGGAGGTTTCCTACGTGAAACATGAGGCCAAGATCCCAGAACTTCTCGAAGCGCTTCAAAAGACCCCTCCACCGGTAAATTTCCTAGAAACTTGCCAAAGTTCAGGCTTTAGATGTCTCCTTCATGTTGTGTATGTTGAAAAGTGGGATCGCAGACCCGGGGACTTACACTGAAGTAAATTTCACCACTAGGCATGAGCGATGACGAAACATCTTAGTTCTTCTCTTTCACACAACTTTTAACTTATGAATAGAATAAATACTTCAAGTATTCTATGCTCTGGCCCTAATCTAATTATCGCTAGAAATGCTAATAATATTATTCCTTCAACCGTGGCGTTGCATTGTGAAAATAATTTGCACGCACACGTACACACACACACACACACACCGGAGCCGCAGTGGATTTTTCTTCTCAGCATGAAAGTAACCACTCCTCCCATTGCACCATGACGGCGCAATAGGCTCCATTTTTTTCCTCACATCTTTCAAAACGAGGCTTTTTTTACAGTAACCTAGATGAGTGACATTAACAAACAGAGGAGAGGGAGAAACCCATCTAACTTTCTTGAGGACTTTGGAGGGGGCGAAAAGAGTCTGGTGCTATCAGTCTCAATCACATCTCATGAGACATTCTTCTTAACCTTTCCCGAAATTCAACTGATCCGAAGAGCTTCTAGTTCCCTTAAATGGGTACTGGTTGTGTGTAAATGTGATCTGATTTTCATTAACTTTTTTTAAAAAAAATGTCCAAGTTCTGAGTAATTTGCACACTTTAGTGAAAATAAAAGCACTGTTCTTATTTTATTTGTTGATCAAATGTGGTTAGTTTGGTGAGTCCACAAGAGGCAGAAGTAGAGTTTCTAAAAATCGTTTGTCAGAAATATTTAATTTGTTACTCTTTTGACACCGATGACCAGCGTTCCCACTAGATGGATCGTAGTTTTTATTTTCCATTTTAACTGTCATCAATAGTCATATCTTTTGCTCCACCCCTCGACTTAAGGCCCACAACCTGTCAACTAAAAAACATGGTCTCTTCGTCGAGACAACCAAACTAAACTAATTAATTAGTCTTTATGACTCATGCATTGACTAACACTGAGGCGCTTCACTGAGGGATCACGCGTCTATTATCTTGAAATTCCAACGTCAACATCCTGGGGTCGGTATATCATCAAGGATTGAGATAAATGATTCTTGCGATTTCCCACTTCCAGAAAAATTCCTTTAATGTTGCTCTTCAGCGCGAATTTTTCCGGAATCCTCTGCGAAAGCATCCGCCTAGCTTGTGTCTTAGTGAGCACGTCTAATTTAGCCCTCACCTTGCAAACCAACATAATCATTAAGATCACTGGATTTTTATATTAGTTTTAACATTCCCCAAGGCATTTATGCAAATTTTCAATGATCATCAACGGTTTTTGCCATCAGGCTTAAAAATAACTGGACAACAAATGCATTCCATCGCGACTATCTCGCAAAAATATAGTGGCTTTTCTTATATTCACCCACAGGTAATCATATTCGCCGAAAGGAAACAGGACGTGGACGCAATTCACGAGTACCTTCTCCTTAAGGGTGTGGATGCAGTATCGATCCACGGAGGCAAAGATCAGGAGGAGCGAGTCGCCGCCGTGAAGGCGTTCCGTGATCGTCAGCGTGATGTTCTTGTTGCCACGGATGTCGCAAGCAAGGGTTTGGACTTCCCAGAGATCTTGCATGTTATCAACTATGATATGCCAGAAGATATTGAAAACTATGGTGAGCAATCTTCATATGAATTTTTATTCAAAGGCGGATTGGGTTAGGCGATGATAATATCTATCATCTGGGGCTTGGGATCCTTCAAATCTTAGTTGACTGGCTTATGACAAAGCATCGAAAATTGTTCTTCAAAATTGACAACCACTTAAATATTACTTCATGTCCTCTGAAGTCATATATAAAAGGCTTTTTTTCGAGTTACATGTTCTGCTTTTCGTGTCACCTCTTCAACAACTTCTCGACGTCCATTCGTTTAATAGCTTGGAAGTGGGTTGATTCATGATGTCGTTCAATCTCTCTTGATATGAGTTTGAAACCTTAACCAAATGAAAATGCACATATTGCTATCTTGTAGTCTCTTCGCAATCACTCTTGAAGTATATCTTCGTTCAGTGCGAGAAGGGCTTCCTTTATTGACAACAATGAATGCTCCTATTACACCGAAGTCACTGCATAGTTCGGTCATGACGGATAACACCTGTTTCGGAATTTTCAGATTTGGTTTGTGTGGGCTACTTTGAAAACATTCCATTTTAGACGTCCTTCTTCACCTATATATTCTTTCCCATCAAAATGCATGCATCTGCTATGGAATTCGAAAACCAAGTGCCTGAGCGCAAGCCTTCCCATTACAGTCGTTACTCACTTGTCTTCAAAGCATGGTTTATTTTTTTCAGTTCTAGCAATGCCCCCGCGAATTTTCTTATTTACTACTGCTAGTCCTGATAGGCCTTGTAATTTCGGTTGTTAGGCCGGAAGAGGTAGTCTGTGAAATTCAATTTAAATGAAGCCTTTCACGAAATGGTCAAAGGAAGAAGAAACGCCGGGGGCGAAGCTGATCTTAATTTTGTGCAAACGTATCCACAATGAGAGTATGTGATTGACCTGATGCCAACTTTTCTTTAGAAAATTTAATGGAGTTTACCTATCACCCTTACTGTATTACAAAGTATATAGGGTAGTTTCTCTTGCCGGTGCCGTGCCATCGGTGACCTTCGCATGGCCACTCAAACATTCTCAGACGTTCCTGAAATGGAGCCTTCCTTCAATAGACTGTCACCGGATTTCCGATCTTCTCTCCATAATATTCCTAGCCACCAGCTCCCGAGTTGATGCTAGGCCGGAACACAGCTCCTGGCGCTCAATCGCAGTTCTCTTTTAACTTTTGATTGACAGACATTTCGGCAGTCATAATTTTATTAGGCAGACTACAACTTAACGGATTATTTGTACTTCCCGCATTTGTTAAGAACTTGATTATTCAATTACTCATTCATTGGCATCATGTGAACAGTTACACATTTTGGTTCTAAGGTAGCTCAATTTTTGAAGACCCATTAGATTCTACTAGACTAGGCTAGTCATTACGTTTGTATCAATTTTGAACCTTCGGTTAAATTAGTCATGGTAACCGACGGGTGTAAGAGAATCGTATGAAGACTGAATTTCTTAAAAGTTTCAGAAACAATAGCTCATATTCATCGTAGTTACTCCGCTTTACTTGCTAATTCTTCTTGAATGTATCAAGAAAGCTCGTTACGATGGTTCTTCTTTCGTGCTATCATTATCAGTGAAACGAACTTTACAACTCTCAACCATAACAAGCCTGTCCTTGCATGATGATGATGATGGCCATGATTGATCTATTCTCTCTGTGGAGCATCGTAAACCCAGTGTTGTTCATTTAGATGGTAGTATTATCATTTTAAAAAACTGCTTTGGGACTTTCAAATGCCTTTTTTCCGATAGTTAAGTTAGGAGCGGAAAAGTTTTAGGTCTCCGAGTAACTGATTTAATACATACGCCCCAGTTCACTCGGTTTTCCAATCTCGTGCTTATTGCGAACCGTGTTCAGCGTGTTTGTTTATAACCACCTGCATTAGTCACCCTCTTCATGCGTCTTAGGAGTACATTTTACGGCTTTGTCGCATTTTTAAAAGTATTTTGGCCTGACCATAGGTTGCTTTTTACGGCTCCGTTTGTTTATCTCTACTGGAATAGGCTAAATAATTTGTTTCCTGCCGTGTTATGACAGGGAATCCAAGTAAACAATCCAACCGAGAGTTCATATGATCAGTCGTCTTTAGTCCTGAAGTTTGGACCTTATTCAGTTTTTTCAACAAACCGTGGTGGAAAATGAAGTAATTAATATTTATTCTTAATTCGTTTCACGAAACGAATGCTTTCCTAAAGTTGTGATGAGAATTATAATCAGATTATTTTGTTTCCTTAGATTTCCTTCCGTTTATGTTAATCAAAAGCTCTTAATTCCGATTCTTGTGTTTTGCGAGGCGTTTGACAAGAACAAGCACCACCCAAGATTTTTCCATTCCCACGGCGTCTGATAGTCCTCATCAGGCGGGAAATTTCCTTGAGATGCTTTGCTGCAAAACACCTATGTCAGACTCATTCTAAATTGGCGTCATCAAGTTGCACTCTGTTGTCTTCTATTTATTTAGATATATAAGTATCTAACAAGTCAAACCGGCTTTACCAAGTGGACTGTCAACAATGCAATCATTAGAGCAAGCCCCTAATTTTTCAAAGACTTTCCTTTGTTACTCTGGCTACATACTGCCTCTAGCATCTCAGAGTACGCTAATGCCATTCCTTGCTTGTAATGCAAAGTTTTCGTCCAGTGGAATATAGCTCAAGCCATCCACTTCATCGAGAAATGAGATTAACTGATAGTTGTATAGCACTTTGTGTCAACTGCGGGTCAATGCTTCATTTTGAGCTTACCGAAGTTAGTAGCTCTAGAGGTTTTTGTATACTATGGAAGCAAATCACCTACGTCTACTGCTAATCTGTTAACCACTCCCAAAATAAAGTATAGCCGCACGTATTCACTGTTCTAGTGAAATAACCCCGAACGAAAGTCAACTTTGAGCTGTTAGGGCTAACTGACTGTTACCATGCTTTGACGTTGGTATTAATGGAGCTTAGTTTGCCACAGTTTATTTAAAGTTAAGATTTTCCCTTCTTCTAAGAATAGCTATGTTTAGCTGTAAAAGTTCTGATTCATGAGTGCGAGTTTTCCTTTACTCTTCCTTCATTACGGTTAGCTTGAGCGGTATTTTCAGCCGGGAGAGCAACTGGACTTCGCCAATTTATTTTTAAAATACCAGAGATGATGTCTTCATTTGTCATTGGGGTTGGCAGGCTTAGGAATTAAAAAAATTCATTTTTTAGAGCACAGACCATTTCGTTTTTAATTGCTTGTTCCCAGGACTTGATCTCAGCCCTTTCCTTTCAAAGGCCACTTTTCAAATCCTCTACTCTTTAAGATATCCTGGACTTCCTAGTTTGGCACCTTGATGTCCCTGTTCTCGGTTTTCTACCTCATGCCGCTCTCCTTCACATTAAGCCAAGTAATTGGCAAGTTTGATTCTTTTTAGTTCATAGAATCGGCCGTACAGGCCGCGGGAAGCAAAAGGGCTTGGCGACAACCTTCATCAACAAGGGCGTGAACGAATCGACGCTGTTGGATTTGAAGCATCTTCTCCTGGAGGCGCGACAACCCGTGCCGGAGTTCTTGTTGGAATTGTCAGCGGAACATGGGGACGAGACTCAGCAACTGATGGCTTCCGGTGACGAGATCGGCTGTGCATACTGCGGTGGTCTCGGACATCGTATCACTCATTGTCCGAAGCTCGAAGCCGAAAAAAACAAGGCCGCTGTTGGCATGAGCCGCAAAGATTATCTCTCCTTCGCGGACTATTGAAGCTTTGCGTTGCATTTTTCCCGAATACCTTTGTTTTGTAAATAAAATTTGAAAAAAAACAGTGCAATAATGGCAGTAGTATTTGTGGCCTTACTGAAAGTGAAGTAACTACTATTTCTATCGCTGTGGGATAGAGACAGTCGTTTTTCATAAAAAAAATTTCGGTTTCGCGCACCGCTTTTCCTCTGCCTGCACTTTTTCGTAGGTATGTTCTCGTTCTCTTTTGGACAGTCTCACAAGATATCTTCAAATCTATTCATAGGGCCCTTCCTTTAGTGACCATCAGTTAAGGCACCCATCGAGACCCAGGCATAATGTACAGAGAATAATAGGTTGAGTTCAAAGGGCACAGGGTTCTGGCAGGAGATCAGTCGTTAAAGCACTTCACTCTTCCTAGATGGGCATTTTCCACCAATTATGGCAGATAGCATTTAGCGATTCCGCCGAAAATCCATCTTCGAATGGCCACCTGCCAGTCGTCTTATCCTCGTCCATAGTCCTCTTCGGCCACTGCCTTCTCTACCTCGACTGCAAATCAAGTGTTAGGGGCTTGACAGTCTTAAGGCTTTCTGGGTCTATTATGCCATCACACTGACAATTTAGCGAGAAATAGATGCCTATTTCTATTCCTGTCCTAAACCCTCATAAGCTGCCAGCTCTCATTCAGGAGGCTGATGGTGTCAACGTGAACTAACATAAACGAGACATTATGAAAATCGGGTATTTATATGATATTGTGCTCTACCACACAACCGGTACCTCTGATTAAACCATTAAAACATTGTTTTCGGAGTTATTTCAATCAAGGCCAAACATTTTGGCACAGAAAAGTTTGAAAAATGGACTGCTAACAATACAGACTTTGTAAGACCTTTTGAGGGTCTCCAACATTAGAGTAAAGGCTTGAGACGAGGACGTTCAAAGATTCGATCGCTGGAACGAGATGCCGATCGAAACAGTGTGCATGTAACTTGTTTTCGACCAGAGGTGATATTCTTTAATCGCTTCACTTTTAGCCTTGTGTACAGCATTTATGAATTATATTATCTCGGAGGCTTTTTTCTTTCATTTTGTTGCTATTCAAAGAAAGAAAACACCAGCAGTACAATTGAATGCACGCGTGGCTCTTGCAAGATTCCCTTAGGTTTATTACAGTTATTTAGGTTTTCTATCTAGCAGTCGACGTCTTTTTATTAAGTACAAATTTTCTCAGACGATCGAGGTGCGGTTGGCATCACTTATCTCAAGTTTCGCTTGATCTTCCCAAATATAAATCAGGTGAAACGTTGTGGGCTCTAATAGCTGACAAATGCCAAATTAGAAGCCAAATGACCGGTAATGGGTTTTTGCCAGTTGTGATGACCTCACCTTCTGGAGGACAATAAATCAGTTCTGTTATTTGCATGCCTTTTAATGCAGTCTGTTCTATATCGGTTTGGTGGAGACGAAAAGCCAGTACAGACCTCCACCGGAATTGGATAGTTTTGCCGAGCTAAATACAAGCGATTCATTTTGTCTCAGATCACTTCAGTCGATGGATTTAAACTTACTACCACATATCACTGTAATCTGTATATGCAGGTGTGAAACTTTTCAAAGATTCTATTGTCCTTCGTGATGTATTTGGTTAACTGATACGAGGCTGGATTTGTCGTAAAGCCACTAATAACTAGTTTTCATACCGGAGCTATAAGGCCTTAGCCAGCATGACTCATGAGCCTGACAAGCAGGAAAACGACTCGGGTTAGACCAACGGCATTCAGTCCTGATGTATACTCCGCCAATTGGACGGACGTCACATTGTTTTGTTATAGGTTTTCATGCCAGATCCTTTCAACTGGGATAGACTTGGAACCGTCCAACAGCCGACAAAAGTTTGGTTAGATCTCTCATTTTATAAGAGTCTGCCACCACTCTTGAAAGCAAGTGATAGAAATAGTCGTATACGTTAGACTATAACTTCAAGATAAGTATGACAGTTGCTAATTTCCAACATGGATGTACACTCCTATTCACAGCTTGGACGTCGTTTCCGTTCATGGTTTGGAGGAATTGACTTCGATAATAGACCACAGGAAAGATGAAAAAAGTTTAGAAGATTGAAGAACGTGACTGTGTATCTAGAGAAATGTGCATAGCACACAACCGAGGGGATGCGTTTTATTGGTTCCACCAACCAAGGGAAGGGCAACGCTTCGGCGATTGATGGGTATGTGGTGGAGTAGTTTGCAAACAGTTGTATTGATCAAGAATGATCATTGTAATGGAATCATTTTCTATTATACTCAAATTCAAGGACCTAAGTCCGAATTGAGAGAGATTTTTTTCGACTCCTGGAGATATAGGAGGTTTTTTTAGCCTCAGGTTGAGGGTCTACCACTTCATTGTTCTATGTATGCGATGGCTACTGCAAAGATGTTTTCAGGTGAGTAGAAATTACACGATCACTGTGCCACAGACACATGGAAGATTCCATATAGAATAGGTGATTTATGCGCCTGGTCATGTTGAAGCAACAACCTAACAGTCTTTAAATACATAGCCTATTGGTTTTAAAGGCACCCTGGAAACTCTCCCCTAGGATTTCATATTGGAACTCCGTTTGATTATTATTTTTGACTGAGTTTCAAAGTCGTGGCAGGATGAGTCAGAGAAGAAAAATGAATTCGTAATTTTCTCATAAAGCAAATGTTTGAATTAATTAGAGCTTAAAACGACGGAGAAGGCTAATATAACTCCTTAAATTGAGAGAGTATGTGTATTTTTTGCTTAAAAATGTGCTCTGATTTAATTCTACTCTGCTTTTTCACCTCCATGTCAGTCAAACTTCAATCGGCTCTTAGGTAGTGACGATAACCTCATTGGAAGACAAATGTAAGAATTAATGAGCCAGAGCCAATGAAAAAAATCTTATAAAATCAATATTTTAATTACGGATGGCAGTATAATGTGCTGACAAGGACAGTCAGTTACTTCTTGGTTGAGCGGTTGCTCGACTCAGCCACTCTTGTACAAGGATTAACTTCAACTCTGGACTTTGTTTAAGCAAACGCATAAACAGCTCTATACATAAACGTGGACAAACAGTCGAAACGCCCAGTAGAAACGTCAACTATGAATTCGATCAGGCAAAGTTCTGGTTTAAGTTTCAAAGACAACACCTCTCAGTTGAATGCCACAAAGTGAGTGACTCCTCTGCATCTAAGCCCTCATCTGTGTAGGAATGTATATACTTGAACCAAGAATATTTTCATTCACTTTTCATGGAGGACTTAACTGATTGGATTGCACAGTTATTCAGCTTGAACACTTTAGGGTAGAAGAGCAGTTCCAAAATCACCGTTCCAATTTAGCTCTTACATTTTTTTTGAAATCTGATTCTCAAACACCATTGCTCACAGGCTAGGTCAAAGTTTCTGAGAAGAAAAACAATTCAACAGGAAGATGTTGAAAAAGATCATAAGCCTGGTAGCTATCAAGACAAAGACGTTGTCAGCCTATGAAATAATGAATGAAGTGCTTAACATACTGTTAAATAGGACGTTTGAAAGAAGTAAACTGCTGTCGACAGTTATGTTAAGAGAACTTTTAAAGGGCTGGAATTGCTTAAATTGCATTTCCAATACCAAATAAAACACCACCGATGTTCTAGCCGTAAAGAACCACCGTCTAACCGGAGGGAAGTTGCTCAAAGCCCAAAATTTCTTGCTGTAGATATGTTCTCTAGTCTAGTCTCCGTAGACTAACATTAGTTAGCAAGGGAAATACGAGTGTCTGCAAGCAACGTTTCTGTACCACCTCTATATTGTAAACCTAGAATGTGTGTTTGTGCTGGCGAATAACGTCAGAGCGTAAACAAACAGAGCTATCTGATCTGTATTAATTCATGGGGTGTGACCAAAAGTACACCACTTTACTATGTGAGTGCCAAGAAAGAGTACTGTTTCAGAATGCTAGGGATTGTTTATTCACTGGTCGGTGATGATAACTTTGCATTAATCAAACATTCAATACATAAGTTAAAAATTCAAAATTATATAATTTGAAATCATAATTAGTGAGCATAATAGATTAAGTTATTTCTTCCAAAGTCATTTAAAATGGTGCACTCATGAAAGAACATAGACATTTTAAGATCAGGTACTTCATGTCACCTATTTGAATATATGATTGAACCAAGGTTGTCCACCCAGAATCGTCCTCACTGTGCTGATGTGAATTGAACTGTCCCGTTCCCCCACCCTCCTCTGTGTGCCCATGAGGTCGGTCTTCCAGTCATATTGGCATCTTTAGCTTACGCTCTAGATTACACCTTAATCTCCTCTGGTCTTGCCTTCTAGCCCCTTTATATGTAGTATCAGTACACCGCTAATAAGCTAGATGTATACGATCCTTTTAGGAAATTTAATCTTCCACGACACGCAATAACATAAGCGACTTTTCAGGTCTGTTAAAACAAAAGTTAAACTTTCGAATGAAAATAGACGATACTGATGTGAATGATAGAAAACTATCCATTTTTTTCAATCAGTGTTCATTCAGAATCTATTTATGTACCTACTCACATACTGGTTGACCAAACATCATGTGGACCATTTCCGACAAGTGAGAGGACAAGTAACTCGTGTAAGTAAGTTTGTATAGCAACAATTTTAAAATTGTTACGATTTATTATAAATATAACAACAAATGCAGAAACCCCTTATGAAGAACTGTCGCTCCCATCCCATTGGCTGTCCATCTGTGATTTTAAACATTATCTCGCTGTAGGGGCCTGAGGGTCAGTGATCGGAGCTCATCTCGCCCAGCCGGTAACTCATAGTTGATATACGTGCGTCATTTTGACCAGATCAAAATTAATTAATCCACTCAAACCGCTAGGGGCGTAAAGATTCGCTTAAAAAGAGTAATTTTAATCTCATCCATACATTCATCATAGCTATTCGAAGGTCAATTTCGGCAATCTGTCATAAATTAAAAAACATCATTCTGATCTAATGGTCACGAAAGACACAAGTTTTATTTTTCTAGAATACTTTCAAAGATGGTTTATTTGATCTATAAATTATTCCACGTGATTTCAAAGGAATTAATGTGCATCGCAAAACTTGCATTCAAGAGGTTACTTACTGCTCTTTTATTCTGAAAGCAGATACCGCATGGTTTCCAGAACCATGGAAGCATAAATACATACAAATATGCATCTATAAAAAAATAAACATGCGTACGTAATTAAGCAGTAAACCAAGGCTTAACATAAATCTGAGCTTTCAGTGAAGGAAAACTTGTTCCAGAATGTATGCCGGGGAGAAGTTAGACATCCAAGTCAATCACCCCATTTGATTAACTAAACATATTCAAAACCTCTGCAACGTACCACTTTATTGTCTCAATCATTGTTGAGCATTATATGACTTTCAATTACTTTAGTGAAATCCAGAATATAGCCAGAAGCATAATTCTTAGCCTTTGGTGTCAAAAGGACCTTGAGCATAAGAAGCTAGCGAAGAACTTTCATCTAAGGAACATCGATGATAACCGTGAGCATCTCTTCATAAACCCAAGTACCCATTGTAATAAAAACTATTGAAAAACAACTCGGAATGTGAGCTTTTAATAGCCACTTCGCTCATATCGAATTCAAGATTAGACGGGGCCAAGCTGAAGCAAACCAGCCCTAGATTGGAAACAAATATAACTACCTCTCCTACAAGAAGCAACTTCATCAAACCGATAATTGATCACCACAATAACCCCGAAATGATCCCTTCACCATCCGAATAGGGCTATTCAATAAATTCCATCAGAGTAATGGGGATTGACTGCTAAGCAAACAATTCAGGGGAGATGTCATGATGAAAGTCTAGGAACATGATAACTGGTTTCTTCTGCGTCTAAGAATCTTCCAGATCGCTTCGAATTCCCAAGGCATACCCTCAAAATTTGCTTGAATAATAAGTTCAATTTTGCTTCAAAGAATCAGGGCTAGTGCTTTTAATCATGGGACGCATACTGCGAGGGATGATGCAGACAAAGGACCTATAGATACAACATTCAGTGAATAACTTGATCTCGTGTCTTTGTCATAATTCATCCAAAAGAAAGAGTAAAAGCACCACAAGCAATCAGTCAGCTCAGACAAAACAAGCTCTCTCACATTATGCAGATGATTCAGCTCATGACTGCGTATCTTCCCTTCATCACCACACGATACTTCAGACAAGTCCTGAGAAAGTAAGAAATATAACACATTTAACGTTTATGAAACTGTATTATTAAAATCAAAGCAGGAAGAAGGATTGGAAGACGCATCAGCGAGATGTGGACCTCAATGGTTGCTTTACGTGAACAGTCACTTCCTAACGTTCTTCTGGTCTAATAATCTAGTTCATCAGAAACTGAGTACTAATATCGACGGCTTTACCTCAATCACTCACTACTTATTTCGGTGTGACTAGTCATTTCCATCAATGTCCCATATAAATCAGGCTAGCGAAAATTTCCAGCCATACAGATCTTTTAGTCAGGCTCCCTACGTGACTGCATTACCCAAGGCACTTCGAAGAGGTGAGCGCATGAGTCATTGTGGAATTGTGTTCGTTCTATGATATCGAAAGCTTCTTCGTGGGTTAGATATTCATTTGACAAAATACCATCTTAAGAGGCCGTATTTGGCTTGCAGATTAGATCACACTAGATCTACCTGACTATGTCATCTACATGCTGAATGCGAAGCTCATTCAGTGGGATCAGTGGCGTAATTGAGATCATCGTACTCTCAGTTGCACCTTGAATCTCGATTATTGGCCGTTTCCAAGATGTCAGAATAGATAAGAAGAGCTATTATTTTGGATAGAGAGGGCTTCAAAATCATTGGTTGAGCTGTAGGTTTTCATGGCATTGACAAGAATCATCACTTAATAGCAAAGAACCACTAGAGCTCAGTCACCATGACTCACAAGCCTTAACAGTACAGTAGGGTCCAACCGTGGAAATGCAGGTACGGTAGTGTTCAGCATCGAGCATCTACAGTGGTAATACACCGATTAGATAGGTGACTCTGATTCTTAATAAACATTTAGTTTGTTTTAATAATAAAGTCGGGCTGGATTGGGCATCACATTCTGACCATCTATCTCATTTTTTGACCTGAACTTTTAATCCCAAGTTTAGTGAACAATATTACAAAGACACTGAAGTAGGAAGGTGTTATTGGCGTCAAAACAGAAAAAGGCAACTTTTGGAGAGCAGTTAGAATTTCGTGGGTAATATGTTGTTTTTTATATCCCAACAGTATAAATATACGAGCTTGGACTGGTCGACGTACGGTATATTTTCAAAGCGAAATTCTTAAAATAATATAAGATCTAGTGCTATTGTATGTTCCCCAGAAAGTAATTGCACGTCTGAATGTCTTATAGCTATTAAAACTCGGTAAGAAAATTGATTTGAGACTTGAGAAGCCAATCAAAATTAACTTCAAAGACCTTGCTGTAAAAATTCCCTTTAAAGATACAGCCTTTTCGAGTCAACTAGGTTGACGTCTCTGAAACAAACCATTATGATCATTTCAAAATCTTCAGAAAGCTGTGAACCGTTGATTAAGGAGATGACAGTCAGTTGCCTTCAGGTCCAACCTGAAATGAGAAATTCAGTGCCTAATGAAAGAGGGTACCTTTGAAGACTTTCTAAGAATCACTCGCACCAGCCAAATCTGAAGTGTGAGGGCGCAAAAGACTCGAATCGTTTTTACTCTGCTAAAACAAAGAAACTGAACAGACATAGAAGCCTGGATCACTAGGAAATTATGCTTAAGCAATGAAACTCTTCGAACGACAGGCAGAAAGGTGCTTCAAGGCACTCAACATCCTAAGATGGCCAAAACAGCATCTTCATCCAGAAAAGCGATAGCTGACTTTCACTCATTTTTCTTCTGATGAAGGCTTGAATGACTGAACATCATTTTGGCTGTTTCTAATCAGCAAAATCGCTGTGGTTTGATTTCTAAATAGCAATTATTAAGTTTTCCAAATGGATTGCCGATGCTCCGGATAGTCTATTTCGCGTTTCTTTTACGTAGATCAGATACATCCTCCCAATTTGCCTACAAGAACTTTCAGCTGATTAACTAAAGGGTTCAGCGAGAATATTGCTGTGTATATTTTAGCGTTCATTAACAGGTCAAGTGTTCCTAATGTCGTTGTGGTGTCTCTTAACCTAAAAATCTGCAGCCACATAATTCTAAAATAAAGAGCCTATGCGATCCAAATCAGTTTATTTCGTCTACTTGCCAATAATTGAATATTTAAGTGGTTGCGAGGAAAATCAGCTTCGTCCTCTCCGGTAGATGACGGATGAGAATGTTGACAGGATTCAAAATAAGTTAGTTTCTTATAATTTGCGATTCTCTTACAGTCAAGCTAAATTCGGCCTGCGTAGCGATCAAAGTAATTTCAGGAAGAAAGAAAGAAAAATTATGGAGGTAGGCGAATCTAAACCTCAAGTGTTTCCGAGATTCCCGAAGAAGATTCTGTTAGGTGCGGCACCAGAGAATATCTGACTACTCTAATTCAAGTTCACCGGTAGAGATGGGCCGTTGTGTCCTCAAGTTGTTTAAAATAGGCACCTCCACTTTGCAGCGCCATGGACCATAAATATTTAACTTGCTTCCGAAGAATAAATGCGCACATACATCGGCCTCGCTTATTAATCAAACTTAAAACCGGGGTAGCTAAAGGCCGCAGTTGGAGAGAGTAAAAACAAATCTAGATATCTAGGCTATCTGAAAGGTCATCAGCTGACAAATTCTGATTACCGTAGATCTCCAAGGTTTTAAATTTCTTTCTATTTCTGAGCTTTTATAACAATCAAAGGTCATAACTACTGAGTCCATATGAGGCCCTATAAGTGCATCATTCACGAATCCTGGGCTCGGAGACAACAATTTACATGGTATTCTCCAAAAATACTTGATAAGAGTGAGTCATCAATCAAAAAGCTGGGTACTGAATAGGTCTACCATTTAGCATTTCGAAATCATTATATCAATTGGAGAATTTTTTCATAAGCCGTCGAGGAATCTTCTAAACTACTCAGACTGATGAAATGGGATGGACATACAAATGGTGGTCACAGTTAGATCAATTGCTTTAATGAAAAGTTGTCAAGCATATAACATCGAAGACTACTCGAAAAATTTCCCACCGATAATATTAAATAGAAACTTATATAAGAGGCTAAAAACGTCACTGAGACTCAGTTTTCTATTCCAATAAATAAAGACGAAACAAAAATTATACGGTATAATAGAATTAGTAGGAATGACTACCCGTACTGAATTTCTAGTCTAGAATAGCCAATAAAGGTTTATCAATAGGAGTTGGACCTCTGGGCAGGGATCACATTCCAAGTCGGTGACGGGCTGTAGATTCATTGTGTACCTCAAGCATGGGAAGCCAGATGTCTTAGAGAATGGAATCAAAAAAAAATTGAGGTACATAAGAGCATGCCGTGCTAGCGGATACAAAGTCAGGAGCTAAACGCATTCTAAGTGCTCTAAAGACGAATTCATTCGAATCCTGTTTTCTTCTCAGTAAGATTAAATATTTCAAAGTGCGTTTCGCTATTAGGGACTAGATTAAAAGTAAACAATTTCTCTAAAAAATCACCCACTGTTGAACCGATTGTTTATCGCTCATTTCTACTGTTGTAGCCATGAAAATTGGTAATTACATGCACGTATCACAGACATGAATTGTTTAAGTATAAATGAGGCCTCCAGCTAAAGATATACATTTGGTCATTTTTTGAAATTAATTCGATAATGGATGGTTAGAACTATCCCCTACATTTGCTTTGCCAGTAGTCCGTTTGTAGAGGCAAAGAAGACCATTTTATGTAGATTTCTTCCACTTAAAGACTGCAGATAGTTTTTAGTTACAAATTTACAACACTACCCAACAATGGATCCCCAATGCGTGTTAGTTTATAACCGATGAAAACCAAGTTATATTTGAACCAACGCCATGTGTACTGCGATATTAGTTTGGTGGTAAAATGATGAGTATTTTGTATCCGATTACGCTCCAATTTCACGGATTGTCGTTTTGATCTGAACGAATTGGACAACCAACTGTCCAATCGGTTGTGATTATTCATCCACATTTGGGCATATTTGTCGAGAACAGTGATGACCGTCTGTTAGCCAGATTCTGCTTTTGGAAGATCTACTCAATTTCACCAATCTGTATATCAGGATTATATCCTGATGGCACTGTCAGACATTTGTTTATGAATAGAGTATTTTTAGATACTTGTTTACCTTAGTTTGAAGTCATTTCTGACCCAAGTGGTAAACATACGCAAGACCGGAAATCGCTAAACTAGAGGTCTAATCATGATGCCAACTATCTGTTCGTACAGGGAATCAAGTAACTGATTTTCTCACGTAGTCAGTCATGTGTAATAAAGGAGACTTTCAGTTCTGGTAACCTGATCTAAACAATAGATCGTTGGGACGAATGCCGTGATTACAGTAGTATATCATGTGTCAAGTGCTCTCTCCTCAGTACGTGTTCACCACTGTGTGATACTGCTACTTGCTCGCTACCAAGAAACGACCGAAGGCAGGACAAAACTAAATGTCCATGTGTATTGGGTGGATTCATCAATGTTCTCCTGTACACACACCTTTAAGCCTTCGAAAACTGCCATATAGCGACCCTCAGAGCGCCTCGATAATTCCAAGACAACCAAAAAGCAGACAGCCAATAGCTGTTGATCCCTCGTTATTCGTAAGTGAGAGATGTGAGCATTAATTAAAACGTCGTCAACAAAGGGGAATGGTGGCCCTGTCAACGTATGTGGATTGCAAAATCATTCGGCTGTTTTAGAGCTTCCCATGTCCCATATTAGAAATCCTAAATTGCATTTCATTAGTAGCAACTTCCTATAAGGCGTTTCTGCAAAACTACATTGAATTCAATCCTTGAATTGGTAACTTGATATGCACAATAGTTTACTCTATTCAGGTGTCCCCGTTCGGCCGGACTCAAAGCGTCGAACGGTCTAATTTGGTAACGTGCACACCATAACTTTAGCCGAAAACGATTAGGGAAACTACAATAATAGCAAAGTGGGACTTAATTTATTCAAATCGACGAAAGTATTAATTTCCTTGTTCCAAAAACGTGTTAACTTTGCCAGAAATGCCAAACTTATCAGAACCATTACGAATCTCTCCGTGATGGATTAAATTGGGTAAGGCTCTAGCCAGTACGATGGAATGGTCAATCATAGGCAACAAAATTTATCTATAGTCTCATTCGTTAGCGTACAGTTTTACCTACTGCCAACGAGACTTAATGTAATGGAGGTTCACAGAGCCTCAAATAAATTGCTGTTAAGATCCTAGAGCTGGCTCTTCATCACCGTCAAAAAGACGCTTGTAGAGTACGCGAAAAGGTGGTAGTTCGAATAGCACAGTCGCGCTCATTATCTTCCTACGCTTTTATTTGAAGTCTTCAACTATGGTCATTCTTAATACCGCATCGCCATAAGTATAAACACTGACTTATATCTATGTTCATTTTTATTTCACCTTGTTGTTATTTAAGCAGGTTCTAGATTAGTCACGATTTAAAGTAAAAGAAAGTAAATACATTAACTTAGTCTTAAACACATATTTGAATAATTTCTATTCTAATGAAAATAGTTGGTAAGAAAATAGATTTAAAAGTGGTATAGAAGTGGTTGCCTTTGCAAATGATACGATTATTGTACAGGTTGTAGCACGGATAAAAGCTCTTCTGTAGGAATATTGTCCCTGAATTGTTTGTTTGTACAGAAATGAGTTAAACGTTAATAAACTGAGAGGAAGGTCAAGCAAGGACTTGAGTTATAACGTGAGGCAGAATGAAAGTTTCCCTGTTAAAAGGAAAATTCTCCTTCATTATGATCATGAGTTGTCAATGGATAGTTTTGTGGAATGAATTTCGGTTAATCACTTCCTAAAACGGCCAGAAAAGTGAGCAGTCATGCTTTTCCGATTCGTTATTTCAACCAAAGGAGAAACCGTAGATCGACGTCGTAGAGGTGCAGCGGCATAACCAGACATTCGCTAACTTGACACAACGTTATCGTCTGATTATCTGAAGTGAAAACAACAAGTAGGGCAGCCCTAAGTTTTGACTAAAACCGGATCCGAGAGTTGGGCAGCAACTGCGAACAGGCAGAACCACAAAGAGGATGCAGACGAGGTGATCGCTAGAGAATGAAACAAAATCTAAAGCCGAGCCCAGTTCTCGACTCTTTGTAGTGTCCGAATACCGCCGATTCCTGTTAACGCATGAAAGTGATTTCATATAAAGGTGGCGCTTAATGACGTCAAAGGTCAGGACGTTTAATGTCCCAGCTTTGTTCAGGCGACGAGTCCCCCTATCCAACCATATTGTAAGAATTAGTCTTGATTGAATACACTAGTGGGCGAGATGATGGAGTAATTTTCAATCGGAAGGGCACCGAACGCATGAGCTCGATACCAATACTGTGGACAAAAGCTGAACGGGTATCGACGACGTAGTGCTTGACGAAATGATCATGCAAAGATGAAGTCTTGGCAGATGGTTGAGGAAGTCTTGATTGAGAAGAACGGAGGGTAGGAGGTGAACACCGAACGATACCCCGTTTACTTACGGCGGTATCTCTCCTCCCTCCTCATCTAACCAACCCCTCCAGAAGCTTTACCCTTAAAGTTTACCAGAGTAAAATTTCTAAAGCCAAACGGTAGGACTAAGATTTGTGCAAAGCCCACATGGCTTACCGAAGTTATTTCCAAAAGTCGAAAAGTTCTTAATACTGGTAATACGCCAGGGTGCCACGATATATTGATATTACCCCCCGGTATCAAAGGAGTGTATCCCCCAAAATGATCTTGGGAAGGTGCATCGGTAACTCTAACTGAACACCTCTCATTTGGCCATCCGAATACCGGATGAGCCCACGGACCCTGAAACCGTCATTGGCTGAGTTAAACGAACATGCGACCGTTAAATCGCCGGTGCGCCGCGACATCAAACCAGTGATCAAAAGTTCCAAATCACTTAGCACTAGAACACTCCGCTAATTATCGCAGCCTTATCAGAACGTTATTTCTCTAGAACAGCAACACCGGAAAGCCGACAAAAAAGCCAGAAATAATATTTCCTTATTTCTAAAACACCTTAGTCCAGACTTAACAGTTGTCAATCCCAATATCGTGCATCGAACACGCTGAAAGAGCATCACACATATATGATGGAAAACGGACAGACCAAAAAGTGAGGCGCATTCCCCATGTATAGCAACATGCGCTATTCTTCTCAGATTATGCAAATTTATGCGCGATGCAAAACCAAGTCGATGGACTTGAGAAACGGATAGAGAAGGCTAACTTGAAGAAATCCCAACGGTCAAACACACTAGTACTGACTGTGCAATTTGTATTCACAAACTCATCACTAAGTAAAACATCTTGTAACAAGAGAAGGAAACGAGGGTATTTATAGGGGTTGGAAGTGGATAAAATAAGAAGTTAAGGAAGAAGAGGGCTATTGCTGATGTAATTAAGCGCAACACCAAGTGTGTTCGCAAACGCTTGAAGTAGCTCTGGACGGAATTGCTATTTACAGGGATCAACATCGCCTTAATTCATTGGTTAGTAGTAGACCATCCAGAGGAATCGGAGAGCCCGAAAAAACAACTATCAGGATGTCGGGGATCACCCTGACGAGGAGGCGGCAGGGAGTTGTTGGAGTGAGCATGGGGAGGAGAGGGAGGCGCCCGATGAAGATGTCCCAGAGATTGACGCGAGAGCGGATGTGCAGTGACCGCAGCGGACCAAAAATCAAGGAATGTGGAAGGACATGTCGAACGACCTTCACCTCCGGAGGAGTATAAAGGGGAGGAGCTATTTCCTACTGCGGAAATGGAAGAGGACGAAGAGATCGCACTGGGAACAGTAGGAAGAGCAGAAGTCGTTTGAACCCGCCATGATTGTGGCAGCGCGACAGGAGGGAAGTTAGAATGGGCCGGGGTAGGAGGTATAAAAGTGGAAGAACGACTTGACAATGGTGGCGAGGAGACGCTGTTGTTCTGATGTGCTGCCTTTGGAGGAGGGGGTGGAACAGAAGTGGTCGGAGTGTTCGGAAAGTAGTGATTGTATCCAGGCTACATTCAGTAAATAACTCTTTTACATGATCTGGGTCATTAAAAGCCAACAGTAAGCACGTCAGCTCACCATCTTCATTGTACTTATATAAGCCTCCAATATTTGCTGCTGTGACATCTGAGGCGTGATAGTAGCGGTCATTTTAGCAACCAGGTCCCTTGCAGCGAGATTCAAAGGTGCAGTGATGTGGTGATTGGTTACGGCCGCTGAAGCAACTGACGAACCCATAGAGGGGATTGATAGTGACGAATTTGTGGCAACTGTAGAAACATGACCCAGAGACTGAGGTGTGCGTGGACTTGGAGTGGCGGAGTGCGAGCAGGGTCTCGAGGCAGAAATGGAAGCATGAGAAGCTGAAAATACCCTCCGAGGATCGGGTTTTGAGTCCACTAAGAAAGCAGCACTAGATGTCGGCGTCGTCATCGACGTGAAGGAGTTGGAATGTGCATATCGCATCGTGTTACCATAACACAGAGCTGTAGAAAAAAAAGTGAGCAGCAATTGTTGCACTTAAGAAAAAAATGCCCATAAGGAACTAGAAGCATTCCACCTGGGAAGAAAATAGGCGAAGTAATTTATAGAACCTGCAAATGAATCCCAGAAACCCTTGTTAGTGCAATTAAAACATGGTTAAAACGACGAGGAATCCAACCAATGAGAAAGAGAGAACTTCTGGCCATTAGACCATTGAACCCAAGCAAGAAGCATATACTTCTAGACCTATGTTAAGCCAATGATAAAATCACCATGCTAGAACCAGTAACTTCCGCCAAAATTATCTGTTTTAAAACAAAAGCCCAACGAACGAGGTTGAAACGTTCACTTCATGCCGGGAATACACATTTTACTGTACAAACTTTTAAACACACAGAGGTAAGGGAATGGGAGCGGAGAAATGGTTGGGACGAAAGAGCGTCTTATTAGTGACAGAATGAACACGCTTGCGCACAAGTGCTTTCAATAATTGCAAACCCTCTGAGTAGGTAACACCTTTTCACTGGTAAATTCACTTTCGGTATCCTACAACATAAAAACGCAAATGTGACCACAATACCCAAGCACCCAAGCACTGTATAAAGAACTTGCCGATGGAGCGTGAAATTAAGTAGCAAATGTTGGCGAGGCCGACTCAAAATAAAGGCTTACAAATTATCAATTTTTCAAAGGACAGATCCCCTCAAAAACAAATAAACGAATTGTTCTATATAAAGGACGTGAAAAAATATCGGATATACAAGGTACGACTTCAGCTGAATATATGGAGCCTATTCACTTTCATTAAAACGATACCTACCCTATCAACGTAAGTCCAACTAGATATTTGCTTATATACATTCGAAGGAACATCAGATTCAGTGGGCGAAATGCAAAAGCATGGCATCAAATGGTGTTAATGAAAACAGCCTGAATCCAGTAGAGAAGGGAACGTAATCGGAAATAGGAAACGGTGTGCTAACCTTGGCGATGTTGCTTCTGTTGAAAGTGTGTTGAAAGACTATCATGGGAAGGAGGGGGTAACCGGTACGCCGAAGAGGAAACAGAATTCAGCGAAGATGAGTATTGCATTGAAGGAATAGACGACGTGCCAACTGCTGAACGCTTTGCTGGCGGTCCAGACATATCGTCATCCGAAGTTGTCAGATCAATAAGTACATCTGAACCGACAGTAGCAGTAGTACTCTATAATAATAGATAATGCACTTATTCGGCGAAAAATACGCAATGAGGGCATACGCAGAAATTAAAGCTGGTGATGCCCACAACGGAAAAAGAGAGACCCCGTTATACGACACGTTGGCAACGCAATCACGTGACAACCCGCTAACAGTAATCAAGTATCTTAAGCAAGTGAGAGTGAAACTGAACAATTTTATTACAAATTATGCACCATGACCAGGCTTTAAAATGTATAAGCCACAATTTCTACATACGGGATTTACTTTAGGATGGTTTGTAGATACCCCTGCAAAGGGAGTTTGGCCATTAGAACCAGACATTGTTGGCGAACCACGTGAGTTCCCAACACCCCCAGCAGATGATTTTATCGTGGTCCAAGACCCATCCTCATTGAAAACAATCTCCTCAACATTTTGTGATTCTTTCGAAGCAAGTATGTCCATCAGAAACCTGTAAGGACAATTTAAGATTATATGGTCAAATTAGAAAAGTGAAAAAAAAACAAGCATCACTCAATCCCCTACATCAAAAAATTAAGGGCTAACTGAGCAGGCTGCGCGAGATCAGAGCTAAACAAAAATTAAAGTGGTCACCTGAGCTAAGACAGTAAAATATAGATTCGTTACCAAAACGGTCTACAAATAACTTCTTGAAGCGTGAAAAACAACACACCCGTCAACGAATAGCTCATTAAAGGGGGCCAGAAGATCGCAGACGGGACACTTCCAAGCTGGCTTTCGCTCGTTGATGATGAGATAGGTGTCAGCATCGTAGCATTGAATATGCTGACATCTCTGCCCTCGAACAGGCAGACTTATGCGACACTTAGAGAGAGGACAGAGTAACTGAACTGGCAAGGTGTTTTGAATTTGAATATCATCGTCTTCCTCGTCTTGACCGTCTTCATTAAATGATATTCCATTCGAGGCCAGTTTTTCCACTATTTGCTTCTACAGAGAAGACAGTGAGAATAAATATGAACAAAAGATATCGAGTTTCATTTAGAAGCCTTACTCGAACAACAGCGGCTGGACGATAACAAGTCGTCCGAAGGTAATTGCATAATTCTTTGGTTGAAAGCTTTTTGACGAGGTATATGGCGAAAAAATAGTAGGTGAACGATGTGTATTCATGCGACCACGAGAGTTTTATGAGATTAGATGAATTAGGACATATGCGCATCTGAAGTACAAAAGGAGAGAGAATGCGTTATCGAGCGATTTCGATTAGTAGATATCGTGAAATAAAACAAGAGATAAATTCACAAATACCTGACCATAATGAACTTGAGCCTACCTGCGGAGTAATATTGATAGGCCTTGCATTGCGTCGACCATCCATATTGGGGCGTGAAGTTGGAAGAAAGGGTGGAAGTACGACACTCCTCCCATTTACTTGAACCACAAGGTGAATGGGCATATTATCATCGAATGGATTAAGTGCAGGCTGGGTCGCTGCAACTCCATGAAGCATCGAAGATTCAAGCTTGCCAAAACGCATTAATGCCTGAACTCGGAATTCTCGACGGCTGCCACCCACAATTGTGCTTATAGAAACAGAACAATTCAATTAATTGAGATTTTTTTACTTTCAAGGCGGCCAGGATCCCCGAAAGGAGATAAGTACCAAATGTTCAACAAATGTGATCTCTATCAAGCTGTGGATAGATCCGGAAATTACCAATTATACTTAAGTCAAATTTTAATACCTGTGATAAGTTATAGTCTCGGCTTGATTTGCATCGATTCGGAAATCGTAGGTACGCTCATATGGCCTCTTGCCAGTTTGAAAATTGACATCATGAGGAATAACCAGAGTGGGGGACTGGATAACATCGAGAACTTCATAAAAAGGTGAATCTTTGAATTCGACATTGGGATAAAGAGGAATTCGAACAACCCCATCGACTAGACAATAAATAAAACGATTACGGGTCACGATCAAAACAGCTGACATTACTGAAATCATTAAAGTTTGCATAAAAGTGATGCACTCACTGGCCGGTAGCCCCACAGTAATGCCACCCTGTCGAGAATAGGGTCTTGAAGGATCGCTGAGAGGAGTGCCCCAACTATTTACTCCCGGGTGAAAAACAGAGGGTATCATATGAGCTGGTGGGGGATTTTGCTGCAGAGGACCTCCTTGAAAAACTGGTAAGCGAAGGTCGTTACCACTTGGATGGCTTCTTAACTTAGTCTGAGAATTACTGCCGCTTAAGCTTGACTGTGAGCTTGAACTTATGTCCGGAATTGAAATTCCTATATGAGCAAAGGAACGCATATAGCACCAATTAAAAAGATATAGATTAAAAAAAGATGCGTATATATCCCCACCTGCGTGGGCACCAAATCGAGGTATCGTTGACTGCATCATTAAGTTAATTTGCGACAAAAAATTTTCGGACGGACTGACGTCAATGTATGATTCAAGTCTTGCAACAAGATTGTTCTTTAATCCTTCTGTGGGCAGTCCGGCAGCTTTAAGTAAGGCTTCGAGTGCTTTTCTCTTGCATGTGCGAACAAACTCCTATGGAACACTGATCGATGTCGAAAAAATGAACAACCTTTAATTTGTCTTCAGAAACCATCCAAATGGACGCTGTGGGTTAAAGCGAACATTAAAAACAAATCTCGTGTAAACTTAAGTTGTTTTGCACTAACGCAATTTAAAATTGATCAATACATTGTAACATTGTAAATCAGTAAAAATTTAACCACTTTAAATGAATTGAGCTGACTTTAAGCTTTCATTTTAAATTCAGTTTCTCACGGATGAATCCTACAGTGAGGTTGAAGAAAATATTTCTATTCCAGTCGACAAGTAGCATCACATTTTGAACAGGACATACATATGATAATTGTGCCAAAAAACGCGCATGCCGCATGCTTTTTTTCGAATTTGGGCGATCCAACAGTACTTTAGGGTAAATTGGTTAAACGTAACAACAGTGCAATGACTAGGTTACTTAAGATGGAATTCGATGATTCCAATCATCCACTAATTTTTGTCTCCTCATCCTCCAAGGCAAATGGTTTACAATATTCATTACCGGCAATCTTCATTTAGTTTCAAATTGTCTTTCTGTGCCCATGTGCTTATTATACTGCTCACTTCTGCTCAACTTCACCCTCCCCAAAGAAAGTACTTTCTTTTGTGGTATGTTGTGTTTAAATGCGCCCAAAATCGGTTTGGTCTAAAGAAGGGTGATAAACGATTTTATGTTGAATAATATTTAGAAGAAAATCACCAGGCATTTGGTTTAACAGTCCCCATTCACCTGAAATGAGAGCAGCAAATAAGTAATGTTTCGCTATGCATTAAATTTTTTTTTCGAACTATTTCGGTTCAAATTGGAGATTTCCCGTGAAAGTAATCTTCAACTGAGAATAGGATATTGGCCATAGATGGGTTTTCGATATTCTTTGGATTTAATTCCCTTATACTTGCAAGAATTGAATCAGCCTACTCTACGCCCGTTTATTTGATATCTGATTCTATAAGAGTGAAGTCCAAGATATAGCAGTAATTATAATATGCATGGATTCACCGGGGGCGAAAGATTGCTAGAATTCTAGATCGTAAAGTAGGAAAGGGTAACTTTGGGTGTTTTCATTAGGTTGTCCAGCAAAAGGAGTGTGACATCAGCGAACTAATTCATTGAACCCCATTTCTAGTGATGATTTCATCATCATC
Source organism: Moniezia expansa (assembly GCA_019097775.1). Classification (NCBI taxonomy): domain Eukaryota; kingdom Metazoa; phylum Platyhelminthes; class Cestoda; order Cyclophyllidea; family Anoplocephalidae; genus Moniezia; species Moniezia expansa. Next base: position 189,143 of record JADFDV010000003.1, read on the forward strand.
ATCACAATTCTATTTCAAGTATGATGGCAGCCCGTTTTTAAAAGTATTTTTGCTGAAGGGATTAGCCGAACTTCTCAAATGGAATGCACTAAGCATTGCTAAGGGTTTTATCAGCACTGATTTCAGACATCATTTAGTCAGCCTCAGTTTTTTGCCCTCTTACTAAAATATATTGACATCGTGTAGTTTTGTCGCAATTCATTTCTTCGAAGTGAACTGTTCCTGAGGACTTCAGCTCAGAGACACTTTCAGTCATTAATAGGATGATTTCAGGAGTTATTTTGCACATCTCTAATTTAACGCCTGAGGCGAGTCCAACCAGTAATCCACTACTCGATGGTCAAGCTATTTTGCGGTGTCTTTTGTTATGCCAGTCAAAATTTCAAAAGCAAACGTAGGAAATGAGGCAACATTGGGATAATTTTGTCGTTAGGAGGCCATAGTAGCAATCTTGTCGCCTCTTCATTCTTGGAGAAAACTTATGGTTCATTGTAGGAATAATTTTAGAATTCAAGCAAATCTTAAATGCCTCGATTAGAATTTTAACACATTAAATAACATACAACTTAAAGCCCCGGGATTATGAGGAAATTAGGTAATTAAGCCCAAGTATCTGATGCTCCAAAATAAATTATAAAAGCTTTTGTTTAATTTTGCCATAAGCGATAAATTATTTCCTCTAAAAAGCAGGAGCGTTAAGAAGAATTTTGGGGCACGTGCAGATTTTGTTTTTCAGCTTATTTTATCTTGTTTGTATTCATAGATCAAATCGAAATCCCTATATCCATTTATTATCAGGCTCAATCGAAATTTAAGATGGTGAAAGATAAGTCTAAGCCCAAGCGCGCACTCACACCTTATGCAGTTTTTGTTCAGTCCATGCGTGATGAGCACAAGAAAAAGAATCCCAGTTCTTCGATTGACTTTGCTTCGTTCTCAAAGGAATGCTCTGCAAAATGGAAGGTACGGAAGCCACTTATCAGTTAATCTTTTCAGACTTTATCGGCGAAAGAGAAGAAAAAGTTCGAAGATTTGGCAGCTAAAGACAAAGAACGCTATCAAAAAGATATGAAGAATTATAAGCCTCCTGCTACAGACGACAAGAAGAAAAAGAAAAAAGACCCTAATGCTCCGAAGAAGCCGATGTCAGCGTTCTTCCTCTTTTGTCGAGATGAGCGGGCAAAAGTTCGGGAGGCTCATCCCGACTGGTCTGTTGGACAGTGTGCAAAAGAACTCGCTTCTAGGTGGGAACAATGCAAGAACAGGTCGAAGTATGAAAACCAAGCAACTCAAGAAAAGGCGAAATATCAAAAGGCGATGGAGAAGTATAACGCTAAGAAGGGTGACAGCTCCGACTAAATGCAGCTGGGTCCTCCGTTTTGCAATGCATTTTGTACTGTCAACTAATGTCTATGTTCGTGTTGAATTTCATAGTACCTTCCGTTTTATTGTATAGCAGCTAAACGTTAGCAATACATGGGACTTTTTTATAACCATGTATTTATTCATCCTCCACTATTGAATTTTTATAAATGTAATGCTTACTTTTCATATGTTAATTCTATTTTGTTTAGAAGGCGTGGTCTTAACTAATTTTTGCTCACAGTTCCTCGCGTGCCGGCCACAATTTTTGTTTGAAGTGGTTTTGATCTGCTCTGCTTTTTTTGACGAAATGGAAATGTATTGATAAGTGGCAATGTAAGCAAAATTTGATGGAAAATTCTAAGACGGTTTCTAATTCTCTGTCTCGTTGATAATCGCGAAAGTCTAAATTGTTACTTGCCCGCTTGGAAAACTACTGGTCAGTGATTCAGCTCCGCTGATCGAGATATTCACCTGTTCTGAATGAAGTAAAATAACACCGGGTAACGATTGATTCTTGCTTGAGTCTTAAAAAACGTTGAAGTGGTTCTCGCAGTCCCTCCGTTTTTTATTCTTTTACCTGTAAATTTGCCTAACCGATCCGGAGACATTGAAATCTGTGGCTCCTAAATTATAATCGAGCATTGGTTACTGGGGATTTCCCGGAATCGGCTTATTTTTGCAGTCTTCTAAAAAGTGTGAAATTGTTGAGAGTATCACCTCATCAGTTCTTTACGCGGATCCGCGAAATACCGTGATTGAGCGACTGGAGCTATGGGGAGACTTGCATGAATACCCAGACAGATTGAAGGAAGTAAGCTGGAAAAAGCTATTGGACACCAGCAATCAGTTAGCTTGACAATTTGGTTGATACCCGAAAGTCGGACTGTGAGTGGCAATTCGAAGTGCTCTTGGATGATGGATGACTGAACTAGACTATAATGTTGGCAGTCATTATTCACTGGCCAAAAGTTAACGCAGTGGCCAGGATCAATGAGTTGTATACAGAAGTACCGGTATGGCGGAATCAAGGATGAAAAGCTTATGAAGAACTCCATTTTTAGAAAACGGGGCCCGTTTCGGTACGGTTTTTTTCGATTCCGCCTACCAACATTTATCGTAGTGCGTAACCGCACTGATCATGCAGCACCACCTAATTATCCTGTTGTGCTCTTCCAGCGTCCTTTTTGCCACCGTTTCTCACGTTTATTTCTTCCCAAAAGACAAACCGATTAGATGGTCTCGACGATGATCACGTTTGCTAGCCACTTTGAAAGCAATAGTAAGATTTTTCCTGTTCTGCCAGGGTCTCTATCGGCCACCAGTTTCCATTCGTCTAAGAGGCCGAGGTTACTGAAGGTGCGCTAGGAAATAAAGGTTGATTAAGCGGTGAGTGAGACCGATGTTTTCTATACTGATTCCTCTTCAAATATCTTGTCTCCTTCTGTCAAGAAGAACGCTTGCGATTGCAAGTGTATAAGTAAAGAAGTCTTGATAGTAGACGCTAAGATTTAGTGAATTTCCCGAAATTGTCTATGATTTTACCTTTTAGGTAGGGGTCGGATGCCTTTTTACTAACGGTAGATGCATTACGCATACAAGGTTCATTCTAAAATCATATTTTGTCATGGTAGTGGGCGAGTTCCATGCACCATGACCATCCATTGGATGGCCATCATGTGGAATAAACTCATTTCATCATCTCACTTAGACTAAGCGTACCAATGATTTTCGCAATTGTAGCTACAGCAACTATTAAGATCGAACGCGCTTTACAGAGATATTGCTGGTTCTGACTGAAGGAAAGAAGATTGGAAGGGGCGGGGGCGATAGCAGTCACTGAAAACGCCATCTTCGAACCGCCACCTATTTGGCCGTCCTGTTCTCGTCTAGTGTCCTTTTCGGTTCTAACTAATGGCCTCTAACCCTTGTCTTCCATATGGCTTCAAACAAGGCAACGAACTATCGAACTAACTAGTCAACAAGGGGTGGATTGTCATTTCAAATCTAGCCCAGGGTTTCAGTGGCCGCCAGCTACCATTTACCTAGGTGGTGAACGTCATCACTACATGATTGTGAAGCGGCAAGGAATGGGATCATGGTGACTAAATTTGGTTTTTCAAACATTTTCTTACTAACAAACAATTCCAACCAAAAACTTTATAGTGCTGCAATTTAGATAGAATGATCTTTCATTCATAAACGTCATTGTAGTCGCCATCGGGTAATGACAAATCGGTCCAAATCCACGGGTGTAATAATGGGCCAAGTTGAATCCAATGAAAGGAGCCCTAATTTAAAGCTAATAAAGCCGGATGATGGTGAGTATGCTAAACAAGGTAGGTAGACCATTTCTGGTTTTTGTTTTTTGACGAAAATTTACGTTTTGAGCACATAAGCAGAACAATGTTATCGTTCAATGCGACTGCAGCCACAAATCAATGGAATAGCAGAAGAAATACCAGTAAAAATATCACTGAATTTCAAATCTTCCAACAAAACTACAATTGAATGAAGGCTAGGCATTGATTCCATTCTAAATATTTGTACTTTTAGAATTGTTGCAGAAGCTTCACATTTACTAACCTAAAATGCTATTTACATCATGTTTAAATCCACACCATTCTGGTCATGTGCACATAAATGTTGATTAAACACTTAATAAAGCCTTCTATAACTTTGTGAGGGAAAGGAATTTTTGAGTTTAATTAGCCCCTCTCCTTTAGGCATTCGTCGGCTCGTCATTGTCAGCAGAGGTCTTCTTGACTGCGCTATAGGCTTCATCCTCGGACAATCTCTCCTTTTTTGCTGCTTTTTGACTGAGCTCTTTGGTTTATGGCACCCATATTACTTCCCTTGCATATATGACAAGGCGAACCCAATACAAATTCTATTTCGATGCAGGTGACCGAGTTGTCGGAAGTGTCTGATCGTACTGGGTTTATGACCCAGATTACCCTGATAACACCAAGAAGAGATTGGGTTTGAGTAGAGTGCGAAAACTTTTCATAATAGGTGAAAAATCCATTAAAAAAAAACATTTAGAAAAATAATCACCTTAAAATTTTGGCCAATGAGAAATTCATCCCACCAAAACTATTCTAAACAGTTGACTAATTCAGAGCCATTGGAAAGCTCTTACATTCACAGATGATCAGGTTCCAGAATATCAACCACAATCAGTTCATTTGTACCTTGATTTAATATTTCCATCTAGAATGCATTGATTCTTGACTTTGCATAGAATGATCTAGCTCTATTTGTGGGGCTTCCTGTTTACATTATGGCGAAAGCCCACTTATGCGAAGAAGCCCAGTTTAATGTGTACTTCGGTAGTGTTGGCTCTCCTCTTCAAGACAGCTCAATGGTCTGCTCTACACAGAAAGAAAATCAGTTGAGATACTTTATTAAAACACATTACGACTCCAGCATTTTTCGTTATTTAAGACTCGTAAATCTGCATAAGATCATATTTAAGCAGGACTTATAACTCTCCAGCAGTGCCTCTCGGTGAGTGAAGCCGAATTCGTTCTGTGGAACGGTCTACAGTCAGTGAATGGATTAATGTATTTCAGTGCACAGCGATGCATTGGGCGGGCAATTGGACTGTCGTCAAAGGGCGAGATACATACATGCGTGCTTTACCTGCCTGCCTTTCCGCCTGTTCTGCCCGCTGCCGTATGCGTATCGCCATGCCCAGCCCAGTTGTGCCTATTCCAGCCGCCACTCTAATCAATGCTATTCTGTGTTACCATTGGAAAGGGTTTACATCCGAATGGTTTTATTGACATTGAATATGATTTTTTTGCTGAAGGATACTGGGACAACTTAATATCCAACCTGAAAGCAAATTTTCCTCTAGGAAAATGTTATAGTACTTTCTTCAAATTGAAGCAGTGGAGCCAATTACTTTAGGGCATAAAATATCTGCCTCTCGGTGGCAAAACGATATTCACAACTCCTATGATCTACTAATTCGGGGTACAGCCTGACTGCACATAATACGACCCTACTCAGTACATAAAGCGTTCCAGTGTTGTCGTCTGTGCGGTTGGTTGTCATTACACCGGCCAGACTAGGACTCGCAAATTAGCTTAGGAATCAGGTTGATTGAAACTATTTATTTTAGCATGGTGTATTATTTTGACATTTTACTTGTATTTTCTGACGTCAAGACCGCCTTTATTCAATAAGCTCACTCCCATTTCGTTCTCGTTGAAGCGGAATGCGAGTCGTAACTTGACACGCACACATTTTCAATGACTACGTTGGTTTGAACCCGGTCTTCAGCAGTTATAGTGAAAAAGGCTCTCCATTCCACTAAAATTCTTTCAGATTCATACAATACAATTAAAAAAATCAAAACGAGTTGCTACAAGGTGAGGTGCATGGGAAAGTCCAGTCAACAATATGAAAGGGAAACAAAAGTCCAAAGGCTAGCCAACAGTCTTTGTTCAAGCGCTCTACTCCATCCAATTCAGTAGCGGAAACTTAGCAATCTTCTGATTCTAGACATGGTAATATTTAGGTAGAAATCACGTTGAATTTTAAGGTTATTGTAAACTCGGGAATTGCGAAATTTCTCTTTTCAAGAGTCAGAACCACCCTGCACTTCTCTGATTCAGTATTAGTGCGAGCACAACTAGCAGTTGGACACTAGAGCTGCAAGAATGTTTCTTAGTACCTGTTTCTCAAAAAAGCATTTTATTCTATGAAACACCGATGTAGAATTATCTGTTCTTAACTGTAAAACCTAAAAACAAACGCTATGTTTACTGCGTCATTAGGATCGCTGTCAAGAAGCAGCCTCGGTATAGACATTTGAATTAAGAAAAAAAATTACCATGCAGAGTATTTTCAACCAAAATTTCTGCGCTCGGATGAGACTTTCTGCGGGCGTGTCCTTTCTCACATGAGAGATTTTTAAGACTACTTTAGCCAGTTTTTTTTCAAAGTCAATTCAATTATCTCATATTTTTCCAGATATTATGGCATCCAACGAGGCACCCTTTCAAGTTTCCTTCGCTAGGTCGCTTCGAGTATTACAAAAATGGAAGCGATTTCAAACAATGCTCAACTGAATTTAAAAATGACTTGACACAGATTTGTCCAAAATTACTCAAAAATTGGGCCTTCAGCAACTCGCCATCGATTTAATGAACACAGTGAAGTGTAAGAAACCATAGGTCAAACCTACTCTCAACCTCCCCGTGGTGACCACCGGTAACCCCAGGGGCAACTCTGGGGGCTAATGAAAGGGGCCACTGGATAAGACAAATCACCCACTGGGCAGAAGCACAACTTCGTACAGTCTGTAAATGAGGTATAACGTAAATAACTGAATCCATGGTTTCAAACTGGACATTGGAAAGTACGTGCATGTAGCAATGAATGGAATCTCCGCCAGAAGGTTAAAATGACTTCAGGAGGAGGTATGAAGACTTTCTGCTTTACCAATGTCGAGGACGGACGAGGTGCCTCTACGATGAAATCATACCAGCGAAGTGACCAGAGAATCGAAGACGTCAATAAACGCTCTTACTCTCTTCCGTGTTAACTGTTGTGTGCTACATGTAGTAAAAACTATGTGTACTCTTGCTGTACCCTCAATAAGTCCTTGAGACTTGCCCTAATGAGTGGGGAGTAAATATATAAAAAAAATCTATATATAAACCTTGTGTGCATGTTGGTGATTAGACTGAGACCAGAGGAGAAGATTGCATTTGAATTAAAGGATGCAATCTAACGTGAATCGTGCACGTTCCCCTCGACTGCTCCGCTCATGCAAATAGGGCCCCGGTGGTGATTAAAAGCCGAGGGAGCAGTATGCCGTGTCCCCACTCGCCCTCGCTTCGTTCAACCCATTCACCCGTCCACTTAATAACCCCGATGGTGTAGAAGGTAAGTGAATCATCGATTTTCTGCACGTGTGTGTGTGTGTGTGACTATTAAGGTGTCGTACGAACCTTATTGGTTTGGCTACTCAGTGGCCTCCGGCGTCATATAGTCCGCATATGTCAAACCCGTCGAGGGCAATTTATTTGCTTGCACTAGTCATAGACGAGAGCCCGCGATCACGCTTGGTTCAATCCAGAATACACGATCGAATAAGTTGAATGGTGTTTATGATTTGTGTAACCTTGCATCTGGCCATAATACAGCAGGTTCATATTCACATGGATATTTCACATTTAAAAGTTTTGTTTTAATTAAATCAGGATTCGGAAAGGGCCAATCACAAGTTTCCAGTCTACCAAAGTATATTATGAGTTAGAATTAGCCATCTGAAAGAGAAACGTTTTTCAAGTTATTTTTGAAAATTCCTTTTTAGTCAGCCCTATAGCTCTTTGATTTATTGCTCAAAAAGCCACTGCAGGTCGGATTGAGCCCCAGGTTAAAGAAAATCTCGCAGCAGGTGATCGAGAAGACTCTTGACAGGGTAATAGGATAACTATAATGACTTTTGCATATTTAGTCTTCTGTTGAAGGAGCGCAGATCAGGATGACTGGCCCCACAGAAATCGAATGGAGTCCATCTAGAGAGGTCCTCAGGGTGCGATGATCCATGTCAACGGGACAGGTCGTGGAAAAGTGAAGGAGATCAGTTGCTAATGGTGAAAGACTGAGTCTTCTTTTCTTTTAACCCATGAAATTTCCGTCTTATTTTTACTGAAGCACCTGCTCATATCTAATATCCCTCAAATAAACGAGGGTACTAAATTGAAAAATGGTCTCTGGTAGCTTCAGCCGAGCCATACATTGTTTGAACATATCTGTCCGTTGTATAACTTAATCGAATAAGCTATCGGCTCCTGCCTAAATTTTCGGAATTCGCACTAGGGTCTTCAGCTGCTACTAACTGCTGTTGCCTGAAACGACATTCACAAGTCACTCTAAAGGATCAAGCCTCTCGCCTCGTCTTTGCATCCAAAACCTTTGTAATTTGCAAAATGACCACTTCTCAAGATCTATTCTTAAGTCAAGCCTGATGCTTTAATCCGTTCTTAAATTAACTGAACATAAAAAGTATGAATGAGTGTCGCGTCACTGATGTACGATATAGTTACCGATCTCTGAGGAAGCGGGATGTGTAGACCAAAATCATCCTCACTGTGGCTGTTAATGCCAGTGGACTTACCAGAATCCTATTCACCTTCAGAGACCAGCCCTCAAAAGCATCTAGGCAAAGGGTACACGTTTTCCATGCAGTTTTACGGGAAGTTTGAGACTGGATCAGATTAACAATATGGCCTTCCAACCTGAAAGATGAGCTTTTGGTCTTAACAGATGTGTTACAAGTGCAGAAATGCAATCTTTTTACAACTGCACCAACTTCAGATCTTTCATTTACGAATTTCAGTCTGTTTCCTAAATTTTTGTGGAAGGAACTACAATCAGTGCGTCGGTCATTGAGTAACTTCCTGACGTATCTCTCAACTTGATGATTAATGCTTAGAAAAAAAATTGTTGCTTTGAAAACTTTAACTCGTCTGTTACGAACCCTAGCTTTTGGTTCAAAGGAAAGTTGTAAGGTTAACTGCAAAAATAAGTAACATTGGATACTAAAAAACAAGTATGGGACTTAATGAGGAAAAAAATTATAAAAACCGCTCAGTTACGCTAATACACAAGTCAGAACTTTGGAAGCCAGACCTCAACATTCGGGTCACAGTTCGCCATACCTAATTGCAATGAACTAAAGAGGGCAATTAAAAATAGTAGAAATGGATCGGGATGCCATTGGATCTGTCATTTTAATGATTCTATAAAAGTTGGCCAGTTTAGATCACTTAGAACTTTTTAGGTAGAAGCTCATTTCAAAGTCCTTAAACACATGTAAAGCGTTTTTTTAAATTTTACTAATATAATGTAAGTAGAAATTTTTAGTCATAAATCAGAAACTTAAGATGGATAAACGAAAATCTTCATGGCAAAGCTTTAGATTGAAATTTTAATGCAACAACTCTCGAGAGACGAAGTTTTCCTTTCAAATGCGTAATTCCTAAAGTGAAGGGCTAATGTTTTCAAGCGCTATCTGCGTAAACAAATGAGAATGAGGTAAGTTAAAATATATAAGAGCTTATTGAGAAGCTTAATCAGTCCAACCTATACATAAGAACTGAAGCTCTGATGTAAATATCACAGGCTGTACAAAACTGATCAAGCACATCGAAGATATCCGCATAGTGTACGGAGAGGCTTTTGGAGGAAATAACGAAGAAGGCTCCCTTCCACACATTTATGTAATGCAGTCGTTCTACCAGGTGAATAGGAGCTGGTTGCTAACCAGGGCTCAAATCAGGGCTGTAATTAACCAACCGCTATACCCTAGATAGCAATACAGTAGTTCAGCATGTCTGCCTGATGGCTATCTAATCCAAAATACCAGGAAGATTACTTGGAAAGCCATGCGCAGCGACTTTTTAATTTTTTTACGCAATTTACAGGTGTCCTTATACAGAAAATGTTGTTTTTGCCAGATTCATTAACTAATAAAAATGATGACAGGAAACTACTAATACCACTTACTTCAGAACTAGCTCATTCAAGATCTACCAACCGGTCATCCTATCTCTGGAACAATAAAAGTGCAACGGAATTCATAGACAATACATGAGCCGAAATGTTGAAAATCCAAACCAAATCTCAATGCAGCATTAAGCAGATCAAGCAAACACTTTTTAAATTCAAATCGATCATTTGACAAGCTTCTACATGCTAGAATATCGATTATTCTGGGTCAGTTGAACGTATTTGCAAAAGTGGACCACTTATTTTGAAAAATGACTTAAATTAAACCTTGTTAACTTAAATTACTAATTTTCCAAGTTAGATGCGTATAACTTACAATCTATTTAAGGCTCTTCTTCTTGAATTGAATGTTTTCCAAATCAACTTCAAATTTAAGTTTTCGCGTTCCTTGTTGCAAAGTGCTTTGTACGAGAACACAGCCGGTGGTCTAACATGGAGGACGATACAAATACCAAAGTACATTATAAGCATGAAATTATGACATGTTTTACCATTTTTTGCAAATTATCGCACCTCAACCATTATTTTCGATTGATCTAAATGAGCATTAATTTCTGGAAGATGCCATGGAGGCCAAGTTTTTAGCGAACAAGGATGAGGTAACTTCAATCCAGTTTCAATGATAACTAAGAACACTACGTCTGTCTGCAGCGCAATAATAGAATTTATACTTTGGGAGGATTCCTTTTAAAAAATGAAAAGATCCATCCTGGATATTTCGTATAAAAACATAGAATAAAATAGATTATCTAGCCATTAAAGCTACATTTTAATGACAACTTTAACCCAATTCAAGGTAGAGGCAGCCAATGAATGTGACGAGTTTTCCGTGGCTACTTCCCTCAGTTTTTATTGTGCTAATTCTGGCCCCATCCCAGGCTATTAATACTAAGAAAATGATTTACCATTGTTCACTTTTTTCCCTTACGACAACGTTTCAGTCAATAGATTCTCGCACTTACTTTCATACAAAAATGTGGTTAAAGCGTTAAATTCAATCAAAACTATATTTTTTTATTATTGTTAATTGGTTGTACTCGTTTTCCGTGGTGTATTACCATCAAGAACGTTATTTTTTCCTTTGGCATGAAATAAAAGCTCAAGTCACTAGGGCGCAACTAACAGTATTGAGAAGTAAAAACTTGCAAATGACTAATTGGCAGGTGAGAAAAACTGCTTCTAGTTCTCAAGAGATTGCAAAACGTGATGCATGGATGATGGGTTTTGGTGACTGGGCCCTCTGTGTTACTTCTTTGTAAAAAAACCACGCAAATTTATTGATACATGGAGGTGGAATATGCATTCGAAGATTCTTTTGCATTTTCTAAGCTTCTAAGTGGTTTCATTTCAAAGTACATCCATGAAGAGAAATGATCTTGTATTTTATCAAGAACCATATCAATCAGATTTCATGAACTTTTACAAATTATATTTGTATAAACAGGCAAGTACAACACTGAGCATGCGATAGTTAATTTACGGATTTATCAAACATAATTTAAACATTGCTAAAGGAAAGAGGGATTAAAGGTCATTTAGCAGTTAGTCTTGAACAGCATCACGCTGACTGTTCCAATATGGACCAGAATGTACGTATTCACTTCATGGGTGACATAACTAAAAGGCAAACAATTAAGGCGCCTAAATCAGGTACGATTACAAAATGTGCATCCCTACAATCCACGACTCTGGTAAGACCTTTTGCACTGGAATTATAACATTTAGGATATTACCATTTGAAAATTCAAATGAATTGTCCACCGCTTCTATTTAAATAAATTTTGTTTATAATAAAGCATTGCATAAAAAGATTCAGTTTAAAATGTAACTGATTTGATGCACGAAAGGCGGTCTAAGCTAGCAAAAATGTTGTTTTAAACTAGGATAACTGCTAGTAATTTATCACACATCTAGTAAATTGAGACATCAAAGAGTTAGCTCCCAGTATTACATTAATACAAAGGGGCCATTAATGTTCAAGCAGACAAGCCATTTGTATTAAATAGTAGCTATTTCAGCTATTTTTCTGACATGGCAAACTGATGGAGTTCAAAATCAGTTGGTAGGAACTAGGAATTTATTGACTTGATGGTATCGAGAGTCAAAACTTTTGAGCAAATGAGTCTCGCACTAAATGGAAATCAATAGAATAAATTTAAAATAAACAAATTCGAAAGTATGCATTTTGAAAAGTTAAAAAAATAAAAATTACCCGAAAATTGTGGAATTTTTCGGAATAAAGCAAAATACAAGAAAGAACTATTATTTTCAGTACAGTTATCAAGTCGACCCGAGACATTTTGAAGTTAACTGCATAAATTTGAATAGAATTATTTCGGAACCCCTGCTTTAGCTTAAACTTACAGAGTTAATCAGCAAATAGCTAGAAGGAAATTTTGCATCCATATATTACCTGGCAAAATGCTTTCCAACCACGCATTGCCATGAGCGCCCATGCTTCTCATCGAAATATGTTTTGATCATCTTCGCCACTTGGGTCTCCTTGGGATGGATAGTCAGAGCCTCAGTTATAATCTTGGCTGCTTCTGTCTGCTGGAAATCAGACATATCTGAGGACCGGACGATGACCTTATAACCATTCTTGTCATCATTATCACTGTCATCATCAGCGTTACTATTTTTCCAATTCATTGTACAGTTTAGTGTCTACTGATGGAATAGCAATATGTGCCTGGTAGGTGAGTGCGATGCATATCCTTGGAGCGCACAGGCTAACGTGCGAGCATGTATCAGAATTGGTTATTCGAAGCATCCGTTGTCGGGAAAACGCCTACACATGAATGCTCATTAGCATTGCAATTATCCGCAGTATCATAACAGCCTTCAGCTACGATATGTGGGATTTTGAGTTAAACCAGTGCACTACTAGAAAGAAACAGCATGGTTCAAGACAAGACACAAATCCTCCCTAATACTCACTCACGCAGAAAGAGAACTCGTGGCTCCACAATTAACCAACGATAAAAACGCTCTATTTGTGGATGGCAACCACAATTTATCAGTCGAACTCAAGAAATCACCATTTAAAATTCAGTCATGTTCGTGTGAATGTAACAAGCAGATGCAGCAAAATAACTTGGAATTTTCATTCCCTCTGAGATTCACTGTAACTTCAAAGCCACACAATTAGCGAAAATTGCAACACAGTATTAGAAGATAGTGCGTCCGAAATAGTGATTGCATAACTGGCAAAAAAAAGTAGAAGAGCAGCGAACCCTATAGAGGAGTAAAATAACTGCCTCGATTCATAAACCGCGCAAGCGTAAAAAGTAATAAGATGAAACGACGATTAAACCATCACAATGTATTTACAAGGACTCAGCTACAGAAAATACCAAGTACCATTGTCGAATGTATCTATATCGTTTACTGAACTCCCTTTGAGGTAAGTTAAGACTCGATTTTTCATGGTATTCCCGGTGCAGTCCACGGCTCTACACCGTGTACCACTAGCTATGCAAATGTTTTTGACAGCCACGATCGGAGCTGAGCATAACGCTGGGACTAAGTACAGACTTAGAAATATGAGTTGGATTTATGTCAACAATATGACGTTGGCAAGGGTGTTTTGATCGTGCCCCAACATTAATTTTTCTATTTAAAAGCAATTCCCTTCAAAAAGTTTCCATCAATGTACATCGAATTTCCTTTTAAGCGTTGACGGGAAATAAATTGTTGTTCTCTTTAGAAGAGGATAAGTTCTTTCAAGTAGCAACATTATAGAATTCTAAAGGTCTTTAACTTGCATTTGATATATTTTTTTTAACCATTCATTTTATGCAAAGAGCCCATGTCGCTTTAGCGTTTAGGATCTCTAAGTTGGGATTTCATTGTGAGTGACAATGAAGATATAGTTATTGGGGTTCACAGTCATAGGACTGTACTTGTAACAGTTCATCCACTCTCAACTTCCATGCAGCGGCGGTATTTATATATGAATAACTGAAACTGCTATTTTAAGGTTCTGAACGATGTCACGACGCTATTGAATTCCAAGCGGTGGATACCTGAATCCCTAGGGGCAACCATACAGCTGATGGGAGCGTTTTATCGGGCCATTTCTTGTACAAACGTTTTCCAACACTACAAGCATAATAACACAAGGGTGGAAAGACTTAAATTTACCTTTAGTGTAATATCAAAGCATCCAGTAATAATGCTAATCCCGTCAGCTAGTTGAACTAGCTTCTGAATGGAACATGAATGCTCGCCATCATTACAGAGGTCAGTGCTCCCTTGATAAGGTCGAACAAAAAACTGCCTTTTTGAGGTTACAAAACAACAGAGTTAGTGATTAAAAAAATTAGGTTGCATGCATGTGAAAGGAAAATACTCGGTGAATTCAAATTTCAACTTATCTGCAGTCCAATGTTGATAACATCAACCTCTTAAACTAATGGGAATAGTGGCTAAAGAGACCCTGATATTCTACTAGCTGCTTAATATGTGGCAAATTCGACTTGAAGAAATTGGTATCATCCATCATAGCGGTCCAAGATGGGTCTGAGGTCTGTAAATTTAGTAATAGTCTGCTTTCGATGAATTTCATCTCCATGGGCTATTCCTTCCTTTAAAAAAGCTCCATTAGCATTTATATCTACTATTTTTAGTCTTATCAACTAATAACACATGATGAAAATTTACGGCGACTTCCAAATTTGGTAAAATTGAAAGAGTTCAGCTGTCTGCAGGGTCTAGTAACTAAAGGGCTCTACTCAGGCGACTGAAATAATCGCTCTCTTTAGCAATGAAGTGGTGATCGAAATGACCATACCTAGTGATTTTATCAGTTAATGGTGGTCTGGAACAGAATCAGAAACTGCAGGCTGAATTCATGTTTTCATTAAGTAGGTCGACGAGAAGGAATATGACAAGAAATCATCGTGAAGTATTGGTTGTTTCCTTTTCTTAAATGCTAGGCAGTGCTGAATCATTGTGTTACTATGGTATATACTTTCAATCGGATGCATTGTGAAAGAAAGTGAATGCATGCAATAACCTCAACAACGGTAGTGTCATCGTTCAATAGAGAACATTGAGCGAATCAAAGCCAATTTTTGCGATTTTTGCAGAATAAAGCTAACACCGTAAAAGCCGTAATTTTGGGGTGTTTAGCTTTGCATTTCTTCATTACACAATCTCATTAAATACTCAGAATATAGACTTCAACGAATCGACGGGGATCGAGTTTTAATAAAAAAAAATGGTTAGGAACTTTTTCGAATAATAAGTAGTAAATACAGGTTGAAGGATTTATAAGAAAATGAGCAGTTGAAGCTAACAGCGATCTAGTTGTAACTCGAACAGCTTTATGACAAAAGGAAAAAGTTCTCTCTGTAAGTATTGGGAGGGTTTCGGTTCGTGTGGTCCAGTACAATGTCTCTTGTAAATTCTTGCAAGTATTGTAAAATCTGTTCGAAACTGACAATTTCCTAAACTTATCTTAAATACAATGTGACAAAGCCTAGTTAGAAATTTGACTTCTATCAAGACAAATGTGGCCCTGAGTTCCTATTGTAAACCGGAAAACATGATGGTTGGGAATTTTAAGAACCCAAACTTAGCCCCGCCCCTTGGAAAAGGTGGAACTAAACAGACATGGAAAATGGTTGTCTGCATATATGAAGATATCTACAAAAATATTTTACTCCTAGCAAAATGTAACGTAGATTTAGATAGTTAAGAATAAAAATTACTTACACAAGGATATATCTCGTTCCATTTTTTTATTCCCCACCCATTAGGGCAAGTCCCAAGCACTTATTGGGGGTGCAACAGAAGTACAAATAGCTTTTACTACATGTAGCACACAAAAGTTAACACAGAAGAGAGTAAAAGCGTTTATCGACGCCTTCGGTTTTCTGGTCACTTCTCTGGTACGGTTTCATCGTACAGGTAGCAGTTCAACTTCAAAGTAGCACCTCGTTCGTCTTCGAAATTGCTAAGGAGGATAATCTTCATACCTCTTCCAGAAGTCTTTTCAACCTTCTGGCGGATATTTCAATCATTGCTACATGCACCTGCTTTCCACAGTCCAGTTTGAGACCACGAATCCCGTTATTTGCGTCGTGCCTCGTTTGCCAGGCTGAACGAAGTTATCCTTCTGCTGACATAATCGTATTTATACGTCCGGTGGGTGATTAATCCTATCCGGTGGCCCCTTTCATTAGATCCGAGTTGGCCCTGGGGCTACCGGTGGTCACCACGAGGAGGTTGAGAGCAGGTTTGACCACCGCTAATTCTGCTCATCATCTTCCTTGGTTCCTAGAGTTACAAGATATAAATCTTCATTCGATAATTTCGTCTATATTCTCACTCTGACAATAACAATGAACTTTACTGGCTGCTAACAAAGCGAACTTAGTAGTTCGGGTTAGCTGAACGAAATTTATAGAAATTCAGATTTGATATCATCCACCTATCATCGCATACTGGGCAGCAAAGATCTGCTTTCGTAGCCTGCCCTTTTATTGGAGAAATCCAAAATAAAATCGACAATGTCTTATAAACTTCACCAAAAAGTCAGTCCCAATGCTAAGCTAAAAATCTGATTTTAGCCATATCTGAAGTAGATTTTAAAGTACGTATTAACTAAGTGTCTTTCAAAATTTTGGCAACAATTAAATCACCGCTTTCTGCATCGAGATGCCTTGAAGAGGTAATCAAAATTAATGCCACCATCAATAAGATTTCCTTTGCATAGTCTCTGCAGACTGAAATAAGCATTTGTATACTTTTGTATATTAAACAAGTTACATAATAATTTTTTGGTAAATACGACTTCGACTGTTTAGTGTTTAGCTGAACAAATAAAATCAACATATTCGCAATTAGTATGCAATGATTTCTAATGTTATACAGCAAAAAAAAAACAAAATTAAATAAAAATGTGAGCTTTTCTTGATGCTATTAACAAGTTCTATTCAATTTTTTTCATTCGGAAGTTTTAGTGTTAACCTTAGTTTATGGAATTAGTTAATGGGATTCACAAACCTTGAGGTCCTCTCAAAAAGGACTCCTTCATGCTTTCACACGATGACGTGTGATCCGTTTGATGCCTGAGGCCAACCTACTGAAGCCATCAATTCAAATAGGGTGGGTATATAATGCCTAGAGAACCAGATTTTTTTGATACCTCGTCTTCCGGAGAATATTTGACGAAATTATGTCTCAGCAGCAAAAAGCTGTCATAAAGAATGCTGACATGACCCATGAGATGCAGCAAAAGGCCGTAGATTGCGCTCAGGATGCCATGGAAAAATTCAACATTGAAAAGGACATAGCTGCTCACATTAAGAAGGAGTTTGACAAAATTTACAACCCAACTTGGCATTGCATTGTAGGCCGCAATTTCGGCAGGTGCGTTGCGGAAATCATTCATTCAAATATATTTTTGTCATATTTTGCTATATTATTTCTCGTTTTAGCTATGTGACGCATGAGACCGGTCACTTCATCTACTTCTATATGGGCCAGGTTGCTATTTTACTTTTCAAATCTGGTTGAATTTTTCACAAATAAAATTATTTGCCATTGAGGACTACGGCCTTTCGTTTATTGAGTTGGGTTCGCAGTTACTGCGTTGGCAAAGTTACTTCAGACTGAAACCAACTTATCCAAAGCGCAATTGTTTTGATTTGAGGTCCTAAATATGTGACCTTGAAACCTAGCATGGTATAAATATGAGTGGAAAACAAAACCATCTGGGTAACATAAATTGAGCTTGGATTTTCATTTCGTCTTATGAGCAAAACTGTATTAAACCTCGTGAAGTAGCGTTCTCTATCCATGAAAATGACTGAAAAAGAGTAAAGGAAAATACCTGTCTTGATCTGGATATTTCCTTATGAGCTTTGCACGAATGCAGCTTTGGTAAGGATGCAAAAGATGAGCACATAGAAGTACATTACTTTCAAGCTGTTTTTTTGTTAAGAAATTTGAGAAATGGTCAATTATTCAAGGTTTCTGAAAGCCTGCAAGCAAAAACCTTAAGTTAGATCTTGGATTGGCTTCAGTTTCCATTTCTCGCGTTTTTCCTTTTAGTTTATTGAAGCAGTTATTGTGATATTACGAAATAGCATCAGTTTGCGCTTTGACCTCATTTTATTGGATTTCACACTCCTAGAAGCAAAGTGGCTCATTTTTCATAAAATACTTTGTTCTTTTACCACGGAAAAGCCCGAAAGATTATATTCACATTATTATAATATCAGATAGGATTTAGTAGGAGATTTTCAGATTAAGTCTTTAGATAATGCATGGACAAAACTAATAATTTCGACAGTTATTTATTAACAAATATTTTTCCTACATGGAGCATGTTTGTGGCAGCGGCAAATCATTTCGAACTCTTTGTTAACACTAAGTTAATTGTCCAGATTAATGTGACTTAGTAGCATCGCATGTGAAGCTATTGACACATGTGTTGCGAATTGAAAATGTGGTTGATATACCCATTAAAATTGCTAATTGTTTAATTATATCAATGACTTCTATTTGATTTAAAAAAAATTTTGACTGTGAACTAAACTTAAGGCCCTTATGATTGACCAAAGTAGTTGGATACACCTCATACCGAGTTTACACCTTAAGCCAAGAAAAATCTGATACCAGTGGCCTAGATTCTCGAAACACGTACGGCCTACTAATAGATGATAGATTCTAGTAATCACTCGAGATTTGATTTGCACACTCTTTGAAGTGTGAGGCAATTTTACTGCAGTCTTTGACTCAAAAAAATTGAGTGCGTATATATAAGGGAGTAAATGACTTCAACTCACTGTGTGAATCATTGAGTCAATTTAAAATTATGCAAAGCTACGGAGCTTCCGCACAAAAGGCTGTTATCAAGAATGCTGATATGTCGACGGATATGCAGCAGAAGGCAGTTGACTGTGCCCAAGAGGCCTTGGAGAAGTTCAACGTTGAGAAGGATATCGCTGCTCATATTAAGAAGACATTCGATGCCACTTACAACCCCACTTGGCACTGTATTGTCGGTCGAAACTTTGGCAGGTGAGATGAAGAATACTGTGACATCTCATTTTGTGATGTCAACTATGTAAGGAGAGGTTTCTAATATGATTTCCTTTTTCTGATTAATTTCAGCTACGTGACCCATGAGTCCAAACACTTCATCTACTTTTATATGGGCCAGGTTGCCATTTTGCTTTTCAAATCCGGCTAAGTGTGTGAAAATACATATCTGATAATCGTTTTCGACTTCACTCATTCACTCTAAACCCATGGTCAGCGTTTCAAGGTAAATGCATAGACTGAACAAACACACTTCAATTTCCCTCATCAGAACTAACGAAATAATGCCATTAGAGAACCGCAAGTTATTAATCTTGTTGGTGAAATAATAAAAAAAATTAAAGATCCAACATAAAATGTGGTTGTAGAACTCCGAAAGAAGAGCCCACAGAGAGAGAACTAGTTGCAATGATTCCGTTATGCTTATCAGTGAAGTATATTTATCGATGCTGATGATTACTTTGGCTCTTAGAGAAAAATTCCTAATTGGAAGCGCTAAGGCAGATAGGCACAAAGGCACTTAAGTAGTAGTTCATGCACCAAGCTTACTTTGAAAAGAGAGGAGAACACGCAACTGCGTTTGCTCAGGGAACACGCTGAATGCATTAGCACTTCGGAAAGCTATCTGCCAAAATTCTGTGTGGTATTGTGCAATCGCGTTTTTGCAAATGCGCATGAAATGCTAAACAAAGTGTTGAACGTCGACCTGGAACTGTGCATGAATACTAAGGCTTAAGCACTAAAGGCACGGGTGAGTAATGTAAACATAAACAAGTGTACCGTTGTACAAGAGGTAGATTATGCCAATCATTTACAACAGTGCCCATTGGTACCCTCTTCTAAAGTTAAAAGAGCAATAGATAAGGGATCATTTAATCCCAAAAATTTCTGACAGAATCAAAGAATTGAGTAGGCTATTGAATGTTTAGTGCTGAAATCGTAAATTAAATGGAGGAAGAGAATTTGTCGTTTAGTGGTACAGATAATGGCGAGTGAATTTATGTTAAGTATTAAATTTACTTTCAAAGGCGGGTTAAACCATACGTTCAGCAGGACCGCTACACATTCACTTGCTCGTCAAGGCATCAAAGGCTGCAGTATTTGGTGATACAAAAGTTAATAGGTTGGGAATTAGTTCAGAGCTGCTGGCTATGGCTCTGATGAGAAAGTTATCGTTTGGTATCAGGGAAGATAAATACCCATTTGACTATCTGAATAATTTAGAAGCATTAACCATAAAGGGATATCGCTGTAGAGTGATCCAGCTTATGACTGGGAAGTACAAGTGTGGATAACGGCAGCCGAACTTTTTTGGCAGTAAGCTTTTCTTGGTTATCATTCTCCTAACTCAAAGAACATGTCTTGAATTAATACATATTTTCTCTTGAATCAAGCGCAGATGGTTGTGGTCAGAGTGACACTTCGATTCAACGACAATTTTTTAGCACCTTCTTATGACTTTGGCTCCCTTGAAGAGCTGCATTTATTTGAGTACTTCTTAACAAAGCAATCTGATTTTTGGCGGGGCATTAAAAGGAGCCTTCTATCTGCTAAATATCTTCATTTTTACCTTTCGTCTTTGATGATCTAGTGTCTTATTAAGAACATAATCTATTTCTAATAAATTTCAAATCTATTGAATTTACCTTATCGTACCGGTTCCATGATTTCAATGTAAATACAAACAGCATGTGTTTTGTGCAGATCGAGTTGATCTGAAACAGCAGTGTAGGAACAAATTTTTATTATATTCTAAAGAATACATCATTTAGCGCGATTTACGATTGTACCATGGGACTGAAATCTCAGGGATCTGTCTAGCTTTTGAGTTAATGTAAGTTTGGGTAAGGATAAGGCCTTGATAATAGTCCTGAGGATTGGGTAGTTTTAGTTTAAATATCTAAACAAAAGCATGAAGTGCCGAAGTTTGCTCTCGGTGCAGGATGACAGGTGAAGTTATGAGTCGAGACAGCTGTCAAAAGGGAATGGGAAGAAATAGTGGGCCAACTAGGTGCCGTAGTTTTGGCCAGAGCCTGAGCAGATAGGCTTTATTCTTTGATCTACTAAAACATTTCAGTAGCATTGATGTAGTCCTTATTCTGACGAAAACCAACATTGCCTATTGTCCTAGTTGGTTTGACTCTGAGCCTTTTATGAATATCGGATAGTTAATTCCAATTTATACTAGGGCTGCATTCAAAATAAAATATATGTCAAACCCATAATATTAAGGAAATGATTCCATTTATTCTCAGGACCAGAAGTTTCAATTCTCTCCAAGCTTGAATTTCAAAGATAAACCTAATTCTGTGAAAGCAATTAAGCGCAAAAAAATTGAACCAGGTCATTAACAGGAACGAGTTAATTTAAGATCCCAAATGCAAGAAATTGTCTAGAGAAGAAATAAGTATGAGAGATGTTAAAATGTCATGAAGAAAACCAAAACCTAGTGATAAATCCAACCCGAAAGAGTCTCATCGAAATTTCGCAACATCGACATCATCGTTCAATTTCGGTTTGATGGAAGTCATCATCCCATTATGGCTACTTAAGTTGGTTTGTCACGATCGTTGCCCATTATAATGCTGAAATAAAACAGACGCATGCCTGAGCTTCAAATTCAAGCTAAAGAATATCACTATTTGTGAGATTACCGTATGATTATTAAACTGACCAACTATGAGCCATCCATTTCTGGTGCTTGTTTTTTCTCGGATTTCCGCAACGAATGATGAGAACATCATTTGCGAGATGGCTATTCTACTTAGTGCTGATTGTAGACCGATGCTGCTTTGCAAAGTTTTGAAAAATCGTTTTGCTGCACATTAGATTTATGATTTTTTTCAAGTAAAATAGTTATTAAAAGCTAAAAAATGGCAAACAAATATAGTTTGGTTTCAGATCTCAACGTTAGCGTTAGCCCTGTGTAAGAAATTAAAAGAATAGCATGCAGTATTTCACTAATTCATATCATGTTCAAATAAAGGCGGAATCCTCCATAAAATGATATTGTACATTTTGGTCAAAGTGACCATCGCCAAATCAGAGAGGTCAAAATCCGAGATAAGTGTTTACATGCAAGTACTCGAAAGTGCGCCAAATACTATTAAATATTGCATTGAAATAATTGAAGCGATTCATAGGGACGGATTTCAGAATGTCTTTGATGGGTGGGGATAAAGTAATGCGATTTAAATCGTATCGCTAAAAAATATAGCATTCCTTAAGGACAAACGGTGGTTTCCATACTGATTCCATGTGTTTGAATGGAATCGCCCATTATTTAGCATTCGATACGTTTTAAAATAAGGTGAGTATTCCTTATCGACCCTTGTATCTGCTGCAATACACTCTCTAACCAGCACCTCTTTGTATCTATTTAATATTCAAATGTGCTTTTGAGGTCAACTGATTTTCCTATATCCCCTGTCAAGTTGGAGGTTCAAAGTCAAAGATTTGCACATTCACTTGGATTAAAATGGCAAATATGAGCTATAGGAGCCTTCAAAAGTCAGCGGTTATTGAAGGTAGTAGTGGCAGTAGCCGTAGATCCGACAAATCTAGAAAATCAAGCATATTGTACCTACGGCGTGGGGAGGTGGAGGTCAAGGTGTTCTGTTACGCCCAGGTCCACACTCTTGTTCTGTTATGAATAGTCATTCCTCCCAACTTCCTCCGGCAAATTCCCAATAAAAAGTCAATCAGGCAGATTGTGGATTGGTCAATCAGTCACTGGCTGTCTGTAAAGCAACCTCTTTCTAACGAAGTACAAGCCGAGGTTTACAGCTAAAGGTAACTCTACGTAAGCAACAAGTCATTGTTGATATGAGTATGATCGGCTAAGGTGCTGCAAGGGCCAGAGTTCTCTAAGCTATAAGACTGAGACATTCAGGCGAACTAGTTATCTGTAACTTGCGTTGGCGTGAAACATCTACGCATGGGTTGCTAACTCCTTTAACGGAAACGGAGACCTTGAACGGAACTGTTTAGAATAGTTACTTTAATCATCTTGGTACCTTTTCTTTAGAATATCCTCAGCCAGTACGGAAATCTCAGACCTAGAAATACAATGAGTGTGAAAAATCAAGGCACAGAGACGTATTTGGTCTGTGGTAGCGAAAATGAATGGAGCAATCTTTAGTTGAAAATATAATAGACTTGTTGGTTGTCGGAGTAGATAGTGGAAAACAGGACCTTTGAATCGGTTTCCTTAAAGGACAGAAACTGATATCACTGTCAAGCAAAGTGGACTATGCAGACAGCAAAGTAGATCCTTTGTTTTGACAATGGAATGCTTACTTATTCATTTCTGTTGGCCTAATTAGAGAAGGGGTGCCTTGATGATGGTCGGCGTACATTGGAAATCGCTAGAGAAATCTAAAGAAGAAGATAAGGCCATAATCCACCTCTTTGAAGCCGCTCATTTCATAATATGCTGAGAAATATCAAATCCCAATGACGTGATATCAATTTATCTTAGCTTTATGCAAAATAATGCCTCAAAGTAGTTTTTTTAAATGCTCTGAAGCGCCCTAAATTTGTGATCTCGAGAATTTAGAATGTTCCTGAACCGTAAAGTGTAATGGCAAGGGAGTTAGAAGCCAGAGAACGGCATTGATATTCTTGTCACAAGCCAACCCATAAACTTTAATTAACCATCGAGGAAATGCCACTGGTGTTTCTGACAGTTTGGTGCCTTTGGTTTGGTATATATATATATGATCAGTAGGGAACTGTTTAAATCAGAGAACCAGGTGAACCATGATGAGCCACAGCAACGTTGGCAATAAGGCTGTTGTCAAAAATGCTGACATGGCTGATGAGATGCAGCAGAGAGCAGTGGATTGTGCACAGGAAGCTATGAACAAATACAGCATTGAAAAGGATATCGCTGCACATATTAAGAAAGAATTTGACAGGATCTACAATCCAACGTGGCATTGTATCGTCGGTCGAAACTTTGGCAGGTGAATTGAACTTCTAAACTATATCACATCAAATGACAAAGCAATTGTATATGGTGCATTTCTTACAGCTACGTTACCCACGAGACAAGACATTTCATTTACTTCTACCTGGGCCAAGTCGCTGTTCTACTTTTCAAGTCCGGTTGATGGCTATTGTGACTCAATAAAGTACCCACTTCATACAATACTTTTTTTGCAGTGTCTGAAAGAAGTGGACTTTTTAAAATTTTGCTAAGCTATGATCTAGCATCTGATGCAATCATTAAAAAGCGTTTCGATAATACTGATGAAAAGACCCATGTCGTTTCCATTTCATCTACTGAAATAAGATTAGTAGAAGGGTAAATTCTCAAGGTTGTGTGATTCTTCTAGGAAAAGCTTTTTTATTTGGGTTATTTTGTTGAAACAATGTTTACTTAGTTGTTTGGATTTTTTTCGTGTTATGGAGTAATCTTTGGTTCTTCGGAAACTTTTGGGTTCCTGGGCTCAAAGTGGTTGAACGAACTGGACGACAAGGTTCGATGTGTATAGTTTGCTAGGCTATAGGTACTTGAAGTAGGGAGCGATTGCTTATCACACCATGAAGTGCTATATTCCAACGATTATCCCAGGAAAATCCTTTACAAATAAAGCACACTAAAGGCTGAAATAAAGTTGAGGTAAGTGATGCAACTAAGTCCCTTTCAGTTGGATTGGTTTATTTCAGATCCTTTGAGGATTGTTAGGCGTGTAAGAAAAATATATTCTGCTTCCTGTGTTTACATCTAGCTTGGTTCAGTACCTCATGCACGCTGGCTAATACACGAAAAACCAAACAAGATGGTCATAACAGCTCAACTCTGTAAATGACAGGATTCTGGTGAAATAAATGTGGGGTTTCGCTTGTCCAGCAGAGGTCAGACAATATCCTTTTACCTCAGAAGCTCTTCCCAAAACTTAACTTCAAGCAAAGGTAGCTTTAGCAGCATGGTCTAGCAGTTTACAAAACCAAATACTCTGAGTCCGAAAAACCGCATCTTCCCAACTATCCATCTTTTGTCAGTCATATTAAAAATTGAGCAGTTAGTTTCTTTTCAGAGATGTCAATGATGCTAGTGTGCTACACATCCACAAGGTGCTAATTTCTGTATTAAAACTATTGATGTCGCTAAAACTCTACCTTGAAACATGCGTGACAGTAAAACCGATTAAATGAATCCAACCGTTGAAGCAGTCATGAGTTTTGGCAATCCAACAGGCGCTAAGGTATGCAAAGACTGGAGTTAATGGATGAGGCCAGACTACTGAGAGAGGTGCACCCATTCACATTCAAGTAAATGAGCAAGTGTTTGCGAATTACAATGTAAATCACATATGAAAGTGGAGTTTTTCCAATCAGGCAAAAAGCATTGCCAGGAGAAGACTGAAAGTCAGGAACTCAAATCCCCAATTTTGTTGCCAAATCGGGGAAAATTGAACTGGTAGTTAGGTTTTGTCAATCTAATGTACCAGTCCAAACGATTTCACGGCAGAGTAGTTTAATACACATAACGGCCAATTCAGATTACTTCATCTGCAGCACCAAAAGAGCCTAGTGTCCCATGGTGGGCGATTTTCTGTGGAATAATAGGGTAGAAAATAAGCAGATTTTGGCTCGAACTTATCAAATTCGCTTGTTTTTACCTAACTCAAGGCAACGAAGTCTATGATTTCCCACTGACACCTAAATACTAATCTCGCCCGGGCTTCACAGAGCTGCACCGATAATTGCGGAGAGAAAAAGTCCATGGAGTAGGAGGACCTATTTAGAAGGAAGCATCGAGTGGCTTCTCAAAACAGAATTTTATTATCACCTTGCGTCTTATCATATTTGGCCATATAACAAATAAATATGGTCTCTTTTAAAGTGGTACCATATGCAGAATAAATGCAACCACCCGACATTTTATTTAAAATACTTCCTCTCCCAGATCGGTCTACGATTGCATTCGCACGAAGAAGAACACTTCGTCTTCTGTCTAAAGCATGTCTGTTACATGTACCTTGTGAATATGATTGAAAAATAGGAGTGAAGTATACCATTTGCGTTTTAGTTCTGCACATGGTTATAAAACTACGAAATCAGGTCAAATTGTGCAGGTCAATTAATATCACATTCATGCAGAATATCATTGATCGTGGTACGGTACTGTCCTAAGACAAATTGCTAATTTCTATGACGAAACGATTGAGGCTACTTAAACCCAACCTTAGAGCATGAATAACAGTAAAACCGCGTCAGGCGAGATCCTGCCAGTTAAATGAGTTCAATCGCTGAAGCTGCCATGAGTTTTGGCAATCCAACAGGCGCTAAGGTATGCGTAGACTGGAATTAATGGATGAGGCCAGACTACTGAGAGAGGTACACCCATTCACATGCAAGTAAATGAGCAAGTGTTTGTTAACGAAAATGTGAATCAAGCACGAAAGTGGAGTTTTCCCAATCAAACATAAAGCATTGTGAGGATAATAAGATTGAAAGTCGCATATCCAAATCTACAGTTTTGTTGACAAGTTGGGAAAATTTGGCGGGTAGTTAGATTTCACATATTCTAATGAACCAATCCATAGTTTTTCAAGATAGTGCAGTTTAAAGTATTTAACACCACAAGTCAGGCAGCTGATTCCGATTATTTCATTTTTAGTACCCATTGAGCCTAGTGTCTATGCTGTCACTGGATAGCTACCTTTTGATCAACCAATTGACATAAGAGTTTACATCAGATTTAGTCGGTGACTCTGAAGGCTAGAGGAGGTTGATTTCACTGATATTTGGAAAAATGACAAAAAATGTCGCTTAAAAGAGGCTCCTATTTCAAAACAAATTGAATCATCCGTCACTTTACATAAAACCCTTCTTCTATCAGATTTGGTATATATGTACATTCTCACGAAGTAGAGCAACCCTATTCTGATTGAATTGTGCCTATTCCACGATTATTTTGAGTAGATTTTTTTGATACAATCTCATTGTAAAGTAGGTGTAAATCCTGGCATTTCCACCGCAAGATCAATTATAATTATGAGGGTATTAATTCTAAATTGACAATCTAACCACTCTGGAAGCGCCGTTTTAGATCGGGACCTAGTTAATCGACTTTCGAGCAGTACAAGGTGGTAAAACAGGGATGATGAGAAATAATAATGGTGTTGCCATGCTTGATTTCATCGAATTTCTCTAATCAAAACTATTGGACATTTATTACGGTCCCTTTTGTGGGTTCGCGTACCAATTTAACTGCCTTATTGAGTCGTTAATTGAGACGGCGAAGATTGACGCGATGGTGGATATTTCTATCAAGTCACAAGATATGGATGTGACAGCATCTTTGTACGTTCATGAAATTTAAGCAGCATGACTGATAGTCTGTCCGCTAAAATCACACAAATCCCTTTATTTGTATGACAAGCTGTCATTTTCAATTTATTCATCCCTAACTAGCCCCACAGTTAATTAATTTAAATATTAAAAAGGTAAAAATGAGTCCCGTTTCCAAATAATCCAAGTGTATAAGCATTAAATAACCCACTTTGTTGCTTCTAACAATAGTCCTGAACCATTTCCCATTGAAAAAAAAAGTTCAGAATTCGATAAATTCGTGAAATTTGACAATTCGCTATCATTTACTCTCGTAGTTCATTCACATTCCATTCAATTCCAAGCTCAAACCATGTATTCTAGTCTTTTCAAGTCGTTGAGCTTTTGAATTTGCTTCATACATCATTTGTTTGGCATCAGTTCTAACGTTTCTTGTTAAACGAACAAGTTTTGCCCACTGAAATCAGGTTTTAGAGCTGCCGAAAATTAGCGCTTGTCACAAGTAGTTATGCTCTTTTGTGAAACGTATATTCTCGAACGGTTGTTCTGTCAGCACCTTTTTTAAGTAAGAACTTTATGCAAATTTATTAACCACATTTCAGATTAGTTATGTGTTGACTGTTCGCAGTTGATTAACACATGTAGATCTCCAAGGTTAGGTTGACTTGGTCCATTAGTTCCGAAACACCTTCTGTATTTTTTATGACAAGTGTACACCCTTCAAATCATGCTGATAACATAAATTTAATCTAGTGTGTTTAACTAATCAGAAAGTAAGCTCTCTGTATTTTGCAATGTTGTCTGCCAAATGCATATGATGGAGAGAGGATGCGCGATGAGGAGTTTGAGATCTAAAACCATCATCCGTAATAAAAAAGTTTTGAGATCAGCACCACCATACTTCTGAAGCACAGCCTTGAAAATGATAAGGGATTTCGAAAACGAACGAAAAAAGCAATACATAAGAGGACAGTAAGACTTTTGAAATCCTAAACACTCAGGAGGGAAGTCTGGTTTCGTGCTGTGATCCGCTATCAGGTGTATTTGTCTTCGAATGAAGACGCTAACCTAAAATATTCTCTTCAAATGACCTCATGCAGAGAGCACCAACTCCACTTCTTCCTTCGCTAGAAATCTCATCGAAACCCATGTATGAATTGGTTCCACAAGATGCTTGTACATTATAGCATCTATGTGATTGGCGACCCTTCATTTGGCACCACGATTACTTGCGAGGCATGTAAATAGTGCCATTGAGTAAGACTGACTTTTCCTACCTAAGAGTCTCGAAGACTTTGATGTTTACTATGTATGGTAATCCTGAGATGGTAGATCTAAATCAGCAAAACAGAAATAAATCATAGTACCCTAACTAACTAACTAACTAACTAACTAACTAACTAACTAACTAACTAACTAACTAACTAACTAATAGGATAAATCTTGAAATGCATGCATATGAGAACATTAGAAATACACTCCTGTTTGCAGGTGTAGACAGTAGTTTATTCAATAGTTTTCTCAATCAAAAATGACTGCAATCCATTCTCACAAAACTATCCGGTACTTCTACTTTCCTATTTCCATTCTCATCACTTTAGCTTCTCAAATGTATACTTAAGACTAGTTTTGATGCTTATTTAAGCAAAAAATTCCTTACCTAACGCAAACGATTAAGATTATTGTTACATTTAATGCAAAAACTTATACTGCTCTGAATGCGTCTGTATCTGTCAGACCCACTACGAAGGCGATATTTACCCTGTGCTTATAACCATTCTTCGGTAAACGCGGATTGAAACAAGTGATATTAAATAAAACTGCAGTATTTTAACCTAGGACTATATTGTTTTATTAAAATAGTAGAACCGCGTCTTTGATTGCACATTGCTACTTAAGAAAAATGGGTATTATGGGTCAGATCAGGTTCGGCTCTGGGAAGGCTATTTATAAACCACTTCAACTTCATGAGATCCAGAGTTGATTTCAACAACACGATATCAATTTGCATATGTTTAGGAGTTAGACAGCTAAACTGAAAACGAATGCAAATAGCATGCCAATAATGCCGCTTAAATGAGACCGGAAACATCGAGAGTAGCAGTGCCTACCAGATTCCTTCCTGATATAAGTAGCAATATTCTTCGACGTCGAACGGCAAACACAGTGCAGTTGACTGGTGTTTCCGAGTTGAAGACGCTAGCCTAGCTCCCCATACCGTAGTTATATGCTATCTTATAAAATTTGGTCACTTAATATCGTCACCATGGTGTGGAGGATGTCACTGATTTAAAACAAATAGAGAGGAAATCGATCCTCTCAGATACAACAGCGGCTTAGTCCCCTGTGTTAATCCAAGTTTCAATGGCACTTTGATGAAAACTCACTTGATCAAGCTAGCAATTGCGAAGTAAAATCAGATTTCAGCACTTCGTCAGTCTAGGAGGATCATCATCTTCCAGCGTATATCCAGCTCAGCTAAGCGATGATTTACGATATCATAAATCCCAAAATTTGCAAGATATTGATTTCAAAGAAAGAGGACTCATAAATTCTGAAGAATTGATATTTAGGCATCAACCTGATCAAGAGTCAATTTCTCTATCTCAGTGATCAAATCAGGAAAGCCGCTGATCATACGTATTTTTAACGGTTTTATGAGCTTGGGGCTAAAAGCAATCCGTATTTTTACATAGCTTATTTCGTATTCGGTAGAATTTACGGGCTGATCAGACCTGAGCTGATGACTGAGCTCATTCAAACCCACCAAGTTGTTGCCTGGGCTATTAATAAATCCGTTACTAAAGGAAGAATCAAATCAGATTTGGCCTTATTCACTTATGAAAATATTTTCATACAACGGGTCTAAAGTTATGTGACCTTTAAGTTAGTTGTTTTCGAAATCTCTGCTACTTCATTCAGCTAATAGTTGATAAGTAGACATATCGACATGTCTGCATTAGAAGAGGTTCATTCCTTGAGTCTTGCTGTGAAAACGTGCGTTCGTTGATACAGCGGATGCAAATCGCCACTCATGTCATAGATCTTGACTTAGTAAATTAACGATGCTGATCTTCCAAGTTCATCCGATGAAAAATGAATTCAAGGAAGTGAGACCCTTCATTGCTTTACCACACAGAAGCTTCCTCATTCTACTTCTATGAAAACCTCTTGGTCAGCCTATTTCTGTTTGCTTCATAATTCAGTCATGTCAAACATACATAAAACAATGCACAACGTGAAGTCCAAGACTAATCGTCAATCTGTGAGTCGCCGTCCACTGCAAATACGTTGACAGCGTAGTCTTCAAAGCTGAATAACAACGATTAAATCCCCCTGATAACTCCTTAAAACGAAGTATTTATGGCCATGTGTATACGAATACAATAAACACAAAAACATCACCACCTGCTTAACTCATTTTCTAAATCAAACACAAAAGAAGAATAACAGCTGACAATTAGAATCTTTTCTATTTATCCAACTGGATCAAGTGAAATAAAACGTTTAGCTTCAAGTCAGGGCATAGACTTTGTGCACTTTGAAAAAATTAGCCAGATTTGAAGAGGAGAATCGCAACTTGACCAATATAGAAGTAGATGAAATGTTTCGTCTCATGTGTGACGTAGCTGAAACACATAGGTACAGTGCATCATGATGATATTCAATGAAGTACCAGTTAAGGTAATAAGATTCATACCTGCCGAAATTTCGGCCTACGATGCAGTGCCAAGTTGGAGTGTATCTCTTATCGAATTCCTTCTTAATATAGGCTGCGATGTCTTTCTCAATATTGTACAGTCGCATTGCATCCTGGGCGCATTCGATAACCCTCTGCTGCATATCATCCGACATATCAGCATTCTTGACGACAGCTCTTTCCTTGTCGGATCCGTAGCTTTGCATAATTAGGAGAGTGCGAAAGCGCATTTAGCTAGATGTTGTTATTTATATACTTGGTGCTGGAGGTGGCTCAGTCCGAGTTTTGCAGTAGACTTGCCTCAAGTTAGCAAAAAATCTTCTGTGCTTGTATGCAAAAACAAATTCACTTTCTACCGAATCAGAAGTGTTGTTCACGAGAGCGTATTTTCCTGAACAGGGCGACAGGAATCTTATGTAAGCACACTTCGGTTGATCATGAAAATTAAAATAAATTCTTTCTAATCTGTATTGCAGATAGGAGGTCATGGACGTCTTAGTAATTGGAAGTTCAGAACTACGACTAATTAGGTCGGGCATAAACAATCCACTTTCAACGGTTAAAGCGCTGGAGGCCAGGGAATCGCAACTGGGTCAAATAGTAAGCTGAATCCATTATTAAAACATACCTTAGAGAAAAATAGATAAAAAGTCGCTTTGTTGGGTTTAGTGTTTTTAATTTATAGACTGCAAGCGAAGGAGGATTAGCAATTTATCCAGTAGTTGGTACCCTTGATTGAAAATATTCACGATAAAGTACACATTGGAGGCGCTGCTTTCCCATTTCAGTCCCTTTAATCTGACTATGGCAGCTAACGTTGCCGACATCAGACTGGATTTTAAGGAAGACCCTATTTCTTTTGTTAGCCTGTCCATGGCAAGTCCAAAATGTGCATATCTGAATACCTATTCAAAGATGATGGACTTGTTTCTTGTACTAAATATGTGTTGAATCAGATATTACTTCTCCAAATTAGCAAAAGTGTGTTGGTTTGGTTTTTCGACATTCATTAAAAGCTTGGAACTCAATCAGTGCCAAGCAGGTACTTCCTTGCTTTACCAGGCTATCAGCTATCTTGTAACCTTGGTACTCTGAGTAATTTTGTGGCTCATAATGGAGTCTCCGAAAGCGAGAGATATAATTTGAAGGAATTAGTCAGTATGGATTAATTTCAGAGCCTGAGGGGTAATAATACCATCTTGGTCGTCAATTTTTCACAGTTCAGGACAGCCTTCGAAGAGTTTGTTTGCCACACACTAATTTTTATGGTGATTATATTAAATTTAATAAGGTATTCGTCCAGCTACTAAGCAGTTTTCGTCATTCATTATCTTTAAAAATAACCCGAAAGTGAAGTTTCCCACTATTTTTTTTATAGAATCTCAGATTACTTAATTTATATTTAAAAGTTCAATAGATTTCTCTTATTTGCCCCACCCATTGGGCTAGTCCCAAGGACTTGTTGGGAATACAGCAAGAATGCAAGAGCTTGTACAAGAGCTAGACAATTAAACATAGCATAGATACTGAGTATTCCATTTCAATAACTCAGATTTAACTCCCTTTTCGCTGGAACTTTTGTGTAGTCTTAGCCTACTTGTGGCTGTCTCTATCTCCTCCATTGGAATTGGGGAGTCTCTCGGTAGAAGATCATAGTTTTTAATTTCTTCGGTGGTTCCGTCCCTAAACAGTTGCTGGTAGCGAAAGGCTAGATCTTTCGATCTCAGTAGTATCCTTGCACTTTGTGTTGTCCATGAGGAGTTTTCCCTCATTATATCCTACAAAAGCATGAAGGCTTTTCTAGATTCTCTCTCTGCCAGGTATACTGGATAGCCGGTTATTCTCCCTTCTTGATATGCTTGCTTCCATTTTCGAATCAGATTCTTCACCCTGTTTCCTTGCTCTTTGTACTTCAAGAATGTTTCTTGATATGTATTTGAGAGCCAATTTGTTCTTAACTGCTTTTATAGAAGGAGTTCTTAATCTCTTATCACGTATAGCTGTTTACCATCCGTTTGTCTTTCACTTTGCGTTTTGTCTCGCTGTTTTGATGGCAGCTTTTCTTATAGATTTCAAGATTTCCTCATTAGTATTTGCCAAAGGGTCCTGAGACAAGTCCTTAGCACTTTCTAATATTTGATTTGCCTTTCTAGAAGCTCGCATATCACTTATTGGGAATAAGTATGACCTTTTCACCAGAACAAAGTCAAAAATAGCACCTTCCCTAGTAGGATGGTACCAAGTCAGTCTTCGTGAAGTTGGTTTCCGAAAGGAACTATTCATCAGGCTTAAATTGTACTCTTGGTGTAGGTCTAGTAGCCTTAGTCCGTTCTCTGTGGTGTCACCTCGATCGGTAAATAGACCGATCAGTTTGACGCTAACGTTACGGGTATCAGGGCCAATCTGCAATTGAAACCGTTAAGGATAATTATTTGTGTACATTTAGAGAGAAGTAATCTAGAGGTTTTGGCCACAAGTTTGTAGAAGAATTCGTTAACCATTGCATGCTCCGTGGACTCGGTCGGAGCATAGCATCCCATCAGTCCAACTTTACTCCTCCAATTAGGAGTGTTAGCGTGGCAAGGCGACAAGGCGTTCATTGAGATAGCTTGGGGGGATGTGGGTCTACTGTGTCGCATATCTGTCGTATGTAATGTGTGTATATATCAAGGCGGCATAGAAGCCTAAACCAGCTAACTTGAAAAAGGATTTTTAGGCTGTAAACGACACATTCGCCTTAGTTCATCCCAATATATAAATATTTTATTTATAACTGAAGGCTGACTTCACATTTACCCCTAGTTTATTCGGCCAGTTCTACTTAAGCTCAGTTTACTTCCGCCTTGAAGTCAAGTCCATCACTCTGACAGTTTCAAAAGGAAAATATAGCGATATCAAACTGATTTTATTCGATCCACAATATTTGCAAAATTAGCTAACTAAATTCCACCTAGTTACGTCTTAACTGACAGTCGAAATCACCTACTAGAGTAGGATTTACCACACACCTGTTGACACTTGCTGAAGTCATCGGTTGTTCATGATACCCATCAAACCGTGCGTCTAATTTAAAGAGCAATGTCGTAGGTAGTATGACCGCCGCAGTCATGGAACCTTGGTTCAACATGAAATTCTTAAATTATTATGGGTAGTGCGATGATCTGCGGAAAACGTGTTCAGTTTTCGAACCGTCGGGATAATTATGATCCATTTTTTACAACAGCTGCAATTTCCGCTAACAAAGAGTTAGTGACCACTAAAATAGGGCATAGATAAATCAGAGATTAAAGTTCACCAGGATTGGTTGTAACTTGGTAATTTATGTTATCTACTTGTGCATGAGAATTTTAATGTTTCACGACAAGGAGCTGACTACCAATGAATACATTGATGAAGGCCAAAATAGTAAGACTCAAATGGAGAGTAAGTCTACTTGACTCCATATATGGCATAGAGATAATTTATCCTGCCAGAAGTCAGAAGCCAAAATTAGACACATTGAGATATACAGAACAATAAAAGCCCCCAATTATTAACCCCAAACTGGTACAAAGATTGAAGTAAGCGATTGAAGTGGAGGAGCTAGTGGAGGATAATATTTATTTGAACATAGAGCCTTACTTAGCTAAATTACTCTTTGGTGGGCTTCGTCCAGAAGTAGGTGAAATTCTGGTGTATGGTCTCATATTGATCACTAAGAGACTTGTTAGAGGTGCCCTCTGTAAACAGTTGCCGAAGCAGCCAACATGCATGCGCCCAGATACATGTTTTTCCCCAACATATACAGCGCTCCATTGACTGCAAACTTTCACTTATTTCTCTGATCGACAGACCCACTGGATTTTGCATTTTCTAGATCTAACGGTCTTGCTTAATTACTTTTTTTACTAAGTAGTGAGAAATGAGTAGCCATTTCAGACCCTACCGAGATCTCATGTTAGCTGACAGCCCTATGCGCCCTGAAAACTACTACCGTTACCTTCAGGCCATGGCATGAATTTATAAAACAATGCAAATAAAATGGTGGAATAATGAATGAATGCGATAAAGTCTGCTCTTGTGTCCAATTCGAACCCAATGGTAATATCTGAGAGATCTATCATTAAGAAAACGATGAGAAGTAATCATTCTTGAAATATTGAAGAGATTCCGATCATTGTACTTTCTTACACTTTGCAAAAGTTAGTTTGAAGGAGTGGAGATTTAAGAGCCGCCCACCGAAGTATCAGTGGTTGAATCAGGTTTAATCTATTTTTGGGCTCTTCTCAGTAAAACCAGCATTGTAGGAATGAGTAATTGGAATAAGTGAATGCAATATCATGATCATATTGATTGAATGAGTCCCAAGTCCCATCTTTTCATAATATTTGCTGATATGCCTTGGTTATTGCACTTTGGCAAATCAATGTATGGGACAACTGGAAGTGTTGAATCCGCCTTCAGTGGCAGTCACTCCACTCAATGATTATCTTGCCTACATTATTTCCTCAGCTTAACTTCGTGTTGTCTGCGTTTTAGGTAAAAAAGACCCAAGTTGGATGTAAAAACTGCAAAATAAACTAGCATACATGGGCTTAAGCGAATTGCGAATTTCAATTCATTGTGTGAACTAAATTTGAAAAATCTGTGAAAAAAGGTATTTGAAATATGTAACAAGCTCTTGAGTCATCTTTCATCAAGCAACGAAAAGCAGTTTATTCCACCAATGGTTGAGCAGCTCCTCTTAACTTTCGAAATTTCTTGATTGCTAGTTAGTTGACTTTCATGTCCAGGGAAACTTCCTCAAAGTAAGATGATTTAATATAACTGACAGTTTTACCACCTCTAAAATTTTAAATACAAGATCATCGTCAAACAAACTTGGTTTACAGAATATGATATTCACATTTTTCCAATTACTATCGCTGCATTATTCTGACTGAAATTGCGATGATTTTCATTGGGAAATTAAACATCGGTTAATCTTTTAGTTGGACACAAATGAGCCTCAGACTTATGAATTTAAGTTACAACTTTGGTGAAATGCTCGGTAATAAACGCAGAAATGGCTTAGAATGCGGTAGATGCATCAGTTGGCCCATTATGTTCTTGCTGACCACCGTGAAATTCAATGAAACGTTCTGGAAAAAAAGTAAACTAGGTAAATCATTACATATCTTGTTTGGTGTAGAATTCAGCGAACACTGCCCTCTTGAAACCCCTATAGACACT
This sequence comes from Moniezia expansa, assembly GCA_019097775.1. Taxonomy (NCBI): domain Eukaryota; kingdom Metazoa; phylum Platyhelminthes; class Cestoda; order Cyclophyllidea; family Anoplocephalidae; genus Moniezia; species Moniezia expansa. The sequence goes on from JADFDV010000003.1 coordinate 225,309, forward strand.
CTCTTTATAAGATGCGCGATCTTTCTCAATTGATCTGAACTATGCTAAATTGATTGACATTCGAACATGCTTTATTAAACTTTGACAAAGATGACGTGAGCACTTTTCGCACTTCGCTTGATGACTAATGAAAAATTGGTACCATCAGTCAGTGGTCAACCTCCTCGTGGTGACCACCGATAACCCCGTGGACAACTCTGGGGCCAGCAGGACAACAACTTCATGCAACCTGGCAAACGAGGCACGATGTAAACACCTGGATTCATGATCTCAAACTGGTCTGTGGAAAGCGCGTGTATGTAGCAACGAATAGAATCTCCGCCAGAAAGTTGGAAAGACTTCTGGAAGAGGTATGAAGATTGTGCGCCTTAACAATGTCGAGGATGGAATAAGTGCCACTACGAAGTTGAACTGCTACCTGTAAAGTGAAATCATGCCAGGGAAGTGACCATAGAACCGAAGACGTCGATAAACGCATTTACTGTCTTCTGTGTTAGCTATTGTGTGCTACTCTTTGTAAAAGCTATTCGTACTTTTGTTGTACCCCCAATAACTTCTTGGGACTTGCCCTAATTGGTGGGGAGTAAATAAAAAAAACCATCAGTCGAACAGGAATTACTGCATTTGCAGCAGATGGATGTCTATCTAACGACCTAAGTGATCTCATTCATTCTTGTAATAAACTTTACTAAGTGTGCTACCAAAATTTCTGTTCGGCTATTAGGGCAGGATTTTAATGGCGCTACTACTCAATATTTTGGTGAAAGAAATGCATGCCAATTATTACATATAACAAATTTCATACCAACACCGCAGGTAATTGCTGATAACTTGAAACGTTTAAAAAGGAGATTCTAGATTTGGCGCAAAAAATGCATCATTGTCAAACGTGATTTTGCTGAGGTAGGTTGTCTTCATATGACATGAGGTTTCCCAAAACACTAAACAGTTGTGAACATGACAATTATTTCTTCATAGCATTTAGGAGAATTAAAAAGTTCACAATGGAAAATCTAATCACGATTCTTCGCCAATCCGATCACCTATTGAGTCAACGTGCTAACAGTAAGTACCCGCAGGACTCATTTGCAATATCCTCATATCGCTCATGCTTGATCGAATAGGTTGGAGCACTTGAGCGTAAGTTTTGCTTCTGACGGGAGTAAATGGCTTCTTGCGCAAGCGACATGCACAAGGAAGTTAAAGCCGCGCATTCAGATAGGTCGGGTTGCATGCATTTTGGGCGGATATTTGATATTTATGAGAACCCTGACTCGAAACCGCAGCTTGAGCAGCGGTTTCGATAGGTAAAAATCAATGCTTCTTTGTTATCTAGCATTAAATTTAGCTTAAAAAATATCTCAAGCTGTTAGCTTAGGAGCATTGTCCATTTTACTTAAGTATCGCACTGCCCTAATAAGAATAGTTTCGCAAAGTATAATTTCATGGCATTGCCTGGAATCATGAAATCGAGGCTTGTGTTGCATTATATTAGCTTTAATCTACCATGGAATCGTTTTTAAAATGAACTTTTCTTAACAGATAATCGAGGACGTGGGAGGCTGCAGGAAGACTGCTATATAAGTAACTTTCAAGCGGATAAAATTGCAGTTGCTATAATCGCTGACCAGCAATATGAAGAAGCGATCGCCGAAAGGAAAAAGGATCCCACCACTGCTAGCATTCCATTGACATATGTTGAATCGGAAAACCTTCGAATCAGGCTTCAGGGGAAAGTCGAAGAGAACACAGTTTTGATTTAAGTACAAAGTACCATCGCACTTGTGTTTGACTCAAAAACCTAAGTGTCTTTTATATGATGGCGTCGAAAATATCGTTAATTAAGAGGAAATGCAAGCGGTTTTTAAGCTTTGACCAATGTGTGTTAGGTCTTGTGTTATGGATCCTTCGTTATTTTCCACGTCATCTCTTCTAATAGGCGGCAATGCATGGGGTGCTTGGATAGAAGCTACTCAATGCCGTACCCAGTGCTCATAATGCCAAACCCACTCGTGTCAATTAACCTGAGTTATGGTACATTGTTCTCGTTTAGGCTGTAATGCATATTACAATTATTGTTATACGGCTATATATGAGCGTTGTAACAGGTCATGTCAAGCACACTATCATTATTTTTCGAGGGTTGAGTTCAGTTAAATTCAGATCGGGTGGTTATACCCCCTATTAAGTGAAGTGAAAATTCAGTTTTTCGCAAGCTAGTAACTACGGGACAAATCAGTCGTGAAGACAAGCATTTCTGACAAATTCAGCTGTGCAGTCCATTCACATTTACATGATAGTGTATTTGATGATTTTATCACTCATGATATGGCCTGTTGCACAAAGGAGACATAAGTAGCTCTGCATCCCAGATCATACCAAATCAATTGCCATTTGCATCGCATTTTATATAAGAACACTGCATCATAATATCATGCAAAATGATGCATACATATTGATATACTAATACAACGTAAGATTTCACTATCAAATATTCGTTTCACGTCCAATTACATTCAGACGAAGCAAAGCTGCTCCTACTAGAAAGGTAAAATAGGAATAAGTACGACGTTTACCTCCACTTGCTATTCTGTTTAAGTAAGTTCAAAAAGAAGTTTCATGCAAGAAGTTAAAGTTAAATAGCGCTGCGATGCATAAATTCGTTTTGTTTGCAAGAGTTTCCGTCAGCAACGCAGTGCTAAGAAGGTTTGTGCCATGTAGATTTCTCTCAAAACTCGATCTAGTCGGGGCTTTTTCTCAGCAAATGGCCTTCTGAATAAGGTTGCTTGGGCTTTGAGCAACAAATTAGTTAGTTATTTACATGAATCGCCTACTGTCCATGTCCACCTCTAATTCTGCCGAGGCTTTTTTGCTTTCCATCTGGATCACTGCGAGTTTCATCAACACAAGGCCTTTTTTCCGTCATCTGAATACTAAAAAATCAACTCTCTTACACTCACCTACTCAAACCATTGATTTCTCTGATATTTTACAGTGCTCACGTCAGTGACCCTCCTACTGACAGCCCGAAATCGGGCATTTTCTTTTTAGACTGGAACTTGAGTTTTTGTTCTGCCTCATGATATCTGGCCCGGAAGTGAATGGAGACCAAGAAATACAATACTATGACCTGTGTTAGGAAAGAATTTTCAAAATATATCTCCACATGGTAATGTAGTTAGCTTGGGAAGGGGATAGTTACCGATGGCTGGTGAGAGCTCTAGCAGAACTGGCAATCATCAACCCTTACTTGTTTACTGAACAATTCAGTGGTTAAGTAGGTTTTCTTTGTGCTGCGGAAAGAATTAAAATTGGGTGACTTTTGATTAAAATATCTTTATTTGAGCTCGCCGCAAACAAGATGGCCGTCTATGAGTTGGCTTGGGATAGAAGTTTTTTTCCGATTATCTGAACTATATTCTAGGGCTACAGTAAGCAGACGAATGGCCTGCTAGTGTGTCGGGAAGGGAATTTGAGAGTGTATTACGATTATTGTTTGACTTTTCGAACTCTTTCCCTCTACAATTAGTCCGGCACTAACTGATGAGCGATTCACACTATATTCTGGATGGCAATGTTAAGCTTGCTGAAGTATCGAAATAAATATGCCCGTGTTTCAGAATGCGAACTGCCAGTTGAATTGTGTGAACTGCAAAACAGCCGAATCGTAAGTTTAAACGAAGAATGAAGTGTAAATAATGGATAAATAAAGTTGAATAACTGTTTTTCGTTTCATCTCTTTAATCAGCACAGTGATTTTGAATCGCCACATGATTAAGTTTAGTAGTATACTCAAGTTCATGAACTCGTTTCCAAATAACGACATGATGCTGTGAACAAAAGAAACTCATGTGATTAATGAAAAATTTATTTCATCTCCACAAAAAGGGGCAACGCAGGAAACTTTGTTTTAAGACTTGTAGCAGGAAATGGGATTTTTCGTTATTCAGAAGGAATTCTGCCAGTCATGTGGATATATATATATATATATGGATAAATTTAGCTTAAGAAATAGTATTATTAACCAGATTTAAACAATAAAATAGCGACATTGTCCATGTAGAAGTAGATGAAGTTTTTGACCTCATGTGTGATATAACTGAAAAAGTTTAACAGGTCGAAGTTAGCTTACATGGATTAATTTGAAAAGCAATTTTTTTCTAAATACCTGCCGAAATTTCGACCAACAATGCAATGCCAGGTGGGACCGTATATTCGGTCGAACTCCTTTTTGATATATGATGCAATATCTTTTTCAATGCTGAATTGGTTCATGGCATCCTTTGCACAGTCGACCGACCTTTGTTGCATGCTCTCTGTCATATCTGCACTTTTAATAATAGCTTTGCCATCACCCATTTTCTTTTCTCTCTCTCTTTATGCTATCTGTGAAAATGTGGAGCTCTCCCCATTTATATCTTAATATAATGCCTATCAGAATTAATTTCTCAGTGGTCTGCCCTCAAAACCTCATTGTTTCTTTGAAGTCTCAAGATTTAATTCACAAGCTTACGTCCAACAGCTCTTTAGTTTTATAAATTTTCTGTTAACTAGGATAAGGGGTATGCAGGCGTAAAAGGCACTGATTCTCTCATGAAAGATACGAAAATGTTTATTCTTAATTTTTTAAATTACTTTAAATGTTTGGACACGCATCAGACCGCGACTAATAAATTACTTTACTGGATGGAAATAATATAAGATTTAAATGTGTGCAAACTGTGAACGAAGTGTAAAAGTCTACAATGGGGAGAAATTTCGGTGACATCTCTAAAAACAAGGATTCATGTTGATTTTCCAAGCCCTTCAATGGCCACTTTCTAAACGAGCCATCTCCTACGTTGACTGTCTGGTGATCCGCTTAGCAGATTCGCAACAATAATTAAGGCAAGAATGATCTATATTTATTGAATCTGCAAGAAAAACAATTCAAAGTGAATTTGTGACCTTGTAGAACTCCACTACAAAAGTTCTTCAGGTCAGCCATCTTCAAATCACGGCGCTGCAAATCATGACGCTATGTGGAGAGTTAACTTTGATGTATAACTTGTAGAAACATGAATTTCTTCACGACAGACACGGTAATACAGTGTGCAGTGACGACCCTGTTTAGAACATTTTCCCTTGCTCACAGCTGCAAACGGTGATTCTAGGCCTCATTTTAAGGAAGGCAAAATCTATTCCTTTAATGTTTTCTAATGGCTGTGCTTTCGGTACTGCAGAGAATGTCAAAACTTCATGAGCTCTTAATGTTGAATAAGTAATGATGGAAGGCTAGGCTTAGCACAAAGGTGACTTTCCTCTTGAGTTACCAGTTATCGAGTAGGTTATTGCACTAGAGTCCGAAGATGTTACAGATGTGTGTGCCAGCTGGAATTCACCATTCGTTTATCGGAAACCATTATACCAATCATACAAAAATACGGGTTTTAGTGCCAAATTCAGGACTTCAGACCTAACACTCGAACTATTAGGGGCAATCTCTTTCTCATGACTTCAGTGGTATTAGCAGAGTACTTAAAATGACAAATCACATCTTTAAAAAGCTTGGTTTGCACTCCTTCACTGAAGTTCAAAAAAATTTAAGAGGTTGCAGGCGCTTGCCTTGAAATTTGGGGTGAACAAAGTTCTGATTTCATAATTGAAATGAAAATTGTCGACCTCTGTTTTTCGGAGATCTTTATCTTCAAACCCCTATCTAAATATCTGTGCCCATTCAGTACACATGCTCAATATCGCAACTACCTAATAGTTAGACAAGTAAAAGAAGCTAAGTTATTTGATCCAAACGTCAATGCAGTGTGGGAGATGTTGGAAGAGATGATTGTGACGATTTCGGTAGAAGTAGAAGGTAATCAACAGTTAATCAAAACTTGAATAGACCTTACTAATGTGCCAAGTTCATTTGCGGTTCTTCAAAGCTCCGCAAGGAAGTTAAACAAAACCCAGAGGCTATTTATTACAGCAGCCTTTCAGTTTTTTATTAACATCATTATTTTGAAGAGCGTATTTCCCATACAAATCTAACATTTTTTCTATAAATTTATAAATTTCCCACCAATGCAATAGAGAACAGGCTGACGATTTAACCAACCTTAGGAAGCTATAAAACGGAGTTTGAGTACTTTTACATGATAATTTCAAAGTCATGGCTGACGTGACTTTAATCATCAAAAATGTAGATATGCGAAGGAGCATGCAGCAAACATCAATAGATCTAACCAGAGAAGCGATGGCGAGATTTACGGCTGAAAAGGACATGGCAGCTTACATCAAGAAGGGATTAGATCTGCAGTATGGTCCCACCTGGCATTGTATTGTTGGCCGTAGCTATGGAAGGTGAGCTCGTTCCGTGTAAATCCTATGACATAAATGAATAAAGGTGAATAAGCTTCTTATATGGCCATCTTTTCAGCTATATTACTCATGAGCAGGAGCACCTCATTTATCTCCATCTAAACCCATATGCTGTTCTGATATTCAAAAGCGGATGATTCGTCATTATTTTGAATAAAGCATTCCGTATTTGGCTAGTTTTCTCTTTCTGGTATTTATTTTTTGGTGTTTAATATTAGAACGTTTGCAAACTTAATGCGAAAAGCAGTCTAAATCCACGAATTTCGCATAGCCAACTGCGAAATGAAGGGTAGAAATGTTATTCAATTTAGAAACAAATATTACTGGCCCGTTTCTTTTAATGCCGAACCATTTGAGAATGTCTCATTTACTATAATATAACTGGAATTAGTTGTTTTCCGAAGGTTAATCACTTATAGTTTGGTTACTAGACATTGTGGTGGGCGATTCTCGAAAATTCTAGTTGGCATTTGAGTACAATAAACATGTTTACGGCCTTCGCCATTTAATTTCAACTAAGAATTCGTCGAGATTGTATGGAATCGTACTGCAAAGTAGAAAAGGGAATTTTTCACTGGCCGAATAAGCCATCAGAAAAAAGGCATCTGACTGAGTCATCGGTGCATTTCGACTAGACTGCCCTTTCTGTCCTCCATTCAAACAGGAGAGCTCTTATAAAACAGAAGTGCCACTCATGCCCTAAAAGTGGCACCCGGCTTGACTTTATCTGCTTTGAATTGAAATAGCGCAGTAAAATACAACGTGCATTTTGTTAAGGCGGAATTCGATCGTATCCCAGTGGAATTCCGAGTTGCGCATTCTTCTGTTTGCCTACTGAAATTCATAACTGTACCTATTCTGCACATCAACGTAGGAATGCAATTCCAGAAAAGGTTAAGCATGATTGTTGCGGTGCTTTGCAAATTCTTTGCTGGCAAGCCCTTTCAGTCTCTATGCTGTGTTATAATTAGTTTAATTTGGTCTCTATCTACTAAAAATGTTTAGATAGGTTGCTAATCTGTTATGAAGGTAAGCAAGCCAAATCTGTATATTATTTTTACCATAAACTTGGAAACATAATTATGCATAAACCTTTAGCAGCGGCAGACGCAGCGATCTACTTGTCGACGCAGTTGAATACGTTGTATCGGCATCCGGTAAAAAGCTTTCATAGAAGCTTATTTCGAAGGGGTAGATAATACTCCATGCCACAATGATAGGTATAATTTATCAGTTGCAGTGCTAGTTTTGAATTTTTTCACACAAATCCCTTAACTGTTATTATTAGAAATCATTAATCTTATATAAGTTGACTGCCATTATTTAAACTGACGTGCTCCGATTAGCTACCCAATGAATTTGGTTGATTATTAGGTATGGAGACGACCAGTCCTTAGAATACTTCTTTTGACTATCGCTCCTGCCATTGCATGCGAACTCGATAGTTGTTTCTCTTAAACCTTGCCTAAGCTTCATCTTCAAACGACAGCATAAATCATCACATAGCTCCAAGAGCAGTTGATTTTCCAATGGAGACCATTTACTTTCATCTTCTCACCAGAAATTAGTTAATGTTGCAAAATCCAGTAGCATTTGCTTGATTACAGGCACTTTGAGAGTAAAGTATCACTTAAAAATCATACCTCGAGCCCTCAATTGGCTGATATTTCTACTTCAGAGCTGTACATACATTCATAACGTTGCGCTTATGATCTCACTTCTTTGCTTTTGACAGAATTCTTAATTACACAAAGGATACAGCACTTAGGGAAGAGAATTATGATGGAGCAATCAGAAACAGATGCAACGGCCACCAGTAACCCACCCAGACAAGATCGACTTTTTAGATGGGGACCTCGAGAACGTCTAAAAACTTTGTATGCTGAAGGTCTCCTTAATGTGCTCAACATAGTTTCTACCAAGGATGGTTCTATATTAGAGTAATTTAGGGGCAATCCAACAAGTAATTTAAGAACAGATGCATCACATAACACCAATTCTTTGCCACTATTTTCCTTGAGTTTTCATTAAAAGTGTGAACTCCATACTGACTGCTACCCGATTTTGAATTTTCTGTTTAAACTGGTAGATAATGATCTATAAGTAATCTCTTAATTAAAAGGCCGTTCCGTATATCCTGATAACTAAAGAGAAGCATCTATTCTGAGGGTGTCTATATGGTTTTGTCAGACATCTCCCACAAAAGAGTTATTATCAAGATAATCTGCTCAAAACTTTTTGACGTTCGTTTATAACGATTAGCTCACAGCTTTGACCCTAAACTGACAAGAGTACCTTGACCATGAAAGGTTGGAGTCAATAATTGCAGGACATCTGGAGCCGGGTGCTAAAGGCAAGACCATAAAGTTTCACATGATCCGAAATATTTGGAGAACTTCGACTTTGGGTTCGAATGAGACGGTAAATTTTTAAGGCTATGGGCAGAAACATTGGTTTCGACAATTGGGTTTGATATGTTCAGAAAGCCCTTTTTTCTTCAATTACAGACTATCAAATGCAACAAAAGGATCATGTTCTCTCTATTCGTAACCATAGATTTTAATTATTTTTTCATTGTCTTGTATTTGGAAATAGGGGGGGAAATTTATCTAAGTATGGCCAACACCTGAGAAAACAAATTCGCACCGATGGTTTGGGGATTCAGTCTACATTCAAAATGGGCTTAGCTGGATCCAAAAGACAAATTTTTCAACCACTCTGAAGTCCTGGGAATCTAATTTAATACAAAGAGCAATCAAAGCAAAGCAGATTAGCTCATTCCAATAAGTAAATTGACAAATGCATAGAATAGACATGCTAAAAAAATCTTTTGAATACTCATTTAACCTTTAAGCAAAACAGAATGAAATTAAAAAATCAAAGCTTTTCTTCTTTTTTTTAAATAAATTCTAAAGAACTACGTAGTAGCACTTACATAGGATGTCAGCAATTAATCTTCTCTAAATAGTCGCTGGAAAAATTCAACCATATCTAGCGGAAATTAACGACTGTTCCAGTCGAGTCTTAAAAAAATGTTTGAATTTGGTTTAGCAACATCAACTCAATGATTATTCTGTAAGCGCCGGAAGCAAATCCTTAGCTTGCCTTCTAGCATTTTAATGCCGGTGCTTAGCATTGTTATCGTCATCGGCAAATTTCCCGATAATCTCGATTTGCAAGACCTCCTCTCCCACATAAAAGATGGTGCGTTTTTTTAATCCACTCGATTATTGTGGTTTATTTCATACGTTATTTTCAAATACGTTTCCTTCGTTATCGCTGACTAAATATGGTCACCTTAATTTAAAAATAGTCTTATTTATGGAATTCAATTGTATATAATTGATGGAGTTATTTTTCCACCTTAGGCTTGACAAGTATTTCTCACTTTGATTCACTCAACATCACTAAGCTCCTGAATTCAGTTGAAGGTCCCATATCACTTTCAGACTGTGGTTAGTTGTCTACTTCTTTAATTTCCAAAAATCCTTCATTTTATGCCGAATTTTATACTTTTATAGACGTTAAGTTCTCATCAGATGAGACCAATATTGTCATATTGCAAAATACTACCATTATGCACGTATTGGATGCATTGACTAGCGCATTCAATTCAATACCACAGCAAGTCGCTCTTATCTACTCAGGACTTATATGTCAATCCAGTGCCAATTGGATTCTCTCCGACTCGGTGCTCAAACCCGACTATGTTGCCGAGAGAATCTCCTCGATATCCATGAATTTACTCCAATCTCTAGTTAGTTCTCTAATCGCATAATTAATTTAATATCTTCCTTCAGGCGGATACAACTTTGGAATGGGTGCCTGAAATGAGATTCCATGTAGGCTGTTCCAGTGTCCCAAATGGCGGAGATTGGCGTCGAGTTCTTTCTAGTCGTCTTCCGTCGACTATTGCTGGCCACCCAATTGTTGTCACAATCAATCGTATGCATTCTACCATTAAGAATTCGTCTGTTGCTGTTTCTTCTAAACCCGAACTTGCACCTATTCCTTTAGATATCTCTGGTGAGTTGTGATTTTATACACAAGTTTCATTCAAATCGGTACTTTGAATGAGAATCATTTCCTCTTTTGTTCTTGAGCATGAAGCCGCTCCAAATCTCTACCTAGTTTGATATTCTGAGTTAAGATTTGTGAGCTTAATTCAGCCCACTATCACCACTTTATGTTTTCAAGATCTGAATATTTGCTTCCCAATGTGTTACTGTCCAGCTGCGAAGTTTGACTACAGTCTTGTATCAACGCTTTGAAAGTAATCACACAGTAATCGGGTCTAACTAGGATAAATCGAATTTCAAGAGTAAACGTTTCAGGGAAAAATTTATTCAATGAAATAGCAGGTTTCGTTCAGCTATTGTTTCTCCTTAGCTCCCAGTAGTGATTTTTCCGCGGCTTTATTTTAGTCCTCTTTCTATCGTCCAGCCCCAGATCCAATGTTCCATTACTCGAAAACCTTTCACGTTATCTCTGCAATTGTCTTTAGCATTTGGTTGGGACTTAAATGCTACCATGTAGACTGAATCTTACTCAAAGCCCCCGTTCACATTCAGCTTCCGTGCACTAAAGCCTCTGCCGTAAACCCGAAACAGTGCGGTGGTGAATGATTGGTTTGTTGTAGAGGAAACACTAATCTCCTAGCCATTTTCCTTATCCTTAGGCGTTGAGGCCTTCTGTCAGCGTCTTAGGTCGGTTATTAAATTACCAACCACACCACTGCCTACTTGTCAACCGGCATCGAAAAATAATGATTGTTCTATTCACATACGGCGCCCCTGCCTCTACATTTTTCCTGAGGGCTCTGGTCAATCGGCGATTTTCGCTCTACCTGGTTTCACCTTCATGGTTAACGCCGGGGCCTCTCGAGACCCTAAGTGCTGGAAGATGGCCCAACATTTTGATACGTGAGTTTTAGCATACGAAGTTGTCCCTCCCTTGTTAATACTGCTAAATGTGCTCTATTTTGGGGAGTTAACCGTTTACAAAAGTAATCAAACCAGTCATTATCTATGGTACTCAGCAGACAATCGGTTTAGAATGACAGCCAACGGGTTCTCGATTTTTAACATTTTTTGGAGTATTTGGAGTATTCTCTTCTGATGATTATTCCTTCAATATGGCGAGGTCTTTAGCTCTCTTCCTGCATTAAAATTTCAGGAAATCAAACTGTCTTATTGTTATTCAAAGAGAGCTTGTGTTACTGCTTATTTTGATTCGCTGGTATTACTCCACATCGACCTGCTTATTTATTGCTACGTTCTTCCAGGGGGTTCTAATTGTTCATTTGTCTATGGTTGTGCTTCTGGAGATTCGAAAAAACTTTCGCTTTGAAACTTGTCAGGTGATCGATTTTCAGTTTCGGACTTTTAAACATTCAGAGGCACCGATTTAACAACATGATCCGATATAGTTAAATGAGAGGATTTGATTGACTTTTCACCGTATATCCGTACACATGTACATGGTTTTTCAAATTAAATACGATCGTAGTATTTGCGTTTTGCTCATAGTCAACTTTTTGTCCTGTTGTATGCTATAGTTTGAATTTTCATCGTTTTAAGAGTAATCAACTAATATGCGCGGTTATGCGTCCACTTTGCTTAAGGCGTTACAAATTAAAAATATTATCTATTTTATAAATTCATAATCAACTGCATTTAGTTTACTTTCAAATAAGACTGTACGAATCGAGGCCTCTTTATCTATCAGCATATTTACTTTTTATCTCGGTAGAGCATAACCCAAGTTTAGAAGTATTTCTATAGATCTGAGAATGATAATTCACTCACCAACATGCTCTAAGATTTGCTATATTCGTATGACAAATCATTAAGTGACTTACCAGCCACAATTTGAGGTTTCTTTCTATCAATTTGAGTCAGAAACTTTAGTTTTCCTCTTTTCCTATATGATAGCTTCATCACTAGTGCCTTTCTATATCCCTTTCAAAAGGTCAAAGCTTTTTATGCATACTGATCTGAATAGTTCAAAATCCTCCTATTTTGATCCTTCAGATGTGTTCAATGTTGGTTCTCCAACAGTGCTTGTGAATTGTTCATCAGTTGGATCTATGAGTCCAGCTTTTCACTACTTTTGAGAAAGTCCTTTGACTTAAGAGGAGATTTTTGTCGGGTCTCCTTTGTCAAAATTAGGACAAGTTTTTCAGTTTAATTACCGCTTTCCAGTCTCAGATTTTACATGTTTGCGGCTTCGCATTGTTTCGCAAGCATGCTCCCCCGCGTTCACAAAATGAGAAGAGGTAATTATTTGATATCCTTTGTCTATTGTTACTCAAAGCATTTATTTGCTGAGAGCCAAGTTACACCGACTTCAGTCACCATTAAGATCATAAATGGACAATTATGTGCGAATTCCGCGAATTTTTAAACTTTCCACGCTTTTTCATGCGTTTCGCTGTCAACAAAGGAAATAGCTGTTTTGACTGCTTTATTCCATGAATAAAAAAATATTTGTACCTAAGATTTACTCATTCTTTAGCAAGGATTCCTCTTTTTAGTAGGATGTTACGCATTCATTATGCATTGGGGTGAAACAAGAAGGCTGGGCTGACTAAAACTGCTCACAGAACAGTTGTCTCTGAATTTGCATTTATTCACTTCTAGTTTCGAAAATTTAGAGGTTTGTTATTCTCTAGTAGATTCGTCAAAGTTTCAATGCCTTTCTTGGCCTAAGATAAAAAAGCACTCATGTTGGTCCAGTGTTCAAACTCCTTTTTATAAAGTGATCCTTATATTTGGGCTTTAAATAGTTCTGCCTTTTTGATAAAGGAGCTTTGAAGTTTCTGAAACAAGGCTCTATCAAGAGTGATTCTAGCCCCGTATGAATCTAAATTAATTTATAAGAACCTTTAGGCTATGAAGAATAAACATACTGCTGAAGTCGTTCTAAAGGTGTCTTGAAAGTCATGGTTGATTATTTTAGATCGAAAAGGTAGAGCCTGGTGCCTAATGAAGATTCTAAGTGTACTACCTCATTAACATCACTTTTCGTTCATTTCAGCATCGATGCGATCCTGCACACCCACTGGGGAGCGGAGAACATTCTTGGCCTAGCCTCTCTCCTGCCAGCTCTCATGACCACCAGTGATGACGCCTCAGCTCGGTCCAAAGTCACTTTTCTATTGACCCCTCCGCCTGGTCACGTTATTACCCAGCCATTATCACCGCCACCGTCACCGCCCTCGGATCCTTTAGTGCTGAATGTTGCTGCTGTAACGAACGAATTGGCTCAGATTATGAGACCATTCCTTGCCGAACACAGACTACGTGCTCGGGAGGTCACACGTGGCACAAAACTGACAGCTATGCCTAAGCCTGTGCATCTATTCTACAAAGTAGGTTGATAATATGACATTTAAGTACTAATGCATAATTGTTGTTGGTCAACATCATTCTGTAGCTTTGAATACAAATTTACTGCAGATGTTAGGGGAAAATTTATAGTGTCTTGACTAGACATTGGGATTCTTTTAAAAAACAAAGAAACTCAGAAATGCGGAAACTAGTCGCTCCCAATGCATGTTTTTTCAGGGATCCTTACTCTTTACCGATGTGCAAACACTAAGATTTTATATTCTTTGGCTAACATCGAGATTATTTATTTGGATTGCAGGTAGGATATGGAAGTCTCGACTTTTATCCTCTGACGCCTACAGAAGAGGATCAGACGGAAGTGAAGAAATTGACAGAACTTTGGGCCAAAGCTGCACCTAATGTAGCCTCGTCTTTAGCTGGGTCTGTGAAAGGACCTTCTGCCATTAAGCATGAGGCTCTGCCTCTTGTGAGTCTATTCTTCTGATTCTCTGTGGAGTTAATGTGTTTTTAAAGTTGGATAGTTAAATTTATTTCCAAGTTAGGTAAGATCCTACTACTTTCCCTCCCCTCGGCTCCGTCTTATTTCCTCGTACATTTCAGTGCCCAATTTTACCCTCACAAACAAATGGAACTGATTTTCTTTCTCTTTTAAGCTATATAAAAGTCCACTACTGATGATGAGGTAAGTGAAAAGTTACATGTCCAATATTTCTTCGGAGAGGAGCCTGCAAAAGTATGCGATTCTCCAAAAATGATCGTACAAGCATTCTGACAAAATTATTGGTTCACATAAATGAAAAACTTCCAAGAACTTGGGGAGCTCGAAATTCACGTATAAACTCTTGGATCTAGAAGTGTCAGGATGTGAACTTGCTTGTTGCATTTTTGATGGAGGCAGGGTACGAACGAACAGGACAAAAGTTCGACTGTTGCTGCATGTCGCGCCTTTTCAAGCATTCTAGATTTTGCGGGACTGTAAACTATCGTTTAGATCTTCTCTTCTATTAATACCTCTAGAGTCACGCCCATGTTGCAGCACTTAGTATAGAGCAATTTTCCTCTCGATTTCTTGGCAAGAATATCATGATCTTATCAGGACGCAATTCAGAACACGTTTTGATTTCATTTTCTTTTGAGGTGATCGAGAAACAATCAGTTTCTCATCGGGCATGCACACGCTTTCCTTTCGAGTCACCCAACATTCCGCTCTTCTGTTTTGAAGTCACTTTTTCACCAGTTCAATTTCTCCTGAGGAGTAACGGCAGTTTCTCGGCGAATATAAGTTATTTAGAACCTTGTAAATGTGGAAGCAACTGTGCGTGCCTATCGAAAATTTGTTTGGGGATTTAACATTCCTAACTTGCACGTTTCAATAGCTCCCCTTGTTTTAGTATTTAACCATTTATTCAGCAAACATTTAATTAGAATGTGCTGGGGAACACAAGTTGTGACACCTTGAAAGAGACTTAGGCCTTCGATATATTGCTACTGGATGGTTAATTCCTTTTCGTCGATGTTGCCCTTACTGGTGGTTTTCCTCGAACAAACACTTTTATTCAATTCATTAGCCTCAGGTTTTCCTTGTGCTGAGGACTTGCCAAAGTTCGCTGGCACAGGCATCTTATGTTGATTCATCTTTAATTCGAATAGACATGCCTCGTTGCAATCCTTCATTTCTATTGGTTAATGACACAAGCTTCAAATGGTCTCTGCAGCAATTAAATTTACGTTCGATTATCTCATAAAATGAATGCTTCAAGTAACAGACTCATCAGGCATTATTATGTTTTCTATATTATTCGAGGCCGAAGGTCATTTCTCTCAGTCCAAGTTTTTGATAGCCCTATGACCCTTGTTCACCAACGCAAAGACATGAAACGCCCCGTCATGGTGGCGTTTATCAAAATGAAATTAAGTAGTGTAATATTCGTTGTAGAGTCCAAGATAGTAAAAAAAATAACTAGTTGAAAATTATCTTTAAAAGGTTAACTTTTTTGACCAAAACACTGTCCTCTCTTGCATCCCTGATAGTAAGTCAGTTCATAATACTTTCATAGGATTGGCTTGGAGCCAGTAATATCGCCATCAAGCCCTTTCAATGCATCGGAGAACCGTTGAATGTTGGTTTGAAAAGAGTTATAAGCTCCAAATTAACTATGCAAAGGTTCTAGTTTCCGATCGTTCGGTATTGTTATTGCTCTATCTACAATATCCTCATCTCATATTCCCAAACAGCGCATAATAGAATGGTAATTAAGCCTGTATATTTTTTCTGTTTGGGGTAGCCATTGGCCTAGGGGGTTAATCAAGTAGCAGTACCTCCACTTGCATTTAGCTTTTGTGAATTAATAATGCAGAGCGGTGATCAGTCATTGCGTTCGGCAAAGTACATCAAAGCAATCTTCCTCTGAAAAACTCCATGTTTCAATTCAAACTCTAATAAAAAGGTAGAATAATTTTAACAAAGAAATAGATAAATCACAATGTATAAATATAATCCCTTTGTGAGAGTGAAACTAAGATTAATCTATGTGCGAGATTCCTTGCGGCTCTCAGCTCCCAATGTCCAGCTGAGAGTTAAGCCTGAGAATGCCTGAAAGGCATAATGTCCAAATAAATCGGTATCTCACCGCAGTCTCCCAGGAACTGAGTCATTAGCTTTGAGGACTGAAATTTTTCGAATTAAGGTGTGAAAGCGTTTATCCCCTTTCCAAGTTGCCAGTTGTGGAAGTTCTCTTTATTCGAAATGTCATTCTGGTAGTTAGCAGTTTGGTGGTCTTATCGAAGAAGCTTGCTTTGGTTCTACTTCATTTTAAAATTTACTTTGGCATGTTATTTATTCTATGAAATCTTTGCGATAAATTCACTCCGATAGTGACTATGCGAAATTGGTCGCAAGAACCACCTGAAACTTTAAATTATCACACTCTTATAAAGCCTTATTTCCGTGTGACCTTAAACCTTACACTCGTTCTAATTTCTTTTGGAATCATCGATCAGCTTAATTTCAGAGGCTTCTCTTAACAGATTTATCTGTGTCGAATCTTTTTGGATGGCTGACTTCGAAATCGACTAGTCATTAAAACATCATGTAATTTTCAACCAGATCGTCTCCTTAGAAAGCCCACTTTTAAACAACTGCTTTAGAAGTTCCTCGTCATCTCGATCGGGAGCATTGACCTAGATCGTGTATCTCATTAATCCTCCAAACGAGGAACACTCACTTAGATTTCTCTATATATCAGTTATCTAGAGGGTGTCAGTGCTCATTGTTCTGAAAGCTCTGTGGGTGTTTTCCTGATTACATAGGTATTTTGGAATGGCAAATTACTGAACCCCACAATGAATTTGGCCTTTCATCGGTGCGTGCTTGTTTGGATGTCCAGTATCATGGGCAAATTCACTTTAATCTAGAGGTTTGGTTTAGTGTATTAGCTCGTTCATTAGACCATCGTCATCATTAAGGCTAAAACACATGTACTAGTTCGACTGGGATCTTTTGCCTTAAATTTTGTCATGCTGAAGTAGAACTGTCTGTGGTATTTAGGGATTTACATTCTTGTTCCTCATGGATTTATGTTTTCCTCTTCTCAATTTTTTCGGGTCTTGATAGTGATGAACTAACCATGCCTTGTTCTTGTCTTCCCACTCTCCGTCGAGCTTACTAGGGAGCTTTTAGGGAGGGAGATTTCCGTGGATCCTTGTAAGTAAAAAATTGAGGATGATGGTTTTTTTACCTGGGGGCTTCAAAGTTGTATTGGCTCAGTCTTTCATACGCAAGCAAAGGATTATGTTTCTATAGACCTCAATCCATTTTTTAACGCAGTCTTAAATACCAAAATTGGTAGACATTATGGAAACAGTGAATCAACCCGATAAGTCCAACTATCGCAGTGGCCGTCAACAAAAGCCCTGGGGCTCTATAGTTCTTAGTTCTCCAACCGTTGAAGGTTGTCAGAATTGTTAGGCAGGCAGCTTTACTTTAGTTTCAATACTTCCGCCACAGATTACCATCATTGAAGGCGAACAAAATCCACGTATCCTAACAGCCAGCCAAGCCTTAGACAAAGTAGTTTAATGCTTTCAATCTTGAGGTAGTTGCAATTTGTACTTTCTTAGTGTATCTGCTACCTTCCACCACCCTTCACAATATTTCTGTTCTCACACCAATTCAACAAGTTTTCATTTCTAAAACTGGTCTAAAAGTACTCCTACCGTCTTTCTTGGAAACTACTGTTATCTCAGTGGATTATTACTCCAAGTAAAACTAAACCATCTATGGGTTTTCGCAGTTGGATGCTCATTAGTTTGGGTCTGGTAATCATTAAATCATTCATATAATTTGCACAAATCGCTATCGGCAACAGCATTGAATCGTCGATGTAGTCATCCTGGAACGATTTAACTTCATTTTTCTGCATTACTTCTAGGTGTCACAGTTAAGCGTATCGGGCCTTCTCATTTGGAGGCCTGATCGTAAACATGATTGTCTCATACGAATCCTATTTGTTGCTCCCAATGCACATCAACTTCGGGTTCTCTCGGCTTTGGAAGCACTACATTTTGGCCTTCCCTGCATCCGTAGGGCAGATCCCGAGACGGCATCATCATCGACATCCACCGGAGGAGTTTCCTTAGGGACCCGGAGACCGAACTCTGCTCGAGCTCATGTTAGACCCACTGGAACAGCCGCTTCGGTCAAAGCTACTTTACCTACGAGAGCTCCAGCAGCAACCTCAAAACCGTCATCATCTATTCCGACTCGCCCAGCCAAAATCATGACACTCGCGTCTCATTTGAAGTCAGCAAAATCAGCCCCTAAGCTGAAGGAGGCTGTAAGGCCTTCAGAGCAGAAGACTAAAACGCTGAAACCGGGGCAGTCAAATAAAACACAAAAGGAAGAGCCATTGAATTTGGAGGAGAAAGTATCAGAAAGGAATGAGGATACTGTGCCAAAACCCCCGGTTTCAGGCGGTTTGTTACAGATTTTATTGAGTTTCTGTGTGAATACCCTTGATCTCGAATATAAATTTCTTTTTTTGAAAAAGCAATCACATTCATCAAATGATTGAATTTCCGTTTTACTGTGCTTGAATATATTCCCTATGTGGGAAGGTAGATAATGGGTAGACTATTTTATTTTTTCAGACGGACATTTCAAGCGTTTGCTTCACGGCATTTTCATTTAGCTACCTTTCAATATACTATGTGAGGTTAATCAATTCAA
Organism: Moniezia expansa; assembly: GCA_019097775.1. Lineage (NCBI taxonomy): Eukaryota > Metazoa > Platyhelminthes > Cestoda > Cyclophyllidea > Anoplocephalidae > Moniezia > Moniezia expansa. Next base: position 244,245 of record JADFDV010000003.1, read on the forward strand.
ATTATTGTCACTGAAAGCTCAGTCCGCCAATGTTACTTTATCTGGAACTATTTTAACCACCTGCTTCTGAGGCGACTAAGAGGTGAAGGATTAAATTGAGCCAGTTCAGTAGTAGCGTCCACTGGTCGGGGTTTCTCTAAATTGTATAAGCCAAATTTAAATAACCGTCCTCTATTGCGCTTTCAGGCAATTCTGATTTTTTAATTTCAGGTGGCAAATTTAATTGAGTGTACGAAGATTTGATAAAGCTACCTAACACCATCTTTTATTTCCAGTGGCAACATCACCTTCAGCAGACCTCTCACCCGAAAGTAATCTTTTATCTCCGAATTCAATGGGTTGTAGACATGAAGATATCCCCGTTGGAAATATGAACGGAGGCGATAACTCTCCAGTATTTCCTTTGAAATCATTGAAAGACGAATCGATTGTCGGTGGTGATCAAAACACACCTATTGAATCGGAGGAAATAGTGTCGGCACCCGCTGCAGAGCCTTTGAATCCTCTCGAAGACTGGGGAAAACCTCAAGCCCTACCTGCACCTATCGGTAAGACCGGTCTTGTTTACTTTTAGATAAGTCATTTTGTCTTTATGAGCCCTTTTTTTACCCCGCTTGGCTTCTCCTCCGGCTTGCACTCACATGATGATAAGGTTGACAACTATTCTCTTCGAGATATTTATCTTTAGTCTTCCCTCTTATCTGACATCTTTTTCAGCGGAAGTTTACTCCAGTGTTCCATTCATTTTGTCTTTTCTTCATAGATCAAACTTATGACCAGTGCTGTAGTCATCCATTTTGTCGTATTTTCCTTTTTGAATTATTTTAATGCTACTGAGTATATGCTCATGAGGTGACAATGAGAGGATCACAAATGGCAGTTGCAGACACTCTACAACAAATGGAAAAAGTTGTTGACCATGACTGCAAACCCCGATGCCCGTTATTTTACTTTGTTTCCAGATCATTTGTTTTGCATTTCTGGTTCTCTAATCTCCCATGATTTCACATATGAATGTATGAATCGATGGGTCACTAGTTTGAGCAGCGACCTCTTGGTAGCACTTTTTAGTTAGCATAGTCTCATCTTAGCCACAAAGAGCAGAATCTATCAGATTTGGGGCTTATAAAGCTTGGAAATAAATTTCACTGTCGTATTTCACTGTATTTTGTAGGATTGTGTTTAGTAATCCCTGTCCTCACCAGGATCGCCGATCCTCGCATCGGTAGCCATCTAAATCACTTAACTGCTTCTTAAAACTGCTCTCATATGCCGGAACGGCTTCTGCCCTCAGGCCTGCAGTTAAGTGGCAAATACATACACCCCACTGTGCCGTTCAGGGCATCGCTACATGTTCGAAGAACATGTTGGAAGAATATCAGATGTCATCAGAGAATCTGTGAAGAAATTCCTTTTGTCATTTAGGTAGGTTCAAGGGTGTTTCGGTGTTTACTGACGAAGGCTGAATGCCTTGAATATGCTTATTCAAACAACGTTGAATGGCATTTGCCTCCCTTCTCTCGAAAGGTCTCTTTTTAGGGCGGGTGCAATTTTTACCAGCTGTCCATGCCTATGGTTGACCCATTAACATTTTTGACCGTATTGCTTACGCCACAGGTTAACTCCGTTCAAACCGTCTGATTTGTCTTTTACCATGCCCTATATATCCAAAGTGTCATACTAAGTTTTTTTCCGATCTTAACAAATCATAAAAACTACATTCCGAACCACAAGTAATTAGATGCTTCAGCATTTCCAGCCGATCGAAAACAACTCCTCACTCCATCTGGTGAGTTATCTTGTATAGACCAAGCTATTGTCGGGTAGACTTGCGGTTGCTGCATATATGCACAGCCAAAGGAGTTTGCATGTGATTTATTTAGATCGCTAGATGGGGGTTGGTGACTAATGCTTTTTACGCACAAACACATAGGAGGCATTTTGATGTTTGTAGCAAACATACCTGACTTTGCATTGAAGTACCTATCCCTATCTAGCCTCACTGAATAATTTAACTCTGCAATCCTGCATCGCCTGATGCTGCATCATGGTCAGTTTGTGGTAATTTTTTGGAACTACGAGGTAGAATTGAGATTATGTTCCTTTCCCCTTGAACTTTCAGATTCTACTGAGGCATGTCCTTTCCTAAAAGCATGGTGAACTAATACCTTCAGTAAATGCATTTTTCGTCGATCATTAGGCCTTTTGTGTAAGCATGTAATTTGAGAGTGCGAAGATTTCATCACCACGCTCTTCGATTTCTCAGGTCTAAAGCTGCCCTTCTGACAATCTGAAATGGCTTGTAGTATCCGGAATTCACTAAAACTGATCTTAATGTAGGCACTTTGCATTTCAGTAAAGAATGCGAAACGCCCTTCAGCCTCGAAGTCTGCGTTTCATGCCCTCTCACTGCCTGAGGGTTACTACGGTGCCTCCGCTGGTGCTACAAAAGGTCTCATCGATAAATTGTCCAAGCACACCTTTGTGGACGTTGCTTTTCTACCTGGAGGTGGTGATATTGCTCTCGTAGATGCGGAGTTCTTCAAGCGCGTTTCGGCTCGCTACTACATCGCTACTACTGCGGCACCCACTGCTGACCTGCTGAAGGCGATGGCTGTGGGGAAGTCAGCTTCGATCGGTGAGAACTTATCACTATTGTCAAGGGGTGTGATATTAATAGCTACCTGCTCTACTTTGGCTAATCTTCCAGGAAGATCAATTGCGGTTACTTTCTGTGGTATTCTGTATCGAATTCTGTTCATCTGCTTTGATTTGTAGTCGAAATTGTCCGTCCGATTTCATTATTTTTAAGTGAATTATGGTTGCAGTTTAATTTACAGCCGGACGAAGTGCACGTTTTGTAAAACGAGGTAAGAGAATTTAACCTTCGCGATTGTTGTCTTCAAAAAATTCCTTGCCAACTTATTATATCAAAGCTAATACGCAGACTGGAAACTTCTGCGACAGCTGGAATGCCCAAGTGGGCCTCATTCCCTCCTGCAATCGACTTATTATTTTATTGAAGTATCTAATATCCTGTTTCATATTTGGCAGCCGAAAATTCTGACGGTGGAAATCACGAGGTGTCCCTAATTCTGGCACACGATACACCCAACCTTCTCGAATGGGCCGCATTGAACGAGAAGCGTCTAATAGACGCCAAGATTGACCTTATGACAGTGGCAGAACGCTCAACCATCCAAGTGGTGACTGCTGAGGGCATTGATAATGGTGGTCTCTCCTGTCCTGGATTCCGTCTAGATTTCTAGACATCCACTTCATTTTGATTCGTTGAAATGTTTTCCATATCACTCCCTCTGATTTCTCTGTGTCTGTCTCACTGTTTGTCGATGTGCTGTGCTCTTGGTCATGAACGTATAACATCAATCTACTGTTGTGCATTTCATGCAGTCCGCCTTGGTTAATACTCATCCACCACTTCTCCTGAAGCGCCGTTTCGTTTATATTATTCTCTTTCTCATTAGGCAAAGCAGATAATATGTCCCATCCTCCCTCCTCCCTCCTTCTTTCGCTAGAAATCCTTGTGTTGACAAATGAGTCTTCTGTCAGTGATTCAAATAAACTCTCTGATCGTGGCTTTTGCTGAAATAAGTACGCCTATATCGTAGGCTGCGATGAACGTGCTGAAGTACATGGTCGGTAAGTTCTTGTTGAATTATATTCAGGAGAATTTTTAAGATACAGTCGCAAGAGACTCGTTAGTTTGCCAAATCAATGCAGGAGTTACAGCTAGGTGGCATACTTCATTTAGGTCATGGCCATCCATTCGTGTAAATTGGGTTGTAGCAAAAACAAAAAATTGCCACACCTTTGTCTTAGCGTGAGTTCTTAGAAGGCGTTTCTGGGAAATTCGGGAAGGGGCCTCCAGAGAAGAATGCATGAGGAACTCGTTCTTTCAATATAATTGTACTTTTTTTTCTTGCCGACTCTTGACCCAGCATTTGGAACGAGTTTTCGTTCTTTGAGTTTTTTGCTCAGTCTTAGAATTTTTAGGTCTTAAGGAACTTGTTAAGTCAACTGCAGGCTCATGTTGAAAACTGCAATGACCCGTCAGATTTGTTTTCATGAACATTTTTCGAAAGTTAGATAGTCCTCGGATTTCCTATTAATGGTTGCTCTTAGTCCAGAAGTTCTTTTTCATCGTTCCAGGTCGGACGCTTGGTATGGGCGACCGAATTGCTCAGCGCCTGGTAAAGTGGCTTCACCAAAACCTTATATGAACCGTGAGGTCTCTTTTGCCTGCTTCTGGTACGGGAATTGGATATCTAGGGAACTAATAGGCAGGATTATGATTGAGAAGTTTCATCAAATTCAGGAAATCGTGTGATCAGTCCCGGGAAACTTTGGAAACCTTTTACCTATGACCAAGCATAAAGTTGCTTCAATGCTATAAAGGCGCATGAACCAAAAGTTTAGGAAGTAATTTAATTTGCTTCTTATGCCTTTCTGCCATATGAATTGTTAAACAAAGTTACTGGATTTAAAAATTTCGCCAGCCTAGGAAGAGGGTACAAACTATTTGGGGCTTAGCTTTCAGACTGGTTTTATGTTCGTATAGGAACCTCGGAGTATCATATCTATGGCGTGCTTTGGATTGGTAGCGGCTGAAATTTCAAAGCAGGCAAATTTCGATGAATTCTGGGGCCTAAAGATATTTGTCACCTTAAACCGTTGTCCTACGAAATGAAATGCAAAACCATTTTTTAATTAAAGTCTATAATAATTCTACTCTTTCAGTGGCAGAGTTACAGCTAGCCTTCAGGATGCTCCCATTCTAAGTTAACGCACTAACTCCAGTCTCCTGTTCCGAAAATGCTGCTAAAATTAATTAAAGTCCCGACTAGCCTCATGCACCTCGCGTCATGCAACCAAACAAGATACTGAATGTTTTCGGCAGATCATCGCTCAATTGCCAGTTTTCAGTCTGTTTGCCTTCAATATTTCTACTACTTTCTTGGCGTACACTCTCAATTCCCGCGTAGAGTATTACCCAAGGTGATATGCTTATCTATTGTTGGGATGAGATTTGAAGTTAACTGTTGTTTCATGCTGACCATTTATTGCATAACAGAACGAATAATTCTCCTGTCATTTCTCACCAGTATCAACTTTTGAATTAGAAAGGAGGCATGAGTTTCTCATTTCAACACATTAGAAATGCTATGCCACATCCTAAAACCTTATACTTGAACCTAATCAAGCATGAAACTGCGAACAGTATATATGAAGCTTGTTTATCTTCTCATTTAAGGTGCCTCGTGCTCAATTAAAATGGGTCAATTCTAATCCAGATAAATGATTCAGGCCATGTGAATGTCATTTCCTCCGGCCCGAGTAATGATGTAAAGATGAAGTTGGTAAAACAGACTGCACTGGCCTGACATTTGCTGACGTCAAGCGGTTCGTTGTGATTTGATACCAGTTGAACCGGTCAAAGTATGTCAAGCTCACGAAATTGCAAATCTATGAATGTTCCATCTCTTAGTCGCAACTATTTGTGTCCACATGTGATCTGTAATTGTTAACACACAAATTCAAAAATTTTGCTTCAAATCATTGTCCCAAAGGAAGTCCTAATTTCTGTCAGTGCTCAAAATGGCAAGCTATTTTGCAACGTGAGTGATGATACAAATGCAGAAAATTAATTATGGCGAAGGTAGAAGCAGCCGGAGTTGGCGAATGCGTGCTGCTTTATAGAAAATTCATAAATCTCAACTTCTGAACAGTTATTTATAACTCAGAATTCCATGTTCCGAAATCCGGATAAAAGCCGTAAGTTTGATGACCAAACCAATGCGCTTAAGTGAGAAACACTAAGAATGCGTCCGAAACACAAACTTGGATGTAAGAACAATGAGACAGAACTGTACAATTAACCAACAATACCATTACGATATCTAAAATTATTTAAAATCTTTGGGTATATTTTAATTCATTTATTTACACGTCACAAATGAATTATGACTGATGGACCGAAAACCTATACAAAGCTTAAAAAGCGGGCAATTGCAATACAGTAATTTGTGCTGCAGGATGCCGAATGGTCCCGGGGGATCGGCCATCAGAAAAGTCATTGGTTTGTACTTAGGTAGATTTTGTATCGGATTTTAGTTCCGTCTCGATATCGAGCTGCAGAAAATAAGGTAATTTTTTTGCAATCCACGTTATCAATCCCCAGCGGTCGTGTAATGTTGCCTCTACGACTAGGGGCGCTGTATCTGCATCATCTCCGAAGCGCGACAGAAATCTACCTCTTAGTATTAGCGTGAGCAAAAATTACAAGCTACTTATTATGTCTTTCAAAAGTTTTCACTGGCTTATGTCTATTCCTTTTTAAGGATTCAGTTGCATCCATTATCCCCCCGAGGAAGACCGACACTTCTTTAACTTCCGAATCAAGCTCTAAACCGCCGCGTTTCTTCTCTGATGAGGAGTTAATAAAGTGGTCTAATCAGACACTCTGGCGGTTTTTAGTTCTTAAATCTAGAAAGGCGTTGAAAATACAAGCAGATCAGGAAGTGGTACTGCTAATTGAATCCTCTTTCGAGTTTTTTGTCCACTGATTATTTCATGCTTGCTTTTCACTTTCAGACTCTCCGCAAGATCATTGCTGAAAGGCGTGATAATGATGCTTGGTTCAAAAAGTGGTTAAAATGTCAAAAGTCAATTGACGTACAGGTTGTTTTTATTTACTTTCTATAAAAAATGAACAATCGTCTATTTTGACTTGACTAGGCTGAACTCTATAGAAAGCTGATTGCCTTGATGGACGGCGAGATGGGCGTTGTCAATCTCTTGCGTCTTTTTCATGATAAATATCTCTCACCTGTTAGCTATCGTCTTCCCCTTAAGGACATTACCCTGGGAGATAATTTTTGGACCAATTTAAAGGACGCATATACATCGCAGGAACAGGTGAACTATCTGATATTCTTATGACAAATTTCTAAGTTCTCGAAATTGCGAGTTTGCTTGCTTATGGGGTTCTAACTTTTAGTTCATCTCTGACTGATAAAAAGCTACGAAAGGAATCTTTTCACCAAAAGCACATCAGTGAACCGGGCATTTTCTCTTTGAGTTGAAGCTTCAAATGATTTCCTCGAGTTTCTTTGCAGAGCTGTCCATCGACCAATTCAATCAAACAGAGGTCCCATGTGATCGGACATTTCCGTTAATGTCATTTAGTTCGGGATAACGTGAATGGTCATGGTATTCTCCTGTTTGGGCCTCCTAGATCACCAGTTCCCGAAAAATAAAGTAGCCGTAAACTACCACTGCATAATGTTGATTCACTTTTTTCTCCACTGTAACTAGATGAAACACTTCTTTGAACGGCACCAGAAGGTTCTAGAGCGCATCAGTCAACAGATGTCGGAGATAGCTCGCGTTGCACATACCGCCACTGCGTGGACAACTGATGAAGACGAGGTAGTATCTAAACTATCCGAAGCCTCTCGTTTGGTCCTTCATCTCGCCTCTTTACACGCTCATCTTCGGCAACTCGAAATGTTCGAAAAGGTTAACAACCTCTTCCCAGAATCAAACATACGGGCCTTATAGTCTTTGATTTACTATTCAATTCCATCTTTTGCCTTTCACTTCCTCTGAAACGATTATGTGTTTTTTGATGCTTGCTTCCTACGCTGGTGATTGACAGCTTGATGATCTTTAAGCTACTTATCAAATGACCTGATGGGATACAGAAAATTCCTCGTCAATACCTTTTGCCTTATTTTTTGATTAGTAATAATGTTATGCGTTCGGTGGTCTTTGTAAGGGTTTCCATAGTCGTGGTATCCCCTCTTAGCCTATTCATCGGGTACAACATTTCTTCGGGCTAGTTTTCAAATAAGCTCAATTTTCTTGTGCGTATGTTCTATTTTTTTCATTTCTGGTAGTAACAATATAGTGATCCAAGTTTAACCAGACTTATAAAGCAGAATAGCCAGTTGTCCCACGTAAAAGTAGATAAAGTATTTTGATTCGTGGGTTATGTAACTATAATAAAAAAAAAAGGGTTTATTAGAAACTTAGAAGGCTGCGAATTCAGTCGGCTAACCTGCCGAAGTGTCGGCCGACGATGCAGTGCCACGTTGGGCTGTATATTTTGTCGAATTCTTTCTTGAGGTAGGCGGCGATGTCCTTCTCGATGTTATGCCTATTCAAGGCTTCTTGAGCGCACTTGATGGCCTTTTGTTGCATTTCTTCCGTCATATCGGCATTCCTGATGACTGCCTTGTTGTCACGCATATTGGAATTGCATCGAGAAGCCGGTGAGAACATCTTCCAGGTGATTTTTATGTTCAGCTCGGCTCCCTCCTACTTTTATAGGCCTGTGATCTGCCAAAGTTCCCAGAGAGCTGCAGTAGCCTCGCCTCAAAGGAAGAAGTTGCCGTGTGAAAGTAAATGTGATTTTTTTGCTTGAAGGAAATTGTAAACTGATCTTACATCAGTACCTAGTGTAATGCCGAATTTCTAATCTTTGTGTTGGTTATTCTCTCAAAAAAAGTTCTAAACATAATTCTTTGACATCGAAGATGAGTTTCGAAAGCGTTCCCTCTAGGTGCATTGTGTGTCTGCTTCATCAATTGCTCATGCTTATCAGCAGATTGTGAGTTTCTGTGGATCGCTCATGTTCTTTGGAACTTAATCGCTTTATTCAAGTTGAAAAGCAGGATGCAAGTCACATGGTGATGGCAATGTTCTTTGCCGTGTTGATGTTCTCTTGCCCTCGATTTTTCGCTACCGTTTCCCCACTTTAAATAGCAGTATGTTGAAAGAAGTTACTTATGCTCAGTCATTTGTTTTATGGACTCTTAAGGAATTATGACCCTTTCCTTCACCTACCTCTTAAATTCGGAACTACACATAGAAAATAGAACAGAAATTTAGTGGCGAAAAGGCAAATATAGAACTAACATGACGTGAACGTGAAGAAAGAGAAAACTAGCAACACGTATAGCTGGAACGGTCTGGAGATTGTCACAAGATCGGTGATTGTTATTATCACCTCTTTTCAACAGGCGGAATTGTGCGCATCGTGACTACATTCGAAAAATGTATTCCTTATCCTGCATCTGCATCTTTGACGTTGGGTGATATCATTTTGACAAGGATAACGAGTCAAACTAGCTGGGACCTTATCGCTCCAGTTAGACAACTCATGACTGATGTGCTCTACATCCTGTTGGTCAGCTCTTCAAAGGTAATTTGGAATTAGCCGTAATTCTTGATTGTTTCTAGTCGCTTTTTTCAGATGAGTGCAGGCATCGACCTTGCGAACATGGCAAGATAAAAATGCCAATGTTTATAGCTAACCGACACATCGAATGAGGAATTGAGTCTTCGACGTACTAGCGCAAACTGCAGATGGTCAAGTTGTAAGTGGGCTGGAAACCTCATCTACCATCGGAGTAAAAGGCCTGATATTCTTCCTTCGCCTTTTCTCTTCCGAATGGTTGTCATAATTTCCCTACAGTTTGGATATTTGGATATTTGTGCTTCAAATCTCCTGTAAACATCTCGTGATTACACAAATTTTACTTGAAATTTGGTTTGGTTTCGCCCAAATTTTACTTTGGCAGGTATTACAGAACCGATGTGATTTTCAGTAGAAGTGTGGGAAAGGTTTACTTGTATCGAAGACCTGGAGCGTTTGTGGCGAATCAGGGGAAAACCAACGCGATCGCACTAAATGCAATCACTAACATGCTGATACACTGTGTCGGTATCCATATACGGGGTATTTATCACATTTCTACAGAATTTCCCGCCTCGTGAATCTCAGATATCCTACCTTGCGAGCCAATGATCATTCTTTTGGTTATAGTCCGGATGGCAGTATGATATTTGGAATTCGAGGCTAAACCCTCTAAGTGTGGACCGCAGGCTTTGCATCTTCTACCTTAGCTCCCAAAATAACTTTAACAAACAAAGCTTTTTGAGTCAGAATTTTACTAGCTTTTCGGAGTCACCACAGAAACGTGGTGTCTAGTGCCCTTTTTTTAATCACCTATACTTATGAAAATGTGATTTCATGCAGAAAATATTTAAAAAACAGACGATTTCATGCTCTGTAAACATTGATCAGTCTCTAATATTGCAACAGGAAGGCGCATCATTAGTGGATCATTTTGAACTGTGAATACTGTGTTGCACAAATACTAATTGGGACGGCAGTGTTTAACTGACGATGCTTTGGCCTTTAAACTGGGAGATCTGCGAAATTTGCGAATCTTAGTTCTCAAACTCACATTGGAACGCATGTACATGCTTTTCGGAGCAAAAGAACGGGATGTCTTCGTGTTAAATGCCGAAATGGGGCAAAGGTTGAAATCTGCGCTTGCCTCCCTCAGAATCCCCTGGGTAAGAAGAAAATTCTATGCATCCCAGTGATCAGATTTTCGGTCATTTCATTTCGTCTGACTATTGGGGAATGTGGATAGGAATTCTAAATGGACCAAGGTAGACGATTGATTTAGAAACCATTTTCGCATGTATGTACATTCAGAAGCACTGGTTTGCACTAATTAAGGCGAAATATGGCAGTAAACGAGCGAATTCGCAGATCTTACAAACACACAGAAAGAAAGATGAGGATGAATCGTGCAAACTGGAAGGGAGAAGATCCAAAAATAATATTAAGAAGTAACTACCAAACCGTGGGTGGAGGAGAAAATGGGACTGGGTACTGATAAAGGCTGAGTATTACTGAGTTAAAAAGCACCATAAAATGTAAGAAATTTTAGTAAATGATTACTGGAACACTTTCGAGCCAACTGCCTAAGTTGAGTTCTACTGTGACAGGCTCTACTTGGGGTTCTCATTGTCCAGTTACAACAAGCCAAAGTTGTAGAGCTTTCAAAGGAGACTTTTTGAAATTTAATGGCAGCCCTTGTTGATTCCGTACCTACTTTTAGCACTTTGGGTAGGATCGAGGCTCTGCGCTTTTCAAGCAGCGGTTTATCATGCTGCTCGATGTCTTCAGTTCCATCACACACCCATTTCATTTCTTTTGATGGTTGTCCAGGTGCCTTTGTAGAGGATATTCGCATCGGATAATGGCTGCTCAAAGATTTGGAATGTGAGTCTAGAAAATGATACCTCAACCGTACTTCTCTTTGATAACAGCTTAAAAATCCAGTGGTGATATATCTGTCAGTGAAATTCACTGATTTCATTGTACACTGGATCGAAAATGCTGGAGCCTTGTTATATATCGCTAGACGGGATAAAATTTTCAATGAACTTCGGCTTTACAGCTGAAACAACTGAAAAACGGTCAATCTGAATTTCCGGTCAGATTTGATTTTCTCAACCAAATACTTCTGCACCGCGACTAAACACCTTTAGTTTGGTTTCCAACTTGTGGATCTGCAATGGTATGTACGTCTACAAGGTGTTGAAATGAGTGAAATGGATGAGTTTTGAGACCACCAAGTGCCTGAATGGTATCCTTTAGGCCATATCCTTCTCTTCATCCTTATCTTTAATGAACATTTTGTCTTGCTTGTTGCTCTTTTGAACTTATCTGTCCCGGTTCCTTCGATACCAAAGCACTTTAATTGCATTTATCCTGCTTAGAAACAGTAAACCATTTAAGAAATCGAGTTTTCAATATTTTGAGTCGTGTGTATAAGTAACCTCAGAAGTACCGCCACAATCTTACTCGTCGGCGGCTAGCGTCAATCGTTGTTTCTAAATAATTGCTTGTTCCAAACCCTTTCAAAAAAAGGGACTAATAACAACATTAAGGCAAAAGGTATAACAATTTTTAATTTGTAATTAGTAAAATTTGAGTTCAAGAAGGTCGAAAATGAACTGTTTTCTATGATCAGAAGTGCGGCCGTAAGGGAGAAATTTAATTTTTTAACCGAGTACCCCATCACAAAGGTGGTAAATGAACTATCGAAACTCCTTCCAACGACAGAGTACTACGGAACCTCTAAATGGCTGCCGAGGCCCTTGTTGTTGTAGGCGGCCACGTCATCCTTGTTGCTTAATGCTATGGAACACGAATCTCCATTGGCAGCCGGTCATTAAGATCGCAAATTCATGACCGAGAGTTCTATCGAGGTTCCACCGGTAATGAAACGTCGCCAGCAGCAATGTTGTGCTACATATCTTTTGTGAAAACCTCTATTAGCTTTTTAAACTTTTTATATGGCTATCCTTGGGCTTGGAAGAACATTTATTTGCTCATCAGATCAAGTACTTATTAGAAAAATATACGTCTACAACTTGACCAGAGGATATGTCTTTCAGAATGAGTATGGTCGTAAGGTCCATTCTTCTAGTTAAATGCATACACCTCTATTCTTGGGATTTTAATTACATTGTTTGTATAAAATATTCAGAAGAACAATGTCGGGGAGGATGATTCTACTTCATGTATTAATGTCTTGCCAAAATGCTTATTAAATTTTCTAAGCAAACTTAAGTACTGATTTATAGCTTTGCTTGTTTTATTCAATCGCTCATCAGTACGTGTTTTAGTAACGCCAGTGCCTGTCTACTCTCGGGATGTGGAAAATGATTTCATGAACAAGATTTGAACTCAACAAGCTCGAAGGGAAAAAGATGGACTACCATTGGCCAAGTAAATAATTACTAATCCATAAATGTTGACAAGTTATTTCATTGAATCCCGACAGCGAAATCAAATGGATAGACTTTTTGTCACAATCTCAGAAGCTCTGTGCACTTCTGATCAGCGGTGGTTTAGCGAATACCTAGCAGTAAAGCTCGATCAATCTCACTGTGGCTTTTGCGTGATCATAATATTGACTCAGTTCGAAAAGCAGGTGACTGAGTCGATATCGAGTGCCGGATGGGACTGATCACCCACCAGACGTATAAAGCTAGATTATGCCAGCAGAAGTACAACTTCGTACAGCCTGGTAAACGAGGCACGACGCAAATAACTGGACTCATGGTCTCAAACTGGACAGTGGAAAGCGCGTGCATCCAGCAACGAATGAAATTACTGCCGGAAGGTTGAAAAGAATTCTGGAAGAGGTATAAAGATTGTCTACCTTGACAATGTCGAGGACGGACGATGTGCCACTACGAAGTTGAACTGCTACCTGTACGACATAACCATGCCAGAAAAGTGACCATAGAACCAAAGACGTCGATTAACGCTTTTACTATCTTTTGTATTAACTGTTGTGCATTGCTTGTTGTAAAAGCTAGTTGTACTTCTGTTGCACCCCCAACAAGGCCTTTGGACTTGTCCTAATGGATGGGGGAGTAAATAAAAGTAAAATCGAGTGCTGCAGGTACCAATGAAGTATCTCTGCATCTTTTTACAATTGTCGATTCATGGAGCCACCCTGCAGGGCAGCATGTCTGTCTTCCACAAGTTTCCGGGCCAAACATTTGCCATTAATGAACGCAAACATCAAGTCGAAGCTTTAAAAGACAGCGCCACCGGACAAAATCGACTTGAGGAAAAATGAGGTTGAAAGTACAGTCCTAGAAATGTCGTAAAAATAGCGTTCAACAAAAAAATGAAAAAGCATAAATATACAAATTGAGCAAATCTGCGCATCTAATGGAGGCATCACGAAAGGTTATTTTGTTGTCATAGTTGTTGTCACGAAAATCAGATTAAGCAATTATCATTATTCTTTAATAAAACAACGCAGCTTCCATCCATTTGGCGGTGTCCACGTCATGGCTGTGCATTACCACTGCACGCAAAAATTTGCGTCTCGGACTTCGGTCAGTATCACGTTAGAAATATAGCAATCCATATTAACTGGGTCCGTAACCCTCCTTATAGGCAACCAATCACTGTGTGCGTAACTTGACTGTTTTTGCTTCATATTATCTGGATTGAGCAAAATTATGTTTGATAAAGCGAAGAGTCGATCATTGGCCGACCATAGCCTGTTTGTTAGAACTGTGTATGAGCCGAAATCCGAAAAAATATCATCAGATTTTAAACTTGTGCCGTTCTCTAGCTTCTTGTTGTCTGGATTGAAGAGAAACGCTTTTTAAAGACAACAGTCTATGGAATAGTCAGGGGTGACTTTTAAAAAAATAATAAGGGAAACAGCGAACATCGAAGGGACCACCTTTGCCGTGAAGTCTAACTTTGGCAACAACCATTTGCCATCTAACCTACTTTTGTTAATAAAAGTAAGTAGTGAATCACGCCAGGTCCCTCTTGTAATGAGTTCTAGTACTTTCCATAATTTACTGTAGTTCATTGTAGAAAATGTACGTATTCATCAAAATTCTGTGGCACTGAAAATATGTGTATTTTGACTGCACATTAATTGCACCACGAGCGCATATTTAAAAGATACCAGTTGAATGCCTTCATAAATGTGTGCTCGAAAATGGAAGTCTCGTTTAATATACGTACATGAGAGCGGCTTGTTTAAGGTAGGCTTTAACCCATTAAAAGAGAATTACGATCCAATGGATAAAATCGCTGTTTGACAACAAGCATTAAAAAATGATTGAAAACGTTCAATCGAAGTCCTTTTTGTACTGAAAGGCTCTACTTGTCTGGGCTCACAATCCTGGAAGGACGTGTGCATGGTCGACCTTTTGGATCCATGTGTACCGGTAGGGGAAACAGTGGTATCTCAAGTCTTGTGGGAGAAGACAGTGTAGTCAAATACACATGGGCCGGTGATGAGCTTTGCTGATGAAGAGAGTAAAATTTGCTTGGCCATTTGGTTCCATCACCTCATAATGGCACTGTGAATAGCACCAGTTTCTGTCCACATAGCTAGGGGCCAATAGCAGGTGAACGTCAAGATACTTGATCTACCAACTCTTGTAAGACAACTTCGGTCCTGGATTGTCCAACCTCACCATTAGGGTTAACATCAAGTTCACTTGCTGAGGGTGATGAGAACGGAACGACTGACAAAGTGGCCCTGAAAAGTAAGGCTCGGTGAGGCCAAAGAACAAAAAACATTTTCATCAAAAATTGTACATCGAACGAGACTTTGTTTACCAGTGACTGTTTCCCTTCCCCTTGAAGTCAGTCTTGAAACCCCCTTTTCAGACCTTTACTAGTGGCCTTCTGTGATTTTTCTATAACTCGCCTTCCAGCTCAACTGTTGTAGAATGACAAGAGTGAGTGGTCATTCCAATTAGTGTATGTGTCTGGTCAGGGTAATCGCCGATGGACATTACGGCTGGGTCGCAAAACCTTTAATATCATATTACTGATTAGTAATTGCAATGTGCGCCGATCCACAACCAGTCTGAATCACTAGGTGATGCAGGATCGATACACATCAACTTGCATTCGGAAGTTGAAGCAATTACTGAGCAATTCAAATGTAGTTATGCAAATGGAAATTCTCTCTCCCCAAAATACAAGCCTCCAAAGTGGTAAAAAATGATTACCATTATATTAGTTGTCAATCCTACGCCCAACCTCCTCTTGGTACTGCCGGTAACCTCAGGAGTCACCCTGAGGGCTAAAGAGGCGGCGACCGGTTAGGACTAATCATCCACCGGACGTACAAATATATTATTATGCTGGCAGAAGTACAGCCTGAGTCCACAAAGAGCCTCTTAATCAAGGTACGACGTAATACATGAATTCAAGGTCTTAAACTTGGATTGCGGAACGTGTGGAACGGAAACTCCGGCAGAGTTGAAGAAATTTCTGACATGAATATGGAGATTGTTGCCCTTACGGAGCTGCACAAGTGCCCTATCACGACTGCGAACAGCACTTATCCAGAAGGAAAGGAATCATGAATCACTCTTATGTAAAGCACAAATGGTTTTATAGTAGAAAAGGATATCTGGACAAGTGCAAGCAGACCAGGATGACCTGACCATAAAGGACGCTAAAATGTGTCGAGGGTGGACGAGGTATCACAAAGAAGTGCAGCTGAAGAATGAACTGTTATTGCACGATGAAGCCTTGCCGAGGAGGGACCAGGGAGCCGAAGACGCCAATTTAACTGTTATATCGCTGGGTATATGTGTTTAAATGCTGCACAAGCTCTTTATATTTCTTTTGAACCCCCAATAAGTCCTTGTGATTTGCTCAATGGGTGGGGATGAATAAAAAACCATTATATTAACGTTTGATAAATATTAATGCTTTCTTTAGCAAACTTAAATCCCATTTCTGCGCAGAATCATGCGCCAGAATCAGAGACGAACCTGAACTAGGGAGCGTTTGACCAGCCACTCACAGTAACGTCCATTTTAACGAACCAAGCATTGACACGCGATCGGTTGTTTGAATGGAAGCTAATCGGCAAAGCTTTCTCTTCAAGGAAACCCATCATGTAGTCGGTCTGAATAAGCGCCACAGAAGTGAGCCTTCAATTAGGCTCATTACTCAGTCACAGTGATGAGATTGGAACAACTGCTACTAGCTGCAGAGGTATTCGGCTGTCAAAATATTCTTAGCTTTGTGGCGACGTTGGCTTCTGAAGTTATTGGAGGCTGGGGAATAAGGGGGCTGATTATGCGATCTCTCACTGGAAGGTACATATTCCAGGGGAGAAACACCGGTCTAAGTGAGTCGAAGATACCGTCAGATTCTCTATCCTCAAGTGTCCCTGCACACCTTCACTTTGTAATATGCCCCACCAGCGCCATTGTAAACTAACTTTTCAGCTTAATGGCTTTATTTTCTAATGTTCGATAATTAGCACAAGTCTCATAAATCATTTCCTCAAAAAATATTGAAAGTATTTCTCAACATAGAGCCTAAAACACTACATCTACATCGATAACTCCAACCTACTACTCATGCCAGACTCGTTTAATCGCAATCGTTTAAACGCAATACATTTAGTTTGAAAGGCTTCAAAACAGCAGGTTGTATTAAAATCAGCAAATCGGTTTTTTTCGAATACAAAAGCGTTTAACCGGATTTGTAAAGTAAAATTGCAACCTGACCCATGTAGAAGTAGATGAAGTGCCTCGCTTCATGTGTTACGTAACTGAAATTCAAATATGCGAATTCAATCAGCAAAATTCAAGAGTTAAGAAGGCATTCAAACTGTGGGTCGCTGAAGAACATTACCTTCCAAAGTTGCGCCCCACAATGCAATGCCAGGTGGGTCCATACTCCTTATCGAAAGCCTTCTTAACCTGGGCAGCGATGTCTTTCTCAATGGAGAATTGGTCCATGGCCTCCTTAGCACAATCCACGGCTCTCTGTTGCATACTCTCCGACATATCTGCGTTCTTGACGATGGCTTTGCTGGCACTGCTCATGACTGTCTGGTAGAAGGAATGGTCACGCATGAGTTAAATAAGACCTATTTTATAGTCGCCCGTGCTGGTTTTACAGTAGCATAGCCTCAGAGGTAGTATTATGCACACTTTGGCTCTAGGCATGCGACTCAGCATGTGCGTCTGCTCATTGCCTCTAGCCTTTTCAGTGGCCTTTTCGCTATCTCGGAACCATGGTATCTTGCACCACTGGCATCATTACAAATGAAGACGACAGCTATTCTGAGAGCTTTAATGGATCAAAGGGATTCGATTCGATACAAAATAACTTGTTGGAAGGGAGAAGAGTTCTAGATCGATGGGATATTCTCGCTGTAATACATCAAGTTTCACTTCCCTCTTCCAAGCTAACTATAATCTAGCACTCTTCATCAGTAAAGGCGTGGGTTTCAAAAACATCAAAACAAACTTAAAATGACGCAATTTATTCCTTTAGCAAAAGTGGAATCTGATTTCTACTGCGGAAGATCATAAATAAACACCAAAACAACAAAGAAGGCAGCCAGCATCTAAAACCAATAAGGTAGTGTTTACCAAGTGAAAAACAGCCTGAATGCACAGGAAATTCGGCAAAAGTTCCAGTTTTACTGAATATAGAGAGAAAATAGTGAGTCAACATTTAGACAAGGTGTAAGAAGTGGCCGACAGTCATGCCACAAAAAACCACCCTTATTTCTCAGTGCTGCAGGGTAATATCAGGCAGAAGGCTGTATTCAACAGTGGTTGAAATGAACAACTACACCACCTATGACTTTCAAGTAAACCCATTGTGATTATTACTTTCTCACCAACAAACATTAGAGATAAACGCAAACTAGGTCCCCTATTGGAACTTGCGTATACTAACGACCAATTATATCAATTCCGCTTCCTCATCTCTGATTGAAAACGGCAAAATTCTCCACCACAGGCACAACTACTCTACTATTCCCCAACATCGAGATACAGATAAATCTGGGAATCTTGACGAAAGCGATATAGCAACGCGTGTTAAACAGTGTTTTTTTAAACGAATATGGGGAGGATCGATTCGTTCGATCAAACGTACGATGTCCCTAAGAGAAGGAAAGACGATTGTTATAAAACAAGTTCTTGGAAGTCGTATTCCCTCATTCACAATCAAAGTCGAACTTGTCTATCTCTTCGACTTTGTTCTACCCTATTTCTACCACCTGTCGTAATGATCGGAAGCAACAAGAAAGCTCTACCGAGTGAAACTTGTCGAAGTCCCTGACTCTGAGCGCAAGATTGATCATTGCTGCTACACTAGCTATCAGAATGACTGACCTCCGGTTGAGGCTAATTATGCGTTATCAATCTGAAGGGCCAATCCATTTTGTCTCTCAAGCCTTGACAATACGCTAACGTCTAACATCGGGAGCCCCCAGACAACTATGATTGGAAAGACCATGTAGTGCTTTTATTAAAGGGTCATGGGTACCTTCTTTGTCAATAATCGGGATGGTCCTCCGAACTGTCTCAGAACAAGACCTGACTTTTTAACTCCAGGTTTGGTTTTCGTTATTTGAGATAAGCTATCTTATTTCCTATCAGCCTATGAAAGGTGAAATATCCTATTATCAAAATTCTACTTTTATTGCCCAAATTAACAAAAGTCAAGTAAGGTAAGAGCGTGAAAATTTTAAGTTCGAATAGTGCGTGATCATCGAGTCATTCATCAACGTGCAAGAAGCAAGGCCGTAACCGCTCAATGGGA
The DNA here is from genome assembly GCA_019097775.1 of Moniezia expansa. Classification (NCBI taxonomy): domain Eukaryota; kingdom Metazoa; phylum Platyhelminthes; class Cestoda; order Cyclophyllidea; family Anoplocephalidae; genus Moniezia; species Moniezia expansa. The sequence continues at coordinate 263,218 of JADFDV010000003.1, forward strand.
CTAAGTCCGTTGTTGAAAACTCCCTCGACTCAGTCAACTCAGTCTTTTGCCAGATGACTAGAAGCTGCAAATTTTAGTGGGTAGCGGTCCTAACTAGCAGCACCGGCACCAGCAGCAACGGCACTATCTTTAAGGCCTCAGCGGGCAAGCCCTGCACTATTGCGCTTCTTGAACTATTAGCCTGTCTATCTCTGCTAGCAAGTATTTTGCTCCTGCTCCTGGCCATTTGTTATGAGTTGAAATTATTTTAACTATCTTCTTCAGTTAAATATCTGTCGGAAGAACAAAATAGTTTATTTCCCCAGGCGCTTCAGGCTCCTTTTTTCAAACTGATCATTTGTGTGTTGCTGTGCAACGGACGTCGTCGATCAATGATTCCCCCAAAAACCCTCTCTTTCCCCTGAGGTATAACTGCCTGATTTTGTAGCCTGTTTCCAAAGCAAGTTTCATATAATTCACTACATTCTTTTGAGAGATGGGACTAAATCGACTATTGTGCTCTAACTAGTGAGCTGCAGAAGGCAGCGATTGTGATTTGACTAGAACGTATGCGCGTTCTTTAAGTAAGGGTTGATTCCATATCGCATAGTTCGCACCGCAAACAAATCAAATGCCCGAGCGCAGAGCAAAAGAGCGGCTACACTTTTGGCGCATACGGAATGAGCATAGGTCATCTAGGTGGCTATAACATGGCCTCAGTACTCTGGCCTCGCCTCCTTCAACTTAGATGGATGTGAGCCAAGAAAAACCCACCATCACAACTAAATCAAAACTTGAATATTCTCTGATGACACAATGGCAAAAACTCACCCACTTACTGTTGACTTTGAGTAAATAAGTTAGCGGATCTCATTAAATGACCAATTTTGTATCAAATCTAGAAACAATCAGACCATTTTCAATTAAATGAATAAAATCAATGTTACAGCAAAAAAACAGTTTATTCATCTACCCAATGTACGTAAGCGTGCAAGTGAAGCTTAAAAAGAGCGACATAAGGGTCAACAGAATAGAAAAGTTAACTTGAATGTCGAGCAGAGAGCACGCTGGTTATGCCAAGGCAGATTTTGCAACTTTGCCGAAAAGAGGCTCCTTCGCGCCATAGTACAATACCATTTGTCGATTTAAGCTGTCACATACAGCTTGACTAAACAGAAGAGATAGACACTACTTTAATTTTTTTCGGTAAAAAACCTGGCAAAAAGTTGACCTATGACGAGGGGGTTGACCTGATAATACCATACCATTATTGATATAGAATGACATACTGAAAACTTCGAGAGGCATACCGGAAATCCTGATTCCAGAGATAATTGCGCACGTAGGTACTAACATGACCGGATTGAGGAAGGAAACGAATATCGGAGTTGGGGAAGACAACATCGAGAGGAACCACTCCATCACGTGGTACATATGCGTCCTTTCCGGCCGTTACAGAGGTAATAAGTCGAGGATCGACCAGCGGTGGAAAGTTACCCAAGTGTGTGAAAAAGTCCAGCAACTCTCGAAGGAACTCGCGCACTTCTGGATCCACCTACAGGTAATCAATTAGCAGAGAAGTTGACTACTTATAGAAATAAAGTAGCACCGACCTTGACTTTTTCAGGAAAGACAGAAGGTATAGGCACTGCACGGACGGCAGAGACGGCGTTGTCCCAAATGTGATTATCTATATACAGGTGAAGCCGGTTGTGTGATTTCAAGTAATCAATCATTTTTGCCGCATCTGACAAGGGTCGTCTGTTAAAAGAAGGTCACCGGGGTTAAGTTGAGGAGAGTGGCTGGTACAACTCTGATAGTAGAAAACTCGTTGTGTGGGTATGCTATTGCAAATCCGTAACAAATCAGAATCGGTAATGAGAACAAGATTGATAAGGGAGCAAAGTTAGTTTAACAAAGCATACATGAGCGAATGGAAACCATCTAATGCAGACTTACTTATAAAGAGTGAGGAAATCAAGGATATAATCTTGGGCGTTTGAACCGCTTGGAGACGGTGGAACAAGTAGATCGGTGGCAGGTCTCAAGGTGTCCTTCGTTTCAGCGGTGACAGCAGAACGATTAGAATTGTTCTGACACATTTTATGGGCTTAACATTTGGAAATTGATCATCTTAAAGAGATTATCAATGCTACCTTTGAGAACGAAAGCGGATCGAATAGATGGCTGAATTTTGGGACGAATGACTTTAGAATAGACGGAATCCTGTGCATATTGCTTCGTCAAAGTTCGCCAGTCTACCGAATGACTGAGAACACCCTGAGAAATATGAAGTAGAAGTTAGCGCGATGAGAAGAACCAGCAAAGTCGTTAAACAGAAGCATCTGATTTACAGCCTGATGAACTATTCGTGACAAAATGATGTAAGGAGTAAAATCACTAACATATAGCGTGATAGCGCATGGTAGCTACCCAAAGACTTTTTAATGAATCAGAACTCTGCTCTGAGCAGAAGAAATGACGAGGAAGGCAGCTGAAATTATGGATGAGATAATCCAAAGAAAAAATAACGTTAGAAAAATCGAGGCTAGATTTTCATTCCCAATAAGGGCTGTGGAGTGGAAGAATTTGAGAAGAATACGTACTATGAAGGAGAACGTTAAAGTATGTAGTCCAACGGAGGATGGAAAGGGAGATTTTTTGAAGATGTTGGCGACGTTATCTTTATGTGTAGGCGAGCTCAGCCAGATACACAGACTTGATGTTTATGCTTTAATAGTTGCTAACCACTTCCTCGCCTTCTACTTGCCAATAGGAGTCGTAAGATTCTTCTACTGGAAGAATTAGGAAATAGTGCAGAAAATAAACTCACCTCGAGGAAAACAACCGAGGCGGACGTCCAAGAAAGACAAGGGATTAGAGATACGGGGAAAGGGACGGTTGTCGCACAGATGGTTGCCATCTCGAAAGAAAGAGTTGATATGTCAATAACTTGAAGAGCTTCCTCTTTAAAAAGAAACAGTTTCACTTACGTAACCGCCCATGGATACTCCGTGAAGGGCAAATGGTCCATAACCTTGTTTACGGCACCACTGAAGGATGGTATGAGATTCAAGAATCAGTGCTCCCCCCATAACGAAAAGATCGGAGAGGCAGTTAAGACCCGATCCTCTAAAAGACCTGTTCTCAAGCGAGCAATTATTTACTTTTGATCAGCTGGAGTGCGTGCACCATAATAGGGATTCATTATTATAATTGACGCGATACCATCCTCAATCAGTTGGTTCGCCAAAAACACACGACGACGATAATAGGACTGAAACAGATAATTAGGGAGAGCTACGAGACGTTACGTGATCCCCAGTCCCAGCATAATGCAAACAAACAGGTCTGTATTCCGATTTCCATGTTTTTGGAATAATCATCTGAAACCTTATAAAATAATCCAAAGGAGGCATCCCATCTACCTAGAAATTCTATTTTTAGCACACATGGCGGTGGGAATGAGGTCTTCCATTGGCGATACAAAAGAGCCCTCGATTTCGACCAGTTTGCTATAAACATTACTCTGTTTTCCACTTAAATAAAACCATAGGGTACCTTCTCAACCATAATAGGACGGTAAGTCAATGCATTTCGGGAATAATTGGGATCATCTCTGACGCGAATCATATTGTCAATTAGACTAAAAAGAGGGTTAAATGCATAGTTTATTACGCAACAAGTAAATCTGGGTGCCCCCATCCTTTGGTAAACAAATCAAATGCAACTGTCTTACGAAAAACCTTATCAAATAAATTCATGAGCAGGACTATGAAAAACCAGGTTGCAAGACTACAAGGCTGCAAAAGTTTTGGTCACGCTTCTGATTAGGCGATATATGCGGGCAGTGTAAGAAGTGCCGCTTTTAGAGAAATGCCGTATAAAAACGTATGTTTAAAACCCAAGTATTCTTTTCTGTTAAAATCATAAAGCTTAAAACAATTTTCTGAGTGTATCTGTAACTTTACTAACAATCCTGACAAACTCATAAACTTAATTCCCATTTTTTGAACATAACAATTTGAAAAACGTTTTCTATTCTACTGACCTACAAAAGTGTTACGATCGACCGAGGTATTATTCCAGCTTCTTAACGCGGCTTGATACATTTGATTTGACACGAAACTTTTTAATTGACGCTGTCCGTTGCTTGTAAATGTAATATAGGATCATTCTTTTCAAGTTCTTCAAATACAAACTACTCTGGCGATTCTAAATTGATTTTTCTGCTTATGATAATTTATAGTTTGATGCAGTAAATGGGATGGCGACTTCATCTGGGGACACGCTACCCGAGAGTTACATTACTCCGCGTGAATCCGAGGATATATCGGTTAAGGAGGATTTCGGAGGACCCTCACTCTCCATTGACGGCATTCTAATTTCGAGGCTGGTGAAGAATAGCAACTCTGTCTATGCAATTATCTCAGATCCGCAGTTAGACATTTGTTTCACGGTAAGAGGTCAAATCCTTGAACGAATTTTTGCTGCTTGCAAGGGATATCTTTGTTATTACTCTTTTGATCAAAGTGACCGGTGGGTTAATGAACTTCATTTAGCGGAGATCTATGGTTGAGAAACTCGTGAAGCAAATATTTATCCCAATACCCTTTGTTCAAAAAGCTCATCGAGTTATTTGAACATAAAGATCGATGGAGAGTACCAGCATCCAGTGCGTCTACCTCAATATCTCTCTGATTTCATTGTTTAAAAACTTTCTGTTGGCCGTGGTTCAGTCTTTAAAATGGCGGTTGAAGGCCGTGACTAGTTTCAAATCGTTTGAGAAATTGAGAGGTTGAATCGGTTTGCAAAAGAGTTTTTGTCGATTTAAAATGGATTGTGGAAACTGAGGAATTGCCGCTTTGTCTGCAACATAAGATTTGCCAGTTTTCTTTTTCATAGATTCTGAAATATAATGGCGAGATTCAAGTAGTTTTGAAAGAGGTCTATCCTAGGAACGCACAGAGAAGGGTAAGGGTATCGAGTATGTTCGAAGAAAATTTAGCAGCTTAGAATTCGAGCCGTCTCCCAGTGGCCGCGCATTTTGTGTTTGTCGATCAAACTGCGTAATGCTGGTACTCTCTATGTCAATTAAAAGCTCCACAATTCGGATGGCCGAAAAATTCGCCACCGATTTTGCCATGGCGCCACCTTAAAATGAACTGAACCTTCAGAATGAATGTATCTTACGGCGAATCGCGTCAGCACCCAACTTCAAAGTAGAGCATGACCCTTGGGAGAGTTGTGAATAGCTCGTCTATGTATGGTCGAAAGCATTAGCTGCGTTAGCTCCTTGTATGTATCAGTCGGAGATAGAACGACCCTAAACCTCAATGTCATTTCAAGTCAGAGTTAAGCCAAAGCATGATCACTGTGACTATGGAGCATCACTTTAAATTGAAAACTATGATTTACATAATCATCTGCTTTTTAGACTTTAAGAGCCCGAACGCAAATCCAGTTCGTCAGGTAATCCGTATGAAAAATAATGGAAGTAGAAAGTAGAAAGTCCTGCTTTTGCTGGAGTTCTACCACATCGGGAATCTCATTTCTACTTCCTCGTCAACCAAGGTGGAATAAAATGCATTTCATTCTTAATTTCGTTTCTTCATATTGCCTTTTTATCAGTTTCTATTTGAAAATTAGTGATTGACTTTGCCGTTTCCACTAATTCTGGTTTTTTCGTTACTCATTTTACAAGAAAAAGTTCCATTGCTAAATTATAAGGTTCATTAGTCTCTTGCCTTGCATGACTTTCATAATGTCATTTCCAGTTACCGTCTTCAAACAGTCGTTTTGTAATTTTTCAATTTTCCAGTGTGTGACCATAACCTATCTGATTTCAGGGACTATGTTTATTAGTGTCCACTCGTTAGACCAAAAATAGGCTGTTTTAAAAGGCCATTACCCTCACTGTAGTCTTAGGTCAGGTTAACAGACCTGGCTGATTACACCAAACCATCCAGCGGCTTTGTTTAATCCGCAGAGCTGCGATATTAAAGAAGACCGGATTCACTACAGTCCTATTTCCAACGTTTTCCAGCCGAAATCCGCATCAATTTTTTGACCACTCACCTTGCCATTGACCCCAGAATGGTGGGTGTAAAATGCCCTGGGAATCTTAAACAGTAAAATGGGATGCAAATATCACAAGACTCACATTTTTTTACAAGGACTCATTGGGAGTACAACAGAAGTACAAATAGCTTTTATGGCAATTAAGCACAACAGTTAACACAGGCGTTTGTCTGGACTTTTCTCTGGCATGGCTTCGTCGTATAGGTATCAGTTCACCTTCGTCGAGTCACCTCGTCCGATTTCGCCCGTCTTCATATCTTCTCCAGAAATCAACATTCTGGCGGAGATTCCATTCAAAGCTACTTGCACGTGCATTCCATACTCCACGTACCTCTGCTGGCATAATCTAATTTATACGTCCGGAGGGTGATTGGTCTCATCCCACCGTCCCTCTCTTTAGCCCCCAGGGTTGCCCCTGAGGTTACCACCACGTGGAGGTAGAGAGTAGGATTGACCATCGCATGCTGTAATAATTTTTTTTTACTTTACATTTATCTTGCCAAAGAAACAAAGGCTCCTTTCTAATTTCCACTGCTCCCGCACCAAGATTGTTTCTGCTACTGCAGAATCTGCATTTCTGAAGTCCAAACACCATCGTACCGCCAAGGACTATGTGCCACAGTGACTAGGTGTTCATTACTGCTAGTCAACAGCTCACAATCGACATATGTGTCTTTCATAAGCGGGCTCATCATACAAGTCGAATCATAAAGCTTTAGTAGTCATAGGACTTTCCACTTAGAGATCACTCCAGTTGGGATCTGTTGGACTCACCATTTGCTATGAGAGTGGCGTGTAGTGTGCAGTAGCTAGCCCTGTTACTTCAATAAATATCCAAAATTAACACTATTTTTTTCGACGCTGGATCTGCTTTTGAATCTGACACCACCCAGATTTGGGGTTACTTCTCTTCACTTCTTCGGCAAACGAGTTATTGTTTTTTATGGTTCTATTTATGGTATGTCTATTTTCGTCAGATCGAGAGAATCGGTCTCTGGTAAACTTTGGGTGCAAGAATGTCCTTTTAGCTGCGTTTTGTGGAATATGGGACTTTGAGCTATGGCCAAGAGTACGTAGTATCTACTGAATCGACGTGTTCGCTAAATGCCTCCCTGACCGTACTTGATTTACTAAGATCGCTAGATCATTAAGTGAAAGCTAGAAATAACTGCTGGTAAGTCTTATCGATCATTTGCCATAGACCAATTTTTAATTCCACAACATCATCAACTGCACTTCGACCTGAATACAAAATAATACTTTTCCGACTACACCAATAGAAACACTGTTGGATTTAGCCAGAAGAATGGGATAATCAGTCAGTATGAATGATGGATGATCTGTCTGGCGTGAGAAGATGATGTTTATGGGACTAATTACCTCACCTCTGCCATTTCTGCGATGCCATCTGATATGACCCTGACCACCATTCCAGCGATGGCTCACCGAGAACTGATGTGTGCTGTTACAAAGTGAGATATTCGGTTTAGCTTGAGTAACCACTGTTATTAGGATGAAGATCAAATCCGATGATTAAAAAGTCAAGCCACCAGCATATTGTTTCGGCTCTGAAATGGTGGCAAACCACCGGGGTTCAGTTATCATAAATATTATGCATTTGCGTAAAAGGTGGTGTCCGGTCACGGCTCCACTTTGTTACTTCACCTTCTTGGCTGCATTTACCACAATGAAGGCTATCGTGGCTTTTAGATTTGCGAGTCGCACTGGCCGGATTTCTGTGGTCCCAGGCTGTTGATTGGTGATTGGTGTGAAGAACCAGTTCGGGTTTGCTCTATAGCCTTCCTTTAAACCCTTTTTTGCCAGAATCTTTCTCAATGGGAATAAAGATTTATCTTGTATTTCTTGATGTCTGTGCGGCTGCGTAGCTTGATATGTAGCTAAATGAAAGGTTTTAGATGTGCGTGTATGGGCTCTCACTTGAGAAACTCTATTTATATTTACCCAAAGTCCTTCACGTACCTGAATAAAAGACGCACATACAAGCTCATCCCTAAACAATGCCACGAAATACCTTTATGACAGAATCGCCATCGGCTATCCGACGAGTGTTCTCGTCCCATCTTCCCTCTTTTTAACATAGGGCACACAGTGGTATCAGTGCAGCTGTTCTCGCTGAATGGAAATTTACAATTTCTCCTTAGTTGGATAGTAAGACTTGTTGGATGAGCTTCAGACACCCAAATGTTTCACTTATAGCCGAAGGCTGTTGACATCCTTAAGTTCTGATTGAAATACCCGCAAAAGCGGTTAAAAAAGCTTCATCTCGTTCCTGATACTTAATTTAAAGTAGCTGAACACTTGTTTTGCATGCACGACAGTTTTTGGAAAATAATGTCTGAAAAGTCTTATGAATGCAGTTTAGGCACAATTGAAGCTGGCAAATTAAGAATTTTTCGTGTTTCCTTTCAACCTCCGACCGAAGGAATAGTCTCAGCAATATGGCAGCTTTATACAGAACCACCGCTGCCTTCAGTGTCCAGAATTGTCTTTCGGTCCAATAGGCACAGAGAAGCCTGGCCAAATATTTCTGTAATGGTAATCATTAGTTTATCATTGAAAAAACTACACAGTGCTGAAGTGATTCAGCTGGTTGTTGAGGATTTAGTTGGTTCTTTATTTTGGAAAAAACCTGAAGTATGCTTCAATAGTGGCCTGCTGAGACCAAGCACTTCGAAAAATACAATCCTGGAGTCATATATCATTTTGACGATTTTGTAAATCTTTAAATGCGTCAGAGCAAGTTTAGCTAGTTAAAAAAAAATTGTTACTGTCAAAAATAAATTTGGTGGAAATCGGACCATTCTTTCCTATTCACTGTTCTCAGATGAAGTTTTCGGCTGAAGCCGTTCAGTCTCTGATGACAATTCCAAGAGAAATATCGTCTTATAAATTGGACAATGAAAATAGTGCCTATTCTTTTAGTCATGTTAGACAAGTGCGTTTGAAGCTAAAAGAGAACGATAGGAATCACATATCTACACTACCTTCGTCCATTGGTCCATTTGCCCGTCTGAAATCTGGAGTGGTCAATAACTTGCTTCAGCGCTTAAGCGAAATATTTGAAAACTTCTGCGGATCATGGATCGGGATTCTTCCAGATCCAACAGAAATACGTCGCGGATTGTGGCAATTCATAGTTTTTAATGTATTAGTTTCTCGAAACATTCAATGTTTAAGGAGACGAAATAAAAGAACTCATCCAAAAAGTTCGAATACAGCAATTCGTTTTTGCAAAAAAAAACTAAACCACTAAAATACTTGTTTTAGTCAGGTATCGTAAATTTTCATTCACCTCAATCTGTCTTCTTCAGTGAAAAGGCTTTGCGGCCTTAATCTGACTGTAGAATAGTCCCCATTAGTCAGCCATCAGCCTCCAAATACGCTGATACTGCACCTTTTAGGCTTTTTATGGTGGTCAAATATAAATCCGACTTCGGGACAATTTATTCCGCTGCGCCAGATTTATGTACGAAGGTTAGAAGCTGAAAGGACCACTGAATACCAAAAAAATAGCTCGCTAGGTAGTTGTTCGAAGAAGGCGCTTCCAGATGTTCAGAATAGAGGCCACTTGTTGCAAGATAAACAGCTATGGGCGCTAACAATGGTCTGGTCTCCTTTCCAAACTCTTACCCAGTTTAAACGGCATTTCTATTTTAAAAGTTTTCGCTTTTGATCAGTAGAGAGAGGTTGCTTCCACCATCGGTTAGCTATCCGATCACTGGTTTCCAACTTCGAAACGTCTTACTGTCCAATCCATAATTGGCCACTCATGAAGAAATGGAATGATTCTTGTATCCGTTCAACTTAATTTTGCATTACTGAACTTGATAAAGTGGTTTTGTTCCGCTAATAATGAACCGAGACAAAACATGCATGCGTGTCAATACATCCTATTCAACCGATTTTACGCATTTTTCCCCAATAACTTCCAGTCGTCCATTTGCCACGAGACACCTAGGAAAGGCATTTGACGTGACTTCCATAATGGCAACCCTAATTAAACTTCAGCTTCCACCCCTTTTTCCACATTGCAATAAGTTGTATTTTCTTAGAGAAACAAACTAAACGTTTCTATTTTGTTGCAAAAGTGATATTTGTTGCACTTCTCCCATGGAGCGAAGTGAAGAATATGTCGGGGAAATTGAGGCTGTGAGTGACTTTTAAAGAAACTATCACTGATTGGTATCCCAAATAATTTTTTTTTTATTTTACAAGCAGTGTAAAATCTCCGGTGGTATTTAAGCTATTGTTGTAAATCCTTTTTGCATAGAGTTCAATTCTCTCGGCAAAAAATACGCTGGAAACTCTCTAAAATTGTGATCCGCAAACCACTTGATAAAGCTGCGGATGGGGTGACTAACTTTTTGGAAAACCTGTAGTTTTGCACTCTATTAAAGCAATGGATCATGCAAGCATTAAAAACTGCTCAATCTTACCTTGGTAAGTCTATTACTAGCCTTGAAGGAAGCTAAGAAAATGGGAAGTGAGAAAGGATGCAGATTTTAATCGTTGTGGCATAATTTATGACAATCTGAGGTGTAGGGAGGCGATTAAAACCATGTGAACAGGATAGCAGAGTATTGTATTATGTCCTTTCAAACAAAAATATTGAGACGAAAGGTCGACATACCGGTCGCGAATGAAATCATCAAGGCTAAATATTCGTACAGCTTTCAATGGGGGCAAGGAAGAGAATAAAAGAGGAATTCAGTCACGAGGACGAAAGTGCCCCGTTCAGCGCCTCGCTTCATGTCCATATTTACCTGATCTCGATGAAAAAATGAGGTCAACTACCATCCTATTCGAGCGACTTTTTCTGTTATCGCCTCTCGAAACCCTTCTCGACGACTGCATACAAGAAATCCGCCATCATGGTCCCTTTTCAATTGGTGACCTTCGATAGCTCTAGTGAAACCAGTTCAATTTCACCAGTCTGCCTTATCATCAGATCATGATCACAAGGAAGTTAACTTCCTTCGATGATCAAATTGTTGTCAGTAGTAGCTATAAGATAAAGTTCAATTCTCTCTTTGTGTTTCTCTAAGTAATAGCCAGATGGAGCACTATTTATTCATGCCGGATGATATAAAATTTTGGAAGAGCTGAGAGTTGAAATTAGTTCAACTTAAATTGATTTCAATCATCCTAGCTTTATCAACGGTTGACATGAAGTAAGAGAGATGACCTAGCCCCAGTGCGCAATGCTTAAAATGAAAAATAGAAATCAAAAGTCGTGCTACACACGCTGAATCAGCAAAAGCTTTAATAAAAACACCAACACCTCTTTCACTCAGTGATATCGCCATAGTGGTTGCACGTAAATGGTTACTCCGATGCCGGACGTTACAGCATTATTAAAATTTGTGATTCAAACTAGCTTTATTCTTGTAGCTCCGCTTTCGCAGTCGATGATTGTCGCAAATGCTTCGAAGCATTTTTCCTGAAAAAATAACAGCACATTATTACCGATACTTAACTTATATGTACATATCGAAATCTTCCCGCAACCTCTTACGTGGGGTATGATTACTGCTAGTCAATGAATTGAATCAGCGAATAAATCACTTTTGAAAATTAATGGCTCAGAAGAAAGAAAAGCTATAAGCACCTATTCATGGGACCTGAAGTTTGGCCCACAAGGTATAACAATGTTCATAAGTGCTAGGCGTTATTTTCTAAACATGTTCAAAGTAAAAAGTTAAATGATCTATCGCAATTTCTCGGCCTTCAAACACAATGGTTCATTTAGATTATCGCAATACTGTCTCTCCCATTTTGGCTGAATTGATCGGGAAGGCCATAGAGTTTGTCTGCTATCGATGCATCACCTTCTGGTGTTCTATTAGGTGGCTTCGGACATTTTCTTTGATTTAAAGAGATCGCAGTATTTTCGGCCAGCCATCTTTCGCAGTCATGCTCCATAATATGATGACAGTAAGAATGGGATAACTCTCTTTTAATTGAGCGGAACAGATGCAGTTCTACAAAGTAAATTCACTTGTAGCAAGTTTTAGGCCAATATTTTTTTTTATTTTCTCCCACCTATTATGGCAAGTCCCAAGGACTTATTGGGGGTACAACAGAAGTACAAATAGCTTTTATAGCAATTAAGCACAACAGTTGACACAGAACAGTAAAAGCGTTTGTTGACGTCTTCGTTTGTCTGGTCTCTTCTCTGGCATGGCTTCGTCGTACAGGTAACAGTTCAGCTTCAGCTGAGCTTCGACGAACCACCTCGTCCGAATTCGTCCGTCTTCAAATCTCCTCCAGAAATCAACATTCTGGCGGAGATTCCATTCAAAGCTACTTGCACGTGCTTTCCATACTCCAATTTGAGACCACAAATCCGGTTATTTACGTCGTGCCTCCTTTACCAAGCTGTAAGAAGTTGTACTTCTGCTGGCATAAACTAATTTTATACGTCCGGGGGGTGATTAGTTCCATCCGGCCGCCCCTCTCATTAATCCCCAGAGTTGCCCTTGGGGTTACCGGTAGTCACCACGAGGAGCTTGAGAGTAGGTTTGACCAATAAATAGCGTTTATCAGCGCTAAGCTGAATTTTCAAACTCAATGGATATGCAGAAAAAGCAAATTTCATAAGCAATGCGATATAAGCATACTTGATCCAATAAACACATTGCTAACAAAAAATAGCTTATTTCAACTATCTGATTAAGTAACCATTCAGTAAATCAGCAGTGAAAATAAATTCGCGTGTATGACGAATTTTATACATCCATAATTACGCCTTGAAGAAAATAACATCATGCTGCCTTTTCGTATCAGCAAGGGCCTACTTCAAACCGTTCTAACATTAGTTGGGGCCATTTAAGGAATAAGAACAAATATGATACACTATAATGTCTATTCGCGCTTCACAGAACTCCCATTGCCACTAGGCATGCAATGAAATTCGGGGAAGTATTTCTCCTACATCTTTTTTCCTTACCACCTTTATCATTTGTCGACACGACAACCTTCGATTAACAAATTACATTTTTATGCACCAGAAAAGTACCAAAATCAGGAATGCAAATTACTTCTTCAAAGGCTTATCAGAATGCCAGTTTCGAAAACAATCATGTATTTTCTGAAATGGAACTTCCATGAAAATATTGAAATTAACAGAAAATCCATTAATATAGTAAAGAATGAAAAATATAGTAAAAAAATATAGTAAAAAAAAGTAAAAGCCTATCAAAAGAAAAGTAACAACAGATACGCGGTCAATGTAATCACTATCGTACAGGCCGCATAACTGGAGTTTAGCGTGCTGTGGTCGGATCGGATCCTGGCGGCTTCCTCGCCTCATCTTGGCCTTTAGAAAATTACCTAGCCGCTTTTGAACCTTATATTTGAAGCTACAGAAAGTCAAAATGAATTTGGAAGATTTCACTGAGAAGGTATATTGGAAAATTTATTGTTATCAACAAGCTCGAAAGAGATATAGACAAACTCGAGAGCAAGATGCTCTCAAAACAGCCGTGGTATTTGCGCGGTGAAGTTTCCGCTAAAGATAGGTCAGATAATGCCTTATTGGGCGAGCACTTTGAAGTCCAGCGGCATGCGATATTTAGTAAATAATTCATAAGTAAAATAACATTTTTATAGAGCCTGACCCTATTGACGAGGATATCATCGTTGAATTCTTAAAGAAGGGGGTACGCGAGCAAGTTCGTTGTGCATTTACATTTCCCATTGTTTTAGTCGTTTGATAATCCTGAACTTGCTATTAAATCGAGAGAAAAAACTGAATCTGCCAAGGAGTTCATGAATACCGCCAAAACTTCTCTCGTTGAGGAATATGAAAATCTTTACATCAAAGCAAAAGCTCTGGAGAAGATTCAGGAAGATCCCGCAAAGGAACAGCTCCGTTGCGACATCGTGGACCTATTCGACACCTTAGACGCTCTGTCAAACATGCACTTTGTCCCCCGAAAGGTAAGGCCTTACCCTTTCGTTTTTCATACTTCCTCAACTCTGCTAGACATTTTTTCCAAATCTCATATTAAAGTGACAGTCTTACCAATTAAAAAGCTAATTAACGCAGCCCAATTTAAATTAGAATAAGTGCTATCATTACCGAATTATGTCTAGAGAAAAAAAGTAGTATTCTCTGATTTGTTAACAACTGCAATCTCATTTCTAAGCTGGTTGAAACTCATGGGTATTTTAGCGCGTAGACGGTTATAACATTCTAACGAACAAGCAAGCCGTGGCACTTGAGGAAGCAGGACCCACGGCAGTAGCTGAAGCAGATCTTCTTGCTCCCGAAGAGATTCTCCAGCCCCGCGGAGAACCGCCTAAAGGTGCTACCGAAGTGACCTCCACGGACAAACGGCGCCATCGAAAGAAGCTAATGCGCATCCGTGCGGCCAAGCGAAAGATGCGAGCTGCAATGGCAAGCAACAACAAAGACCGACGTGCCGCTCTTGAGAAGGTCGTAAAAATGGCTCACAAACCCGGATCTAACGTTAAAATCGCTCGATAATTGCATAGCCAATCAATTCTGTACATAATGTTCAAGTACAAGTTCTAATTGGTAACTTCCTAAACCACAGTTCTTCGTCTAACGTTGGGTTCTTTTTCGTCATCGTGTGTAGGTACAAAAGACACCTATAGGAGGCATCCAGTCTGGCTTCGTCCACGGTTGTACAGGGCCGGCTGCATGTGACCTGAGGAGGAACGGTTGACAGCTGAGCTTGACAGTATATTTTGCCTGAGGTAAAAAAAGGACAGTTAGCTCAAGCATGGTTGCAAAGATAACGACTTATGCCCGTGCTCAAACTGACCGGACTTCGTCTTGGTGGTGTAGGAGTAAAAGACAGTGACTTTCTTCTCGTCCAGCACTCGTTGTAGTTCAGCATAAGCGTCAAAACCAGGAGAATTAAATCCATCAACGTTGACATCTGATACCCTACCGTTATGTGTGTAAATACCAGAAAGAACTTTGCGCGTCAATTTATTTGCCGTCTCTTGGGCGCTCTGTTTAACTTTCAGTTTATTGAGGTCTTGTTTATCAACTAAGGGGAGGTTTTCTTCTTCCATGGCTTCAAGGGCTTCACTGGGAATAGTTAAACCCTGTTCAACCACCTCCTTTACAAATTCAGCAGCCGCTTTGCGTTTGGCCTCCTTTTTGGAGTTACCGAAACCGCAGTATTCCCACTTCCAAAGGCGTACTTTACAGTGGAATTTCCCGCCGAGAATAACTGAATCTGAGGATTCTTTGAACTCATAAGTAGGAGGTGGCCACATATTTTTATCACAGTGCTCCTGGATCTTGCTGACGTAATTAACTGGAGCTCGAGTGGCTGCAGCGTTTACGCTGTCTATGCTAGAGGCGTCACTTCCAACGTCAATACCGAGAATTGAAAGGGAAGCGCGCATCGAACTTAGAAGCGCACGATCAGCTTGAGAGGATGGGTTTGGACCGATTAGCTTTAGAAGTACGTAATAAGCCGCCAAATGCTTGGCTTTTTTCTTACTTGGACCTAATGGAGCAAATATTAGTAATCATTAACGCGTGCCTTTCCCCAAGGCCGTAATTTTTCCAACCGTGCACTGAAAAACATAAATCGGCTCGTGAGCTTCACCTTCATTCGCAACCATTTCGTAGTGCACGATAAGAGCTCGTTTTGTGGCAACTTCTTGTAAGATCCCAATGGGTGTTTGACTAGAAGGAGTGCACATGACAATGGCGAAACAGGAAAAGTGCAGATTATCAAGGACCAAATCGAAATAGCCGGCAGCCCTTCTGAATTTTTTATTTTCATTGTCATTTTCACTTTGTCAGAGGATTTATTCGTTAACTATGTTTTGTTGTTCCTTCAAATTGTATTTTTTCCCCATCCAAAAATCTCTCATATTTTCTGCCAGTTCCCCGTCACAGAGATAAAAGAATCTGAAAGAGACACAGGAGGTATACTCGAAAATTATATTTAGTGTACCAGGCAAATGGCCACCTAGATGCTTTTTTATTTCAGGGGGATCTTTTATTCTCTGTTCATACTACAAGGCACGATATTTTTTGTAGAAACCATATAAAATTATTGAATTCAGAGGAAATTCAACCATCGT
The DNA here is from genome assembly GCA_019097775.1 of Moniezia expansa. Taxonomy (NCBI): domain Eukaryota; kingdom Metazoa; phylum Platyhelminthes; class Cestoda; order Cyclophyllidea; family Anoplocephalidae; genus Moniezia; species Moniezia expansa. Next base: position 279,376 of record JADFDV010000003.1, read on the forward strand.
CGAAAACAGTAGTGGCCGGACACATCAAGTACAGCAGCGCGAATAAGAGCTTAAATAGTTGAGGGGATTCCTAATGCTTTATGAGATGTTTAGGTGGTGAATTTGTTTGCCCTTTATTGAGGTGCTTAAAAAAATTGATAGGTTAACTGGTGGTCAATCCTACTTTTTACCTCCTCGTGGTGCCTACCGGCAAACTCAGGGACAACCCTGAGGGCTGAAGAGAAGGGCTACCGGTTAAGACTAATCATCCAGCTGACGTACAAGTTATTAGGCTAGCAGAAGTGCAGTCTGAGTCCACCAAGAGCCTCGTAATTGAAACATGATGCAATACATAGATTCAAGGTCTTAAACTTGGATTGCGGAACGTGTGGAACGGAAACTCCGGCAGAGAGTTGAAGAAATTTCTGACATGAATATGGAGATTGTTGCCCTTTCCAGAAGGAAAGGAATCATGAATCACTCTTATGTAAAGCACAAATGGTCTTATAGTAGAAAAGGATATCTGGACAAGTGCAAGCAGACCAGGATGACCTGACCATAAAGGACGCTAAAATGTGTCGAGGGTGGACGAGGTATCACAAAGAAGTGCAGCTGAAGAATGAACAGTTATTGCACGATGAAGCCTTGCCGAGGAAGGACCAGGGAGCCGAAGACGTCAATTTAACTGTTATATTGCTATGTGTATGTGTTTAACTGTTGCACAAGCTTTTTTTATTTCTGTGAATCCCCAATAAGTCTTTGTTATTTGCCCAATGGTTGGGAGTGTATAATAAAATAATCTGCTAACTAATAGTTGGCATTTGTAGAATGAATAGGAGACCTAAGACAGCAATGCCGTAATACTATACCGTTCTACGAAAAAGTTCAAGTCAAAAGTTATGGTAAGATTTGTAAAATAACGCAAAGTAACTATTTTCATTGCAAATGTGCCTTTTATTAATTAGTTAATGATGATTATTCTGTTTACCTTGTACGTTGTGATTTAACTGCTCCTTATCGTATTAAAGGCATGGCTCCGCCTATTTTCATTGAGTGTTCTGATTCCGATCAAGTAAATATCGATTTAAATGCTAATTTTTTAATTTTAGGTTGAAGAGCTAAAGTTATATTTGAGAAAACTGGGTGCAGATAAAATTGACAATTCCGAAGTCGATGAAAGCAACTGGCCCGTGGCGCTGATTAACTGCATCCCGTCTTTAGGAATTGTCTTTAGAAGTGATAAGGTGTCTGAAAACGGTACAGTCTTCGCTTTTTTTTACATTTTGCCAGAGGCCACTTCATTTTTGGTTACTATTTCCTCCCTTGTTATGCGTTTACCTTCGGAATTCATCGATGATGCCGTGTCTAGGTTATGCGCACTGTATGAAGATTTCTCTGATAAAAAAAATCGAAAACATTTCGGTAAACTTTATTCGTAAGTTAGAGTCTTGACTAACTATAGTTAAGGCTGGATATACTGCTGAATGGATTGCCCGATGACCATTATTCGCGTTATCGAGTTTATCGATCTCTTGTTGCTTGCGCTTCTGAGCTAGGCGAACTTGGTCATATTCATACAGAACCAGAAACAGTTGAGAGGTTGTTAAAACAATGCCATTGTACACCGGCAGAATGCCAAGCTCTCTGGCGTCAAATGTCAGTTGTTCATCAAGCCACTAACAATACTAAGCTCGAAACTCAGGCGTTGATTAACCTGCTTTCAACTTATTCAGATGGAGATGAAATCGATGCCCGGGATGACGCGTTTAGGTAGGTTCCTAGTTTACCTCAATTCGTTTATTCACAGATGTATATTGGCTGTTATTAAGGATCGCAATATTTTGGACCACAATCGTTTGATGTCTTTAAAACCCATACAGTCCTGGAAAGGTCAACCAATTTACAAGGTTTGTAGGGATTTTTTTGCAATTTCATTTATTTAGCTCCTGAAAGTATACGTTTCTGGTGGTTTATCTGATTTCGCTGCCTTCACTAGTGAGTACCCATCCTTTTTGGCAGACAATGGACTAGACGAGAAGGTTTGCCTCGATAAGCTGAGAACTCTCAGCTTGATGGAGATCGCCGAAACTGCTGGCGAGTTGGACTATACTACTGCCTGCAAGAAACTCGACCTGCCTGTTGATCAACTGGAACCGTTCATCATCGAAGGCAAGTCTGCCATTTTTTTTTATTTTACTCATGATGGTGTGAAGTGGGATTTAATTTTCACATTTTTGTGGAGACCCTTAGTCGGTCTGCCTGTCCTTCTCTTGCTCAGCCAACATGTTGACTATTGAGCAAGCTGCCAATTATCAGGGACCGACTGTACGTACTCGGTGGTCTTATCATGAACTCGCTAATCGTAAACTAGGTGCTCAGGGGTTCAGGGAACAGCTCATCATTGTCTTGCCGTGTTTTCATCGCAACTTGTACTTTTTTCTTCGGTTTTGTAGCTGTTCGGCAGAAAGTGATCACCTGCAAACTGGATCAGATCAACCATCGCATCATTATCACGGGTGCCTTGCCACGCAGCTTCGGTCGTCCGCAGTGGCAGAGCCTCTACGCCACTCTCAAGGAATGGGAATCCGGTCTGCGGGTGGTTCAGAGTAGCCTTGCCTCTATGGTTGGTACCACTTCCCAATGAATAATTTCACCCAATCGCTTTTTGCAACTTTGTAGAATTGAAGTTTCCACCCCATGCACTGAATTGTTTGTGATCGGTTGGCGTTTAAAAGGTCAAAACTCAGCTTGCCGCTAGGTCGCCATGGTCATATTGCGTGCTTAGCTTAAGTGATTCTCGGTTTATTCTCTTTTGGTCTTGTTAACTAAACTGAGGTTAGATATTCCTGAGTTTTGTTCGGGTAGGTAATATTGTTATGTATAGTGTGATCAATTTGGAGAGTGATGTTCGAAACTAGGTGAGCGGTTCAAGGAGATAGGTCAAGAAATATGATTATGGTAGATTCCCGCATTTCGTTGGTAACCTGCTTCGAATACATCAGTGCCCAGTTGTGAAATCGTGATGAAGAAGCCAGCCTTTGGTCGTTACTTGCAATTTTCGTTTGATCTCTTGGTTTACTTTGTCATAAGTATGTGTATATTGCCATTTGCATCCAGATAACCGTCAAATGGGTTCACACAACCTCAAACACTTGCAACCAATAACCGTTCTCGTGGTTCCCTTCGTTGAGTTGTGCTAATGTCCACAGCTTATTTGAGGGAAAGGGTTTGACCACTTTTATTCGTGAGAGTAGATGTTATTAGAGTGCCAACATGGGTCAGAGAGTCGGAGTTAATAGACGTTATTTTGTTCCACATCCTTCATGTAAGGCTCGTCATTTTAAAACGATTATCCTACATCTGTCTGGGTTTGATGCCGGTTTCTGAAAGGGAGTCTCCATCAGAGAAGTCGACGACAGCGGCTTGTGGTGGTCTGTAAGTTCATTGTTTAATATTGCGGATAATCTGTTGAGAATTGATGTGATGAAAAGAGGAGGCAGAATATATCCAGACGAGACCACTGTAGCGTACTAGCATTTAGGTAGGACACAGAGAATGGTAGGGACTTCGGCACCCCATTGCGGACCAGTGCAGTTGGTTCGCTTGCATTGATGCATAACAATCGGGAATCGATTGCTTGATTCAACCTCTGGTACAACAATATCCTCCCTTGTTCTTTTCGGTATCAGCATGAGTGGGAGATGTCTCGATAACGCAACTCTAGGCGTGTTTGGAGTGAGCGTTTCTTTGTGCATATTATAATCTTGAAGTGGCTGATTAGCCAACACACTTAATGTTAAAAACCAAATACGGTACTCGGAGATATCAGATGGCCTATATTCGAAAAGCTGAAGTTTAGGGCCTTGTAATGTGCATGCCTGTCAAGTGATAGAGCGTATTCGAAATAGTAGCTGAGCCCAACAAACGGAAGAAGATGGATAGGTGATTTTTAACACTGTGCAAAGAGCTAAAGTTTTGCGCTAAATCGTTCTTAGACGCCGATTGATTGGTATACTATAATCCGTTGCTTATGCTCCCTTGCGCATTTTACTTCTTAGTGAAATGTCCTTCTAGTTGCATGAACCATTCAAAGCAAAAGTCTTACCTAGGTGTTTCCACACGATTCTAAAATGATAAAAACTTCCTGTTGAAGAAGATCAATTTATCGTGCACAATTTTATCAAAATGTATTTTAATGTTCATTACAATCCAAAGTCTGTATGGTGATGCTAAATCTCCAGCTGTGTGTTCAAGGGATGGTTTTCTAATCGTCACAGGCGCATATTGATCGAGGCCAAAATCCGCTCATGGCGGTTCTATACTAAAGCCTGCGACCGAAGCAGACCGTAGTTACATTCGATTTAGATGATTTCTGCGCCTCCAGCCAATCGTTATTCAAGGTCTATCGCCCTTGCAGAATTTACTCTGTTCAATGAGAATGAAGTATTTACCGGTGCCGTGTATTGCCATCCCTTTTTCACAGCGATCTTGTTCTTTGCATCAAAACGCTATTTTTTCCAGTAATATAACGAAGTGATAATTTCTGGCCAATATCAATGTTATCCGAAGCTTAACTCGTGTTTCAGTTCAAGCGAGCATCATTGTCACCTCTTATTAAATTATCAATGAGTAAGACTGCATTCAGTGCTTGAGAACAGTTTTCTTGGCTGAAAATTGGAAATGATGGATTGGAGAAACGAGTTCTGCTTCTTCGTAAATTGGAAGAGGATGAAGACCATCCTATGTCACCTTTACAGGCTGCAGTGGCAATTAAGTGTGGTCAGGCAATGATGGTAGACGTAGGCAGTAAACTGCATGAAGTTTATTTAGATGGGGCAATACTTGCCTAAAACCTGCTATCAATTCCGTTTCAGTAGTATTTATAGGCTTTAGAAGAGACGCTGGTTTGTGGATCTTTACTCACTGAGTATAACCGAGCACAAAGGCTGGATGGTAAATGCACGAGCTCTGGGATTATTGTTGAATGATAAGATGAGCTCTGCTATTTAAAAGCAAAGAAGACAGACCGATTTTTCAAATGAACATTTCCAAATAGACGATTGTAACCTTCATCCTCTATAACCATGCTTCCAAATTTATTCTGATCTCACTCGTTTCCTAGTTCTTTTCTGCGTCGCATTCCAGTTTCCGCACTTCTTTACCCCTAATGATATGACTGCCACAGCAACTGACTGCCTCATCCCCTTACATACTAAATCGACGCGTATTCTTCATTTCCGACATACACAACCTCTGCTGCAAACACTCGAAGCAACATAGACCAGTGCTGGAGGAAGCTTGTAGCCCTTAGGCTTTGCTTAACCTGCTGACGCGAGAAACACGTTGACTGGTAAACCTCGGTGTCGAAATGCCCCGAGGTGTACCCAGCTCGGAGACTGACTCGAAACAGCCCGTGTTGTGATCGGATGTTTCTGTACTTAATGGATTGTTTGTGCAGCTTATTACGAGGAGCATCTTTCGCTTCTAGGGGAAGTGATTTTCTCTCAATGAAAGCAATGCTCATTTGGTCGACGATTTCGAGCACTTAGGAATCTTGAGATGTGGTTCTTCACAAACAATTTCACTGCCAAGCTTTCATTCGAATCACCGTTTGGTTTAAATCTCATCGAAAGGGAAGTTGTTGCTTTACTTACTGTTCTTAAGTGACAAGCATTGTTTATAAAGTAATGAATCGTTTGTCTACTCAGGAATAAAATAACCCGTTGACGGATTGATAACGTTCTGCATGTTGGTTCGAAAAATTCTAGTGGACATGAAAAAAGTCTCTTTATCAAACTTTTATCGAGAACTCGTGAATACACGAGGGCACCTGTTGTGATACTACACTATTTCGGTTTAAGCGTGTTGCGAGTTTGGGCATTTGAACCCGACTGATGCTTTTGATTTGTTAGGGTTTAAGTTGCATTTGAGTGAAAATAATGCGTGTTCACTTCACACCATACAGCAGAGTTGTGCAGGATATTGGGTGTGAATATTCCGTTTTGGCTGCTTGCAATTTGACCTGATTAGGAGCATTTGCTGCGTTTATCATCTTGGATTATAGTGGTTCCATGCTTTAAAAAAAAAACAAGAGTACCTGAATGCACTTTCTGAATCGTGTGATTTACTTAACACTACACTTTCGCCCCTTATCAGTAATTAACATTAAACTCGCGTTATGATTTCATCATTTCAGTGAGATTTGAGGTGCGCATTGTTCTTTTGACTCTACTTTCTATTTGCCACCCATGATTTTGTTGAAGTTTGTGGCTAGCGAGTGATGAAATGATTGGTCACTTCGATTTCTGTCCTTCTCATAGGATATCTCGCAACTACTGACAAAGCGTGTAGTGAAGCTGTGCTCAAGTGAAGGTACTTTCAAACGGTTACTCGAGGAGCTACATTTTGTAATATATACTTAGCTTTCTCTCTTCCAAAACCATATCGTTCAAGATGTTCTTCAAATGGGAGCATTAACGAGGTCTGTCTACCCTAATAACTCTCGCGTACTGCGACCTTACTTGGTTTTCCTCTAACAGATCAGATGTATCATTCGGGTCAAAATGCCCAAACTCACAACACGCTTAAACCGAAATAGGGCAGTCTAAAATTCACTTTTCCAAACACTGAAAATGCGCTTTGTGGGGAAATTGACCTTACGTCTACTCGTTTTCTGACTAACAGGCACGGAACTACCGAATGAATATAGACTCATTGAAACGGTTATGATCACATTACTGATGTAATGCAGTCGCATGTACTACTGTTTGCTAATGAGCAGAAAAACCAGAAATAGGTTCTAAATAAGTAAGCAAGCAAGCTCTTGATTCCCTTCAAACGGTTGCGATACTCAAAGGTCTCCAAGACCTCGATTATTAGCTGAGTGTCTAGCATTGTGTTTAAATTACGCTAAGAGAGCTCAAACAAAGTTTCAAATACTCGCAAGGAATTCTACGTGCAGGCAGGCATTTGACAGATAAATAGAAAGTATTCAGTCGCACTCAATCATGTTATTTCTCAGTAATCTGATGACGTCCATGAGAGCCGCCCACATGTAATGAATCACTGACAACCTCAAGTGCAGAACATGTTGATGACCTGGGCATAAGTGTCTACTCAGTGTCTACTATTTATTTCGATTAAGTCATTCACAAATCAATTGATGAAAGGAATCTATTCTTTCACTCATCCCAGTCAACTACAAATCTTGAGGTCAGTACTGACGAATCGGTTTTTAAGTACTCCAAAGCCGAAGAGAAAGTTACTTTAACTTAGGTCAGTCGTAAGGAAGGCTGTAAATTTCTTGACAGAGTCCGACAAGGCATGACTTCCAACGTTCTTACTTAAGTGATGTCTTAGAAGTCTGGAGATTTCTGTTTGATTCGGAAAACTCCCATACACGAAAAGTAAAAGAACGTAGCACGAAGATTGTAGGATGTGCAGTCCGTTACAGGATGAGGTTGTAGATGGCCGATGCTCCGCCAGTTGGTTTTTTTGACAGTCGGATGTACTAGATTAAACGGAATGAACATCCGTCTTTTCGAAAAGTATCTAGTAGGCTCTCGTTGTTGAGTCATCAGATCTGTTAAAGATGATAGATACTTACAATGGCTAGGTCTTGCCAGTTTCAACATCAGCCAACCTAAAGAATCGCGCAACTGCGCGTGAAATAGATGGATTTGTTACCATTTTGACTGGCGTTCACTCAAATTGGCACATTGCGTGGAGCCAAACACACATTCTATCCACTGAATTGCGAGTTTAGAGTCACGGCATTAAAACGTACATGCTAACAAAAGGCAGAAAAAAGTGTGATATTTTTTAAGGCTGAAATCCCACGCCATTAGGTTTTTTAATTATGCGTATGGTGAAGTACTACAGACTAATTTTGTGCCAAAGTTATACTCAAGCAAGGATGATTCCAAGCGGTTACCTCTACTGACCTAGTGAGATAGTTACCTTGAGTAATATACACTTAGCGTTCACTGCTCCAAAATATTTTCCTTCAAGATGTCCTTTAAAGTGGAGTGTTGAGGATGGGTTAGGATAAGCGTTTAAATCAAATCACCACACTCTTCCATCCACGATCTTCTGCCACGTAGCCTTCACTCTGATTGTTAATTCTTGTGCTCACCAGTCATGGTTTATATTTTAAACCTTTTCTGTAGCCTATAAACAATCCACTAATACTCAGGCAAAACTGAGCTTAAATTGTTGGTGGTGAGTTGATTTTGAGGGAAGCCAACTTTATCTGGTTGAAGGCAATTTCTAAGAAGCCTCTCGAGTTCTAATCAAACAAGAATGCCCAACGTTAAAGAAAGAGATTCTTATCAAATTCAGAATGAATTTTGTGAGCACAAACACCTCACCTGTTTATTGTAGCTCCGATCTTATCAACAGCTCTTCTTCAGGTTGATTTTTTACAAATACCCTCACACTTCAGGAAGAATTGCTTAATGTTCAAGCTCCATCATACCAGCACTGCAACTAGAATGAATATGAAAGTGATAATAAGTGAGACGTTTGCGCCTATTCGTTAAATGATAATGAAGAAAAGTTCAGCATAAGCGGTAGGTGGCAGTAGCGCCCTCGACTGATTTCAATCACAACAGAGTTGTTGAGATAAACCTTTCTCCGGTCTCCCATACCTTGCGATTCTCTTTAGTTTGGCTTAACGAATTTTGGTGCCTCTCTGGAGGAGAAACCCATATTTATAAACCAACTGGGAGGAAATCAAGAAATAATTCAATAGTTCTATTCCATCGAGACTACTGTCAGCTGCATCAATTCCTTTGGCATGCCAAGTTGTACGCTTTTTGATTATCTCGATGCATTTATTTCGTGCGACAGAATGGCCTTTTTTAATTCCACAGTACAAATGCCGCACCCAAAGAGGTCACCACCACACAACTCCGCCCCAGGAATCTTCGGCTTCATTTAGAATAAACACGCAGTCTGCATCTATTTCTCGCCTTCTCATCCTCCACCTCCGCCACCATAACCTCCTCCTCCTTCCACTCTATATGCCTTCTAAATTGTACTCCCAATTCTCGGGTGAATGAGCATTTAATTGGTAGTTTCAACTAAACTGGCAGTTTTCTTGCGTACATCCTGATTAAATATACCATACAGGATTGATTCATCGCAACCTTGTACATTATTTTGGCAAGATAATGACACGAGCCTCAGAGTGAAATGTAGACGCACGAGTAATTGCTAAACGGTTCGATGTTGTCTACGTAGGTGATAGGGAAAGAGACACGACTTTTACCATCCTAAGCAGAGAAACTGAGAATTTAAACATGTTTATTAGGGAAATTGAGCATCGGACAAATGAAGATATATTCCCTCCATTGTCAAAAACAAATTCTTCAAAACTGTCTTTTTCTCGAGAGTTTTTTTAACATGGAATATCCAAGACTTTTCAGTGCTAATTGCTTGTTGAATTGTTCCGCAGGCGCAACTCTCATTCCTCTCATCGGTACCCATCTAATTTTGGTAAATTCAAGAATCCTTTCCTGCGTCATTACAACATCAACGGCAAAAATGATGAAGTTTATGTGTACTCTTGTTGAGTTGACCACCGATCTATCAAGAGAGAAGCTAATATTAAGAATCTTTCCCTGATCTTATCAACTATTCCATTAAAAAACGGTTCCTTACCCCATTAGTATATCCATTCCTTTCACGACACACCTATATGATGAAGAGTTATCACCAAGGATACACATGGCCATCCAGGAGACATTGGAGCATGGGCATAGTGGATAGGCCGTCTCATTGTAGACCAAAACAGATCGTTCCAAGCTGAGTCTGGAGATGTGTATTAGTCTCATTTCAATGACTGGAAGGTGGGCCAAAAAACAGAACAATTGCAATGTTAATCGAAACTGCAAGATAAATTGTATTTACCAGGAATGTTAGATTTGAAACTTGCATTTCTTATCATCCTTAAACGCACGTGTACCGTTGGCAATGTTAGAAGTTCGTGTAATATAAAGACAAAGAATTAAATTCCCAAAAAGTAGCAATGAAAGGGCAACCGTCATTAGTAACCTTTATCTTTCTTCTACTGGTTTCTCTCAAGTGGTTCATGATTTCTCTATTTATATACCAACATTCCGACGAGAGGTTTCAATCAAGAGTCCCACTGTGGCGACCAAAAGTTCAATTTCTCACAAGTATGGCCCCACCTATGTAGTGAAATTGTGTAAATGTTTAACAAAATTTTTTTCCATTTTAGCAATCCTATTTATTTTCGTTATTATGGGGTAATTAAATGAATGATGCCACATCAATTTTAGTTTAGTTCTTGTTGGGCAGAGGTGTTGTACATTGAGAGGATGTCCGAGGTCATTTGCCAATTGATATACTAGAAAATGAGTCTTGTCTCTTATTCGGCATTAGAGCAAATCTGGTCGTTGATGTTAATAGGGCACTCTTCGGCTAGTTTCTTTTAATCCATTTCGCTTGAATCGGCTTTTGCACCGACGACGCCTAGATAAAATTATTTTTCTCTGGCACTGGTTTATAACATGGCGATATATACTTATTCGGTCGAGGCAGACTGATCTTGGCAGAGGTCGCAAAGTAATTTTTCTCGTCTTTGAATGCAGTCTAGTTTCGGGAGGCAGATTTCACAGGGAAATACTAAAACAGGTTCGAAGTGGTATTTACAGCCACAAAGTTTGATGACAGGGCCAACTTATTCGTTTCTTATCTACACAACATTCAGAGTTTGCCGAACTGCGGCACTTGAGCTGCCATTCTACCACAGAGAAACGATTTTTCTATGTTTTACGGTAAGAAGTAGCATGCACATTTTGCAAGCTGATATTTTGGCGTCTTTCCGACCGAAAGGATGCCTCAGTCTCTCGACAAGCCTCTGCAAACCTTTAAGTAATGCGTCTTTGCTTGAGATCTAATTGGTCCCACTTACAAGCTTCCATTCGATTCACCGTTTGGTTTGAATCTCATCGAAAGGGGAGTGGTTGTTTTCAAAACTGTTCTTAGTTTTCCTTTTCCAGCTGATCTGGCACACCATCCAAGTTGGTGGATTTTCTGAGGATTCAGATACCTGTAAGATTCACTTGAACGATTAGGAGCTTTTTTTTTACCACGGGCCCTAGGTTGCCCGATAATAGATACAATCGTGGACATTCGATTACTATAAAGGAAAATTAATGAAGGAGGAACACCAATAACTCCTACTGATATTTTTTGCAGTCGGGGCATTCGTACTGAAGGGAGTTGACCATTTGCCAACTCAAACTTTACGAATTAATGTCATATAAAATATTATTTTACAGCAGTTTGGGATGTCACAAATGTCTTCCTGATGAAATTTCTCCCTGAGAGCCGTATGAATGTTGATTATGAGAGTAATTTCGACATTGTTTCCCAACTGGAATTTCTTCTGGCTTCGTTGTTGACTTTGTTGCTGACAATGTTTATCGTGTTAATATCGTTTCCAGTGAAGTGCGATACAATCTTAGTAGCCTCAGCAGTCTTAAAAAAGCAGTTCTCTCCGTAGATCTGAAAACCCAAGTAAGAGTGAAACCAAATATTCAATAACTATTTGTGAAATCTTTTTAAATACTGAATTACTTAGACAAGGAATGTGCCTTAGCAGTAACGCAGATGGTGATAACTTTGAAAAGGGCTTTATTGAAATAGGCTTTGATATCCTTCTTTAAATGATAATGACAAATGACTCTTAATAGGGAATTTTAGTAGTTACAATCTATTTTGCCGACATCGCCCAAAAGAAAGCAATTCAACATTACACATGCTCTCCGCTTGCTCCCCAATCTCTGTCCCACTTGAGCATATATAGAGCCTCTATCGCCGAAAAGACTTAAATAACTTGCGGTTGGCATTTTACCAGATGCCATTCGACGAGAGTCAGATCCCTGGTACTGCTTTCTAGCGCCCTGTACGGAATCTCTAACTAGATTCAAAGAAAGATCTGTTAAGCTGTCGAGAAAATTCCGTAGTCTAAAGCGAAAGGATTCCTTGTTCTTTCTTTTCGCCTTATTCGCGCCTGAAATTAGTGAGAAATACTTTTATATAGTTACGCCTATACCTGGATAATCCTTGGCTACCAGTTTGACAAGTTAGAACTTTGGCAACTCTTTGGCACAGGTGAAGAAAGCGATCTCTACGGAAATGGATTTCTACTGCATCTCATTTATATTTGAGATTTGCATTAACTTATTGAAATGCAGCGATTTTCAGACATCGCAGCTGAGGCAAGTGATCGAAGTACCTTGTTTGACTCTACTTTCTATATGCGCCTCATAATATTGCTAACGCGTGTAGCTAGTGCGTGATGAAGTGATTAGTCCTTCTCAGCTGCAGCCTTCAAACAAAATAGACTGAAACAGAGTTAGCGAGTCGCGTAGATGGTGCAGTAATTCAAACTTCCATCAGAAGGAAGGCACGCATCGCGAAGTTCATCCCATCACCATGTTGCGATTCTATCTGCCTCGGTGAACATAATCCTACGAAGTCAGCAGTTATAGCCACCTGTTCGCCTTCATCTTTTCCTTCAGTGTCAAGCAGCCTTTGCTCCTTCATCCACGCTTTCCTCATAATATGACAGTTTTGTGAATTTGACCATTTATGGTACTGAAGTATAAGAGTAATCAGTTATTCAAACGTGATTTAAAGAAATATGAATGAATGAACGTGTTCGAGACCTCCTTTGCTCTTTTTGGCTTTTCCAAATCGTCTATTATTTATGATTTAGATGATTTAGAGGTTTTTTTTAAATACTCCAAGCTTGCGGAAACAGTTACTTTTACTTAAACCAGTTATAATAACGTTGATTCCGCAATCGCTACCGAAGCACAGATGTCTTCAACCAAGATAAAAATATATATTATTTGAAAAGTTTATCTAAATAATGAAGTTAGAAAATTAGGCCGCTCCGACCAAACCTTAGCGACAGTCTTTGTATAATTTGGAAAAGGAGTATAAAGTGGCCCGAAGATTATGATCCTCCTCGTGGTGATCACCGGTAACCCCAAGGCAACTCTGGGGTCTATTGAGAGGGGCGGCCGGATAGGACTAATCACCCACCGGAAGTATAAAATTAGATTATGCCAGCAGAAATACAACTTCGTACAGCCTGGTAAACAAGATACGACATAAATACTTTGATTTATCGTTTCGAAAAGAACTGTGGAAAGTGCGTGCATGTGGCAGTGAATGGAATCACCGCGAGAAAGTTGAAAGGACTTCTGGAAGAGGTTTGAAGATTGTCTGCCCTTAACAGGGTTGAAGACGGACGAGGTGTTACTACGAGGTGGCACTGAAGTGAGACTGCTGCCCTAATGACGAAACCATGCCAAAGAAGCCACCGATGAATCGAAAACGTAAACAAATGCTTGTATGCTATCTGCTGTAAAAGCAATTTATACTTCTGCTGTATGAGACTTACCTAAGTGGGTAGGGATTAAATAAATAAAAGGGCTTTGCAGCCCATTAAATGATGAGGGACCAGTATACCAGTGTTTTGCTAGGTTGTTTTTTTTTTGATAAACGGGGTCTCTAGATTAATCTACAATGAAAATTCTTCTTTTCGAAAAGTATCCTGTTGGCTGTCGTTGTTGAGTCATCCAGCCGGTTACAGATGATTTATTGTTGCAGACTTTTGGTCTCTGCAGTTTTAACATCAGACATCTTACCCAGCTGCGCAGTCGTGCGCGAAGTAGGTCATGTTTATTCTGGTTTGATCGGTATCGCCTGTAAGTCCGCTAAACCTCCTGAATTTCTGTTGTTGTTGCTCTTAGGTTTCAAGCAGGCACCAGTTAAGATCTCTAGAATGGGCACCCTCTTCCGGCTCCCGTAGTACGGCTGTTGACTCAATGACTGTCTCATCTATCAAAAACGCATTGATTTAGGCGGAGTGGCGATATGCTTGAATTCGGCTTGTGACACGAGTCATAGAGGTTTGCACGGAGAACCAATCACAATTCTACTCCACCCGGCCAACTGATGCAACTATTTGCAGCCTCGAGGCTTTTAAATTTACACAGTCCATTTGTTCAGTAAGTGTGACCCGTTTACGAGTGACTCATCTTCCCATGCCTGCTGCTCTTTCGTGTGGTTCTTTTTCTACATGAAGTTCATTGGTTCCTAAAGTGTAACGTGAATTGCTATATGTGTTTGATACGCAGGGGATAACTTGGTAGACGAGGTAGGCAAACGTAGTTGCATCCCTGTTATGCCCCAGACCCCGATCTCAAAAAAGATGTTTATTTTTTAATTTTTCGCTAAATAAATTTAATGCGGATTACTGCAAGTAATTGATGATGGAGGTTTGCAGAATGTAGCTTGAGAATTACCAACGTGATTGAATTGCAATCCATGGACAGGAATCGAAAGCTTACTTTGAGTTCACCTACTCTCAACCTCCTAGTGGTGACCATCGGTAACCCCAGGGGCAACTCTGGGGGCTAATGAGAGGGGTGGCCGGATAGGACTAATCACTTACCGGACGTAAATAAGTAGATAATTAAATTATGCCAGCAGAAGTACAATTTCGTACGGCCTGGTAAACGAGGCACGACGCAAATAACTGGACTCATGGTCTCAAACTGGACTGTGGAAAACGCGTGCATGTAGCAATGAATGGAATCTCCGCCAGAAAGTTGGAAAGACTTCCAGAGGAGGTGTGAAGACTGTCTGCCCTTAACAATGTCGAGGACGGGTGAAGTGCCACTACGAAGTTGTATTGCTACCTGTACGATGAAGCCATGCCAGAGTACCGAAGACGTCGATTAACGTTTTTACTGTCCTCTGTGTTAACTACATGTTGTAAAAGCTATTTGTACTTCTCTTGTACCCCCAATGAGTCCTCAAGACTTGCCCAATGGGTGGGGAGTAAACAAAAACAAATAGAGTCCACACATAAGGAAACAACTCTCTTATTATGATTAAGTGCATTTGGAAGTGGAAACCGCGCCATTAAGATGACTAACTTTCAAACACTTATTATTGAGTCCCATGACCTCCATTCTTGGAACTGGCGTAACTGTTTGGTTATAAGAAGCCAGCATCTCTTGCAATTTTGGCTTCTAGGAATACATCTGCTCTTGCAATTGGCCACAATTGAGCTCTGTCATGTCCCAGCAACTTTTTGTAGATTTTAATCATAACTCTAACTGTTTCTTCGCTAACAGACAGGAATCTACGAAACAAACCTATAATCATTTGAACTCTTACAACCCCACTAATGACGGGCAACGTTTGAATGATGATTAAAAGCAAAAAAGGACACGTAAGCGATTGAAATCAGAAATTAGTTCAAACTGGTTGGGTCAGTTCATTTAGCCTCATTTTACCAATCGTCTGAAGTGATTGACGATTTGCCAATTAATGAATGCCTTAAGAATACTGAGCTAAATTAATACAAGCAATGCAGGTTTATGCCTCCTGAAGGGTCCAATATTCGCGATGAAATAGCATTAAAAAAATTTTAAAGTTATTCCAACCTTGGAAGGATTTACAACTTAAAGGAAATTCTCAGAATTTGTGAGGTAGGCTTTCGAAAATGTCTGGCCCAATGATGGTCTCATATTTTTGTATATTTAGTTATTTTTATTTTAAAAAATGTTTTATTTTCTCTTGAATGAGAGCCTTCTTTTCAACAAAATAACACCTCTTTTTATTCCTTTCGCTGATGAAATGGCAAGGTTAATTTTCATATTTGCGATTCAATTTTACGTAGCATTGTAAAGCAAGTTAAGCGAGTTGACTGCTTTAGTCCAAGAGTAACTAACTGACTCCTGTTGATATAAAGAACCAATTTTTATTCGAAATCGTTGTAAAATTAGACAAATTGTGCCCATTTACTCGAATGCTGCTTTTAACCACAGCATAAACTCAATGGTGTCTCGAAGTAAACCCTCAGTGGGCTTGAGAGTCTTTATTCCGCTAATTACAAATTGCATAATATGTCAAGCGCAGAGTGGGTGTCTGAAAACAGTATCACGTGCATCGGCATTGTCATTGAGAAAAGATCCCGACAGAGAAATCAAGGGAGAGGTCGGCACCAAATGATATCTACTGTGCAGAGATTGGGGACTTGGAAAATTACACTGCCGTAACGAAGTTTTTCAGTAAAAGACGGTGTAGAGAAGCGTAAGGGATAGCAAATTAGTCCAACGATGGGCCACTGTTGTTGAGGTCATTGACACATATTAGCGTCTTGTCTAAGATCCCTAGATATGGCAAAAACGACTAATTATTGAATCTGAAGCAAACTCATAATGTCCACTCGTAGACTCCCCTATTGCATTCAAAAGAACCTCGTGAATGAATCGGTTGTTGCGAATATGAAGGCAGGGTTCTATTACTAATACTGAGGCGACGAATTGATTCCTACTAATTACCGAACGAACCGGCATCAGCACCGGTTTTAGATAAAAATGGAACACAGCTTTAGAAAACAGATTGCCTCGAATTGTCTTTATCGAATCTTTAAACAGGATGGTGACAGAGAAGTGAGTTTTGGTGGAATTGAAGTCAGACTTATTGCCACTGAAGGCCAGCTATAGATTTAGGCTAAGCACCTCAAAATAGGGAAAGGCTAGTGAGAGATTCCCAGTTAAATGAGCTTTGTAGCAGACAAGTAGTATGGATTCCTCCTAGAGATGATTAAAGATTTGGTTCTTCTTCCCCTGCAGCACATTTCCTTTACTTCATCATTTCAATTAGTTAAATTTACAACATTATCTCTTTAGCAGCATAAGGCGCTTGGCAATGTTGAGTTGAAAGTGAAAAAGTGACAATAATTGGTGACTCCATTGGATTATGTCCACCGAGACATAAGGAATCGCAACACTTGTGGGGCAAACCTCATGATGAAGTAACTGAGTGCAAACAAGGAGAGCTTATATACAACAGAGTCTGTAGGCTAGTTTCTCATCTTAAAATCTGTTCTCTTATTATAAGAAAATATCCACTATACATGCCGTCTTTAACAGAGTAGACCCTCTTTTCTCTGGTTTAGTTAAGACCAGGTTAAGGAGTCTGATTAGCAACTAAAGTGAAATAAAGGGAATCGCAAGACTATTTTCAAGTTTTATGTCCATAAATGCTTGCCTATTTCAAACAAACTTTATCTGCTGAACGCACCGGCAACTATTTGATCGATCATCATCACCATCATCATCATCATCATGCTCATCAACATAAAACATGCGTTCTCATCCGGAATCCGATTCTCTTCTCGTATGGCAGTTTCCATCTTGCTCTAATTCACCTCTCTTTAGAATACTAAGATAGTTTCTAGAACACGGGATTTACTTTCTCTAAAACCGATACCTCATTCCCTCGTGATCACTCGGAAATCATTTTTTTTTCTACTTCAATTCTTTTCACTTGTTCCTTGACCCAAAGATTTCGAACTTCTTTTTTCTATGACCCTTACTGGTAAATTTCTCAAGTGGCTAAACAATTTGTCAAAGTGATTAATCATCTCAATTCACACCCACATAATGTGTGATCGGAAAACTGCTTGATCTCAGTAGGTAGCAATCTCAATAACGTTTTGCAGAATTGAAAGTTGAATTCAGATATTTCTGTGTGTTACCACTTTATTTACAAGGACACTGATGGTTTTATTGCGGCGAAATCAAGTAAACAAACTGCATTGGCTACTTTCCGTTTCACTGAAATAATAGTGATAGTCAATTACCTGGATATTTTACTTATTCTGCACATCATTTAGTGAATGCCGTATAACAGCATAATAACCCTGTTGATTGTCACTTGGAAAACGCAGATTTGAAAATGACACCCAGCTAGCAAGAGTCTCGTTTCGAACTTAATAGCTCCTCTGACCTTTTCTTTACCCTTGAATCTGCGAGCATTCATTGAAATAACATCGCCCTAACTTGCCAAAATATTTTCTGCTCTGTTAATTTGTTAAATATCTGAAAATATCCCCGAAGCCTACATACTGAATAAAAGTAACAAGTTCCACTCTCCTGCCTCTATTTTGTTTGGGCCTGCCACTGTTGTACTGGCAAGCCACTTTCGATTGGTAGTCGAATGTTGTCAACGCCAATTAAAATGCCCGCAACACCCATCTTTCTCTTTGCATTTAACCTATTCCGCGCTTACACTTCTACGCTACTATACTTATGAATAAGAATTTTTCAATAGTTTCGTCGAAGAAGTGATACCATGCAAAAATAATCTTCGTGATAAATTCATATTGAGATTGTCAGTCAGTTTAATTTTGGATAGTTACAGTTCGTTCCAAAGCTGGTTCGAAATTGTACTCATGAATAATTAATTTCAAAATGCATCGCTATACATCCATTGGCAGGCTCCTTCAACACTGCAGTTTGACTTCTCTTGTAAGCAATTTCGACCACCAGGATAAATAAATGCAAATATTTTAAAGAAATAGCACTATACCAATCTAAGAAAAGACTTATACTTGGTGCAGTTTAGCTCAGAAATAGTTTATGAGGTGATTCTTAGTGAGTTTCTCCCTGTAAGAAATCAACCGACAAAGTTGTGGCCCGCACAAACTGGATAGTTCCTCTGCGGATGCAGCCCGAGATTATGGGGCTTTTCAAACAGATACTGCCCCCAGTAGATTCAAGCTGACGCATCACATCACAGCTGATCATCGAATATCTTTTACGATACTTCAATGGAAGACGAAAATTCTGTTGAATGAAGTGAAGAAGTTTAAAAACTGAGAAGTTCCATACACTTCAATAACATTGTTCCAATTTTGGCATTTGGAGAAACTTGCCAATTCAAATAAATGTTGGTATCGACTTGATACATTTTAGACAAGTCAGCTCTGAAAGAACATTTAGTTTAGGCGACTGTCGAAGTAGATTACTATTGGGTATATGCAGGGTTCTGGAAGCTCAAAAATTGTCGCCACAGGCTGTCCATTGCTTGGCCATCTTCCGCAGTGCCTACTCCAACAGAACTAACCACTTTTTGATATGAGATTGGACACCGTGATCATCTCAAATGCACTGCCCGGAGTCAGCAAAAATTGCACTACCCAGGGTTCGTGAAAGTCTCCGGTAGAACGTCGATCGTGCATACACGCCCGCTTTTTTACTGGCCTATCATCGTTGACCTCACACTCTTGAACCAACATTAATTTATTCTCAAAAGGCATATAACCCCTTGATAAACACGAACAGTATTTCGCATTCTCTGGCCCTTTCTCCATCGCCTTGGAGATCAAATTGTTGTTATTCCATTTGAGTTTATTTAAATGTCAGCTAACGATTTAGTTAACTTCCCTTTGGCGGGCGATGCAAATGTTGTACACGATCAATTGAATAGAAGTGGCCGGTCATACCGACCTCTCAGAGACGTAAGCGCACTTTGCCCAGACGCAACCGACAGTTTATAGTGTGGACTTCTACGAAATGAATTTTAACTTTCCCAATCCAAATTAAATGATCCACTTTCACTGGATCAGGTTTAGTTCTGCAGTCCACAGCAAGCCCCTTTCCTAATTTCAAAGAAATCAAACCAGCAGTAGGCATCGAATTTTCAGAGAGAAGAACTTCAGGTTCTTTGAGAGACCGTGAAATTTATATTAGAAGTAACCAACTTTAATAGGAAAAAGCCTGCTTATTTAAGTTCATGTAAAACACATACTGCGAAGAACAATAAGAAATTCGACCGGAGTATAGGCCAATGATCAGGTTGAGGTGATCATTTGAAGAATAGGTGATTCATCAGGTCCTTCCTTGGAAATTCCTCTAAAGGCTGGTCTTGTCGAACCATCTATTTGCACTCCCTCAGCTCCTCTTCCATCTCGAAGTTCTAGAGCTCCTCGAATTCTTTGTATCTACATGCCGAAATGGGAAATGAATTAATAGACTGAATTCCAATTCAAAAATGCTTTCGCTCATTTAGACTTCGATCTACTAGAAAGCGTGACCACTTTGTTACTTTCCTACTTAAATACCAGTAACTTAGGTCAAACACCCACTGTAATAATATATTTTCAATTAGAAGAGGTACTTAATGATTTTTGCCAAGCTTAAACTTTCAATAGACTTTAGCCAGTTGGTACGCACTTTACCTAAAGACGTCACCTATTGGCACGTAATTTCGCAGTGACGGGTACTGGTTCTAAACTGTTAGATTTTTAATGCAGACTCCTAGAGAAATCCAGTGATTCTAGCCCTTGTCCTTGACCACCACCACACATGTTTTCTTTTGAATTAAACTTTCAGTAGCCTTGACAATCTGCATTCTGCCAATCGCAAATTACAGAAAATGTCCAACATAGCTAGGCTCTCTGAAAATCATATCATTTGCACTAGCATTCCCATGGGTATTTCTAAAGCCCAACGGAGAAAGGGAGACACCATCCGACGTCTACTATATTAAGATCGGTGGCTTCTTTCGTTAATGGGCCATTGCTGTCGCGGTTATGGCGGCAGATTGACTTTTGGCGTATGGCCTACTGGGAGGACGAAGTGATCCGAGTCCCCTTCTTTAGAAAAGCCATTAACACAATACCATAGACTAAATTTAAGCCAGCAGTCAATGACAAATCAGGAAGAACACCCAATTAAGTGCGATCTGGTCTGAACATCGAAAAGCGACTAGTTAGCGTTATTGACATATTAGAACCGATGAATGGGAGGTGGGGAGAAAGGTCTATCAAACAACAAGAGCACGAGATTAAGGTAATTAAGATAGCAGTCGTTCAAGATAAATCGATAAGATAGAAGGGAGAGGAAGGTTTAACACTGAGAGGACGGCATGTCAACCACTAAATCAAACACAATCAATGGGGCATAGGGGGTTAGATGATCAATCAAATAGCATCATGCAGAGAAGCTCAATTGAAGGAGCGGAAGCCCACCTGTTCTCCGTTCGGAGGTTCCACCCGACGGTAGTCATGTCGATGAATCAAGTAGAAAACCATAGCTCCAAATATCATCAACGCCACTCCCATGAAGTTGGAGAGCATGGCGGGAGCCGGAAGGTCCTTGTACCTAAAGGAAACGAATCATGCAAAACATTACGGTTGATCTGACGCTCCTAGAGATTGTGTTTACTAGAGAGCAAATCAGTTTTGTTCAACTGCTTGTGACTGTCACAAAATGATATAATACTGAGGGAACTCTCTCTGGTTTCATCAGATTTTCGCACTACGAATCTTAGACATCCAAAGGTACCACATCCTTGAGACATAGAGCACATGGGAAATAGATAGCCTGAGTAGAGACTGAGGAAAGGGTTATTCGAAGTGATGGCGCGATATGAACCATGCCAACGAGGATTAAGTAGTGTGTCGGTTGTGAAGAAATAAAATCGTTTAGATGGTATTAAAGAATAACCCTTACGTTCCCTCTCTTCAAAACGCTACTGCCCTCTAACATAGAATAGTACATTCTGGAAATTAATTTGTTTTGATAAACAGATGTAGTAAACTAAACATATCTAGAAATATTTCTAGTCACTAAGATGGCTAGCTATTTGGTGTAAAATCATACTTCCATTTTGGTTCAGAGCCATTTGACAGTTCCAATCCTTATCCCACTACGAAATGCCCAAGAAGCCATTTTTGATATCTTAGATGACTTTTTTACATGAAATTGTATGTCACACATAAACGACTCCCACATAGTGCATGTTCGTAACTTTCATTAGATCGCTTGGGATTTAGATGTCCTAGCAGATAGATTAAAGAGACAGTCCTCCGGACGGATCGATTATGTGAGGCTCCTCAACAATAGCTTTTTAGCGTGCCGCTTAATCGGCACCCTCTGTGGTTAGCCATATGACCTTGTCATTCCCACACTGAACATACATCTCAACATGACTATTGATTACGAGCGCGACCCTTCCTCCTATTCGCTAGGCCAATTCCCTGCCAAGAATGCTTCGCCAATTAGCAAACGAGCGAAAATAATTCCCAAACACCCATTCTGCATTTGAGTTGATTCAAGTAGGTTTGACACTGTCCGTTTGCATCTAGCAACTTGACAGAAGGTTGGGATACAAAAGAGCAATTGGCAACTCGGTTTTTGTAACAGAAGTCTAGAAATGCGATCCGTTGATCTCAAAAGAAGTGAATTCGGCGTGGGTTCTGTCTCCACGCGGCACAACAACGAATGCGGGGATACAACAATGAGGCTCACGTTATTTGCAAAGGAAATTCATCCCAAATCGTGCGCGTGTCAAAATGGCTATAAGATAAATTTCAGTCATTCAGTACATGCATGACTGGATGACGTTTTAGAGTTTGAACGCGTCATTTTGAACATAAAATTACAGCATATGGACCAACACTAAACAGAGAGTCAGATGTCACTGCTGAAATTAAACTGCAGTAGATTTTACAGTCTTATCTAATCAAACTCCTATTTTCGCTTTCATCGACCAATAACAAGCCAGCGGGAGCAAAGGTAATGACTAATGAGAGCAGAAAGATCGAGGAGTGGATGCTTCAGCACCAAACCCATCTGGCCAGAGCAGCCCCGGGTTTTGATTAGTTAAATTGACGATGTTTCCTGCAGAGCCACCCGTTTAAATGTCTCGATGCTAGTGAATTACTAGCCTCCATGACTTTCCTTTTTTGACAACATATTTTAAAAGCCCAGTAGTAGCAGATGATACTACGAACATCAAATGCCGCACAAAGGTGACAGAAATTAAGAATCATCATGTCTTACCAGTCACTTACAAAAGCCCTAGAAATATTACGGAATAGTTTTTAATCACAATCCATGTCCGACTTATCTCATCCCCAAAAAATTAGTCAAATTTCAAATATAAGAACTAAATAAAATTATTTAAGATTAAAAAAAAACAATTAAAGGTGTGGTAAATGCCATACTTCCACCTTTAAGCCAAATGCCATAATCAAATTTGCAATCTTCAGCACTTCTTTTAGAATTTGTCATTTAATACAACACAGGCTGCATATTCAAATCTTGATTTCCCACTCCACAAAATAAAGTGGCTTTTAAACTATTTATGCGAAAACATTTACTCATCATTTACCCGTATTTCAAACATTGCCAATCAAACACCCGGCATAAATTTAACGGATAGTGGAACGTTCAGCAAAATCAGAGAATACGATTTTCCTCCTATGACCAAACACGTGACAGTATGCAGGCAGGCTCGCTCAGACTGAGTGCATGCAATTGGACATGGTATTTCCTGAGTTTGCTCACCTTCTCCCTACCAGAAATGCTGTGTGGAACAACTGATTAACCTTGTATAGGTTGAGTTAGCTGGTACAAAAGCAAGAAAGCCAGAGGCGCATCACTTACGAGGGATCGAAGAAGTTCTTTTCAGTGATTCCAGAGACAGCACAGATGAGAGCGCAGGCAAAGAGAAATAAACCCATAGCAGTGTGGAGAGGCAAAACTTTGGCGCGGATTCGCAGAGGAACGGAGGGTACAAGGAAAGTTATCAAGCCAATCACCCACTAAATTATGAAAAAAAGAGAAAACTATGCTTATCATGGATTGCTCTCTGCTTAGCGTTGATGGAATTGTAAGCGACACTTTGATTATCCTCATACAGCCTGGTGAAGATAAGCTACCTGACGCAGACCTTTGAAAATTCTCTCAAGAAATAAGGGCTTTAGATATTTTAAAATGTCAACTTTTCACATCTCTAAACAAATATAAATTGGAGCTAGCAGGGTTCCTAAAGAAAATGATCGCAACGGTAGGAAATTGTTTCTTCATAAATACCTCAAGAGAAAAGGATTTTCAGAGACTAAAAATCTTGCAAAAACTAAATGATATCCTCACAAACTAACATTGGTTCGTGAGCTTCAGAAAATTTATGACATTGTAAATAGCGCTTGCAACAGTAAAACTGGGGGTTAACAGTTTCCACATGGTAACCAAAAGTGTGTTTGACGCCAGACAGTTAGTCCCAGAGGTCCAAAGAACGGTGCAAAATAGACGAAAAAACATAGACCAAAAAAGATCATAAGCTGGTTTTAGGAGATTGAGTAGATGCATGAAAATCTAGGGCAACTTCCTCAGCTTTGCCATGTTCGTTTATATTTTAAATCGGCTTGGCTTTGAAAGTTTTCAATAAAAATTTTATACATCTCCACCACTTTCCGTTTTACTGCAAAATGGATTAACGCAAGCCAATCATGCAGTCTTGGTTGCTGAAAGGCTGACTGATATCCATCAGTTAGTAAAAATGTAAACGTCTAAGTACCCTACTTCTCAAAGGTGACACAAAAAAAATAAAATGTCAACATTCGTAATCTCTTTTACGCTCAATTTATTGCTCCTTGACAGAAGTACAGACCTTTATATCATTCTATGCTGTGAATAATTCAATTCTATTCAATGGATATTTGCTCAGATATTTTCGAATGATATAAGCTAACACAATGCGAGTAGCGAGATTAGTATATGCTTATTGTGTGGCTCAATATCTTCTTTAAAAACGGAATTTAAAGTCGTAAAAAATATAATAGCCCCTTGAATTAATGCAAGTTGACGCCCAAGTAGCAATAAAGTCAGTTAATACCTTTGCTAGCTCTAAAGCTTACCTGCACGGCAAAGAGCGTGACCGTGACCAAACCGACCCAGCTATGAAGACTGTACATATCAGGAATTCCACGGACGCTGTGGGAGTCAAATGCTGCCTTCAGACCAACAACCGAGAACAAGAGGCTCAAAATCATCAAAACTCCATGAACGGCCTTTAGGGGCAGTTTTGGGCAGGTATGGAAGACTCGGTACACCAACATAGCTAAAATGGCGATGTCAAAGGCTTTTACGATATTCTATTGCACGCATCCTTCTTGCTTCAGCACTTTAGCAAATCAAAGTGAAAAACTAACAACTTCTCAAACAAAAACACCTACCAAAAAACCTGGACAATGCTGAAGATAAAGTGCCAAAGAGTACTGATTCTTTGATTTTATAAATCAATAGCAACGTACATTTGAAAAAGTGTTTTGAAATGTCACAACTGAGCGTTCAAGTGATTTGGCATACCAATTACTCACTTTGAACTAAACCATAGCCACATACGCAAACGAATGTTTTTAATAATTGAGGCCTAGCTGACATTAATTTTTAAATAAAATCAAACATTTTAAACTCCCTCACAATCGGAAATCACAAAAGCTTAAAAATCCAGCACCAAAAATCACGAATCTCGCGAGACTTGGCTAACAATGCAAGATGACTCGAGTTTTAGAGCAAAACTTTAAATGCGCCGTCCTAGAATATTAATGACCAAATGTAAAAAGATTTCTCCAAATTAAGTCGTGTTTAGATAGCCACGAATTCAGCCATTTACATAGTAAATTTATTTACCCCAGACCTTTCTCCGAGCTAAGATTTTGTTGATCGTGAATTCCACTTTACTGCATCTTGACATAAACACAAGAATGGTTCTTTCAGAAATAATTTACACCATGCTTTCCATCATATTTAGGGAATTAAAACCCAGTCTTTATTTAATCATGGTTTTGCCATTAAGAGAAGTAAGCTACTTTGGTGTCTCTCTAATTAAAGGGCTCCAACTCGAGTTCATACTTGCAGATTAGCATTGATCAAACTGGGTGGTCATTAAAATCTCTGGATGCGCGCAGATGGGTCTTGAACCCGTGGTGTCTGGTGCGTCAAGTGCTTCCTTGATCACCACTAATAACCATCGGCACGCTTTTAAATGAAACTGGACGACACTTTTGGGTGTGGAGAAACAATTGATGGGAGCGAAAAATAACTACATTTTTGTCTAGTGGTATCGATTGTTTAAGCACTCCGTATTAGCGATATCTAAGTGAGGCGCGATTTAACTAGTAGCCTGAAGATTACACAAATGGTCTGAGCAAGCACCTTAACTTGTTTATTGTCACAAATGCATTTAGCACTTTTGCGGGCGTGTAATTACCTTCATGACCAGCTAGGAGAGCTGGTCACATGGCCACAAGCATTAAGGAGCCAATGAAAAATGAGCTACCTGCCGAGTGTCTATTGGTCGAGCCCACCACGTCGAGGCGGGAAGCCTCAAAACCCAAAATCAAACTAAACAAGAGTCCCATGTTATTTAGAGACTAAATCGTAAATCGACAGCAAAAGTATATACTCACCGTCACCAAAGCAGAAAATCATTCCAAGGATCAGAAATACCGGATGATAATTGAATACCAGCGTTGGGTTGCTCCAGTCAAAACCGCCATGGTAATTCCACAACCAAACTATGCACATTATAACGGCTGCGAGTCCAAACAACTAGAAAATAACAATTAGGTCAACAAATGGCACATCATTAGTGAAGGAAAGATCTTTATTTGTCATAAAAGTAACACAGCATTTGCCTAAATCATGGTTCATGTAAAAATATAATAAGGCTTATAATCAGGATGCTAAATAAAAGAATATCAGAGGAGACCAATAGCTAAAATTGTTTTTAACAAGCCGCAGGTAGTAGTTAACAACAGAATGCAGTAACAATAAGCTGGATTACTTAATAGCAGTAGTAGTGAAAATTCTCATCAATTTTATCGCAATAATTATTTTTCAATTTAACGTGCTTTGCCAGCAAGCACCCACTACAGAGAATAGAATTTCTTCCTAGTGATAAGTTGCATGACTTTTGGATATTCCTGAAAAAAAAAGATACTCAAATATGTTCCAACATGTTTGAGGATAAAACTAGGGCACATCAATCAATCAGAGATCATTGAGAACTCTAGTTTCTCGAATTTAACTAAGAATAATTGGCCTAAGTCTGCACATTACGGAAAGGTCTACACAGATAGCTCTGAGTATTAATTAACGAGAGGTTAATTCCACTAGGTTCCGCATGCGGATGAATATATGTTGCAATTTAGACCTCACCTGGGCCGTAATTGCGACCGGAAGAAGAGCTCGGCGATTGGATTCCTCTTCAATCGGCGGATTATCCAGAGAGTTATAGGCACGAAGATTCATATCTTGATCCTACCGAGAGAGGAATAAAAGTGATTTAACTGAACTCTACATGGTGAGACTGGAAATAATGGCCATCGTGGACCAATGAGAAGTTGAAGAACAGGGCGGAGGAGTAGAAGTAGAGGAGTAAGGAGATTGGCTGAAGCACTATCAAAATCCTAACACCCAATTGGACGCTCTCAACCAGATTCTTATTCGACGAAAATATCGTTCTTTTATTAGATTATATTTGAGAATATGCATGGGCGTTTAACTTTCGATAATTAGTGAAACTGTAAAACAAATGAATGAAGGCTCAAAGATATCTGAAATTTCTTGAAATGTAACCTGCAAACTTCTTCAATCACGTTGAGCAGAGGGCGTGTGAAACAGAGGTGTCGGAGAAGCACATTGTAGGCAAGTCGTTTTCAAGGTCACAAAATTCCAAGCCATATGTGCAGGCGCAATAGAAGATACCAATTAAATTAAACTATCGCGCTGATTGGTTTGTCGGAGTGCCAACGGCATGGACTAAATTGAACTATGTATGCATTGAAAGGACATCTTGAATGCCGAAATGTCGTTATCATAATATTGTTATTACCAATGGATATTCAACAACTAGATAGTTAATAATGTAGCCACGAATATGGAACATAAATTTGAATGTTTACAACTGATATTCTCGTTTTCAACACTGGATAGATGATCGATTATGAAGAAAATCACTACACAGATGAGTGATGACTACTAATAAATGAAAATGTGCGGAGTTTTACCAAAATGGTAAAAAACAGCCCACATCAAACAGCAAAACAGGCGCAATGATTGTTATGAGCCTAATAAATTAGTAAAAGAATTCAAGAGGTTGAAAAAAGAGCGAATTAAAACAAACAAAGGACACAAATTTACAAAATTTTATGCAAAACGACGAGGTGCTGTTATAATCCTGGAAAATAAGAAAATAAAGGAAAATCAAAATTTAAAACACATCTCCCCAGACAAAGATGAATGGAGAAACACTAGTTGAAAAGCAGTGAAAGATATATTTACCTGTTCAACCGAGTCCACCATGTTAAAGTAGTTTTATACTGAAAACACACCGACTACTTTATATGCGAAATTGCTTTTCCGCTGAGCCTATTAACTTTATTCATCCATCAATATAAACAAACTCATGGGTGACAATATCGAAGATCGTTTAAATGAATAACTTGACTCAGAGGAGATAAACGTTTTCACAATTTTTTTTTATTTCGTTCACTAGAGTGAAATGTGGAACTGTTAAGTTTTAAAATTGGGTAGGGTTTGTTCAATTTTTTTCTGTTTGTTTTACTTCAATTTCATCTGATTCCAGAATAAATTTGCTATTTCTGCTTTTGATGTAGATTTATTTAACATTAGCCACACCAATTCCTAGCTCCCATTTATTACTTAGTAGAATCAATCACATTGAATCTATGCACTGTCTAGATTTAGTTTGTATGAAACCTCTTAGTTGCATGTAAAATGATTTTTTGGTTTCGTGTGGACCTTCCAATACAATTTTCATATTAAAGGTTCAAATTTTATATGCCAGTGTTAGCTTCTTGAGGCACGGTTGGGAAAAAAAATGTGCACTGAAAGGTGGCCTACTGAGTTCACATCGAAAGCGCTTTGTTGTATGGCATTATATAAGCGTTTTTTCGATCAGTCACCCCGTTTACCGGGTTATTCAGGCTCAGTTGAAGAAACATTTGAATAATAGACCCTATGAGATTGAAGTCTGCTTCGAAAGAGTGATAGATCATATTGTTGAATCTACTAATGAAAATCATTTTTGGAATATGAGTATGAGCACTTGGTTTAAAGTTCTTTTGCAATGCAATAACGAGCAAGTTTTCACACGAATATTAATACATTATTTTATTATTGTTGTTATTATTTTTATTTTATTTATGTTACCAGTCGAAAGCAGTCCGCAACTATTCCTTCTCAAATGTGAAGCAGTCTTTTCAAAATACCGTGGTGACTAAATGGGTGGTAATGTTCTTTTGCGATCGCTCTTAAAAGAATTGCAGAAGGCCTCTTCTATATCGCAGGTATTGTAGCCTTCATTTATTTCATTTCGCTCAAGGGATTTAATCAAAGTCAATTATATAGGTACATAGTTTCTCAATTTCGTCAGTTTGAACATACTACTGAGCAGCAATGTGCTCCCATGCATGAGAGCATGCAGCTCGCAGATACGTATTTAGCTCTCCTTCAAAGCATTTCAAGACATCGGGTTAGGTTATGATTCATATTTAAGCGCTTTTGCTGGTTGGATCCATTCTCATGCTTACCTGTTTTTCAACCTAGGAGCTTGTCAAAACTTATAGGTGCCGCGAGAAGACGACCTCAGAGGCTGCTAGTCTAGTTGGACTCTCACTTCCTGAAACATATGGGGAACACCAGTAACCTTATCTTTTGTAGATTATACATAGCCGTTTTGAAAATTCTGATATCCGATATGCGTACTTTTTGACGTATTACATATTTTCCCTCATTTTGGCATTTATAAATTTAAATACTGTCTGTGATTTACATGTCCGCAGTTTTTATAGATTACTAGCAAGTCTATCCGATCTGATTCCTTATCGAGTTGAGTGGCTGAATAGTTTTATCATTCAGCATGTTATTGGCCTCGTATGTGGCCGCTAAAGTGAAAAACACAATTCTCGGACAATACGCACACAGATCCAGTCAAAAAAATTGTTGCAACTACTGCCTGTCATTCCCAGACTCACCGGACAGAAGTTGAATTAGGATGGCTTAACCTGAATGCAGAATTTTGAGGTTGTATAAAATTTGTTACCATCTATACATAAGTAGGATGCGTTCGAAACAAGGGTTTATCTCGTGTTTGACTTGCGTTTCCAGTGCTCTGGATTATCGACTGAAATTTCACTTTCCTTCTCTGCAGGCTGTGGTATCTCCTTTTGCTTAGTTTTTTGAAACCCACCATTTTATTTCCTTTTTATGCTATTTAAATTACAACATCAGTTTCGAATATATGGTTTCAGCAATATCTTTCAAGCAGTGTCTCAATTACGAGTATTATTGTGGCACCATTATTTATCGTCACTATCGATACTCAGCACCTGTTCCTGCTCAAACAGGTATAGCCATGCGATTTTAAATACCTTTGGTGGAACTGTTATTCTATGCCAATGCCAATGGTTTAGCTTTTCTATTTGTTTTTTGGCTGCAACTCAGAGTTTGTTTTCGTCGATCATTTTAACCGTTGTTTATGCTATTTCTGAACTGTGCCAAAGCCATTTTCAAGGGTGATGACCTATACTTCCGTGGTTGTACGGGTAATCTCTTTCCTTTCTGCGCCGGAAATGCCAAATGTTTGCACGATTTAGACGTAAAGTCGCGGCAAAATTAATTTACAGTCGGAGATTCACACCTTTTGTTCACTTTCAGGCATCTTTTCCATTGCCATTTTGGTTTCATTCAACCAATTGTAAAATTACTGGAAGTTCTCCATAGAACACCTAACCTGAGACTAGCAATGTTGTTTTGCTTGGCCATTGTAGGCTGCTCATACGTTACCCGATACGAATTTAGCGGATAGGGGGATCGAACGTTATCAAAGTGATGGATTAGTCAACTAGACTTGCAAAGCTTGACCCAGAGAATGAGAATGTAAGAAGTGGTCATTCGGATAAGATTGCTTTAGATATTGTCCTCCACTACAGGCAACTTGGGCGAAAGGATCAGTTGGATTACAGTGACTGGTTACCCACCCCCTTTGGTTTAATTTAGCTTGATTACCCATGTATCATGAAGGCTATTATACCCCGGCTAGGTAGACGAAGATGCAAAGCTTTTAATCTTAGGGTTTGGGGGAGGTTCGTTATAGTTTATCTGGGAGGCTCTTGGGAGGGAGGTCGCACTGGATATTGCATGTCCAGCTTTTGAGAATAGCAGTCTGCATGTGACATCTCAGTTAAAATTTTCTCTGGCAAGAGTTGAAACATCAAGAAGCTAAGCGTGTCCTTACCGGAACTCATCGAGTTCAAATTGTGGCTGACTAGTCTAAGATACCGGAGCCCTTCCTCATTTTCATTATTGTCACATTCCAACGTCCCTGCGCGTTTTTCTTTGAGGTTCAGCTTCACGACTGTTAAGGTTGGAATGTTTTTTTTCGTCGGGATTTCCAGCCATGCTCAATCTGCCATACCAAGGATGCCTCTCGTTCTTCCTGATTGATTCCGTCGCCCTAGTTCCCCCTCGCTCGCTCGAATTTAGTGTTTGCGCTTTTACAGTCGCCTACCTTGTTAACGCTCCATTATATCTTCCCTCTTGCCCTATAACTAAAAAACGTTAAAATTTATCATCTTTAGTAAAAACGTGAATAATAATGATACATCGAATAAGGAGGCTCTCCAGTTATCCCGCTAGTCGTCGATCAAGTCCATCAAATGGTGCTTACGAAAATTGTTATTCTCGTACTGATGTTGGTTGCTGACGCTAATGACAAATATGTAGTAGAGCATCCGTTGTTTCCTCGAATGTATTGACAGTATCGAGCTTCTGTCCTATGTTATTCAGCAACAATATGAGGAACTAAGGAGTGAATATAGGTAGGATTCACACGATTTACTTCCCTAATTCGACTTCATTGATAGGTTTATTGGCTCAGTTTACCAAGTCAGGCAAACGGTCGCAAGTCGAAATGGTGTCTCTTACCTCAACTCTCCCTAAACTACACCTTGAAATTACTAACCAATATTAGGTAATGGGAGCAGCCATGCAGGGACTCGCTTGCGTTATTGGTTTTTTCGATATTTTCTCCCCACCTTTTAGGGCAAGTCCCAAGGCCTTATTGGGGGTACAACAGAAGTACAAATAGCTTTTATAGCAATTAAGCACAACAGTTAACATAGAACAGTAAAAACGTTGATTGACGTCTTCGTTTGTCTGGTCTCTTCTCTGGCATGGCTTCGTCGTACAAGTATCAGTTCAGCTTCGTCGAGCCACCTCGTCCTAATTCGTCCGTCTTCATATCTCCTCCAGAAATCTTTCAACATTCTGGCGGAGATTTCATTCATAGCTATTCGCACGTGCAGTCCATACTCCAGTTTGAGACCACAAATCCGGTTATTTACGTCGTGCCTCCTTTACCAAGCTGTAAGAAGTTGTACTTCTGCTGGCATAATCTAATTTTATACGTCCAGAGGGTGATTAGTTCCATCCGGCCACCCCTCTCATTAGCCCCCAGAGTTGCCCTTGGGGTTACCGGTGGTCACCACGAGGAGGTTGAGAGTAGGTTTGACCACCTGCGTTTTTGGTACGGTTCCACAAACAGCCAAAAGGGCATGGTCGCGCCAGGACCTGTATAGGAGTGTATGCATACGTCAATTGCATTTTATTCGGAACCCTGTCGTTGTTTTAACGATTTTTGGTCTCAAAAAATGAGGGGCTGATGAGATGGTACGATGATAGGTTGTGGTCGGGGTTTTTTATGCTTCAACTCTCAGGGTCAATATTTGCCTACATATGGTTTCATCCCAATCCATAAAAAAAAGTACGGATGAACTGTCTGAGTTGTGTGAAGTGCTGTCTCTGAAGCTTCCTCAGACAAGAATGGACCTGTATTGCAAACAAATTGTATATGTGAATGTTTCATTAAACAGAACTAAAACTAAAACCATTTATTTTTATTTTAACCTCTGTCGGATTACTGTAGAAATGGTTCCCTTTTCCTACCGATAAATATCACAACTGAAAAGTGGTGTTTTGTGAAGTCATTTAACGATATCGAACATGAAAGTGCATCAGTCATTTTAACGTCTGATCTATTCGAACTCAACTGAATTTTATCATCCATTCAAGGGTGAAGGTCGTTCTGAAGCTGGAAGAATCCAAGTCTGAGAAAATAAATCAAGCTTGGAAGAATGTATGCAAAGAATGGACGATTGCCATAAGCTGAATAACATGAATAGCTATGAAAAAGTATCGCTAAGACATGAAAAGTAACGTTAGCAATCTTTGTAGTAGAATCCTCACCCACCAATGACTGTGATTTAGTAGATTTAACCTGAGCCCCTCAGACACAAGTCATAAGTTCATGATTTTTGGTCCTATGACTCGGGGGGCAGTATTGGTCCTTGAATAGCCAGAATCCAATGCAATTTTCCTCTTCAAAGACTCCCAGATAAGCTTCAGTGGTCATTAATAAGGTATAAGAGTGCAATAAAGATGGGGGAAAGCATAACCAAACACTGCTTAAAAAGGTATGAATTTTCTTAATTGTGAATCCCAAAGAATTTACCTTCAAAATTTCAATTTTATAAATCGCGTTTCTCTACCCAATTCTAAATAGAACTATCTAGTAAGATGGTAGGGTTGATTGTGGACTCTGAGTCCTATAGGACCAGTAGGACAGGAAAGGGAAGCCTGTGCCGGACAGGAAATGTGCGTTCTGACGTTGGAGGCATTAAACTTCTGTACCCACTATATGCAGCCATTTGGCTCCCAAATCAAGGAAAATCCCAAATAGACTTGGGACAGAATGCAACTGGAGTATTCTTCTTCAATTTTAGTGCAGATGGCTAAGCATGTAACCCAATGAAAAGTTACTACAAAAACTAAAAAACTCTTGAGATGGATTAAATCATGACTCATGAATTCCTCTCACTAAGAACAAGTACTCGTAAGAAAAAAAGAGAAATGATTATTGATATTTGAAAAGTGGAAAGAAATTCAAGGACGAGGGTGAATCCAACTGCTGTCAAGGCTTCAATATGATTGACGGCTTCTCTACGTAAAAGAGTCCCGAAAATAGGGTGATTTTTTCACTAGCTAGAGTAGGTTAAAATAGCGGGCTTTAAATTTATCTATACTTAAAGATCGCCTTAACTCCTCCTAAGTAGCAAGTTGAAGCAGATGGTAAAGAAACATGAAATTGACTGAAAGGGCGCTGAGTGAATGGATTTATGAGAGGCAAATATGTAATCTTAAAGAGACTTACTTTAAAACCTCGTGAATATAAGCCGCACTAAGTTCGTGACCCCAACTTGAGGTTCAATATCGGCCGTGCTGGTAGGGGCGATGATCACCTACCTGCACTGGTTAAAGCTTAATTAAAGCCGCAAAGTTAGGGTGTTCAGGTCGCAGGCCATAATGCTAACTCGTAGGAGTCAGTAATCCATAATGACTAGCGCACTGTGCTACTGCGCTTTCCCTCTGCCTGTTCACCTTCATTCCAGGTGTATCTTATTCGACAAAACAATGTGTGGGTTAATTTCAAGGGCCCGTCAATTGCGGTTGGTAAAAGAAATAAGTAAGAAGCCGAATTTGGATATAATACAGAAACTCGCTTCGTGATTCCCTACGATAGTGCAGTGACCCCAACTAATCCCTCATCTCTATACTGTCGCCCTATCTAGTTCGCAACAATCTGCACTTCGGTCAACACCACACAACCTTTAACTTGAGATTTACCCATTTAACTTCGTCTTCATACCTCGAAAAACGAGCTAAGCATCTTTGCTGTTAGACAGACCATTCATCATTCAGATTGGCCTGATATAGCGGACTCCAGTAAGCCAACCCGAAATATTACTGTCCCAGCATAAAGCTGAGAAGAAAGGGCCTGAGGCTAATTAAATGGTTCCCATAGCGAGAACTAGGAAGGTTTTGACGAGGTGATTTCACCCAGACTCTTTTATAAAAACCACGTCATTTGGTATGGAAAGAGAACAAAAATCTATCAAGGTGGTGAAATGAACAATCAAAATACTGCGGAAAGTCGTGGAGATTAGATTTCCGAGATAGCCTTAGCAGCATTGGTGGTGCATAAACCCGAAACATGGAAGCGGATGATGTTTTGGAGGATTGAGTCATTACAAGTGAATAAATAATAAGCGACCTCTGGAAAATTATGAATAGGTTACTTGAAGGCGGACGTAGTGAATGCAAAAATGATGCGCAGAAAGTGCTACTGACATCAATGAACGTTCAAAACAAATATTTAATTCA
Source organism: Moniezia expansa (assembly GCA_019097775.1). NCBI lineage: Eukaryota > Metazoa > Platyhelminthes > Cestoda > Cyclophyllidea > Anoplocephalidae > Moniezia > Moniezia expansa. The sequence continues at coordinate 314,298 of JADFDV010000003.1, forward strand.
TATCACTGGTGATGGCAAAAGTGAAATCATTGATTAATTTCTGTTTTACCAAATGACTCGACCTAATGGGAAAATTAGCAAGTTATAATGAGTTTTGAAATTTAGACGAGGGGACGAGGACGCCTCACAACTCTGTCTGTTGCATGAACCAACTCAATGTTCAACTTAATAAGGTACTTTCCCCTCCGCGTTTGACCCGGTCACCCGATTTTCATTCATGCCTTGCAGCTTTTATTTATGGCATTGTACTGGATTGTCCAGTTCCTTATTCGTCTATACGAGCCCCCGTGGTCAGACTCCTATGCGCACATTCACGCAATATAAGCATTACAATCCCTCCCGTCTGGATGGTTTCAATGCGTCACACTCATTAGAAAATTATCTGTCGGAAATAGAAGTCCTCGATTCAAAGGATTCACTCCTTCTTCTAATTAATCTTTTTGTTTATAGAGCAATTACCCTTTGATTTGCACGTCAAAATAAGGCATCCGCTGCACACCTCGCAGCAACATATTAAAAGGCTAAAAAGTCCTAAGCATGTGGAAAATTTAATACTAACCAGCTTGTAATTGAGATTTCCGAGTATTCAGATTTTATTTGATTAAGGCATTCACAGATTATGTCGAGGTCCTGTTTTATAATAAATATTAGTCTATGATTCTAAACTGCAGCGTAAGAAACCTTCGAAAGTCTATGGTCCTTTGCATTAAATTAGGATTGTGGCTCTATACGCTTACTGGCAGTCATCCACCTTCCACCAAAACACTTCTCTAGCCTTACTTGAAGAGGACTAATATTGTAGACAAGTTTTGAAAAAGCAAAAAGTTCGAATTGGGCAAATTTGAACATCAGTAAAGGAATACAAACAGCTGTCTAGCGTTCTAGTCGTCCATTGTATGGAAAATGGTCAAAACCATGATCTGTAAATAGCCGCGTCACTTGATCAGCCTTTATTTGAAAAAAAGTGTTTTATAAGTCATAAACCAACTGAAAGTTGAACTTACTAGGCGTATCAGAAAAATTCAGAAGCCATCGGAATAAAATATGCAGCAGAGAAATATTACAAATCATCTATTCATCTCCCGATTTCTCTACAATCTTTTCCCTTCTAATCCTATAGTTTCTAGAGCATGTTATGGCTATCTGGACAAGATTTTTGATAACTTTCGAAACAACCCTTCAAGAGGTATTTTCTTTGGCTTTATTAATGGAACTATTGACTGGAGCGTGTCTCTTCAACACTGGCACTCATTACCAATGGCCTAATGGGAGGGCGTAAACTTAGCCAACATATTTATAATGAATAAACTCTTGAAGAACTCTTGAAGAATCCCGTATTACTTTGAAGCGTTCACAGAAAAGGGACGAAATCCCGTGCTTTCCAGAAGTCTATAACACCCTTCAAATCTTCTTTTCAGCTAAGAACTTAGGGTCGAGAAACCTTTCACATCAGAGTTCAGTGCAAATAATACTTTTAATAACAATAATCGAAGTCACGGCACAAAATGAGTGCACGAGCATACTAGGTATAACTTAGCTGACTAACATCTGTAGGATCGTCCGAGACTCTTGCGATGACCTCGTTTACCCAGAACAGTAATATCACAATCTTGGAATAAATGGCTTTTCTGTTTGCTACTTTTATACTGTAAATATTTCAAGGGGTTCCCATGAGAATTTAACCCCAATATAATGTCAGATACAATAGCAAAGTGTCATGTCATGGTGACAATAAGCCATAAAAATCCTGTACCGTGAAAACTTGCTAGATTTGCATTTTCGACGCAACAGTGGACACCAAGTGCGGCTTTTGAAAAAAAATCGATGAATACCTTGGAGCACTTGAGAAATGGACTCAATAATGTTTTTCGAATACATTTTTTTTGTTAAGACTAACTCTGCTTATGCGCATTATTGGCCCACAAATCAATCGATATTTTTTTGAAATGCACCGTTCCGTCTCTCATCACGTGATTCCAAAAGCAACAATCGCTATTTAACAAGTACTACTATAGAAAGTGAGGGATAGGTTTGATCCAAAACTTCGCTATAAAGTACGAGACTAGTATCAAGAAATTATGAGCAAAAGATAATGTCTTGGAGAGTCGCCACCCGTCAGTCGCCCAAGGGACGCAGAAATTTTATTTTTGAAAAATATTGGAGCATTGCGCCATGCAATCAAACTCTCGTCTTGTCAAACGGCTCAGGCATTTCGAGACGTAAAAAACTGTTTGGAAAGCGACAACATTGACAGAACCACTCGATATTTCGATGTTGCAGCCTGTTGGAGTTGAAGGCGTCATCATCAGGGGCAAGTTATGCAAACAGCATGTCAAGGTGAGCAGGTGGGTCGGTGAGCAAAGATTATCCATGATCTATTGGTTAGAAATAAACCAATGGAAAAAGCCCGCATGCTGAGAAGATACCTCGTGCATACGGGGCGATGCACGACGTATGGGAAGATAGTGACGCTTGCCTAACCGCTAGCATGCAAGCTGAGGAAGCGCCAAGGCGAATACCGCTTGCATTCCATTAATTTTTCCTCGTTTGAAGATTAAATCCGCCTTCGAATCGTTTGAAAATCATTTTTCTCGATGTCTTTCTAGAATATCCTCTTCTCACAGCAACTCGACTTGACTCCTTAGTTCCCCTCTTCCCACTCTACCGCCGTTTTTGCGCGTATATGTTTGACCGGCTTGGATAACCACTTAAATCTCTCCAAGTTATTTAGTGTTAGTAACAGCTATCGAGCAAATAAATAAAACTCCTTCAATGCATGCATGCATACGTACAAGGCTAAGCTGCAAGGAGCAGGCACTGATAAGCGAACTAAAATGACTGATAAAGAGGAAAGTGAAATGAGACTCCTCCAGACGCAAGGTGGTATGGATCAATTATTTACCGAAAAGGTTCCATTTGCTAATTCAAGCAGACGAACTGAAACTGGTTTTCAGTCAATCGGGCCCGCGATTTACTCTAGAGGAAGAAAGGCAAGAGAATACTGTTATTAAAACTTCAGTATACAATAATAGTTTTAGGTGCATTAATCTCTTTCCGATCGATTTTCTATTCTCTAAACGGAGTTCAGAGGGTCGTCTGTTTACTTTTCTAATTGATAAATACAATTAAATCGGCTATGTTTGTGCTGCGTGATTGGCCGATACCACGCATAAATACCAATCAATAGGGGTCAACTCGTGGAGAGTTACAAATCTACCCACTTTGACTCTCAAGCCACTCCAGCGTGCCAATGTGGTGGTAGTTCCAAGTGGTAAATTTGTCGATTTACTTAAGCACTTTTAATTTTAGTCATTTATCTGTCGATATTTTGCTTTAAAGGAGTAGGTATGAACCAGGTACTAGAAACATCTATCCCCGATCGAAATCTTTTGCCGACTTGTCTCACCCATTTCGTTCTTCGCAAACAGGACTTAATCGAAACCTGGCTGTCGAACAGCCGTTATGCCCAGAAATGCTTTTTAATGTTCTTTTGGCATTCAACTCCTCAATCAGCCCTCGAGTTAGACATCCTTTCAGATTCTCAGTCATTCATGGAATTGATTTGAGTTAATTGACTAGCAACTTCCGGTCTTTCATCGGCTTGTATGTCCAACAAATCAGCTTCGCAAATGCGTGTACAAGTTGAGTAATGATGCATTGAAAGTTTGTTATCATTAAGCCGAAGTAGCCTTCCACCTTGCCAAGCTTGACAAGCTCTAAAAACTTTTAAAAAAGAATTTGCGAACTTTTTCAGTAGTTAAAATAATCACCGCTGTGTCTCTTGAGCATCAATGAGTCCTACTCACTCAAGCCACAGAGAATTCTTGTAGCTCTGGAACAAATAGGTCAAATGAACTGGCGTGGAAGCATTAATCCATACACTTGATTGGTGTAACAACGAAACCTGCTCCCTGTAAAGATATATTCCATGTTCTCATTTCAACGCTATATTAAACCCAACAGAGGAAAAAGTTCCGCAGAAAATTATCCGTTAAGGGCTTCTACAAGCTTTCCAAACTCCAAGCAGAAGCTGAAGCAGGACTTGTGCGCATTAGCAGCCAAAATCCAGTTAATCTAACGAATGCTCGCAGTGACTCAGAAGCCGGGCATAGCAACATCGAAATTCATTCCTCCTACAGATTTATCCTACTAAAAAAGTTAAGCAATGAAGAAGGTGAAAGTGCAGCAGAAAGCTTGGTAGCAGGGTGCAAAGTCTAGAGAGCGAGAGAGAGAGAAAGACAGAGAGAGAGAGAGAGAGAGAGAGAGTGAGATGAATCAGCCACTTCTTCTTCATCAACAAAAACAGCAACAGCAACAGTGGATAAAAAGGCGTAAATTTTGTAAAAATAGTCCACTTCCATCAAAGAGCACGAAAGATGTGCGCAGGTAAGTTCATATTTATGAAGAAATGGAAATGATTATAATAAATAATATCAGACATTCAGCATTTGTTCACAATAGATGAAGAATACATTCTCAGCTGACAACTGAATTTGCGAATGTGACTTAGATTTGTGGTTAATGTGCATATCCAGCACTGTAGTCGAAATTCGAATACAGCGTCTCGAAGTAAATAAATTAACATACTACCTCAGCAGTAACCGAAAAATAGTATTCACAGATACTGATTGCATGGCCTTCAATGCTGTGAATTTAGAAGGAAGAGGTTTGTGGAACTTACGAGTTCACGTTTTTGACATCAGTTCTAGGTGTTTTGTCGGCTTAAGTTGCAGGTCATGAGATTGCTCTCTTATTAGTTTCGAGGCCTTAAGACAAACAAACCATGATTTTCGAAAAATGGTTGCCTAGGCCTTTTTTCTTCTTCTGTGACTTCCATATCTCATTGAGTTCGTCGCGGGAAAAGCGCACTGGATTGTGGTTAAGAGTTTGAATTTTGAAGTCTTGACCACCCTATTTTTTGTAGAATTAGGAAGATCTAAAGATAGAGCACCAGTGTTTATTAGAATTCAGCGCCTTCAGATTGCAGTGATTCAGCCATACATGCCAAAAACTTGTAGCTTCTTTTTAAATTAACCTTAGTATGCAATCAGAAGTTCCATAGTCTTTGCGCTCATTTCTGAATTTGGAATTTTCGGTTGACGAAAGTGAAATAGTCATGGCATGTTTCTGACGGATTCTACCAGATTTTCTTTTACATTCCGTTTAATTTGTATGTGACAAGACCTTGTGTTTGCCTCCCTTAACCAATTTTTTGTATTCTCATGACACGAAATTAGTGTTTGTGTTAGAAACTTAGGTATTTTATCTATAGTGGCCAAGAAGCGAATCTTACTTGCGAGGTTTCTCAGATGGGGTCATTGTAAACCATGGCCTAAGATGAGTCTTTTCGCCATATTTAATCCACTCTTAGATCTATTGGCATCACGCGTTCCCAGTACTGTTGCGGCAGGCCAAAGCGAATCTCGGTTAGCCTGCTCTTAATTTCAAGATGACTGACATCATGGAATAGACGTGGACGTGATACCTATTTGTATTGTGCATTTCCCAGCTTAAAACTTACCTTGATCAAATCCTCCAAGAACGTACATCCCAATCATTTTATCGGCCGTCATTTTTGAGCGATCACACAACTGATTCCAACCTTCAAAAGAGCGTAAATTTCTAATTACTTACAAAGCAACTCTGGATCAAAATATTTACTTTTGATAAGTGATAACTTGATGAATTACGCATAGTTTTAATGTCCCTATAGGATTTGATGCTCCTTTTAATAGCCTAACAACGAACGTAAAATTACCTCTAAAGCGATTAGTGAACCTTTTATAAGTTATCATTTCCTAGTAGTACTTATGGTAGTGACTATCCAAAGATGCGCTCTTTAATTTCCATAATTTTGGTGCAATTCCTAATGGAGAATGAAGGGAAGTACGAGGGAAAACATGGTCTCTAAAGTTGTTTATGACGCTAATGAAAGCTATTGTAGAATGACACCTAGGGAAGGATCGGAATACTCGCTTCGTTGCACCATTTGAATGAACGACCAGGCAATCGTATATAAAAGAGAAGACTCATTTAGGACCTCCATCAGTAAGTCAGTAAAATTCATTTGCTAAAATACAGTAAATAGAACCAAAATGCAGTCGTTCGAATAAGACAGCCACATGATCTAAATACAAGCAAAAATGGTGAAGCTGAATGAGAACTTTGTGTGCAAAAGGCTGAATCCCACACCCTAATACAACAGCATTCGAAATGGCGATTTTAGACACCAAATTCAAATCATTAAATTACCGAGAAATGTCGGCTGAGAGATGAGCCAAAGATCTGGCTGTACGTAACTAATGAAAATAGCTTAGAAGTCTACAAGGTTTTGAAAGACAGCACTGACCGATCTCAAGAATCTTGCTCGATTTCCTAGAAAATTACTCATAATGCATAATGATCAAAGTAGACCTTCATTGTGTGTGCGTCTTTCACATGAAGAGCGTCCATAAATGCAGTATATGCTAAACTCTTTTGTTTACCCAAGGCATATGACCCCTGGGCGTCAAAGAACAGAAATCTTGAAAGATCATGACCATTCGTCTCGTTTCGCGTTCGACTGCGGGAAAGATCGCGAACTTAGAAATAGGGAATCGACGAAATTTCGCATTTCGGACACAAGGGCGGTAGTTTGAACATTTGTATTTTCGACAATAAATTCTATTCCAAGGCCCAAATATAAATGCTCACTGATATGCGATGGCATCAGCTACGTAAAAATGAAATTTAATAAGGAAATGCTAGATAAAAACATGCTGTGCTGAGCCAGGCAATCTGTCACTGGATTCGCCATAGATTCCCTATTTAATTAAGTCTGCGCTGGCGTGACTACGCTCCGTAATCTGAACTTACGAATTCACCGAAAGAAAGTTTCACGAGAAAATATTTGGAGGGCTTAGCTCCAAATCTATACCAATCATTACTTCAAAAAATGGATCATTTTTTTAATATTACCCCTTAGTTAAACAGATTATTTGAACAAAAATGCGTTTATCTAATCAGTTACTGATGTGCACGAATTATCTCCCCTTTGCAATTTCGAATTCCATTCCATTCCTTCTATTCAAAACAAGAATGTGTACCAATGACAGGTGTAACTTGAATGGGTCCAATTTCAACCTATGCAAATGACCCCTTTCTGGACGTTCGCAGTCGCACATCAAAAGCGTGCTCAGGATCCAGTGAAAATGCTTTCCTAAGAAACAACCGAATAACTTCTCTCAGATCCCAACATAGTGTGTGAAGACGAGTAAAAGCATTAACATCCATCGCATGAAATATATTTTGTCCATAAAACCAAAACCCGAAAATAGTAAGAGAGAAAAGCCATATGTTATGAAGTCCCAGCTGAAGAGAAATTTCCCCTCCTGAATGAACATTCTAGAACAATCAGCACCATTTTATGCTAGCTTTATGATTGTGAAGGTCTAATAAACAATCTCCTCGTACGAGGCCTTTGTAATTAGGTTCAATTTTCGATAGGCAGTAACCCATAAGGACGTCATTCCCTTTCACCTAGGTGGCGATCATAGTTTATCTTAGCATTTCAGTGCGCCCTCAGAACGAGATTGAACTTTTCGTTCAGTCAGTGTGAACTTCTTTCACTATGACCTTCTTAAAGTGCGACGAGCTTTTTATCGTACACGTGCCAAATCATTTACTCCGAGTTTCGCGATGTACCCTAAGGCACGGACTGTGGTAATTAGGTTAGTAATTCGATTCAACGCAGATTCCATCCTCCACGCTTGCGAAAGTGTGTGTAGTCTAATATTCGTCTGGACAACGTCCGACAGTGAATGAAATCGACCATATGATAGCTACCTATCAAATTATCACTCTTCAAAAATAAGGTTTAACCCATACAGAACGCAGGACCGACATGCTATTTAGTTCTGCCCGCTCCTGGTCCCGCAATACTTGCATTCGCATTATGTGCCACTGTACTGTGTGAATTAACTCGTCGTTCTTGAGGCGAATTCTCCTCAAAACCTTCTTGACCAGAGTCCCTATCGATAGAAGGTCGACCCGACTGGTGCCGCAAAGTGCATCCGATTGAAGGCTATCGTGATCGGTCTCTTCTTTCTAGGATTGATTTGGCATTTCATTGGTACATTTGTTTGCCCTCGTACCTTGTATTAGGGTCTTCGGTCCTGCAAGCAGTTCATTATTGTGTGTTTGAATGAACATTTGCAGTGAGTTAAGATAACTCGAAGAAGTTATTTGGCACTCCTAATAATGTGAGCTCCAACCTCAAAGTTGCACTCAAGCTACACACTACCAACTAAGTTCGGCAGATGAATGCCCCTTGGACATGAAAGTAATTTCTGCTACTTTGCCTTGGTTGCATTATGAATGACTCGACATTTTGCGTCAACATTTCACCGACAAACTGTACGCTAAAACGCCTTAACAGCAAGAAGGGTTGACCTAGGTGCAATCAGTCTACAATACCGTGCGCGCAAGGCTTGGCCGGCCGTTTTAAACTTCATTTCGTGGGTTGAATCATTCGTCATAGGGTTGACGTGTGCAAACACGATGCTGACATTCCATTGGTTATCACATAACCAATGAGAAGGCGGCGACGCCCATTGGCGCCTTTCGCACGCAACTATTAGCCGCTGTACGGCTCACAAACCCCCGATTCACGCTTGCTTTGGCACGTGCAGTGGCTGAGTGCTAGTGATACGGTCTGTTTGTCGTTCGTTCGTGTGGAATTTCAGGAGATATAATGAAAAATGTCCCTTAATGAACATCAAGAAATAAGGGCTTGCTCACTTCCTCCGGAAAACGCCGCGCTTGAAAATGGATTTTACCCTCCTAAAAACAACCAAAGTGACACGGTGGAGCATCTCTATCAGAAAAACCCGAATACTTCAATAATTGGAGGAAAATTCAGGTTTCCGAATAGTGTAGAGTTGGGTCTGTCAGAGGACATTTTTCCCGGGACTAGTGACTACGATCCCTCTTCTCCGGCATCTGTCGAAGTGGTTAATGGTAACAATAAGCAATCGCCCAGTGATTGCGGTAGTGCCTTTACAGATGAAGATAGCGGATGTCAGATGTATTATTTCGGGAACGCCCTTCGTATCGGCCCCAAATGTCGCATGGGTAGGGCTTGTTCAGTCTCCACTTTGGATTCCCCCTCTATTCAATCCTTCCAGAACCGAGATGAGTTTTTAGCTGCGATGACAGAAGATCTCGCGGATTGGATGTCTCGACTCTATCCGGAGATCGCAAAGGATCTCGATCCTGACAACTTTTTTGATCGAATATCTGATGGGGTCCTTCTATGTCACCATGCTACCGAACTACATCATCTTCTAGAGCAGGAGTTCCCTGTGAAAAATGATGGTGGAGAACGCCGGTTAGAAGGTATTCAAATCGGTGGAGTAAAGCCTGTTCTCCCACCTAGCCCCCCGACCTTTCAATCCCGGGGTTTCAGTGCCAATCTGGCAGGTGGCAGCTTCTGGGCTCGCGACAACGTAGCCAATTTCATTCACTGGTGTCGAGCGATGCGATTACCGGACTGTGTTCTATTTGAAACAGAAGATCTCGTTTCCAATAAGAATCGTCGCAGTGTGATTGTCTGTCTATTAGAACTAGCTCGTCTCGGAGGCCGAGTCGGTATGGAGGTTCCAGATATTGTATACTTGGAAAAAGAAATCGACGATGAAATCGCGTTAGGAGATCGGGTGTTCGGGAACGATTGCGAATCCGCAACATCGGACATACCGTCCTTCGATTGGTCTGGGGCTACACACGATTTAACGAATAAGACCAGCAATGCTTTAATCGAAACTGAGGAAGAATTAGTCACCTCTGATGCTGCTACTGAGGTTACTGTTTCGCGGATTCCCCAAACTGCAGAAAAGTCCGCTGGGAACCGTTCTACTAAAGCCTCTCTTCTAAGAGAAAAGAAGATAAAAAATGAGGTGGAAAAGAGGAAGCGTGAGGAGGCTCATAAGGCCAAACAAGTTGAAGAGGAAGCGAAAAAGGCCAAGAAATCTCGTTACAATCGTCCTATCGTTGATATGCGCACTCTAGATGAAATAGTAAGTCACTTCAGTCTCACGCTTGTCTTTCATGACGATCTCCTTTTCCATCACGCTCCCCTTTTAGACAATCTTTGAGTCGTTTGGGTGTTTGTTTACGCAAAGTTAGCAACTAGGCTTTCTGTCTAGCCCCTTTCGGATTTCGGCTCTAGCCTTCTACCCTGCAGTGACTCAGTTTTTTCTCTTTGAAATAATATCCAGTCTGACCTTCATTTAACAGTATCCCTCGAGGTTAAGTTTTATGGTAGAAAATTAAACTGCAATTATTTACACTCTAAGGGCATTTGCGTGTCGCCCTTAACTGTCGGTGGTTAGGACAGCGCATCTGTTTAACTAAAGGTTAAGTTCACTGAGTAATAAACAGAGAAAAAGTTATCGAATTTGTACCACATAGCGGCTTCTGCTTTCCCGAGATTGACCTTTCCCTTCGGACGTACGAACACTTGCATGAGTCATGTCTTCTGGGCTGGCGTTACTCATCCTTGCATCCAAGACGGAATCGTATGTAGCCTTGATTTTAGTATTTCAGTGGTTGTTTCAGGGAAGGAATGTGGATTCTTAATCAAACGATTTCAAATCGATTGCTCTCCAAAGTTCTTTTGCACTAATCGAGCATTAATACAGGGCGTTTGGAGATAGCCTCTTAAAACATGCACTGCAAGCTCGAGCTGCAGCTGTCTAAGCGGTATGTGATCAAATTCCCCTATACTTTTGTCAAGGGTTGCTTTGTTTCATTTTCTAATTTAATTAAAAATTGGTGTGCTTCAATTTGGCGGAAAAGAGCGAATCGCCACGAATTCTCCTCTGTCAAGGTAATTTATCATTTCTCCCAGCACAAAGAATGCTTCAAGGGTCCCATGGACAAATGACGTTAGGCTTTCTCAGAATATGCTCTTCGCAAATATTATCTTGATAGATTGGCAGTCCATCTTCCAAGTATCAAATCGATTTTGAAATTGATAAGAGTCTTAAATCAGATCCTCTACTTGAAAAAAGTATGTCATCGCTAAGCACAGTATCCATTTCGAGTATATTCGAGTTTGACCAGCTTTAATTCGTACATTTGAATACGGCTTATTATGAAAATGGTTATTCCGTCTGCTAATAGGTTGTTGAAGCAGATGGATTAATCACCAGAACTAATCCATTCAAGCGGATGGATATAATCCCGCTGAAACCAAGGTCTTTCGGTTGTCAAACCTATCTCAGCGGAACGTATCGCTTGCTCTCGCCTTTTCAGTGATTTAAGTGCGTACACGGAGTGTGAATCATCAACCACCGTGGTTACTGTCCAAAAAAAGGCAAGCGGAATGTCACTTTAGTGAATATAGATATCTGGATATCTTCCTCCACCTTCTGGTTTTCGGCAAGTGCTCATGTATTTGTAGAAATGGTCAGACAGTGTGGGGATCAAAAGGGGGATACTCACATTTTTTGCTGACTTCTGCAATCCCTTTGAAAAGTGGAAATCAGAAAGCTTGTTAAAGGAACATTGGGCCACTTTTTCTGCTTTCTGTTAGACCATTTTTTTTCACAATTGCCGGGATTCTGGAAATGCCACAACCTTTATCTATGGTTATGTTTTGAAGTCGCAGCCGACTGGATTGAGAAAATATCTTTTTCTCACCTACCCTGGGGTTCAGAAGAAGGGTTAGGATTACATTATTTGTTGAACTGAATGTTTGGTGGTTCATTATTTGTCCCTGAGAGACGTATCACCAGTGTTCTGATTCCGTTTCAAATTAAGTGCAACGGTAGCATCGGGATCTATCTGCATTCAATCAGCAAACAAGGACGAGTCGATGGTTGTGGGTAGTTGCAATCAGCAAAAATCTGATTGGTCCAAGAATAGTAAATTGTTCAACAAGTAATAAACTGTTCATTTGTAAGTTGAATATTCTTTCATTATCTACAATGACCCAAGAGTGATAGATGGCTAATCAAAAGTCTGAATTCACTCCAACCAAATTGAAACTTGGCTGTCCACAAAGAAGAGGGTCGTTTGTCTTCCTAGACTAAGTACTATCCCGGAAACAACAGCGTAATCTGTTGTCACCTACAGTGCTACAACCCCATGTAGCCTCAAGTCTAAGTGCGCTGCGTTGTGGTTGAGGTATTTAAATTTCATCACTTTTTAAAAAAAACTTCAGTTATATTCCGTGCGAACGAGAATTTCGTTTATCTCAAAATGTAATATCTTTGTGCTTTTCACTTTCGTTGGTTTCTCAAATTTGAGATTGATACGTTCATGAACGCAGCCATTTGACCTGAACTTCTAAGTGAGAGGGCGATCTAAGTCAAATGATCTATTTGAAATTGCCTGCCCAGAAATATAAATGAGATTGTAATCGTAAACTTCGTTATGAAGTAGTTCTGGTTAGCTTCTTCTAGGTCCAGTGAACCTCAACTTGTACTATGCAAACTTGGGATAAACTCAAATGGCTGCAATTTGCTTGGCACAAATATGCATTTGGAAAAGGCTTGCGGTATCTATTAGCTGTGTTTTTCTTCAGGTACGAGAGAAACTGGCGCAGTGCACGTGCGAACAGACCTTTCCGATGATCAGGTTAAGCGAAGGACGCTATCTCTTTGGCGACAAGAGCACTCAAATATTCATTCGCGTAAGTTAATCCCAGTTGTTGCCTTTTTTCGACGTTTTAAATCAGTACCACTAACCTCAGAATTTCATTTAATATTGACTATATTTAGGGTTGAGAATCTTTGTCTCTTCAGCTTAAAGAATAATTGAATTCAGCTCTCAGAACAAATTAAACATAAGAGTAGAGTTAGAGCATTATCTTAGAGATTTCGTGGAACTTAGTTCAGGTTGACTTTTAGAAGTTATCACTCTTTTTTGTCTTGAAATTGTTATTTCAATCGAATCGGAGAATCGGATGACAGTATTTTATGTATACTTATGAAAATTCATAAATCTCGAAGAAACAAGATTTCCATTCCATGAAGTTTTAAGACTTGTAAGAAATTTCGATTAAAGTCTACAATCGTTATCGAAGAGCGGGGCCGTGTTTGGGGAATAATTTTTCCAAGCAGAAAGGAAATCACAAGGTTATATAATGTGTTTTGGATGTCGAAGAGATTAGGTTTTCTTTTTAAAATGAGGCTCTGATATGCCGATCAGCTTTTGTTTATTTGTTGAAAGACTAGCCGGCCTAGTCCCAAGCGAATGGAATACTTACTGCGCAACTTCGATTTAGTTTTCTAGACCATGGAAACAATAAGATGCCATTTCGTTTGTGTTTCTAACAAAGTGGATTGTTAAATGATTCTGAGACTGCGTGTTTTATTTTTGGTCGAAAAGGTTCGCTTTTCGCTTTATTTTTTCGGTCATTTGACAAACATTTTAATTGTGAATAACCAGTGCTTATTGATTAAGTAGCTTTCATAGACTCTTCAGTACCAACGCCTCGCTAAGCAAAGTAGCATTCTCATCCAATTAAGAATTGTAATTCATAGTTCTCCGAGAGACGCACTCTTAGCTTAAATTTCCAAATTTCACAATCCCTGCGAATCCTCAGTCGTTCGAAATTTCATTAGTTACCCGTTTCATTAACATTCTACTACTATTTCTACTCATTATTTATATATTTATTTATGAACGGTACCATACACCGTTATCGGGTGTGAAAGATTTATTTAATGAAAGCAAAGGCTGTCGAAACGCGTTCTGAAATTGAGATTACTGCGGTTTCAATCCAGCAATGCCGTCTAAGACTTCTAATGTCTCTTTCAGATTCTTCGAAACCATGTCATGGTCCGGGTTGGCGGCGGGTGGGATACTTTGGATCACTTTTTGCAAAGATATGATGAATGCCGCAAAGTTCAACAACTTAGTAAGTCAATCTCAGCGTTCAAACTCCTTTTACGTATTTTTCACCTTGTATCTTGAACTGAAGTCAGTATCTGGATAAAGTTATCAGTTGAGATTATCAAAATATACTATCGAAGCGCAATAAGTTTAAGTCCAATAGACTGACCAGTAGACGAAACTGCGTTGAACGCTCTTTATTTGTGTCCTTACTTCGATGGACGTGCTCTAAACGATCGAAGTTAATTGCTCGACGCATTTAGCGCTAAGGTAATAAACTTGGTTCCTGGTTAAAGTTCAAACTTGGTAGAACGTGATAGACGAAGAAATTATTGAGAGGGTGGACCAAAGTGCTCTATTTTATCTGCTCGTCCCTTTACGTACATGTTGCTGCATAATTCCTTTTGGGATGGGAGATAATGTATGGAAATGAAGTCAAAAAACCCATGAATCCACTAAGTGGGCCCTTTTTCGATTGAGAATGAAAGTTGCATTATTAACGAGATTTTGGATGAGCCTTTTGAATAATCCCATTCTACAGTTGATTATGTGCTTCGAAATATTCTTTTGGTGCATTCGTATAGAAAGTGAAGTGGATTCTAGCTGTCAAACTGATTCAGTACTTGAACTGTAGAGTCCAGAATTGGCAACCAAAAAGGGATATTTTTCAGTTGTTGACAAAGTGATAGGGCAATACAAGGTGTGACTAGGAGATATGAATAGGCAGGCGTTTCCATTAACGTACAAAAACGTACGCCATCGGTAGATCGAGCGTATGAAGTCAATTATCAGACGAGATGATTATCACTAAATGCCGACCACTACCTACACATTAACCTGGGATAGATGATGCATTGGAAGATTGGCTGCCATTCACAGAGGCACAAAACTGACCTAGAAGGAATTCATTTCATACGTGAGCTTCTACGCATTCTTTAAAAACCGAACAATAAAGCTAAGTCAGGCTGGCCCACTCGCCTGTTTATATGTACATCGTTTTATCCCCACAGTTTGTTGATTCTCACACCTATTACCTTGGTGACGAGGCAGTAATTGCGTCGGGCTATTCGCACTTTCTCACTTCCTATGATAAAACTTTCACACTCAACCGACCCCATCTTTCCCTTCTGCAGATAGTCCATTAACAACTGACAAACGCTATCTTTTCAAAAATAACCATTCACATTCAGTGGATGATGGCATTTTGGACACGTCTAATACGGCAGACCTGGTAAATGCGGTTTCGTGCGGAAATCGTCAATCTGGAGCTCTGTTGGGAGAAGGAAATATCAAAGTTACGAAAAAAGGACGAGAGGTGGTTTACGCAACTGCTGACGTGGTCCACCAATCACCTTCGAAATGCAGCATTAATCACCATTATTCCAAATTCGAAACAGAACCAATCAAAGAGGCCGAAGTGGAAGAAAAACCGTTGACACCGAGCTCTAGCATTGAAGATCTCGTCCTCACTCCAGTTATAAAACAGGTGATTTTTGATCTTCTTTTAAATAACCACCTTTTTGACCAGTTGCATACTAGTGAGCTTGTTAAGGCCATGAATGCGTTGACTACATTGACTGAATGCGCCGACTCGGGCGTCGGGAGAGAGGGGCTGGGTGCGACATTTTGCACAAGTCTGGATAATTCAGCTTAATATTACTGATCATTTAAGCAATCCCTTCAAAGTAGCTCCCAGTCTGCCATGGAGTAATTTAGGCCGAATGAGGTATCGCTTTAAGAGTTGTGCCATCTCACCTCTGAAAAGTACAAGTACCGTTGACAGCAGGAAGCACCTGATTCTTCTTTGACTTATTCAAAGATATATCATTCTTCACCTTCCTTTTGACAGCCTCCCAGCCATAGTTCCACGTCCAGAATATCAAAAAGGTTTGAAGAAGTAAAGCCCTCAAATTGGTGGAATCCCTTGCAAGAAAAGCACTTGAAAGTAGCCTAGAGGTTGAGCGTGTTTTCTATTCACTGTATTCACAACGAGTGCTGGCTGGAGAGGCCGTCTCTAGGTGTGTAATCTTGGGGGGATCTGCATTAATGGAATGACTTGCATCCACTAGATCTGAAAGGTTAGTGCAAGCGAGGATGAACGGACACAAGCTCGATAATTTCAAAATAAAGGCCCTTATTTCAGGAACCTCTTAGCACTTTAATCATGATTACTGATCTCCCAAGGGGGATTTGTGTTAAAGGTCGCATCTATTTATTTGCTTTAGAAGCATTGAAACTACGTCATTAACTGCGAAGTGTCTTTGCAGGTAGAGAGAAAACCGGGAGTATTGGCGGTTTCTCCAATTTCTCCAGCGGGCCCAATGGGAAACATAACTCAAATCGGAGTTATTGAGAAAAAGCCCAGTCCTCCTCATCCTGATAGTACACTGGAAGTAGATGTCCATATTGCATCTTCATATGCCGAAAATTTTCAAGCGATTCCTGTTATTGACCAGGTATTTGCATTCATATTGTTATTATAGTTAAGATCGATCCCACACTATAAGTTTCTAGTTCCCTTTCATAGGAATCAATCAGTCCTACATCAGATTTTTATTTTTATTTTTTTATTTTATTTACTCCCCGCCCACTTGGGCAGGTCTCAAAGACTTATTGGGGGTACAACAGAAGTACAAAAAAGCTTTTACGTCAGATAGCACACAGAAAAGAGTAAAAGCGTTTATCGACATCTTCGGTACACTAGTGGCTTCTCTGGCATGGTTTCATCGTATGAGTAGCAATTCCACTTCGACATTGTTAAGGGCAGACAATCTTTTTAAATTTCTGGCGGAGATTCCATTCACTGCTACATGCACGCGCTTTCCCCAGTCCGGTTTGAGACCATGAATCCAGATATTTACTTGGTAACCTCTTTACGAGACTGTACAAGGTTGTACTACTGCTGGCATAATCTAATTTTATACTTCCGGTGGGCGGTTAGTCTTATCCGGCCGCCCCTCTCATTAGCCCCCGAGTTGACCCTGGGGTTATCGGTTTTAGCACCCATATTATTTTTCTAATCATCTCAGGATTCATCCGTACAATTAGATTCCTGTTTTGATAAATCCAGAACGTCTTCACTTTCACCATGTATCTTGAACTGAAGTCAGTATCTCGAATACTGGTGTTTGGCTTTGCATACTTGAACTTCAATCTCCGACCCCTAAGAGTTTGTGTAAACACAAGAATACAATCAATATCTGTGCCACTATTCTAGCTTTAGAGAAATTAACATGCGACTTTTTTGTCTTTCCTGGCTTCTAAAAATGTTTTCAGCAAGTTCATACCTTTATTTTAGCTCGTCAGTGGATTTGATAAGATAATTAAACCGCTTCATATTGTTGCTCCTGGTCTGGAGAAGTCACCAGTGAAATCGAAACTAAAGCCCAGTCCTCTACCTTCTCCCTACAAGACCTGCCCTAATTCCCCGAACAAAAAGATGCCCATTGCATCCAGTTCCTGCACCATTAATAGGGAGAAAGCGGTATCAACACACAACCTTTCTTCAGTCGGACGTAGTGCACCGAGGTCGAATCTAGGGAAATTTTCGCAATCTACAGCATCCCTCACTGAGCCCCCTACGACCAGGGGGGTTAGCAAACCCACTGACTCCCAGTCCGCCCGACATGCAACCCTAAACGCGAATCAAAAGGCGAAATCAGTGTCGAACGTCTCCGCGAATCGCATTACCAATCTTCAATCTCGGCGACATGCCGTTGGTTCCAAAAGAGATGTTTTTGAGCGCCTTTCTACTAACCCCAAACGCAGTGCAACCGCATCGAAGATGGTAACGCCAGCCGCTACTCCGGTGAAGAGACAAACTTCAGTGAAGCAGCCCCAAATAGAGACCAATAGGGTAGCAACGGTTAGACGCCGCAATTCAGCAAATACAATTAAGAAAATCGTCTACGCAGATAGTAAATCTACCACAACAAAATCTACGGCGAAATCAGAAACCCAGAAGTTGATGGCACAACCTGTATTGGCACAGATTCGACGATCTTCTGTTGCCAGGATGCCGGCGGAGGGTTCGCGGATCCCTAGACCTGCGAAAGTCCTCACAATTTCAGAGCTTAGATCTAAATCCGTGGGACCTAATATTTATCCAAAGGGCAGTGGAGCTGCATAGCAATTGTAGAAACCGAACTCGTCCATTAAGTCTTTCTAACCCAGAGGAGATCTGCACCGATTCTCATTATTTATATTTCAGACTAGACAATAACGAGTTTACTGCGTTAATTTTCGGCACCTGAAGAGCTACACATTCCACCGAAATGCCTTATCGCGGTCGAAACCAACTGTGATAGTATGATTAACTTGTAGTGCACACATTACCATCTTCAAACAGACAAGCAACCACATTACTTATTTACTTAATCCACTCTTCTATTCAATGCATGAATGTTTATCAATTTCCAAATTTAATTTCTACTAGTCAACGATTTCTTTAAAAACTATGCATTCAGAACAGTTCTAAATCAGAAAGAAGTTTTTATAACCTGGGTCACTATTAGCGTCGATTTGAAGAATGTGTTGAAACACCAAGTTGATTGTGAGGAAGAAAAGTATAGAATTTGTGCATCTCCCCTTAAATTATCACGTAGTGCTGATCAGAAAGATTGACGAGTCAGGTATTGGGTGTCTCTGGCCAGAGAAGATACAGATGCGGTTTTTTTGTCATAATATTGGATCCTATAATGTCACTTGAATTGCCTTACGTGCTGGGAATATCTCCAAAAGGCGGAGGGAAAGTACATGTTTCTTACTTCGTGGTGTATAATATTCCTTAAAAGAGCTTCACAGTCACCTTGGCTGATTATCGTCGCAGAGAGAATCTGTCTCGATTTTTCAAACTTCTGGCATTTATTCGTTTGACTGGTCACTTTATCGTGGCTGCTGTGAAGCTGTTGATATGGTGCAAGATAGCCGGTCTTGCTTCCAGGACCAGTACATATGATGAAAAATCGGCTTGGGGATTGCAATCAGGGTGCTCGTCATCGCCTCATTGTCAAAGTGGCAAAGCATTTGTATGAAAATTACAGTTCCAGCCCACTCAGCAGAGTCCGCACTGTGGGTGCGCGCTGTTGCTGCGCCTGTATCTGCAATGGCGGATCTTATCGCGTCGCCAGGGCTTGCGAGCCCCTATCGCTGGGCTTCATGGTAGTGACTATCTGTTTTCGTTGGTAAGCCTGTGCATTTAACTATTGATACACCTCAGAAGTCTGCAAATAACGCCACCGTTTTCATTCATTACTTCCATAAATCGAAATGTGCTAGGTTTTAGTGTTTCTACTTCCTTCATTGTTCTCATTTTTAACTAAATAACCATTTTTCAGAGAGCGATGTGGCGTAGTATTATTGGGCTTCTAACATCCTGAATTTTGGTTACAACGAAACGTGAAGAGATGTCAATTATACGAACGAACTCACTTTTCTTATGAAAAAAAAAACCGGGGATAGGCAAGGTATAAAAAAATAGAAAAAGTTTAGAGACAAAGCGAATTAGCAGGCTTCGAAAAAAAGGTATCGCGGTGCACGGCTGAAAGCGTTTTTGCGATTTGTGGCCTCCTCATGAGCTGCGTCGTCGGTAGAAGAGAACATAAGCGTCCGAGGTCACAACGTTCTCTGTGGGGATTTCCTGTAAAGCGAAATAGCAGAATTTAAAAGAAGGTATGCTTAGTAGCTGGCTATTTTAAGACATCAAAGACGACGGCCACGAAGCTGATGTGTATCATCCTATCTGGACGTCTCCGCCATCGAAACTGAAACAGGTGAGAACTAAGAATGCAAACCAAATAACACGGTGGGGGTGGCGAAATTTAGGCTTTTTTCGTCTGTCTCAATGAGGTGGTGAAGGCCTTCGTGAACTACTGTTACAAGGTTCACCGTGGATTTCCACGGGTGACAAATAATTACCTGGAGTAGAAGGGAATTAAGATAGAAAGAAGACAATTCCACAACGTAAAGAAACCTATTAATACACGAGAAAGATGTTAAGTCTCCTTGATTCTCTTGAAATGCACGATATTCTAATAGCCTCCTAGAATTCACTCGTGACGAAGTGAGGTCTCTGATTTCGATGGTAGTTTTTGAGTACGAGTTAGTGTCATTTTGACACCGACATAGCTGGGAAATAAACGGGCTGGCAATAAAGTTGTTGACCAACTCATTTGAAATCATTTTACCAAAATCCAGCCGGGTTAAATACGTTAGTCATTACGGAAATATAAAGCGTGACCCTAAACCGACGTCTGATTTGTCAGATGAACGAAGAAATTTTCGAAATGAATGCTGGAAGAGGACAGTGATTATTGACATTGGGTAAGGGGGTTTGGAATCGAATGGAGCTTTATTACCCAGGGACTTCTGACTTGTTAACTCAGAAAGCTGAGTGAATGACATCTGAATCTACCAATTGACCGAAAATGAGCCACACCAGAATGTGTCAGTTTTACTGGTGTCCCTGGTTTGAAGTGGCTAAGTTACTTGTTGCAAAGGACCAGGTCGTATTTTGAACAATTCGGCAGAGGTCTTGGGGTCCAATGGAACTCTAATTTCAATCAATGAAGAGCAGGCCTCAAGTTCGTAAGCCTTTTGAATTTACCAAATTGATTAAGGAATTCCTGACAAACGCCCAGGATTTTTAGTTGAAGGAGGCCATTAAGCGTTAGATAAGAACATACATAGCATTCGGTGTCATTGATTCGAAACCACCGATTGTCTGCTGTCGATTTTATGTGGGCGTAATAATGACCTTCGTTCAGAGTACCCGCGTGATTCACGACGGCGTACAGATCATAGAGTGACTTCTCGTTTTTCATTTGCTTCGACATATACGGATGCATATCCAACATAGTAAGAGGAAACTCCACCAAAGTGGTCAATTTCTTCCATCCACCTTTAGTCGCCTGGAATCTCTTTAGAGATAGGAGCTACAAGGATAAATCAGCCAGATCAGCAACATCTAGACAACGATGTTAATTGAGTTCAAATCAGCGCGCTGTAACTCCACTATTAGCTCGATTCAAAGGCGACGACATAACTTACTAGAACATCAGGGAGAACTAAAATCTTGGTCGACTTGGTGAAACACCTCCGTTTTTCACAGCGTTCACAAGTAACACATTCGTCTTTATTCCCATTTTCGATGTCGAAATAGGACTGGAGTAGGTGCTCTAAGTGAATAGTATTCTTCATTTTCAAATACACTTCGTCTACTGGGTCCACGATTTTCCGTTTCTAAGAGATAAAAATCGAAATATGGAACATTTTCTATGCATTGACACATCAATCACTAATGGATACAATTTCTTGCGCCTGCTGATACTCATTCACGTATGCGGCAAGGTTCCAGTCAACCGTCAAATAAACACAAGTATCTTCTGAGGGTTTCAAATCCACCTTCTCGGAATTGCACGGAATCGGACAACCCCTGCACATCCTGTCCCGTAAAAACGTGTCAGATAGAAGAAAAATCAACTTTGACCAATTTCAAATATAGCATACTTAGACCAAGGACACTTTGAACATTTGAACCAGTGCCGATCCGACTGCTTTATTTGGAATATATAGTCCGCCGTATCGTATTTGCTAAAAAATATAACTACTTAAGCGTTTATAATAGTACTTAAGAATAAAATGCAATTGTATTCTGTTGTGATGTGGCGGTAAGAATTAGCCCAATCGAAATCACTATCTTAAACCAGATAAGCGCCAATTTAAATGACTACTTAGTTAATTTTTTCATTAGACGCAAGACAGTTGGTACGTAGGGTGGGGGCGGTTGGGACGTGTTACGAAAGTGTGTCAAATAGCCTTCTGATGACATCAGCAGTTTTGATAACACATGCTACCGCGTGGCACAGACCTAATTCAGTGCCTTGTAACTCACTCGAAACGCAAGGCTGAACAGTTTCTAGTATATTTCTCCATACCCTCATCGGAGCCCTTGAGGTAAGCAGCTGTCCTGGAGCAATTATCATGCATTAACGGGTCTTGACTGGATTTAACAAGGCGTCGAATGGACTTATCCACGATGTTATACAGATCCTCGTTCGTCCCATTAGATAATATCTGTATTACAGTTGGACCTCCAAAAAATTCAGGCATAAGCGCAGTTTCCTCCAAAAGGGCTGTGGGCGACGGAACCTGGAAAATGAGGATATAGAGAGTAGTAACAGTGAAGATGTCCCCTAATTCTGAAAATCGAACAATCTAGAAGGTCGTTTTATGGATAATTTCACACGATATCCTCTCAGAGAAGCCCCTCCAGTATGGTAAAATGCTACGAAGACACCGCCCTTTCAAGAGCCTTTTAAATTCGTACTATGGCGCAGAGATTTTCTCCGCCATATACAAATGATGACATGGTATATCCAATGATGAAAGTGTTGGGAATTTATTCATCAATTTAAATGGCATGGTAGAAGACATTCAAATGCATTTATGAAATGGAATGGCCTATTAAAAAAGGTCTCACCAATATCCGATTTTGCATAATGATGGTGAATTCTCTGTCATGTGAAAACTCTACAGAAAGGAAGATGATTTCTCAAAACATGTGGAATTTAAACGGAGAAGGATGGAATCTAGATAGACTTGTTAACTTGCCTGAATGGTGGTGCGGAAGAATGAATGCCCAAATTTTGCCATCCAAACTCTCCATTGTCTTACGAACCTAAGGTTATTAAGTATATAGGCAATAATTGTCACAGCCTAACTGTCGTTAGAGGGCTTAAATATCAAAGAAAGCAACGTACCGAACCTCGAAATTTAATTTTAGAGCGAATTGGCTAAAGTCAGAAAAGAGTTGGAATTTAAAGAAAGATAAAGTTAACTCCTGTTATTGGATCCTAGTCATGGGAATACCATTGAGATGGTAAGCAGTTTAGTTTTTGGATATATTGGATCACATTTAAAAGAGAAAGGTGCAGTGAACAATGCTATCTCTATCAATGACTGGAAGACGAAGAAAAACTTGTATAAAGTTATTCCAAGGCTATAGCTCTGCAATTCTTCTTGCAAATTGAAACCATGACGTGTCAATTCGTAGATCTGAAAAGAGGAAGAGGCCAATGCATGGCATGAAGTGCCGTATTCCACTAAAATTTATGCCTTCCCAGACCATGAAGACTTGCAATCAAACCAAGTGCTAGATTAGATATTTACGAAAGAATGCCAAAACGATCGCCAAAGAAGAAGGTTATCTCTTGCCTAGGATAGGAATAGTATCAGCTCAAAAGGGCGATGCGAGTCTCGATATTCATTTATTAAGGCTGCTTAATATGACGAAAGTGGCTGAAAATGGTAAAATAATCTATACCATTACAAAATCGCTAAAGATCATATCAAGTGGATGATTCTCATGACATTTAGTGTAAATTGACATGGCAACTCGGGCATGTAGTCGATATTTTAGCGCAGAAGATGGAGAGATAATGGGCTGAATTAGTAGCGGATCTGCAATTCAGAAACTTGGGTACATGAAAGCAGAAATGGCTCATGGGCCTTAACTTTACAGCTTGCGCATGAGCCAGTGCACTGGCCCAAGGGTCTACGCGGGAACGCTAAATAAGGGGTTTTTACCCAGAGAGATGCTATACTCTACAAAATATTTAATTTCCCGATAGGAAGAAATCCAGAAAAGGCCATTGGCGGATATCATCTTTACATAAAACAATTCTGGCCGGAGGTAGAGAGATGCATTGAAAATTAACATAGTAAATTCTAACGGCCAAGTGTTCACATTCTTTTTACCGTAGAAAAGTCTAACCTTGAATATCCGGCCCACCATACGCACGAGGAAGACATGGCGCGAGGAACAACTATACCTGCGAGAGATCTCTTCTCGAATAAAAGAGATGCCTATCGATTTGTCACTTTCGAGACGATTTACCTCTGGCACAGCACCGAAGTGAGGAACCACTACGAAAATGGGAAAAAAATTATCCCAAAATTTGAAACCCCACTTAAGATGAGGGCTGATTAAAAGTAAATTACCGGTGAGGGTAAAAAATTCAAAACTAGTGCAGGAGAGCGGTAATGTGAGACTGGAAAAAGGATCAAATGCTGAGGAGCTGTGAAAACACCCATCCAATGTGCATCGCGACTCACAGAGTCCATAGAATATTTTACCTACAGGTGAGTCATTATCAGCGCAGAATGTATTCCAAATCTACGTAAAAAAAGAATCATAATCAAGCCGAAAAACTTACCTGAGTAGCTGAGTCGGAATCGGGCCGTTTCAAAATTACATGATTATCCTGAGATTTCGAAACTCTATTTACACCACTCTGTGGCTTTTGCCTCAACTCCTCGTTCAGAGAGTCCAAAAATATGGTTAGGAATTCTTGTGCGTCTTGCTGGTCATGAGAATTAAAATTTGGCCATTTCCTGACAAAAATATGCTGGAAAATGAAGCAAGGTTATACTTCTAATGGTTTTATAGAAACCTACTCTCAACGGCTGAGGATTGAGAGGTTCATCTGAGGCTTGCATCTGATCGAGAAGCGTGATAAACTCTCCTGCTAATCTGCCAAGTTATACATCAATTTCAGGATAAGTTACTGCGTATCGGGAGTAACGCATTGCCTGATCTCGCTTGTGAGCTCTGGAGTTGCTCGTAGACACTGAATCACAGAATTGATATAACAGGTGTTTCCCAGATTCTTGAGTCCTGTAAACTGAGGAGCTGATGATGATAGAAAAGTTTGAGTTGGAAATAAAAGGACAAACCTTTAGTTGGACGTTGATTCAAGGCCCAGAGGAGGAACTGAACCCGGCCTAGAGGACATGAATAAGACGTGCAAGAGAATAAACTTACATTCAATGACGATATCAAAAATATGTGAACATCTCGCTTCGTGATTAAGGAGCTGTTTTGAGTAGAATGACGATATTTTCTGATCAGCGAAGAAACAAGCCAACTGTTGATCTCTGACCACTTCTAGATCGATTGGCGTCAGAACGATCTTTTTCCCTGCACAACCGCCAATGTTTACTCCAGCGCTTTCGTTGATGTGTTCGTTAAAACTACTATTCGCGGTGTTGATACCACTCTTTGGGATCGAATAGGTCTTGGGCCTTGCGGAAGTTTCAATTCCACCGGCCAACCATATTCGACAGTTGATGCTATTGAGGTCTTGGCCACAGTAGTCGGTAAAATGTTTGCAGATACTTTCAAACATCTCTCCGACTGTGTGACACCGCGAAAAGGCAAAATACAGTGGCTTGGCCATCAATTTCTGTGTAGAAATCTCCAATAAGTCTGGATTGTCGATGACTATTCCTTCATTCATCATGCTAGATGATGATTTGAGTCGTTTCTTCTGTTCAGCAATTGAGTCAGCAGGAGCAGAATATCTGAGCCTGAAACTCCCTAAAATATACATGGACATGCATAGACGATCGAAAGTTATAAACGAAGGGATGTGGCTATTTTCGAAAAAGAATACGCACCTGTGTAAGGACTGCTCCTTTCACTTTCACTAGTAGTGTGCCCCTTTTGACTTATTTGTTTTGCTCCTAACAGCAATATTTTCACAAGTTAAACAAAGAAATTCATGCAATAAGTCGAGTGGATGCTTAAATGACTTACCTGAATGTACGAACTCGTGGAAGGAATTATTTCTTGGTGGATCAAGACTGATAATGAGTTTTTCACTAGGAGCACACTTTAATTTGAGACCAGTGACCGCGTGAACGCATATTTCCAAGGCTTGGACTTCCAGCGTCTCTTGAGTGGTACCTTGAATATTGGGGACGTAATCGATCAGGTAACTAGGCAACAATTGGCCTTCACTGCTGACGAAAACTTGTCCACCATTCTCTTGACTCCACTGTTGCATTCTCTCGGCCAATCGACGATCCACCGCTATGAAAGGTCCATCAGCGATCTTCCAGTCTCGTTCCTGTTCATCAGGGGTTCTGACATTTTCCTTGAAATGAAAGCGGTACGTTTTAAATAGCATTCTGTAAATAATGTGCGAAGCTGTTTTCACCGCAACAAATTCACTCAAAGGTGAAACATGCATTTAAAGGGTTTGGTAGGGAATTGGTGATTATGGAAGCATCTAATTTGTGGTCTGACTAGCCATAGATTCCTCCCGCGACGTCGAGACTTTACAAGAAATAGGTCTGATATGAAGATCAGAACCAGATGAACTGCGGATGTTTCTAATCCTTCGACGGTGATGGTTAAGGGATCTGCTCGCCTCTCTTTCAGCCTTAGTTTCTCGACGCTTGACTCTGATGTTGGAGATCAACCGGCTTAGGCGTCTGAAGCGGCCAGTGGTTTTGCGCGCTGCTTTTAAGGCATCATCTTCACAGCTGATACTTCTCGCCCTTCTGTAGTTTCGTAGTTGTGTTGATTTGGGAGAGAACGAGGACAGGGGTACTGCTGTGCGAATCGCCTCATACATAGAAATTGGGTGGAACAAACCATGGTGTTCCTTTTGGTCAGAGAGCTTCAGGTCCTCAAAAAAAAGTTAAAGAGAAATCGAATTTATGTACAGAGTCTTCAGGGAGAGATTGTATCATTAAGATATGAATCTCGAAAAAAAATGAAAAAGTAAAATGCCAGTTGCTAAGGGTTTGAAACATTGCAGATGGTATGCTTTTAGACTATTCTACATAGGAGATATTAATGAGTCCCTCTGGTGTAGAATGAATGAAATGTTTTCTTGAACAGCGGGTATTGAGAAATCGGCTGTCTTAAAGAGAGGCGTGGCCAAATCAACTCCTACCATTTCTTTGTTCAATGATCAACCTTTTCGAGAAAAATTGTTCTGAACGTTACTAACGCCTTCGACTAACCTGATTGAGTACAAGGGCTGTCTAACGACGCCTGCTTCCCAGATAAGTAACCTTTATCTGAACCAACTGGAAGATTTTTGACCTTTGAAAAAGTTTGATCTCGTTACTTTTTCATCAACAAAGAAAGCAAACAAGGTGATGTAAAGCAGTAAAAACTGTTTCGTTTTCACTTATCACAAATGACCGACTACATTCATACAATCGAATGGAGTGGCGCTTAGAGAAAACGATTATGCAGGTTATTTTCGCTATTTGGTTTTAACAGAGCCAGTGCGTTCACATGTAATCCGAAGCTGTCTTTTTCATCATTTGGTTTCCGCGGATTAAAGATTTGGATGGTGAATTAAACCGTTAAAGAGCCGATTGGCAGGAAAAAATGCCGATATTCATAGATGGACAAGTAATCTAGGAAAAGCCTCATTTACCACTCTAGAAAAAAACGTATTGTACCAAACACTCTTGGTATATCCGGCAAACTTGCCTTCGGTAAAATTCGATCTGAAAATATTTCCTCCAATCTTTAACTTTGGGTTGTTGTTACAATGGTTCTCAATTTAAAGGACAACCCAAAAGAGATTATGCCCAAATTTGTGGCTGGGACAAATCAAAAATATCTTGAAAAGATTATTTGATAGAGCCACGCAAATATGGCTGTTAAACTAGACCGATACTATTCCATCATCGTCAGCTCTTAAAGCCGAGCCTCAAAAGAACGAGAGGTAGAACCCGGATATGTAGTAATGTTAATTGGATGCGAACGTTTCCCCAGCCTTAGAATCTGTGCCCCAATATCAGCGAAAAAAATGCGTGTACATGACCAGCCTCTAGATGTTTCGCCTCTTATAGAATAGACGGACGGTTAACACATGTAAAACAGTCACTCTTGAAACTTGATTAAACTACTAGGAGACTTACAGAAATATTTTCATAGGGCTTCAGAGGTGGCAGCTGATTTAAGGGGAAGATATACCATTGGCTACCTAATTTCACCTCTGAGCTTATCATAAAGTGTAACCACAACCTTGGGAGTTAAAAAAAAAAATAAAAAAATATTAGTTGAGGCAATTTTCCAAATTAGCGATAAAAATGAAATACGGACATTATCGTTTCAAGCATGCTCGCCTCTACATTGGGGAGAGGGAATCCGAAAACCACATGAACGATCTACGGTAGAATATGAAAATAATATTTTGTTAAAAATCTTCCTGTCGCTAAAAGTCTCAGACTTTAATAAAACTTAAAGTAAAGGGAAGAACAACGTACAGTTTTAATAAATTTAACAAAGTATTGAAAGGCCCGATTATTTGTAGTCCAAGAAGAGAAGCAAGACAAAGTTGTGCAGGTTTTCTATTGTTAAAAAAGAGGCGATCAAAAAATATCTGCGACACTTCAGAGCTTGTGATAAAATCACATGATGCATCCAATCATCTCAACACCAAAATAGTATGACATGCACTCAAATTTGTAGGCTTTAGACTCACCAGCTCTTCTATTTTACAGGATGGATTTTGAAGAACCTGTAGGAAGGATGGCCGATTAGGTTATGAGCGCAATTTGATTAGCTAGTGTAGTGAAAAGGCACCATACTCGTCTCGGAACGAACAATTTGAGGCAGATCACAAAATTATTGGCATTAAATTGTTGTCTCCCAGAGTCCCCAGTCCCCATAAACATCTGGTAAATAACTTAAAATAAAGCGAATCCGATTAGCGAGATAAGCAGTGGCTGTCTTGCTTTGATTCAAGAGGCCTACTCTCAACGAAATAGTTCCCTGACGAGTGATGAAGAACAGAGAGGCGACTGAGGAACTCTCGCATGTCAATAAATCCATCAGCATTGCAATCCAAAAAACAAAATAAACCTAAAGGACCGATTTAAAGAGTGATGAAAATACCAAGTACCGGCTATGAAAAAGGGAGGAAAAATATCATCAAGTCGTTTGGAAAATGAAGCCTTCGAAATTACAATTTCATTCCAGTCAAGGAAGCTTTCGAATGAGGATTGCAGTGAAGCAAACTTATTTCCAGGAACTTTTAAATAAATCTAACCAAAATAGACCTACTATCGAAAGAAACCGAAAACATGAGGCTTTTGGAGGGTATTTTCAGTGTCCGGTTTGCAATATTAAAGTCATGACACAAAAGCCAGGCTGACATGAAGGTAACCTTGGGGTTATTAAGAAAGAAATCGTTGAATTCATCCTGATTTCTGTTATGCTAAAGTGAGAAAATTAGTCAAAAGGACAAACAAACATGAATTTACGGCTAGAAATTCCACTGCCTTGTGGGATCCACCTTCTTCTTGGATTATGATTTTCAGTGTATCGTTTTCAAGATAGCCTTGACTTGTTGTGTAGTAATTAAAGAGAGCTGATCTCAATTTAATGCAAAACAGGAAATTTAAAACTCACCTCTCAGTTTATCCTCTTTAGTTCCGTTCAAAAGAAATCGAATAAACTGCATAAAATCACAAAGACTTATTTTGTCTATGCTTTTGCCGTGACGTACGAAAAAACGCTGAAAATTAAACTTAATAGTGTACGCAGCAAACGTACTTTCAATACATATTCAGGGGGATATTGACCTAGAACATCCAATAGTCCATGGCTATTCAAATTATTTTCACTATCCCGAAGCTTGTTAAACACTATTTCAATCCAGTTTGATTGCTCAAGGGATACTAAACAATAAGTAAAAAAATACTTCAATGGTATAAAATAGCAGCTTAATAAGATAGAAACATAAGATTTAAGAATAAATAAGCCAAAAATTCCTAGGTTGCCATTATATGACCATTTATAACAGCTATGTGAATGCTAGAATAGAGACAATCTTTGCCTACAAAAAAGAAATATAATATGCAAACGAAAGACCAAAATAAAAAATTTCTTATTGGAAGATTCAAGGTTTGCCAAATTTTTGTTGGCATTTATTTAATTGATGTGCTCAATTGTACGAAAATTGCTTTTGCTATAAAATAAATTGTGAGCAAACTAATAGCAAGTATTTTAAAATGAATTTACATTCTTTTCCATCAATTTCACCGTTAAAAAAGTTACATCCGAGCATCTTCGGATAAAACGCTGAAAATGACTTGAGACTAATAATAGCGCTATTAATTGAAGGCTGATCGTAGGGACTCTTTCAAAAGTTAAAAGCAAGCATGGGGTTGTTATTTAACAAGTTATATGAATAAAAGGTTATTTACTGAAATTTATTTTTCAGAATATTACAGCCAACGATTTCATTTTTATATTTATATTTCAATCCCAATAATTGCGAACATTATCGAATAATTATGCTCATGTAAGCATCTTTTTTTGCCGAAATCCCTTTCATTCCTTCTGATTTGAGGTAAGGCATCTTAGCCTTTTCCACTTTTGCATTTTCGCAGTTAACTTGCAAAGGTTCAATAGAGACAGCTTTAGATAAAACTGATAAATATTATGAACATAATCATTTTATAATACTTAATTTTGAAAAAGACTCAATTTTAGTTGCTCTTGGGAGGTTCAATGTAACTAAGAGACGGAAATTATACTGAACCTGGAAGACAGTGGAGAATGTCATTTTTGGGGATAGCGTTGACCATTGAACGATCACATTCCAAAATCAAAAACAGTACGCCCATAAAGTAGGATTCATAGATGGCAAAAACATATTTTTTCAATTTTTTATCTGGAGCAAGTCATGAGTAAAAGTTTTGAAGACGGCTCTTAGAATATTATGTTCTTATGCAGTTTGGGTTTCAAATTATTCTATATTAACCGTAAGGGCAGAAAATCTCGACTGATTAAATATAAGCTTAGTCAGGGACTAAGGAGAGGACGAAAGCTGAACGAGAGAATTTGAAAATACCATATGTAATTCCAGGCCAAATTCTACATCCCTGTAGTGCCGCGGGATGGTGTCGTTCTCACTAGAAGTGACTGACGACTGATGCAGGCTGTGAATTTCCGACTGAGCTCTGATTAGACTGCAAACCACCGACATGGTGAGATTTTAGCTACCTTTCGGCGATATGAAATTGCGCCGGACCCCTTTTACGGATGGGAATAATTATTATGAAAAAAATTCGACCACCATGATCAGCTCTGCTTTTCTCAGCTACCAGAGGACTCGAGAATAACAGATAGTGGATTAGAAGCTGCTCTTCCCTCTGCCAAAGTCAGACAAATGTGCACCAGTCTCACTGTCAACAAGTGGATAACTCGGTAAGCATGGGTAAGCCCCTTGCGGCTTGCCATCTATATGGACTCCCTTATTTTTTTCACATGCTCAAAAATTTTCCATGCATTACCTTAAAACTAAACATTAAATCGAATCCAAGCTCCCAGTAATATGGTGATCTTGAAGTCCCCTGAATTATTAAGTTAGTACTAAAGCATGTCGCCCTGTACCCATGATGCGTGTGTGGTGTTTGTCTGTTGCTGGTTAGGATGTCTATTTTGTTTCTTCACCAATTTCACTACTGGATGAAATTAACTTGGCATAGGAGGGTCTCTTACACCGTAAATGTAGTAAAAACTTAAAAATAGTTAGTGTCTGACTTTTTAATAATGAATTTAAGCAAAATAGGCGTGTGTCGTGCTAGAAAATAACTGAGCTTTCATATTTAACACCTTCTATTTGGACAGAGTTAATTAATAGGATTGATCTTTTTGCAAAGAAAAATGAGAAAAATGATTACTTTGGGTTTATTCTAACCCTTTCACACAAATAAATGATGATTTACTACATGTTTACAGTGTATTTTACCAAGAGTTTCAATTTAATGAATATTGTTGAAAGCACAGATTATTAGAAAAACCTTGCACACGATGATTAATATGGAACAAGATGGATCGAATAGTAAGGCTGGACTCCCGAATACAGAAATCTTGATCACGAGCGGATGACACTATCAGGCAACACTCTCAGTGATGTTTTCATTCAGAAGCCACTTTGAAATCTTAGCATCTTTAATTATTTTGATCGGATCGGCTCGACGCTGCCCATTACGAATTCCCAGAGAATTTCCCCGATTATTTTTCAAATGGAAAAATGGTCCAATAGGCTTTTCGGAATCGAGTCGTCACAGCCACTACATTGAGATGAACCGGATATTGAAACGTGGTACCCCGAGGGCACAAAAGTGGGTTGAGAGATACTAAGCAAGCAGAAGCCTGTCAAATTTTAACGGCACGCTTTTTTTCCATGCCATTTTAAAAAAATATTTATGATGCTATATCTATCGAAGTAAGAATTTCAACCTGTGGTGCTCCAAACACTGCGATGCTTAGGTGGGGTGCTAATGACCGATACTTAAAATTCAGTCGCAAGTAGAAAAAAATGATCGGATTTGGAATCCTATTACATGCCAATTAGACACTTGCCACAAGTCCTATGGAACCCGATTTGTACGGATAAATGGTATCAATTCAATTGGTTAGAAAACGACAGCTGACCACCAGTCAGAGGAGCGGTAAGAAAAAAAATCCGTGAAAACATTAGGTGGTCAAAACAGTCATTTTCGTTGTTTTCAGATGTCCATGCCTTTCAAAGAGGGAGGGCTAAGTGGAAACTATAAGTTGTACTTGGTTGTTTGAAATATAGTTTTACCATTGAAAGAACGAATCGCGTATTTACCGTTAGGTAGCTGTCTATTAATTGACCCTGAATTGAATCCCGATTTTCCGAATGAACTACTTGATTCAATGTCATGCATTAGAATCCAGGGGTTCGTCCCTTCGGTCTGGTCATTGCCATGATCCCCGCTATGAAAGATCCTAAAACTATTAGAATGCTGTGCTCTTTGATTTGTTTGATTCCAAGATTACCTGCCCGCATATTGGTATGGTTCCAGACTGAACGCAAGGCTTTAAGAAGCCTGATTCGCTTTCATGAAATCTGAACTATTTGTCTCACTTTATTGTGAAACTAATCTGAATGAAGGCAAAATAGTAGCAACAGGAACAAGCGTTCTCCGCTTACTACCTTATCTAAATCTGTGATGAATACATTCAAAAAGATTGTGAGTATGATTTTCAGAGATGCACAGCATTCGTTCATCAATTCAATCATATAAACTTTCATTATGCTACTAGAAGTAAACAATAAGCCTACTTTCGGCTGTTTGAACTTCAATTGCTTTATCAATCCTACCGTCAAATTGTTTCAATTCGCAACCATAATTATGGCGGAGTTTTGAACTTAAAAAAAGTAACGGGGAAAAGTTTTGAAATTACGCATCATATTTCATATAAGGTAGTTTAAGACCTTTTTTTGCGCATTTTTCTATCGTCACAATGTTCGTGTTTATTCCGATTTGTCCATTTATTTAGGCAAAAAATAGAATTGATGCAAATCTTCCAGAGCATACTAACAGGAAGCATTTAAGGTCTACAGTTTAACATAATAAAAACGCTACCGCTTATTTACCGCAATCAGGAAATTTCATCCTTAAGTTTATTAAGCGGAGCGCAGCCATGTTATTTGCATTTGGGTTTTCATCAATCGAAGGCAAACTATTTTTCATACGAAAAAAAAAATTTGTTAAGCAAGTATTTATGTATGTGAAGAATCAAAACCGGCAAATGAGCTTTCAGGTTAAGTTTGATATTCGTTGACTCAACCTATCATTAACTGACTTAGTAAGAAATACTTTCCTCCCACACAGTAATGAAAAAGCTTACTTTTTTTTCAATTTAAAATTAGCTTTAGACTTATTCTTTGCATTTTATTGAAGGCGAATGAATTTCCCGTTACAGTTATGGCTTATGGGAGGAGCGTAACAAAA
Source organism: Moniezia expansa (assembly GCA_019097775.1). Taxonomy (NCBI): domain Eukaryota; kingdom Metazoa; phylum Platyhelminthes; class Cestoda; order Cyclophyllidea; family Anoplocephalidae; genus Moniezia; species Moniezia expansa. The sequence goes on from JADFDV010000003.1 coordinate 347,769, forward strand.
ACAATTGAACAGAAACTAACCATTTACATCTTGCTTTGATTCCCAAAAGACCTATCTTGTGTGATGTCGCAGTAGCAGTAGTAGGCAGTCTCCTTTGTCAACCATTAGTTAATATGAATATTAGAATGAAGAGGCAATTCACAGACAAACTCGTAGGCAATTCAAAAGGGAGTTATAACACAGTCTCTCCGGTACATTTCTGTCCCGATTCGCCCTACCTGGTGTTTGTTTGCTATTGTGTTGCCCTTTCTACTTCCTTCATGGACGCCAAAATCAAGATCCATGACCGGACACTCTTGCATCTCTTTCGTATATAAACTGCCATCACACTTTTATAAAACGTTATCTGCAGTCACTTTTTTTAACAGCTCATTTTCAGTTTCATAAAGTGACAACCTGTGGCTGAGAGTTTCTCGACTGACATTCCCTCCAAAGGGCGGACATATGACTGGCTTGAGAAACGAATCTGATGATTGCTACTAAAGTTTGTATTTAGCTTAAATGGACATGTAACCCAAGCTTTCTTAAATAAATTTATTTTCAGTAAGATAATTTATTTTTCTTGTTTTATTATGAGGATGAAACCGCCATCATCATTAATCTGTTCCATGGCTCTGTAAATTACAAAATAGTTTTCTGTGGCATGCAAAATTTTCAGACAAAATATGAAACTATGGACAAGCTACCAACCTTTGGTGGGTTAAGTGTACGCTGGAAGGATTTATTAGGCGTCCTCATAAATAGCCCAAAAAGGAAGGTTGGTTATTTTTCTCTTCTATACGGTGGGTTGTCCATGCACCACCATGTATCAGGTCATAACTTTTTACTGGAGCACCTAATGCAACTCCCTATACAGCCAAAAGATACCAAGATTACGGATATGCCAATGAATGATGGCACCGTTCTGGTTGCAAGTGATTGGCTTTACGTTTTACCATCGCGTATTTATCAAATAACTTTCATTCAATTACCTCAGCAATAAACAGAAAATGTAAGTGGTTATAAAAGCAGTAGCACAGAGGAATGAAGATCTCCGCAAAGGTTAATTTCGAGTGTGTTTCTGTGAAACTAAGAAATGCGTTCATCTACTGGCTAAGTTATTCGCTTGGTCATAAAGGGAAATAATACCCCAAAGTCATAATTTGAGAACGGTTCTTCAATACTGCCGCAAGCACCGTTGAAATCAGTGATTACTGAGTCGGCGAAATTTCTGATATTCTAAATTCACTTATTCATATTAATCAGGACTCAAAATAGTTAGCGACAATAGTTAGTCCAGCCACTTCTCTACCAAAAGCAGTCTTGGGAATCGGCTTCTAAAAAAGCACATGGAGGGATTTAAAATTTTTTGAAGATAATAATTTAAGCTTGACTTTATTAAAGTAGGAACCAAACATGATTATCTGCAAAATATTTTCAGCACGGTCCCTTATCAGGAGTGCTTTGTAGAGAATAAAAAGTTGGCCGACAAATGTTAATGGCTAAAGCTCTACCAAAGTCCCGGCGAAACTGGAAGTAGATCTGAATTACCGAAATAGGACGCTCAGCATTTAAATGCCTACCTTCTAAAAGTTTTCAATGACTTCTACAATGGAACAGCTCCTATACCTCGAGTCTGGATTGAAGCTGAAGTTGTGTCTGCAAGCGTAAAGGTTCGCTGACAGATCCTGTCAACTATGAATCAATCTTCCTTCTAGATACATTAGGCAAGTTATATGGATCTATTTTGTGCTAACGTTTGAGGCACCACCTTGCCGAACTATCCTCAAGAACCCATTTTACAATTTTGCGAAGGAAGACCAACCGAACGGGCTATACTTTGAGCTGTCTAAGGCTGCAATGACCGATTTGGGCTGCTCTTGGCAAACGGTCCATTCATTAAAGTACTTGATAGACTCACCGATGGGGAAATTGAGGGGAACAAAGGACTACTTTGTGATGAAACGTGGTGTGAGACAAGGCTCAAAGGAAGGACCATTTCTTTTCAATCTAACCTTCCAACTCATCTTGGATGAAGTCTTCTCCTCACTCAACGATAGTGCAGTTCAGATGATTGATCACTCGAGCAAAAGATGGCAGCCAAATCATCTGGAACACCGAGATGATCTATGTCTTATTGCGCCAAGTAAAGTCGAAACTGTCAGATTAATATAGCACCTGGCGATAACGCCGCATGAAAACGGAATGCAAATTGCAGTCAACAAAACCCTCTAATGTCAAATTGGTGCCGGTGAGGATCAAATGCCCTCGAAGCAGCAGGAATGTCATTCCGACGTGCCTCACACTTCGAATACATTGGCTCCATAATTCAAGACACTGGTGAGCCAGAAAGAGCAATAAAAGCTATCCTGGTCGGGGCAAATGGCTCCTAATACAACAACAACCATTTCTGCGCTCAAGAAGTCTCAACAACACCCTGAAAGCAACTCTGGTGGGTATTTTTGTCGATCCTGCAATCACTTATGGATTTTCTACTATTGTCTTGAGAGGAAAATATAACAATCGACTACAAACAATACGGAATACGGCAGACATATGATTCTTGGATTATTTTCGCGAAGAGCCAAAACTATTGAGGAACTCCGAAAGGAGCTGCCGATGCGTGACTTAGCAAGTCTTACACCGGCAAAGAGGCTGAACCTGGTGGAAGAGTTTGAAAATGGGCAAAGATAGCCTGAGAGTCTCCATACTTGACAGTAACGTTCAAAACGGGGAAGCTTTAAAGCCTCATATACAAGGAACTGGATGCTTCAGTTAATTAAAGATGCGAAAGAAAAATGACAAGAGCAGTCCGAATCATGGCTACTTGATCCAAAGGAAAGCCTCAAAGGTCTAGATGACAATTACACACTTAGATTGGTAGGAGAAAGGCAATGTGAAATTGTCTGTACCGACGCAAACTGCCATAGATGTTTCGCCACAACAAGATAGAAGTGAAGACACGTAAGACAAAACCATGGAGAAGAAGGATACGAAACTGAAGAAATACTGGACTGGAGGCTAAAGTGCCCTCTTACAGGCTGCTTTAAATATACAAGACTTAAGGGTGGCTAAAGAGACATAATAGGGATTGTCACCCTTCGGTTGCAATCGCAGAAAATGAAAAGCTAACGACGAAGAGGAAATAATTAAACGAGATCGTAGAGGAACTGCACACGATTTAGGAAAAAGATAGAGTGGAAGGCACGAAAAACGACTGCATGGAAAAGACTATCCAGGAGGATGAACAACATAACTGCTCCATCTCGGTTGCGGAAAACCCTTACCCACATGGTCGATAGAAAAGAATGCGTGGATAAGGACAGACAAGGACAACAAGGAGCTGCAAGAAGTGTACCAGAAGAATGAACTGCTACTGCACCACGAAACCGTGCTGAGAAATAGTCAGGGAGTCGAAGACGTCAAATTAACTATTCTGTGTTGTGTGCAAGTGTCTAGCTGTTGTTAAGGCTCTTTGTATTTCTATTGTACCCCCAATAAGCCCTTTGAACTTGCCTAATGGGTAGGGATGAATTAAAAAATCAATCAAGAGTGAAATTCAATTCAAATGTTCCAATTTAAAATCTATTAAAGAGCACTCTGAAACCCCCGATATTTGAGTCTCGCAATAAATTCCAAAAAAATTTGCTAATGGTAATTTGACAGTTTCAGTCTTTGATATTATACCTTTCAGTTGGCCCTCAATCAATCAATCAATCAATCAATCAATCAATCAATCAGACATTTATTAAAGTGCGCTAAACTTAGAAGAAAGTTGTTATTGCTTTATTGACAGATTTGTTAAATTAACTGATGTTATGTGACTCTCCTAAAATGAAGCAGGAGTTTTTAAAGGAAATTCTAGTTAGTTATGGCACTTTAGAGTCGATTTTTTAGCATGAAATGTTTAATACGGTACCTACTCTGTACAGAATTGATGGTTCGGGATGCAACAAACACTTCCCTACAACAGGGAAAGTTCACTAATACGAGCATAAAAGTAGCACAACTGTGTGTTACATTTTTTTATGGAGCTCGTTAAAGAAACCCGTAATTTTAAGGAAAGGCATTGAAAAGATGCTTTTATGCCTTATTAATTATATGCATGCATATAAAACAAGGGACTGAACATAAGAAAAGTTTTAAACAGCAGTGACTTCAAATTCATACAAACTTTTAGCAAAAGAAGTTTATTTCGGATATCTTTTATTAAGGCTGGGATAAACATAATCAGACCCTTATTTTTTCTATCATACCAGCACTTAAAAGGACAATTTGAACAACGAAATGGCAAAAATTGTTGACTCCTTAACATGTATTCAAAAAGTGAATGAAAGGTAGATTGCGTCTGTTACCCAGTTGATCATAGAGCTACGACTGCAAATATTCCTGCTTACGCCATCATGATCGCTAGTTCATTTCAGTAATTTGTGATACCACATCTTCGACAGAAAACATGAGGCTTCCTTTAATAGACCGATAATTTGATAAGTTCTTCATAAGAGGGGACAGTAAGTACCTTTTTAGGAGATGAAGTGGAGGTGGCTGATCAGTGACGATCGTCGTGAATATTACCTTCTTTCTGAACAAAGTCGTACTGTAAACTTTGGATGGGCACATTTATATCCCTTTCTAGGTAAAAAGCAAGAACCCTTTCTCTTTGAGATCATGGTCAAAGGACTCAGCATCCGAACCGCACGAATCTCTGGATGTAAACTCCAAAGAAGATAAATAACAATGTAACTATTGAGCTGATTTCTTATTCGATGTACTAGTGATGCCAATGAGACGCAGTTTAAACAGATGAATCTGCTTTAAGATATATCTAGCACTCAAATTAATACTTTGGAAAAAATTAACCGAGTATTTTGTGAATTGACTTGAGCTCTGCAATTTTATTGTTTTGATCCCTCTTCGATCTGCTCAATTGCATATTCATTGCCTCTTCTGAACATTAACTTTGAAGGCCCTTGCGAGATACCTAAGTGAATATAGCCGTGGTTTTTTTCATTCTCGGTTCAATGACATTTCGTTTAATGCTTCCAAAGATTAGTTTTTGAATTGAAACACGTTTTCAGTAGGCTTTTTAGACTCAGATGAAGTGAAATAAATTGAAAATGTACATTACACAAATGCAAACAAGTAACCCTTAAAAAGTCAATTGTTTGACAGGAAATTCACGAAGTTTCAACTAACTCACTGACTTAAGGACATGAACACAACCGTAAAAAAATTCTAAACAAGATTTCAGAACATCTTCTATTGACCTGTGCCTCTCAGTATGAAGTCAATGGAAGATAAGCAGCACGAGAGAGCTTTCTGTTACGTGCATTAATCCTCATGAGGCTTACATAACAGAGTGCTGGAATGTGCAACTCCAGTAGGCTTTTAATCTTGCACTAGTCATGAATTTTCTGAGGTTCGGCATTCAAATAACTTGTTTTCAAAATATCACTTCATAACGTACTTCAAGCATGCTTAAATTGCAAATAAATGCCTATTAATACACCTGTTGATGACCTTGCATAATCAGAACTGCTAAAGGCCAAAGTCAGGCAGCCCTGAGTCCTGCTATCAGTAGTCGCTATTTTCAGATCACTGTGGAGAGAAATGGCCAAATAATAGTTCCTAACGATCTCGTACCATAGTGCTTCAAATTAATTAGGCCTTCGCATATCCATGATTTTTAGTTCTACCAGTCAGAGAACGATTAAAACAGTCCATACATGCATTCAATCGGTCTAGCTCCTCTTGCATTTTCATAAAGATATGGCCCTAGCAATTAGTATGATGAGTTGAGTTATATACCCTACAGGTTAGAATTTGTACAATCGTTATAAATTAACAGTCAAAAGTGTGCGCTCAACGATCACGATGCCAGTGCAATCGGTTGTTGACGCCGAAACTACTGCTAGTCCATTTGTCGCTTTCTATTTTGTTCACTGGAGCCAGTTAACTTTAATTTGCAACGTTTACATGTCAAGTGCCGACAGGCGCCTCATTGAGTAAGCAAAGTTATCTCAGTTACATTGCACCATAAGTACCTTTCCATCATTAAGTCAGCATACAATCCAAATACAACTGGATTAATCAAACATGCAAGAGCTCCGAGTTTTTCATTTCACAATCAATTAAAATTCTATTGGCCACTGTTTGTTGGTGTTTCTATGGTTTATTCATGCAAAATCCATTGAAACCCATTATTTTGTGCATCTCCTAATCAAAAAGCAGCCTCTTGATGATTATACACTAGAACAGAGGTGGTAATACAAAAAGGCTTCAGTCAAGGAAGTGGTGAACTTATCTTTCTCCATCAAGTTTAAATTGACTTGAGACCAGCTAACGAAAACAATACCACCGCCAATAAATTATGACCTACATTTCAGTTTAAATGAAGTCATCAAAGATGACGACAAACATACAATAAAGTATGATCACATTAAATAAATAAAGGGAAAAAATAGCCTGAAATATGGATGCTGATGTAACCTAATTGTTAATCCAGGAGCAGCATCGGATTGAAACGGAACTTCTCAGTAAAGAATTGGAACGCATCTAAATGAATAGGAGATTTTCTCGATTATAATATCTGAAACCTGGAATATATATGTATAGGCGTACATTATGAATGGCTGAAAAGAAACCACAATGAGAATGAACCTAAAAATATAGTTCCAACAATGAATGGTCGATAAAAAAAGCGAAATTTTAGAAAGAAGATCAAGTATGTGATAAGAATTTATACTAGATCAAATTTTTGCATTATTTGTTGGTGAAATTATTCAGTTTGAAGCTTAATACGGAAAGATTTGACCAAAGTAAACTAGAAGAGATTAAACCAGTAAACAAAACACTGAATTACTTTCTACGCACCCATTAGTTTTCAAACACAATCTTCTTATCACTGCTGGATCATCCATTTTATCCTAATCCCGCATTCGCCACCTATCTAGGCTGCGCACAAATGGCCCCTAAACTCAAAGAAATAAAGACTCTGTAATTGAGAACAACTTACCTAAATCATTTTCTTGGAGAGATTAGGTGTTCACAAGGCTTATCGGTTTTACTAGAAACCCGATCTGATCAGCTAGCAGAATATGGTGGGGAATTATCAACCCTGTACAAAGCCCTTCTTAGCTACTATCCCACTTAACTTAAAGGCTGATATTGTCGCTAAAGGAGACGACGACTGGAATTGTTTTGATGAATTACTGTTCTTAACTGTCATCCCCATGAAAGATCATAAGGAGCTCAACACCCATTTTGATTTCCTTACTGCAAGAACACTGAACTAAATAATTGCTGGAGTGAAATAGGGAGTAGGATGAAGAAAAACGAAATTAGTTTCCGGGCTAACTTGTCTTATCAACAGTTGTTTTAAGATCTTTGCCCATTATTGTATTGCATTGCACCGTTTGCATAGTGAGACTATTAAAGTACTTATAGAAAAGTGACTTAGGAAAGTTTTTCTCCCTGCAAACTCCTAGTTCTGCTTAAGCTTTAGTTGGGATAGCTATTACTTAGGAGAGATTGAAATAATCTAGTGTTTGGCACCTCAATAATTAAAGATTCTTATAAATTGGCATTGTGCCGTTTTATTAGAATTGGAACAAATAAAAACATGCGAATAAATAAATAAACATATTTAGTCGCTTAAAATATTTAACTCGATATCAATGTAATACTTAATTCGATTCGAATGGTTGCCAGGACATCGTGAAACTTATCGAAAATCAAATTATTCTTGATATTTTGAAAGGAAAGATTTGTGGGAAAATATTAATCATTCAGATAAATATAACTCCGCTTGACAGCGGAAGGATTTTTGCTGTAAACCGTTTGATCAGTAGTGTCGACATATTGACGGTTAGCCCAGATCGAAGTTTTCGGAAGATTGTTGACCAAACTCCTTCAGAACTTCAAATAAAGCCACTGAAATGGAATGTAGTGCACGATGCTTTCTGAGGAATAAGGTTCAATAAGAAATACGAGATTATATGCATTTGAAGCAAAAATTTAGAGATACTGTGTCCCAGCTCTCAAAGAATATTAGTGCAATTGATACGTGCTGTTTCAGTTGCGAAGCATACCAACTGAATTCACTGTGATGTAGCTAATAGTTAAAGGTCCTTAGCATTTTTGCACCAACTAAGAAATATGAGAGATCAGGGTATTAACACGCGACTTTTTAATAATGACTAAGTACGTATCGTGATGATCCACCTATAAAGAATCTCTCATACTTCAAACTGATTTAATTCATAAATACAGAGCATTTTCCGATTATGACGCAATACAAATTGAAGCTAATCGGTGTGAGAATCGGAGTGGTTTAGCATTATCTCACAAATTTTGTCTTTTAAAGATTTCACAATGTGTAATTTAGAATTTAATGCGAATGACTACCTGAGTGTCTAAGCTATTTGGCTAGGAGTCTTCCTAGAGATGTTAAAATATTCATCCATGAAATCCAGTGCATGAATACATAAACCAGCAGAATAAAACATTAAATATTGAAGAAAGTCGCTGACACCAAATAATTTTCTACTGATCCTCGTCCACCCAACTCACTAAAATTGTAGTCAATCGGTTCATAATAATGGTTACTCCATTCTTATTTGCCGGAAAATTTGCTGAGCCATGCTAAGTTCAGCTTATCAAGCTCCTTTTTTATTTTTTACTTACCTTCCACTCATTAGGGCAGGTCCCAAGGACTTATTAGGGGAACAACAGAGGCACAAATGGCTTTTGCAAAAAGTATCGCACAACAGTTAACATAGAAGGCAGAAAAGCGGTTATCGACATCTTTGGTTCTCTGGTCACTTCTCTGGCAGGGTTTTATCGTAGAGGTAGCATTTCAACTCCACAGAGGCACCTCATTCGGCCTCGACAATGTTAGGGCAGACAGTCTTCATACCTCTTCCAGAAATCTCCTCAACCTTCTGGCGGAGAATCCATTAATTGCTATATGCACCCGCTTTCCATAGTTCAGTTTGAGACCATAAATTCAGGTATTTACGTCGTGCCTCGTTTACCAGGCTGGGGTTGCCGACGGTCACCACGAGGAGGTTGAGACTAGGTTTGACTACCATGAGACTGGTAAGATGTCAGTCGTGATTTGGCTGTTTACATTTAGAAATATCACAAGGGAAGATAGCAGTTGAATCCATCTTTCGCACGCAATAACTTCCGATGGGTAAAAAACGTTACTTGGAAATAAACTTTATATTATCCAAAATTTCATGTTATCTAGGCAGACCATATGATGTTCATTCGACAGTGGAAGGGAAGCAATTTATGCGTGATCTATGTTATTTTGTAAGGTTAACGTCAAATACAAAAGTTTTTATGGTTGTGCGAATCCGCTATATAGGTATTTCCATTTTTTGATTTAAGATAGCTGAATATCTTTGAAATCTTTTGTATGATGTAATTTGATCCTTGAAATCAATGATATAAAAGTATGAGAGGTTATAGAAATATAAACGTCATTAGATGTTGACGAAATTTTCAAAATGATTTCATACATGACGAAAAACCGGAAGAATTTGGTAAAATGCATAGTTTACAGGGCTAAAATGCTTTTGGTAAAAGATATTTTCAGACTGATTTTGAAAAAAAGAGATATTCAGGCATAAAGACGTATGAGACATATTCACAATCTCACATCAGATTCTCATTTATTTTATTTAATATAGAATGGCCAAGGCTTTAAGCATTGTTCAAAATTAAAAGTGAAAGCACTGATTATAGTGACGTTAACTGCTCTCATTATTTCACATTTTCCCTCATTGTGCAAAAACTATAAGTTATGCGATTCTTTTGCAACATTTTCTCTTTTGTAGTCAGAATTTAGAGTCGAAATCAGAAGGAAGAAGCTTTACTTTGATTGAAAAACCAATGAAAGGTAAGGAGAAGTTACTTCAATTACTTAAATTTGATCCAGGAATGAGTTTGAACACATTTGGAGAATTTTTTCAGAACTGCTTTGCATTTCAATTTTTTTTATTTTTTATTTTATTTTCTCCCATCTATTAGGGTGAAACAGAAGTTCAACTAGCTTTTGCAACAAGTAAGCACAACAGTTAACACAGAACAGAGTATAAACGTTTGTTGACGTCTTCGGCTGTCTGGTCTCTTCTCTGGCGTGACTACGTCATACAGATAGCAGTTCAGCTTCATCATGGCACCTTGTCCGTCTTCGTCCGTCTTCATGTCTCCTACCAGAAATCTTTCAAATTCTGATGGAGACATCGTTCGTTGCTACATGCACGTGTATTCTACATTCCAGTTTGAAACCATGAATCCGGTTAATTACATCGTGCCTTGTGTTCCAAGCTGTAAGAAATTGTACTTCCGCTGGCATAATCTAATTTTATACGTCCGGAAGGTGATTAGTTCTAACAGGCCGTCCCTCTCATTAGCACCCAAAGTTGCCCCTGGGTTACCGGTGGTCACCACGAAGAGGTTGAGAGTATGTCTGACCAGCTTGCATCTCAACAAATTTCATTGGCAGAAATTTAGCGTCTTCTAATCAAATATGATTGCTTACACAGAATGTTAGGCATTTGGTCGCTTCTCTTGAAAGGTATTTTGAATGTTTTCCCGGCATCTATGCCAAATGAATCTTTAGGGTGCATCAGTTTAAACTTCCTGAGGCACATCAGTTTCAGCTCCAGTTGTTCAAATGGATATGACTACTTCAACATCTAATAACAATTTGTTTCGCGAATATCTGCATGAAAACAGCTTTCGTGTATTTAGTTAAGCAAGATGTACTTTTAATTATAGCGTTTGCTGAACTCAAATTACCTAAAATTTGTAAGTAGCACCACACGATCTACGAATGCGGTGTTTTAAGGCACAAACTAATTCAATATTTTGCATTTTTAAACTTAAATTTTTACACTTTTGTATCATAACTGCAGTAATTTACTTGAAATATAACCGAAAAATAGAAGAAGGTCTTATTTTGCAATGAATTCGGCCTAATATAAGTAGAGATAGTCAAAGTGACAAACCTAGAATCATGAAATTTTAAGCCAGCAATCACATGTCAAACGTAATTACACCAATCTAAAAGGGCCACGCACTTTGTAAATAATAAGGTTTAAACTGTAAATTATTATTTTATTCTGTGATTTGAATATTTCGAAGTTCTGTCTTGCTTCTGGGTCACAACAAACATTGTTTCAGTGAAATAAATGGTGTATTTTGTGATTTCTTGCTAAAATACATTGGCAATCTGTGGAATCCTCCTCTTATTAAGTTTATTCAGCTGCCATCTTAGAACGATTAATCAATCAAAGGCCTGTCTAATACTCCCGAGTCTCCTGCTCCGACGACGGTATCACCAAAGTGTCAAATTGTGATTCAATGCGCCCATTATATCAAGGTGGCAAATACTTGATAATATGCATCAGAGAAAGAATTCGCTGAACTCTACATATTTAAATCTTTGTAGTCAAAGCCTTTCGTGCACATGGAAACATTCTGACACTGCAGCGACCAACAATTGCCACCGATTTGATGATTCACTGCTTGGCATGTCCCATTCATTTTCTGTTTGACGAAATTTACCTACCATTTGCCCAGACATGATTCGAAGGCACCTATACCCTCTGTGTTCAATGATTGTTACCCCAATTCCTCCTTGTCAAAGTAGTCGATCTAATCCTTAATGGACAGACTTTGGTGTAAACAAAAATTTAGAGTAGAAATATATCATTTTTTGTAATCAGACCTGAAATAAGTAATTGAACAGTTCGTATAGAGAGCGGTTCAAAGATTTAGTGAAAGTGATGTAGCAGGGACTAAAAAGCAAATGGGCTCAGTTACTGTAAAAGTTCAATGCAACACATAATGTTTATTTACTATGCTTTATTTGCGACGAAAACAAAATATCCAAATCCCAAATACTAGCAAATAATGCTGCAGTGCAAACTGGGTCTTTTTGGGAGCTGGCCGTAGAAAAGATGCGATTAGTAACTCATCTACGCCTATATACGCACATCAACTGAAGAATGCAAAGATTACTCAAAAAATATCTATCTTTTGTTTAAAATTCGTTTTATAAAGTTATGAATTGGCTTTGTCAAAGCACTAACTCAGAAAAAACTAGATGCTTTTTTTGAAAAGTCGCAACAGATTTCTTTGTTTATCATTAAGACTTTTGCTATTTAATCGGTTTTTATGCTCACAACATCACCATACGATGCATTGAGTTTGTTCCCAAATCAACAGTCTAAAACAGTTCTAAGTCCCAACTCAGCAACCATTGATATTCTAATTTGTTTGAAAGTGAGCTAAAGCGTTTTGACGGAAGGCACCGAAAAAAAAGCGGGCTTTGTCATATGGTGACTCTTCGTTTTCATGCTCGAACTTGGACCTTTGTACACACAATGCTACAGAATTCCACCATCATCCGAGAACAGGAAAGTGAACTCAGTCAATGTTAACTACTTTTCTAGTTAAGCTTCGGCTCCTTTTAGTCTCTCGCTTCCGAGAGAGTCTTCAGTAACAATAAATAACCAAAGTAAATAAACCGAAAATATTTCATTGACACAATCAATTAGTTAAGAATCTAAACAAGTTTCAGGCATTTGACCCGTAAATAAATTAGAATACCTTGTTAAACGTGCAGATTCTGCACAAACTCTTTCAGGTTTGAGCTAATGAGAGCAGAATTGAAAGAGTCTTTGGACATTCTAAACGATTACGGTGTTCATGAGCACTAATGCTTACTGGTTCTTCACGCCACGTTAGATTTTTAGATGATTTTCAGTTGTTGAAGCTTATTATGCCATAAATCTCTTAAGTAACACGTTAATAACTGCATCTCTTTTGAGAATAAGAACCTTTTTACTGGTAGAAATCGTATATTCAAAAGAATTCGATTTTAGATAGCATTTCGCTTTATATCTAATATCAACTACTCTAGGAATAATTGTTAGATGAAGTCTAGTTGGATTTCGGATTCATATTAAAAGCCAAAAAAATGAAAAAATAATTTTTGTTGCAAAAATTTTGTTTCAAATGGGTTTTGAAAAAAGTTTTTAGTGAGTCCAAATTCTGACTTTCAAAATATTTTTACTGTCAATCCTATTTTATGAATGAAATAACGTTCAGAGTTGGTACGGCGTCTGATGATCCCAGAAGCTGTCATTGGATATCCCGTGGTCCGTGTACCCTCTTGTTTATAGATATCAACTTCATATGAATAACACTGAATGCAAAACAACATTTATTTTGCATTTTGTCAACTGTCCTAAAACTGCTAGGCAATTAAGCAAAATCTTTCAACTGAAAACAGAGGAAATGTCAAATCTGGGACAGTATAATTAACGTTTATGCTTCTATGGTGGCCATGGTAGCCACATGAACGAAGGTAAGCAGGTGGCCAACAAGAGCCAGGCATTCCTTCCAAGATGGGTAATGCACTGAATCAGTAAGTCTAAACAGGGTCGGGTCATATAATCTCTAAAATCTTTATCGTTTATAGGCATGTTAAAGATGAGAGTTGCTAAGCAAAAAAGCACCGGATCTTCTAGCTTGGTAACAATTCGTGTAAGCATAAACTGAAAAAAGTAGCCGGACAGGGCTAATAAGGGTACACATGTGTCCAAATGCGACTCTACATTCCGTTCTCTGATATTCTCCCTCAATATTGTGTTAGCGTAGCTATATCTACGCATTGACTCTGATTAAGTAGAGCCACCCTTATTATAATTTTCAGTAGGGATTGACATTGCATTTGATAAACGAAGAAAGACTAAATTAGCGACGGTTGGTGAACACGAAATTTCTCAAATCTCTTTACTAACAGTATTAATATCCATTCTTATTCTGATCTCTTTTTAAAATTGAGATTTTTTGTCGAGTAAGAATAATGCTAGAATTGATCACCGACCATTTCATCAAGGCAAAATATAAATAGTAAACAATGACAATTACTCGCTTAAAACTTCTCATATACAGCACAAAAATAGTATCGGCGCTTTCAGTGGCACAATTTATTTCTTTCAAGAGAAAGAAAATGCTCTGCAACAATAAATATGAATTTCATTCCAATACTTAAGGATATGCTTCTGGGCAAACGATTTATTTAGTTCTTTTAGTCCAATGCCACCACTTTTGCTTTTGGACGTTAAATTTTAGCCTCTCAGTGTAATTGAATTGTTGTATTGTTTAAATAAATGGAATAAAAATAAAAGGTCCTTGAAAGTGAAGAATGAAGAGCTATGCGTTCTACCACTTTTGCCGATATATAGTTAGTTATTACTATCTGGCATATTCACTTTGGGTCATATGTCTATCGTGGGAAAGATGGAGGCGAAACGAATAATTCATCGTACAGCACATTTATAATAAATACAGTGACCCTTAGAAACAGCTGCGACTGTACGATTATAAGGAGAAGCGGTTAACTTCAAATATTATTCCAAGGTTGTATTGTCTGTAAAAGGATCCACCTTGCCAATAAAAACCTCTTGTAATGCATACTTAATAGGGAGTTTATTTTGAAGTGATCAGAGCACCAAAGCTGGTTTTCTTGAGGCGAAAAACTCCAGGCTACACCATAGATTCATCTAAAAATGATCCCACAAGAGCCGTACGACTTAACCTTTAGTTATTAAACCTAGTGATGGACCTCCAAGCACCGGATGCTAATAAGCATGTTTGGAGAGGCTGACCATTTCTTTCTACTGTCTAGAGCTTTCCATATCATCGTTAATCTGCGGCACTACAAAGAAGCTTCGATCTAGTGGGTTAGAAAAATTAGTTGGTAAAAATGCTAACATACTAGATTTTTTTTCAATTATGCCTCTGCAAACGTTTGCTTTAGAAGTCAGTAAGTTAGACAAACTTAAAAATTTTGCAGTTTGCAGGGCTTTTATTTTCCCTAGTGAGCGATTAAAGGCTCTTGGTTAAAAAGACTTTGAGTTTTTGAGTTTTCAGTGATCTGAATGTGGGATGAAGTCGAAAAAGACGGTGAACAAAAACCGTAAGACTTCCGCGAAATCTCTAGAGGATAAATTCGGTGGTCAAGTCTTGAGTACTTAATTGTCACCTGAATTATTTGCCAGTTTGGATCCATCATTTTAGAATCCATGATTTAATCTCACTGGTTGTACCAATCAGTGATCCATAAAGAAAGGCCATTATTAGCACTGCCATGGAGTTCTTCAGCATATGCGGCGATTCCCAATTAGAATATTATGCAACAAAAACAATCTATTAATAGGTTTTGAATTTAAAAATAATTTTTTTGAGATGTGCGTTTATACAAACCACAAAAACCGATTTAAGTATCTGGTTAGCGTTTAAAAATGCTGATTCATTCAAATTTTGTATTTCAATATCAGTTGTCATTAGAACTTGATTATTAACATACACACTGAAAAATTGGTTCTTTGAAGCTCATTTTAATAATAAATTCACCATAATTCAAATTTCAAAGTGTACCAGCCAGTTTATCACCATTTAGACAAACAACTTTTTTAGTTAAAAAAATATTCAAAGAATTTTCTTATAGACCACCCAGAGACTTGGCCCACAAGTTTGGATAATCTTTTTGTTATATCGGATCATATTTAAACTCCTAATTCAATAGCCAACATAATGGTTCCGCGCTAACATGTAACTAAAAGAATCAGCGTTTGACACGCGAAATATCAACTGAACGGGATTTGAGGTACTTGTAATGGAAGAATACTTTGCTATCTCGGCAATGAACTCTGGGACAACCTTTTTTCTACCTGTAATTCATCTCGTCCTATTCATTACGTACGAAAGCGAGATCAGGTATCATACTTTAGTTTAATTACAGATGAGGGCAGAATATTTTATCAGTTAACATCATAAATATCCTTTATTTTGCTCTTCTTAGGGGTCGTTTTCTAATTTTCTCTTACGTTTCCGCTCTAATCCATATTCTTTTAAACTAACTTCCATTTGATGCAATAAAATTTGCGTTTCTGAACGGCTCACATAATATGTTAGTTTGGATTTTCTGTTCACAGCAAAACGGTTTGCATGATAGACTATCACTAAAAAAATTATAGCCTTAAATAATAAACGCGTAAGGAGTACATAGATTGATTCAAAAAACAGACCTACCACTTTCTAACTGAATGATAAGCTAATACCGTTTCAATAGGTAACTCAGCTTCATCCATAGAGGAAGTATAAATAATGGGCTATTAACAACAGTTCGCAAGGAAATCAGAGTGAAAGATTGCTAGATTGAATATGTAAATGGGAAGGAATTATAAGGCTATTCTAAATTCAAGTCTATCCCTTAGTATTAAGTATCAATACCAAATTTAAAATTCTGATGATACCCTAATCACATTTAAAAATGTTTCAGTGAAGCTTACTGCAACAGACCGAAGCTTGAGGATTAATCCTCAAGTGGATGCTGCTGCAAAAGCTAATAAAGCATCAGGCCGAAAAAGGAGGATCAGAGTTAATAGTAATGCTGACATCAGAAATGACAGCAGTCTCAAGACAATATTCCACACTTTAAGATGGAACTACTGCTACATAACATGATGAACTCTTATGCGTAAAAATACCGTACTTTTGGGGGTTTAAATTCTTACGAGGGTGAATGCAGACTATGGTCCTCGGTCTTTGGAGTAACGGGGTCTGGCTAAATTTTCTTCAGAAAAGGCTCCTAGATAAATGTGTGCTTTGACAGGCATAATCAAAAGCTGCTCTTTTAACTGAAGAATCTGCTAATTAAAGAGACATAAGTATTCAAAGTCTTTGGAACGGCAATCTACTTAAATCACTAATAATGTCAGCCGGTGGAAAATCACTAAGTTGGCAGAAACACTCTTTTTGCAATACTTCTGCCGTTTTACGAAAAACGAGACGCGGAACCATAGTTTAACAATTACAAAACTTTGAAAAATAATTTGTCAGCCAAAGCTAGAGGGCTAGGCAAATAAAATTAGAGGAATTAGAGAGAAGTAAGCTGAGTACCGCATCATCATCTGTCGAATTTCTGCCTAATATTTATTGATACATAAAGTTTATTATTTTTACACTTCGCAAACTAATTTGAAAATATTCGATTGTGTCTGAGACCAAACCTCGGAGGATAAACATACTCTCAATTGCTAAGTTTGTGTTAATCATGTTTTTAATTTTTGAAGCGAGTCTCCCGATACAGTTGGTTTGACCAGTTATAAGTGTTTAGCACCCGCATGTAGTATGTTTTGTTTTCAAATTTTTGGTGAAATATCTTCACATCAAACAGGAGCCTCAGATCATTTGCGTGCTTTGTGATAAGTCAATTTCTTGTAGGCTAAAAGGATTAAAGGTTATCAATTAAACGCAGAAAAAATTTAAACAAAAATGGGCGTTTCTATGAAGCGACATGATCATTTGAATAGAGAAGCACCTGAAAAGGGAAATTTTTACTAAAAATGGTCTTTGTTCGATTGATGTGTGCTTGAGCATGGTACTAAAAAACTCGTCTTTTTGGAAAATGTAAGGTTTTCAGAACAAAGTAGCGCCAGATGGTAAAGCTGATCCCCAGATTACAGAGGAAAACGGGGAGAAGAACATTTTTTTTTCAAATTCGTAGTATCGAGTTCATTAATCAATGTTTAAATATAAGTGTCCATAATGAACATTGAATGCCTAATATTAAGAGCTCTTTTCCTGAGGATCACAAAAGCTTTTCTAGTGAATTTTTTTACTACTGATAAAAAAATGCAAGGTTGATAAAAATTTTATTCAGTATAAGAGCCCCACATATGTTGCGCATATAATTTACATGTATTTTTGCCATTTGCATAAAATTACGTATTTGAACAACAGTTGTGGTTAAATAATCCACTATGGATTTTGTCAAATGGTATTTTTTGTAGTTTGAACGAATCTACTGTAAAAATTATCTACAAAAAAAATGATTAGCTAAAAAGTAATCAAGAACAAATAAAAGCTTGCTTAAAATAAGCGCCACTATTGCATCGTTCAAATGGAAATCTTTACCGAAGCTTTTATTTGACCACAGCTTCAAATTTCCCTTTGATTTCGTTCCGTTAAATCCACTGAGAGTTTATTCATGGGCATTTTTAGTTTTGTTGATCATACATAGTGCTTGAATTTGCATCGTTCAAGGTCTGATAATAATGGACGAGGAAAGCAGCAAGGATCCTGCAAATCATCATGAGCAAAAATGACAAATAGGCTTTTCCCTTGCAAAATGACGCATTTTCAAAAAAAAATTTCTTTGAATATCTGATTAATATGCCAAAACAGTTTCTGTAAGAAAGAGTTATTACAGATATTCTGATGAATTCAAGGGATTTTTCATTTCAACCCTGCAATAGCCGCCAGACCCTCTGTGGGTCCATTTATCATGCACAGTCAGAGACTGACCTTAGCTTTCAGCCCCATTGAGGAGGTGAGGGCTGGATTTAGCCGAATGCCACGTTCATGCATATTTTGACTTTAAAATGCCATTCAAAGCTGTTTTCAAATTGCTTTAAGTTGAAATGAACCACTCGCATACCTTTTGCGGTAACCATGTAGGAAACAACCCATTTGCCATTAAAAAGAAGAGAGTGACTACTGCGTTTGCCATTTAGCCTATGACGAAAGATCATTTAATGGAAGGATATAAACCACTGTACTTTATTGAGAGTTTTTAATACCTGCACGCATGACCTAGTTTTATTATCACGTTTTACATTTGGAGCCGCTGAGACTAACTTTACTTGGGCAAACAACATATTATTTCCTTTCCTATATTTACACAAAAAGGGCTTGTTATTTGAATGTACGAGAAATTTTCTGTTTGAAACATTCGAAAATTTTCGTTATTACAAAAGTCGAATCAGTTATGAAAAAAAAAATTCACAAAAATGGACTTCACTGATCTCAGAGTTCCAATGAAAGACCTTAGCTCGTGGGTAAGAAAAATCCGACAACGACGACTGAATGAACCACCGCATCAATGGCAACATCAGTCTTTAATGCATGTGCTCTCAATGGGAAACCTGCTATCCAACCTTGAGGTTATCAACCAGTAACAAGGACCCTTAGCATGGACTGATCTGAGAGGTGCAAGTAAGTCCGTAGGCTGGTGCAAAGCAATCATCGATGAAATTTGCTAAAGACGGACTAGAGAAGAAGTGTTTAGAAGAAGGAAATTTCGAAAAGTTTCCTCACTTCTGAAAACAGGTCAGAGATTTGGAAATTTGTACTCGACATCTTTTCAGATGTGGCCATGTTTCGTGACATTCCTCAGCTTTGAGATACCCGGTGGTATTGAGGATCCTGTATTCACTTGTGATTAACAGCTTGATTACTAATAGTATATGGTAAATTTTCGAAATATCAGAAGCTAAACCTTCAGTGTCAGTCACGAGAAAACGTATTGTTCATTGTCACATTTTATTAAACATTGTGCAAAGTAGTTTTCTCTCGCTTGACATTGGCAGATCACAAATGTGGGTATACCAACTTATAGGAAGGAAACAGTGAATAGACAACAAAGAGGAAGGCTAAATGATAGGTTGTGAGAAAAACTGTTCTTAGCTATTGTAAATTTAAAACAGTTTTATAGCCAGTGAGCTCAAAGATTCGATTCAATTTTAGCCGAGAGTCTCACATTTTCCTGTTCTCCGGAGATGAATTAGCTTCGTGGACTATTAGGGTTACGGGGTCGGTCAAGTCTACTGAACTGCTGGCTAGTAAGGAATGGCTCGTTATCTCTAATAGCAGTAGGATTGAGGGGAGGTGACTCGTATTTTACACTAGATAGAGCATTCGGTCAAGTTTACATCACCTGACTATATTTCATGCAAAGCGATATCTTTATCTTAGGTTTGCAGTGCAGCAATAATTGTTTCCGAATCACCTTGGAAATATGAAAACAATCAAATCCCACCTTAAAGCACAATTCGTCAAATGCTGTATATCCATAAGAGCCTTGTAAATATAAATGTAGGTTTTTCCTTTGAATGGGCTTAGCAACAAGACATGAAGATGGCCCTGACGAGGTGAGTACCAATGTGGCCGTTTATATGTCAGCCATGTATGGCAATAGAAATACTGTCTGGTGCAGCAACGCTCTCGGCACAGTCCAAGCCACTCTTTATTTGTCAGGGGTAGTTTTCACCCTTAATCTTTGAAAATGCAGCAACTATTAAACAATAACTGCACATTCAATATACAAGGTGAATTTCGATGGTCGGACCAATTCCACGGAATTGTTGACCATACTAGCCTTCCTTGTTTCAGCCCTACAAGATTTAACATAAACATCAGGCGTACTTGCAAAGGATTTTTTTAAGTTGAAGAAAATTGCGTTTAAATTAATGCAAACTTTTAAAAGTGAAGCCTTTAAAGTTAATTCAAAACGCCAATATGCCATATTTTTAGTTGAAATAAATCAAAAGTGATTGCCCATTGTAAAATCGTATTGGATTTGTTCTTTGTGTTAATGTGCTGCCTAAAATTAAAAATAGAGCTAAATCATAAATCGTATTTTGAAAACAATCTGCTAAAGAAAACACTAGGAAAAATCTGTTTTGAATAATGGACATGAGCAATTTTAGGAAACATTTTTTGATCAGCTAAAAGCGAATGCAACGGTGAAGCCAGTTGTTTCGCCTTATCATTCCATCACAGAGGGCCTTACCTACTAGGCAACTATCCCTATTAGTACCGAACAATTGTTTTGTGGCACGCAAATTGAAGCAAAGGCTACGCAATAAAAAGTAGCATAATCAGGAAGCATTTATAAGTTGTTCTCTCATTTGCCTCGGTCTTGGTTAGAAAGAACTCAATATGGCTAGTATTAATATATTAAAGTGATGGATTATATCAATCTCTGCTTTTGAAATTTTCGTATCCGACGTCCGTCAGAAGTACGAAATAGAATGGCCCTTTGTAATGAAACAAACTCATTTTTAATAACTTGTCATGACAGTCGTTTGTCCTCACTGAAACCGAATTTGGACTGGTTGTAAATTACGAGCCCGACAACCTAGAGTGTACAACTCGACAATCCAACTTTTACTCTAAAGCTTAACATTAAATAGCCTGTATTAAAGGAGTTTTTAATAAGAATTTTACAGCCTTTGGCCTAAAAGAGAAATGTATTATCGTTGTAGACTAGAAATGTCTTCAAAGTGGCAAATGGCTGACAAAAATTGTAAAAAATTGTGCTAAATATATTTAATAAGCTTTATTTTGTTAGACCAGAAAGATCTGAATGAATTTTGAGAACTAGATGTCATTGAGAAATTACTTTGATGCATTTGAATGTGAAATGCTTTTAAAAATTTCAAATACTCAAAAGGCTGATTTGATGAAGGAATTCTAATATCTACCAATTTCCAGCCAATAGGGAAGGCTGGAGCCTTAGGTGACGATAATTTCATCTCTGTGTGGAAATATACAGATATTATTTGATTAGCTGTCCCTTGAGGTTGAATCGTCTGTTTTCACATCATTATTATCTCGTTCTTTTGCGCATTCAACTGCTGGCTTGACAAATTCGCTGGCATTTTAACAAAGTATGTCACAAGATTCTTTTTAGAAGCATTTCATTCACCACGACTTTCGTACTTTCAATGAAATCGGCATTGAATTTTTTTGTTCGCTCAATATATGCAAACTTTCTTGAGTAGTCAGTGCGACAATTCTACTTTTATTCTAATTTTAACACCTAAATGCAATAAATCTCCTCATATCTCAGATATGCATGGTTTTTGAGAAAGATATATGAAGTGCCTAGTAATCTAGCTGTCAGTTTCGTGGCGATCCTTCAGTGGACGAGCACGTGGCTGCAACACCAGACGACACCAGTTTGAAGTCCACCACCGCAAATTCAGTGATGCGAATTACCAACTGCTCTGGCGAATAACGATAAGCAGCATAAGAATCAGTCTACTTTGCGTCAATGAAGATACTTTTGGATTAAATGCTTTACCGAAGCATGTATTTTTGTGAAAAAAACATGAATAAATACATCTTCATAGATCAACCATCAGGTATCAGTTAAAGTTAAGACCGAGTTCACTTTATTTTCAGAAAAATCAAACAAATTAAGATTTCATAAAACAGTACTAAGGATGTCTTTTATGGTATGTCGTGTAGAGTGGTACATGCAGAGCCATTACATTGGCAAATTGAAAGAGAAACGAGAAAAGTAGGTGCAGGTCCTTTAATTATGTTTGACTAATCAAACCTAATGAACTCACTAGCAAATGCTTAAACGAAAAAAGTATTTAACTCAAGAGAATTCCTCTAAGTTTCAGAAAAGATTATGGCAACTTGGTTACCGGAAATTCGATGAGCGCAAAGTATCGTCTTTTTGAATACTTCACGTCTTTTAACAGAGAAGGGCCATTAAGATGCAATATTACGGTCTATCAACCTCAAGCCTCTAGATAGTATCTAAAGAACTTTGAAGGCATTGAAAATGTCAATAAAGAGGAGGTAAGGCGTAAAAATTCACTATTTAACCACCATAGCACTATTATCTTGAATGGTACTCCAAAAAGTGTAAAAGAGATTCACTAAATGTTTCAAATCTAGAACCAGAGTAACACTGAATTCAATAAAGAGTGCAAATTTATAAATTCTGCGTGCCACTCTCGAACTTCAACATTGAAGGCTATGTAGCCCCATGTATTTATTTTTTATGGATACTAGCTTTCTTGACCACTCTACTTGTTTAAAAGAACTAATAACTTCACTGAGAAGTCACTTATATTGCTGAGTGTTCTAAGAGAAAGGCCAACTGAGGAATATTTCACTCTTAGTAACAATGTCCCGGCCTAGTGAGCAAATAATTGTACTTATAAAGTGCTTAATGTCGCTCAGTGTTTCCAACCCGCTTGCAGCAACGCCAGTCGGTATCATATGTAAAATGTTTTAATTTCATAGAAACTCAGATTATGATGCTTCAGAATTATCGATGGGTATGTGGTTTATTTTGATTTCGATAAAAACGAATCTCCACAAGACCAACGGGAATGAGAGCTGAAATGACTGAATTACTGTGCTAATACCGCCAAGCATTATAGATTGTTCTACAGGATAATTGTTAGCCTCACTGTTGTGAGGCTCATACCAAGAACTTAATTTTTCCCCTAGTCACACAATTTTTCGTAACCTCATGCATTCAGAAAAATGTTGAAAAATAAGATACGATGATGAGTAAATTAATTCGTCAAATATTAAGCAATTCATAAAAGAGCAATTCAGTTTCTTATTTCTTCTGCAGTTCACCAAGTGACACTAGATGCATGATGTCGAGGTATACTTATTCGTCAGTGTGACAACCGTCAAAGATGAATCATTAAAATTCATTGTTTGAAAGGACGCAATTCTAATTTACTTCCGAAAAATATGCTTGTCTTTTATTGCACTATTTCACTGATCGACGGTCAGAAAACCGACTGAAAATGGCACGATTTCTACCGAACAGCTGAATGCATTCAAATACGAATCCAATCATTATGCAGGAATTTTCTCCCTTTTTTACATGTTATACCATTTAATTGACTGTATTTTTTCGATCCTTCCTCTTATTAGAAGTCCTAAGTCAAAACCATTGCGTATAAGATCATTTTGAATTAGACAGCAACTAACTTTTTAGAGTCACTTGAGGCGACAGAATGTGGTAAAGTTTCAGGTGCCTACTACCTTCTTGGAAGCCACATTTGACTCATTGCCCGCCTCAGCTTGGAAAGCATATCACATATTCCATGGCATTTTCCCTGTGTACTATAAATAATATTTTTAGCCGATTTTGCTTAAACTATGGGCTTTAAGTGAAATTTCATGTTGAAATGATGGAAAAAGGCCCTTGGTCCCTATGGTGAAGCAGGAAAGGAAAAACTTTAACTCGAAACAAAATTTACTTAGAACAAAAATTACTGAATACATCCAACGCATCATCACCTGTATATGCCAAGGTTTCCTGTCATGAGCACTGAAGCCTATTGTGCTTTACAGCCAAATATTTTACATGCTGCAGGGAACCTCACTCTCAACAGCTCAAGATCCTAGGGGAAAATGTCAACCCCTTGGAGGAAAGAGGACAGGTCGTTAACCAACCAGGACTGAAAATTTCAAGTTATTTCTTGCGAGCCAGTCCGTGTTAGGTTTCATTAGACCTAAACAAATCATTTAGCTTTTATAGCAGCTAAGCACAACAGTTGACACAGAACACAGTTTGTTTGGTCTCTCCTCTGACATGGCGTCGTCGTACAGTTAGCAGTTCAGCTTCGTCGTTCCATCTCGTCCGTCATTCCCCGTCTTCATGTCTCCTACCAGAGATCATTCAACATTCTGGCGAAGACTCTATTCGTTGCTACATGCACGTGCATTCCACTGTCCAGTTTGAGACCATGAATCCGGTTAATTACATCGTGCCTCGTGTACTAAGCTGTAAGAAGTTGTACTTCTGCTGGCATAATCTAATTTTATACGTCCCGAGGGTGATTAGTCCTAACCGGTCTCAAAAAAGAGATACAAATCTTAGAGACATTTCGTTAGGTAAAGTTTGTATTCTCAAACTTGATGGTTACCTACAGGCTGCTAAGAGCAAAGGCAATGCCAAACAAGGGCTTGATGATTAATTATTTGTTTAAGAATGAATGTTCTTATGAATGATCTGGTTGATCCTTGTGGAGACCACACATTAAGAGTGAAAACCCAGCTCGATGCAAAAAAAGTGATTCTACTAGTATCTCTGAATACATCATTTTGATCACAGCATCTCTGCTGTCTAACTATTAAAAGATAATAGCTGCTACCGCTGGACATCAGAGATGAGGCCTAGAAGAGTTTTCATTAGGAAGTAAAATTAACCACTAATAAGTGGATCAATGTGGGTTAATTTATCCATTGTTGAACCACAAGAAGGCCTGAGAGCCAAAAAAAAATAAAATTTCGAAAAGGGATTTGAAGCAATGATCCTGTGATTAGGATAACTAACCAGATAAAGGCGAGGAGGCTTAAAATGAACAATGGCGGGCATTATCTTAATAAGGGACCAGGTTTGTCAAGAAAATAACACTTTCAGGAATGCCCTCCCTCTCTCTTCACCTCTAGGAGTTATGGTGTGTCTTTCCATCCAATAAAGTCGTAAAACAAATATTAACTTACTCGATCAGTGCATCTCTAGCCACACATTCTTGAAGTGGCACAAAATTGAATGGACAATTTCTGTGAAATCTGCTGAGATTCTGACAGTCAGATTATCTGCAAGCAGTCGGCAGGGTATTTCTGGGAGATCCTTTACACTGTCATCGTAAAATTAAAATTTAAAAACCTATTAAAACTGTTCTCAGTAACTATAGGGAAAATAATGGCAATAATCATGCTTGGGAAACGCGTAGCTACCTGGGAACAGCTCGGTTTATTTGCGTGGATTCCACCTGATTGCAAACTTTGACAAATAGCGTTTATCAACTTAAAATTGAACCGCTTACGTCATAGATTTAGATGCTTTTTACTTCCACTTTGTCCATTATTTCCAAGAAGTTTTTTATTTTGGATCAACACAAGCAATAACACTAAAAACAAATCTCCAGATTTAATGGCAAAGTAATTAAGCTGGAAGGGCAGAAAGACTCTAACTTTGGTACATATTCTAGCCGACTGTCAGCACTCAGATTTAAGTAGGTAGATTCGCCTGCAACTTTAACTATCACGAGGAATAGCGATACTTTCCATGGTGATGCCGATCTGGCATGCAAACACTCATAAATTCTAGTCGCTTGATTGCATTTCAGTATAGGAAGATTTAATAATTATTTGGGCGATTTAAAAATGCAGTTTTAATCAGTCCCTACACCATTCCATCCTCTATGGAAAGAATAATTTTGCCTTTTTTTTGATTCCGAATCCAGTCTTTGCTTTTTCAAATCGCTAAGAGAAATTATTATCTGTCCATCATGATAAGGGATTTCTTTCAAGTTTTCATTGCCTATGTTAATAATTTTACCACAGTTCATAAACTCAAGTTTGTTGTAATTCATCTTTCACTTTGATAGATCAGATCTTCCTACTGATTTCATTTATTTCAACGTGAACCGTGCATAAAAAGCTGAAGTGCACTCTGGTTTTTGCCAACTTTGATTAATCTACCTGACAAGATCTCTTAATTTAGTAAAACAAGTCGTTTGATGAAATCGGGACTTTAATATTTCATTCTCGGGCAATCAAATATAAAGATACGTAGTACGATGAACCACAAATATATGATTTCAATGTTTATACACTGGAAGACTTCAGGAGGATGGCTGCTGGTCATACTACTTATACTTTGTGGTAGACTGGCCCATCTAAAATATCAGGTATTGCAAACGCGAGGTTTCTTTACGTAAAAATTTTAAATTTTCAGAATTTCATTACAACTTGTAGCCTTCTTATTCCTATTGTATAGGTAAGGGACCAATTTATTCACTCCAATCTTTTATTCAACAAATTAAATACTACATTACCCCTCTGATTTTACAATTTTTCACTTTCCTTCTTGAAAGCCAGAAGTTTTTTAGCCCTTCTGCGCATCTATGAAAAACTATAGACGATAAACGGGTTGAGGCAGATATAACTGAATGTCATTTGAAAGAATTTTAGCCTGAAAATTGTGATTTCTAATGACTGCCAAGGAAACAGAAGCATTTCTTTACTGATTGGCATAAATTGCCTCAATGAAGAGTTGAAAATATTCACAGAGCAAAGCATCTGGATTAACAGATCAATTGAGCTTGTTATAAGGGTCAAAAATCCATCAAGTATTTCATTGTGGTCAAGCCAAAACGTCGCGATTCTCTGTCAGATTGATGTTGACTTCCTGGACCAAGGCATGCGACAAATTAGCAAATGAAGAACTGTCAGGTACTGAAATGACCTTTTAATTAAAGTTTTTCTCACATTGATCATTATGAAAAAGAATTTTATTGGCCAAAAAAGAGAGGGTATTTCAGGCCAGATTTTTAGCGGATTTTGAGTATATAACAAATTTAAAAGAAGAGATATTATTCAAATAACCAAGAATAGACATTCGTGGCTTTTGCACTATCAGAATGGCATATTTTTGCCTTAAAATGGCCTTATCTGCGAATTTGAAGATAAATTTTAAAAAGAAAAAGTGATGGCCGAGTTTACACTTTAATACTATTTTTAGAAATTACACGATGCTTTTTTAAGCTGATCTTGTGAAATAATAATAGAAGTGGATGTACAAGCTTGAGGTGGATTGGGCTCGTCTAAATCTGACAATTTTCTTTTAATTTGTCTTATGGAGACAGTACCGTTAAAGGACCCAC
Organism: Moniezia expansa; assembly: GCA_019097775.1. Taxonomy (NCBI): domain Eukaryota; kingdom Metazoa; phylum Platyhelminthes; class Cestoda; order Cyclophyllidea; family Anoplocephalidae; genus Moniezia; species Moniezia expansa. The sequence goes on from JADFDV010000003.1 coordinate 375,062, forward strand.
AATATTAAATAGAGAGTATAGCTTATTTAAATGCTAATATTTTTGGAATGCAGTGCAATTTTTGTTTTGTTGGCAACGAAGAAAATATCAAAGTCTGCCAAAATAGAAAACTTTGTCTAGTGAGAAAGATATCAATAAAAGGATCCAGTTGCTGGAATTCCGTATTTTCTATAATTATTCCATTTACAATTCGTTTCCATCATGTTTAACTTTGACCTACCTTAGGTTGTGGCAGCCGGCCGGTGTTTCCCATAATGAAATTCAGGGTCAGTTCACTTACCCGGTCTTCGGGCAAGTAATGCGCCGATGGAAATATCCTGAATACGTGAGTCTTCATTAGTTTCTCTATTTCTCCTATCCTTTTTCGTGTACTTTCATAGATAGTCTTATACTCGCATACTGTTATCTTAAATGATACAATGCAACTCACGATGATTCCGTTCAATTATCCACCTTGACTCTCTCCTTCGCGGTACCGATCCATACCACCTCTTGACATCCTAGCTCCATGTATTTTCCACGGTCAATTTTTAGAAATATTCTGCATGCGAGAATTGTAATGTCACCTGAATGAATCTAGTTTTGATGATTTTCATGAAAAATTTACCAGTTTTACGTTTGAAATAAATGCCTACCCTGTTTAATGACTTAACAAATGACAAACAACCCACAGTAGCGCTACATATACTATAAATTGGAATTTAGAGCTGCTATTTTTTAGATGTACCTGCATATGAGATGAATAAAATTAAGCCAAAGGTAAAAATTTATCAAGTTTTGGAAGTTAACCCCATGCTCATCTGATGGAAACGTTCGATTATAGGATAATTATCAGCGAACATCATAAATTATTTTAATAAACATAAATTTAGAATGCTGTATATAAGGCAGATAGTGGGGCCATCTAAAAAAATGAAATCACCAAAAGCATTAGTGATAAGATCAGAAGCATTGCCAGTGCATTGCACCCTCAACCCATCTTGGTCTCCTTATCAGTTCTGTGAAGACTTTATTCAAGCCCCTTCCTAGACTGCTGTCTCATGGCTTACATGGTCTGGCGTTCTCTTCTGGTGCTGTAGATATGCCTAGAACCACTTAGCTAGTACTGCTTTGTCGCCTTCCCGGCTATAAAGCTCGCTTAAAAGTCCCATTAGGCTTACTAATCCAAATCAACGGCCAAATAGAGGCGTACTGCTGGCCACTTGTAAAACAACCAGAACTAGAAAAATCACCCACTTGGCTGGCTGGTATTTCTATTGTAGAGCCATAAAAGTGGTGAGTTTAATTTCACTGACATGTAATAATCCGCTTTTATTTCAGTACATCAAGAGAAAGCTGTAAATGAAAGTTTTTTCTACAATTTTTTCAATATTAGGATTTCTGTCGTTATTCGTCAATTCCAAAAGTACTTTAAAGAGTTTATTTCTTAATAAATTTGGAGATTTTTAAATGTAATCAGTTTCGAAAATCCTTTGGAACTTCGATAGAAATGACATTTGATTCCGCTGTAAGATGATCCCAGGTTGACGGTAATAATTTTGATTTTAGATTTTTATTTTACTTAATTCAGTAAAACTTTTAATCGGAGGTTTAATGCCCCTGAGCGATTTATGGAGCGTTGAGGGATGCACCATTTAAAGTTCAGGTTAATTATAAAATATCGAAGGTGATTCGATACAAGTATGGAAGAAATTTCATTAGCCTCTTGTTAAATTTTTTCAGGTTCTGATGCACGGAAACATCTCAACAAGTCACCTATAGCACTAGTGTGCTGAAATGGAAGCAAAAAGTGAAGTCGAACACTCAAAGGCAAATCGTGAAACAAGCCATCACTATACCTTTCGATGGTTACAAGCTTCGTTAAGATTCAGGAAGATCTCAAGAAGCCTCTTCCTATTGTGACGCCCAGAAATCGCACGATCAGGCAAGACGCTTGAGTGCTGGAAAAATGCGTTTCTTAGTTCTCATGTCAAACTGATTGAAACCCCCGTCATTTAAATTTTCCTTCGGTTTTCTTTGTTAATCCGTTTCCTAGTGTTATGAGTAGCCAGAAAAATCCTCAATATTCATGGTAATACCATATTAATGGTAAAACAGGATTAGCTGGATCAACTTCAATTACGAAGTGTCCTAAATCTAAAAAAAATCTTTTTTTAAAAATCAAATTAAATGGTTGAACTATTAATTTTTGTACTGCAGTTAAATTTGAGAAATTCAAGATGCGACAAATTATAAAAGTAATTCAAATAGGTGTGCAAGGTCAGGATCTCTTTCAAAGTCCCCATATTTCATACCGGCGCTAACGGTGATCCTCCTTTTGTAACGTTTTCTCACCCAGCCAAGTTGACAGATGCTAGAAGTTGTCTTTGCGCTCATTTCTTCAATCTAGGTGTCAACAACTTGTTTAATTTCGATGCATGCTCTTCATTTGTTCGCCGAAAACAGAGTTTCAAAGTAATTACTTCACTGAAAACACACCAATCAAACCAAATATCAATTTCAATACCCCGACAATGACTAAACTGTAAACTGTCCAATAAGTTAACCCTCAATTATTGTAATATTTTACATCTTCTTAGAGTTTCATTTAAAACAAGAAAAGCAGTAGTATTCGTGCCTGAGTTGATCACACCCGGCTGACCTTCAAACACAACTTAGTGCACTTAACGATGAACATAGTTGTTTTATCAAGAGTTCAATCTTTTTCTCACTTTAAACTTCTTTGAGTCACCTCCTAAAGACTATTACCGTGGACTATATTGGCCACTAATAAAACTTGTACTGTCCTGCTTTATGTCAACTATCTATGTACTGATCCTCTCAGATGATTTAAAAGATTCTCTTTGTTAATGTTTACTGCACACTGTACTTGAATTGAACGCTAGTCTCGAAACAAAAGGAGCTACAGTTATCTTTCGCCATTTACTGCCATGGTAAATGGGAGTGCCATTAACTAGAACAGTTCGAGGGAAGATGGATGTGTTTATGTGATTGAATATTTAAAGGCAACTTTTCTTTATTAAGCTTTAGTGAATACTATAACACTACGCAGAAATGCTGAAAGTGTTCATTGAAAGAATAAAGGGTTCGTACAGAAGCTTAGTAAGTAGAACACAAGGTAGCTTTTAGTGCGCTCCTCAGCCGACACTTGCCAGAATGAGATTTTCCTGCAGAAAATGGCCTCATCATATTTCACCCAGGGCTCTGGCTAGTCACCGGACTCTTTTTACTTAGAAATTTATATGTTTGGCTTCCGTTAGCTCTCTAACAAGGCCAGGTTAAATGATGATAGTGGTTCACATACTTTTCATTATGGTTGAAATTCCGATGATAGAATTTTGAAAAGCAAAAACTGATAAAAAGATCGGTTTCGGCAGGCTAGCATTAAGCTACTTGTGCAGTAAAAGATGTAATAGTGCCTGTTTACGGTATGCTTGGCTAGCCTTATAAAGTCATCTAAGCAGCACCCTTTCCAGGTAGTGTGGTCAGTTCAATTGGCGATCTAAGTTTCGGGGCTTAGTCATAGTGCCTCCACATCAATGAGAGAGTTAACAAAAAGAAATTATATTTTACGAATTCAAATAAAGAAATTCGTTGGTTTGTGCAGAGGTGTATTTGCAAAACATTAAAAATTATCTACCCAAGGACTACTGATCTAATGTGATGCGAAATGGGCAGATGTAGATTATTTGGAGTTTCAATGAAAGATCATATCGGAAATTGAAAGATACACGGTTACAAAAAAATTGCCTTTATAAAACAAATTTAAATTGCAACGCGGATAAATAATGGAAAAGTAAGTCATCTGCTTGAGTGCTGCAAAAGCTTTTAAGTAAAAATCTGCTCTCTCCTTCAGTCGACAATGTGTCCATATAGTAGGTGGCTCCGGAAGAAGTGTTTGGTGGTTGTGCCTCATTACTCGCCTCTACTCTCCTGCATCTCCAATGCTGGTCAGCATCGTATAGACAGAACTTTGAATCATTATGGTTAGGACTATATTGAATCGAGTTAGAATACTTCGCGGTAGACGCATGTGTCTCAATTTGAGAAGCTGTCGAATCTCAAGTATGGGAAATCAAGAGAGCAATCCCTTTTGCACCAAGTGAAATGTTTCTGCGTTCTCTAAAGCACCTATAACCTTTAATAAATAATCGCAAAAGCTGGTATATCATGCATTTAATCAGAAGAGAACTTTAAATTAACTTAGTAGGCACTTCTGACTTTAGCAATGGGAAAGAAGTGGTATTGGAAGCTTAGTAAAATTAAATAAATGCCCACCAAATTTCAAAAACCCTAAATGCTACAATTCTTCATATTTTACATAAAAAAATTTCCGACTCAAAGTAACATTGATAGCTGACAGAAATGATTCTCAGATATTCAGGATTCAATGCAACCGCCCAGCTAAGAGACTTCTAATTACGTTGTACCAGACCTCGGTGAAGTTTACTGTTGAAGTAAAGACGAGGAAAGGTGTAGCCTACTAATAAACAGTTTATTCATAACAACCGAAACGGAAAAAGCAGCAAGAGATGGGAGACATGGGTTGAAAAAAACCGTAATAAGAAAGCAAGCCTCTAGAGTCCATAGACTGTGGCTCTTTAATTTGTCCGAAATTCTACTCTATTGGCTGTTTAATAATATTGGAATCATGGCAAATAAGTTTTAATGTGATCCCGACCGAGCAGCAGTGAAAGCGCTCTTTATTGACGGATCAAGTATAACAATAAGTTAATAGTGAGCTAAATTGTAATGTTCACACAGTTTTCAGTGCCTGCTAATGCATTAGGTGTGTCTAGATAAAGTAGTCATTGCAATTTCTTCCCTAGTACAATCTATGTAAATGCTGACTGCTGGCATCAAAGTAATGCACAATGTAATTGCACTATTTTTTGCTAGCACTACGAGTTCGGCGAAACAATGGACGAAATTGGAGATCATAAACGGTAATTCACGGAGGCGTTGACTGACCTGGTTTATACCATCTCGAAAATAGTCACTTAGTACTCGTCAAATATCCTGAGTGTGGTGTGCTGAAGTTTTATCAGGTGCGTCAGGATGCACAACTTATTACCCAGATTGAACTGAAGAGGAAAGCGAAACCGACGTCAAGGATGCAGATCACATTTTCATGATTACTAATTATGTTTGCTCGCCGGAATGCAAATGTAAAACAGTTTTCCGTTGATTGAACAAAAAAATATATTTCATGGGACCTGGATTTATCCCAGATTTATTCTATTTTGCATCCCGTAATAAGTGATGCTTCCGAAAAGCTGAAATACGATTATGAAGGTACAAATGGTTTTAGCTTAATGACTGAGGTTGACCTGACTATGTAAATATTTCACCATGGAGATGAAAGGCTTTTCCACTGCTTGATAACGATTTTGTAAGATAAAATCAACATTTAACAATCTGTAAATTAAGTTTTTTATGAACCTTCTTTTTACTTGTTTACCAGCTTCTTGTGCAGGAAAGACTCACATTATTAGCCCAACCAAAAAGTCCAAGCTTCTGCTAAAAAGTATCTCTAGAAAAAAACTTAGGCCAAATTTATTACTTTTAGGTCTGTAAGGAAGGGTACATTCATTTTATTGTAGGGAATAACAAAAGTCTCAAGGAAGCAGTAAAAGATAATGATATCTTAAAAGAACCATTTCGAGCTCCATGGTCAAACCTACTCTCAAACTCCTCGTGGTGACCACCGGTAATCCCAGGGTCAACTCTCGGAGCAAATGAGAGGGGCGGCCAGATAGGACTAATCACTCACCGGACGTATAAGATTAGATTATGCAGCAGAAGTCCAACCTTGTACAGCCTGATAAACGAGACACGTCGTAAATACCTGGATTCGTGGTCTCAAACTGGACTGGGAAACTGCGTGCATGTATTAATGAATAGAATCTCCATCAGAAAATTGAACGGACTTCTGGAAGAGGTATGAAGAATGTCTGCCTTAACATTATTGAGGACGGACGGGATGTCACCACGAAGTTGAGCTGCTACCTCTACGATGAAACCATGCCAGAGAAGTCACCAGAGGACCGAACACGTCGTTAAAAGCTTTTACTGTCCTCTGTGTTATCTGTTGTGCGCTGCTTGTTGTAAAAGCTACTTGTACTTCTATTGCACCCACAATAAGACCCTAATGAGTGAGGTGTAAATAAATAAATAAGTAATCGCTCCAGGCTGTAAGAAGTTGTACTTCTGCTCAAATAATCTAATTTTACACAACCGGAGGGTGATTAGTCCTAACCGGCCGCCCCTCTCATTGCCCCCCACAGTTCCCATTGAGGTTACCGGTGGTCACCACGAGGAGGTAGAGAGTAGGTTTGACCACCAACACGCCAAGATACGTCATTTTGCGCACCCTTAGGGCTGCAAGCGCCACCTTTGCCGAGAATGCATTTGAGCATGTGGCAGACAAAATAAGAGTATTCGGAGCTGCGTCGGCTGCCAAAATTGACAGAAATCGGACAAACTCGAAAAAAGATGAGATACATCATTTCACGCACTCATAGTGCTGGAAGCGCCATCTTCGCTGCAAAAAGGAAATCTAAAGGTTTGTTCAAAATTTTTCTGAATTTGAATTTTTCAGAAAAAATAAGCCGAAGAAAAATGTATGCAAAACATGGCTGCTCTTGTGGGCTGAAGAATCTTATCATTCCGAAGTTTGGACGAGAGTCAAGGAAGAACCCACATGTGACCGATATGAAGACTCTCAATGCGATGGCCTTTATGACAAACAGAATGCCTTGAGCAGACGCTCATGATACAAGTAGTCAAACTTCGTCTAAGTCTCTGGCTTTTGCTAGTGACAGTGTGTACTGATTTGCAACTTGTTATAATGTGAAGGTCAGTTTGTTTTTTGACTCAAATGCATGAGGCAGCCAATGTAAAGTAGGCTTGAAATTGGGGATGCTTGATATTACGGCAAGTAGAAAAACGAAATAATGGCATGGGAAGAGGGCACAAGAATAAACTAATGGAAGGAAAGGAAAGCTGAAAGGGCAAGACTTCAGCAGAATCCCTTAAAATTTATCCTGACACAGTTTTTTTACTCCCAAGTGCTATCAAATTACACATGTCATTACAGATTATGTGCTCAAAAGTGGAAACGCTCCAGACTATCATGGATTGACATCAGTTAGTAATTTCTTTTATGCTTGTTGGAGATATCTGCATGCACATCATAATTCTCTAAGGATTTACATTCGTTAAACCACAAGTGGAATTGATGTACTGAATCTGTAGCAAGATTGCCAATTTTTCCCATTAAATATAATGTGGTGTCAAAACTCTCACAGTAAGTTATTTTTGTACAAACCTACGCCATTTAAAGCCACTAAATAACTTTTTTTATAATAAAAAAACGACGAAAAGTAAAAAAAATGCCTGTTTATTGTGGTGTTTTTTTAATTCGTGAAGGTCTGTTGATGATGCTTAAAAAAAATTTCATGAACTAAATGTCATTGTGTGATTTGGGCCTAATTTAGTAGCTTTAATTGTATTTTTAAAGTGCACAAAAGCAACATCGAATTCATGTCTGATTTGATACTGCAAAAAAATTAGACGTATTTGTTACTAAAATCAGACAGAATGATTTGGACCATTTCTAAGAAATTCCCTTCTTTTCAAGCATTAATAGCCCCTACATCAAGTGGATTTTTGACTGTTGCAAATAACATCCAAGGGCTTTATAATTATGCCTAGGGTGTAACTGGTACAAGGGATAGGCTTTTAAGTCTTCGTGGCATACTTGTCTGTAATTTGCAGTTACCTATGCCATGAGATCAGAAACATAAACTAAAAAAGCGTAAGCTGTTTGTGGTTTCTGACACTGGATCTACAAATAGGCGGCAATTGAATACTCACTGAAACATCGATGTGAAGACTGAACCTACCATCATCAAAGGACCTGACGAATTTTGTTGCTGAGTTGGTTATCGGGTAATATGTTATAGTTAAATTACTGCTTACTAAAGCCACAATCTTAGATTACATAGTATTTGAAAGCTGACGGTACATAAATACTACTGATTTCATAACCATATAAAGGTAATAGTGCTGCTGTTTCTACCTCCACTGTTGTTTATGAGGAAAATTTTGCTATTAGTATGCAAAAACAGACCAAAAAGTTCATAAAAGGTTTTTCAAAAGAATATAATACCTTTATATATAGGGCGTTTTAATTGCTGATCATTTTCAAATCTCATGCTATGGGTAAATGTATATTAGAGGGATCTTTTCAAACATCTCCTTCAGCAGTTACTTTGACAGCTTATTGTAGTAGCTTGTCCTTTTTGGTAAATAAATAAAAAAACCAATTAAAATGAAAAAAAATATTAAGCAGATACATAAAGAGAGTGGTTTAAGAGCGGAAGAACTAATAGAGTGAGAATTAGTCACTAAAACGCGCAATTTTTTTCTTTCCAAGTTCACTTTATCCACCATTTTTCCTCGATTCATGCCATTCCATCCACTATCCAGAAATTCGATGGAAGCTCCACAAATCGACTGCACCTGGTCAGCGAACTTGTCCCTTTTCAACGTCGTCTTCGGCTCAGTAGACCGCAGTCGAGTTTGCAAAGCAGTGGACTCCTTAAGAGATACCCTCTTGACTTTACCTCTTACTTAAAATTAAGTCCGATGTTACTGTTCAGGTAATCACCAGAATGGTTTTATCCAGTGACTGATTGTCAAAAAACGACTGCTCTTTCAATTTTGTACAGTGACTTCGTCACCTGCTGGCTGTCATACGCTACAGAAGAAATTGAGATAAAAGACTAGGTTTGAATGGGTTTTTGGTTAGACAAAAGTTGCTGCTTATCTGCTAAGTTACTCTTGTTGCTAAACAACGATGGCTGTGGCTTTGATGAGATGAAGTAATATTGGCTTGATAATGGCCAACTCGGCACCAAAACCCTTTAGACATTGAACCTCTTTTTAGGTCCTGACAATTCATTCTTGGAGTTTTGCATTCATTTTACCATTCAACTGATAAAAGGTTATGACCAGAAAAAAGGGGCTCAAAATGATGTCTAGTCTTTGTTGCCATGATCCATTTTTTGATTCACATCTTTGATCCGTGGCTCATGTTCAATTTATATTTTCCTCTGCCTCTTTCTCGGACGCATTCAAAGCATTGCTTAGTAATTTCAAGATCATTCGGGCTTCCTGAACGGCGACACTGGCATATGATGACTTGTTCAGGTCTCTCATTAGCATGCGATCCCCGTTAACTTAGGAACTTGATGCTACCCCTCAAAACTGCGAGATTCTGAGGTCTTTGAATTTAGCAAATCAGGAGTTCTTCTGATCGTTTTGCATTTATTATGAAAATTTAATAAACTTGGACATGGCACATGATTTAATGAAACTCAGAAAAGAAGACCATGGCCCAGCGGAGTTTCGGTTCTTCAATTATTCCTCAGTTGGCCAAAAAAACAATTGAAGAACATAACGTTACTAAATTATTAACCAAAATAGACTTTTCGCTGTTAGTTATTCACGTCCTGTATTCTGAGTTTAGGGTGGCGAATATTTAAGGTTAAATGCTGTAACATTGTTGTATCTAGCCCCAAGTTCTGCTTTTACTTGTAAGGTGGACATCGCCAAGTTTTATCCCTCCATTCTCGCTTTCACTTAGGAATATACGTGGACTTGACTCCTGGGGGAAGGTCAAATAAGACGGACAGTCCCATATTTTTAGCCAGTAGCCGATTGTGATCTTCATTCTTAAAACTCTATCTCACTACTTAGATGCATATCGGAGATAATCGGTATGAAATTTATCTATCAGCTATGTATGCAAAAGGGACTGACTTACCTTGCCTCCGCTGGTAGTTGATGGACGACGATAGGGTTGATATTTCTGCCACTGGCAGTTGATGTAAAACATAACAGCTGATTTCACTTGATATACCGAAAGTCAAACCCAAGATGTGAAAACAGGAGAAACTTGTGTCTGGATCGTAATATTGCCTCGCGGACATTTTATCAAAATACATAATTGGAAACACATCTTTAATGAAACCACCATACTCTATATTCCATTCCCGCTCTCCACATTGCAGTTTTTACGCTGCTATCAATACCTGGCTTGGAGTTAATCGCGGATTAGACTGGCTAGATCTTTATCGCTTTGGCATAAAAACTTATAATTGGCATGTAAATGTAACCATTTGGCCGGCTCTGGAGTAGCAATCTTCTTATTACTTATAGCCTAAAGTTAATGATCATACTTGTCACTTATTGTCGTTTTTAACTGCAGAATTACATTTCGGATGAGTTAATTCCAAATGAATCCCATAAAAGTGAATAGTGTCTTTTGTAATGTAATCAGCCATGATGTCAAGGCTCTTCCCTTTCAGTAGGCGATGAGAATTTAAATTTGCTTACCCATTAATGCCTTTGTAATTCAATAGAATACGGAATAACTCATATTCCATGAAGGGTTAGAAAATAAACTGGCCTTGTTTCCTATTGCTATCTCAACGTTAAATGATCAACTACTATGAGGTTCTTGGAGAAGAAATACCTTATACTCACAAATTTTGGATTTCTGAGCCTTGATAGTTCTGAAATTGAAATTAAATACACTGTAAACATCTCAGGCTTTCGGTTTGTATCTAAATATCCAAAGATCTGCTCCAAATTATAGCACTGTAAAGTAAGGAGGAGACAAAATATTTAAATTTTAAGTCCTCACTGCCATAAACTTGAAATGCAATGGTAGAATAGTAGTTGGTTATTGCATTCAATGGATAAATAATTTTAAACTAAAATGGGGATTGTATCAAAGTCCACATTGCGTTATTGGACAACGTCGTTTCAAGTGAAAATTTCCTTAACTTTAGAAAATAGGCATTTAATGACTTCATCCAGAGAGAGAGCAGATGTGAATTTGGAGAGGGTTAAATAGGAGTCAAAACGAGGGATTGAACTCTTGACTGTATCTTGAAATTAGTTGCAGTACTAGGAGGAGAGAAAGAGGGGCAGGCGCTGAAAGCAAGTTACTTTCCAGAGCAAACTCAGGGCTTGTGGCTTACATCTCGGTCAGTTAAGGAACATGGGTACTGTATGCATGCATGACCAAGTCTGCGTTCATCAGGGAGAGATTTTAGGAGTATGCGTACGTATAACTTTAAAGCACAGCCATCGGAGAAGGCTTCCGCCATGGAATCCTACTTTCATATAATTTTTGCAGATATTTCGAAAATGCGATCTCCATATGTGTCTTGATTCCTTTTAGGTTCCTTCGGAAAATCACAATCTCGATTGGAATAAATGCAGATTAAAAGTGATATTGACGTTTCTAAAATACAAAAGAACATTGCTGAAAATGAAAGTCCAGATTCAGAAAGATTCAAGAGCATATTTGGCAGTAAATGAAGTAAAACTTATTTCAATTTGTATTTGAATTCAATTACAAGTGCTGCGAATTTAACGTTCTCTATCACTAATTTCGGAAACAATTCACGCGAACATAAGCACGACGGCGTAGAGCCGGCTGATTTAGATTTCGAATGATTCATGTCCCTGAGCTAATGACTCGACGTGGCACATTTCGCAAAAGAAGCGCTTTAAAATGGCCCGGTGAAATGCAGGTTATTCCCTATGAAAATTAGCGCTTGGATTTTATGGGTCTGCGAAGCAGCACATTACCATATGACCTTCAAACTTATCGTCTTCAATCTCGAATCCTATTCGTTTGTGGATATAGTTGGCAATCACTAAGGTGAAATACGCCCTCGGTTGAATATATACCAACCTGAGCTAGATAGGCTTTTTGCGCATTTAGGTGAGAATTCTGCAAACAAATAGTAGTATTGATGCTTACTTTCGGAAAAATTTTCGTCAGCTGTTCTCTGCAGTGCCAGTTTCAGCTGATTCGGTGTAAGATGAGAGTACAGACTCTAATTTCTCATCGTTTGCGGCTAAACTAGCTTCGAATTGGGAGCAGAGGGTACTGATACTGCTGGCAGCGCCATCTCCAATGGCCTCTGAATCAACGAAGGACCATTGACTGCTCTCGTCATTTACGTTGGCTAGCGGAGCTATTGTATCGCTTAGCCTCTCATCGGGCTTCGAATCACTGCCTCCTCTGATGGTACCATCAGAAGACTGTTGTTTTACATTTGAGACTGGAGATGGCCGAAGTCGAGAGGTGGAATTTCGGGACCCTAAACCGTCTAGCAAGGGTGCTTGAAGCTGTTCGCACAACCGTTTGAATCGTCTTGTCGGACCTTGGAAACAAGATTGAAGATCTGTCCTCATATTACTTTGAATTTTAGACAAAACATAATTATCTATCAATTCATCTAATAGTGCAGGCATTTTTAAGGACGAAAAGCCATGTCGAGGGAAGATTGGGGCTAACATGTTGGCAAAAAACCAAATGTATAATTGAAGCAGAGGGGAATTTGTATCGAATCAACACATTCATACCGGAGAGTAGTTGAAAGCTAACGGCGTAGAGTTCTCGGTCCATAATGACATCCGATGGACCTTCGTTGGAGATAGCCGCTTGGCCGGTAGAGGCACGGACAATATCAATTTGAATCTTCACTGGCCGAGCCAGGAGACTAGAACCGCTACCTGCTCGACGGTATTCCACCCGGAAACATGACGGTGAAATAATCGTGTGCACCACCCCAGGAGTGGAGAGCAGAACCTGGAAATTTAGAGTGAATATGTCGAGTTTAAGTAAGCAACGGGTGTTTTTGTTCTTTTATGATTCCCTTTGTTTTGGATAAAGGATTTCACGATTTTTATGTAAGAGACTTGAATTAGCTGAGACGCCACTGCGCAGTTAAAGCCAGGCAACAGCCTAGACAAATCCGAGGCTCTAATCTTTGTAGCTTTCTCTTATTAATCATAAGTTTAGATTTCCCCTCATAAGGTGGCACTTCTCTGTGTCCCGGTATGTTAAAAGAATTCGTTCCTTTTTGCCGAATCTAAGGTTTTTAAAAAAAATAAAAGAGAAAAACAGCTTGAGACCGTTTTAGGATGGAACTGAAATGGAGCCCTAATTGTCAGGATAATAGCCAATTAGTTAGATCTTAATGATCAGTAAATATAGATCTGAATATTGATATTTGGGAAGGGAAGTCTGTGGAACTAAAGGATTTGAATTGTTGATATGGCCTCTGAGATTTTCTCCCGCCTGAGTTCAGCATCATGTGACTTGACCTTGCTCATCAAAGCATTAGTTGGTCATGCTTTATCTTTTACATTCGGCTTTAGAAATCTCGTTCAGCTCTGTTGGAGCTCATCTGGGATCAAATGGGGAAGGCCAGGGTTCTGGTTCCGGGATATTTATAGATTGAAGATGGCAGTCTGAAATAAGTGGTTTTAAGTGCCTTTCTCTGTTAGTGGACATTAGCATGAACCCATTCTTAAATTTTGCTTTTCTCGATCATATTCATTTGAGGTGTGGTAGCAAAGACGAAATATTCTTGATTGTACTTTTCAGCCGGAATTTAGTGGGCCTGCCGCCAACTTCTCATAGTCTTCTCCTGAGTTCATCAGAGGACTCTATGGAAGCGTTGATTTAAGAGAGCTAGATGGGGCGTCGAAAGCCACCCAGAAGCCAAAATGTCATTTTAAGACATTTCTGCGGGATTTTCAAATCGACCTTTGTGCAGACTTCTTACTAACCGAGATTTTGCAAGTATCGTATGTTCACTGTGTCCTATTTCCCAACTTTTACCAACAATAGTGACCTTAAACTCTCTATGAATTTCCTTCAGTATAATTTAGGTGCTATATTAAACTTAAAAGTTCCTTTTCTGCTTAAATAATGCCATTTAGAACCCTAAGCATCCTACGGATTTTAAGATGGAACCTTTTAAAACATTTATAACGACTTCGGATTATTGACTTCAAAAATTTTTATTTCCTCGAACAAAATGTAGGATCTCGGACAATTGCCCTGATTCCTTCAAAAACCTGAACATTTATGCAGGCTCAAATCAAGCTCTGTAGCGGGAAAATGAAATTAAATGGTCTGAGATTACTGCTTGAAGAAGACAGCAAGATCATGAACTTGAAAAAACTTCGATTCGGATAAATGACGCTAACCATTTAATCCTTTGAGACGGTCATCCACGAATGAAATGTTTGTTGTTGATTTCGAAAATACATGGCGCAGCTGGGAATTTCAGTTTATTATCCAGCGCTTGCTTAAAAATTTCGTTGTCATTTTCCGTTTCAACAGAAGCAGTAGACACCATTGGAGTTGAATACGTTTTTTTACTTAATAAAGCGCATTTCCATTAACCATTCCATGTAGGGTGTCCAAAGAGTCTTTCGGGTCACGAATTCATTTTAAAAGCTCAGACGACTGAATATCTAGTGTAGTCTGATGCAAACAAACACTTCAGTGAGGAAGAATATTTTTAAGTAGCACAGCTGAATTCTACGAAGCATTTTACATCTATCAATGAAAGTGGAATGCAAAGTACTGACATTAAAATCATGACAAAAGCAGACGTCAAATAAGAACAGGTCTGAAGCTATCTTAAATTGTGTAGCCCATTTAGGATAGAAGGATGAAGATTGGCTCTAGTTACGAGATAATTATCACCATCATCTTTGGTATCATCGATGTGAATTTAATTTGAATACTGCTGGATAAAGTGGACCTGATCCGATTTCAAGTCCGAAAAACTGGATGTTTTCCATTTCATTTGGCATCATTCCTTATTTCCACTTTCAACTGCTACGAGCTATCCTCAAATTTTGGCTTTGCACTGATGGCATAAAATGTAAAGTAAACATTTGGAAAGTGACCCCCCATACTACACTCCAATATTAATATGTATGTGTATGCACGTATGTATGTATGTAGGTATATATATTATGTAACTTGTGACAAATTGATCTAAAAACTTAATATTTAACCATGGCGAACTCTTGATTTATTTTCCACCTAATTCTCATCATCCTTCACAAGTTACCAAGCTCCTTATCTAGGCCCATTCGGGATGTCAAACTTTTGGTTTAACGTTATGTAACCTTTCGAAGCGGAGCCAAGTTTGAATGAATGATTTAAATTTAGGTAAATCTCATTAACGTACAACATGCGCAGCTTATACAAAAATATCTACTCTCTTGAATAACCACAGAAGAGGGAATTTATAAACAAACTTTAGGGTTTACTGAATTTCCTTTAAATATGATTAAAATGTCGTCATAGTTAATTTAATTCATGACGACTTCATAGTAGAGACCTTCCATTTGCGAATGATGCATATCTGCGTTAGGGCACAATTGGCGATGGAAAATTACTTCTAAAATTTAGTTCACTTTACGTTTCTATAAACAAATGGATGATTTCATCAAAATTGTATTGGAAAATACCGTAACTACACCACACATGAAGTCGAATTTCCCAATTATTTGAGGTTCAGATCTAATAGTGTTTCTCTATGACCTGGCTGTCTGTAGACCTGATCTGAACAACCATCGGCACTAGTTGTGTCAATCTATATATGAGAGACCCTCTTTTAAACTTGAAGATCTTAACAAGATTAGACCGACGCTCTCGTTAAGACAGGCCTAGAAAGTTAGCTATTTAAAACTCATTCAAGAGAACAGTCGCGTTCAAGCCCTACGTGAAGCGTTTCCAAGGATGTGTTTTTAAGTTAATACCATTTGGTGATTTAAATGAATTCTCAAAGCAGTGTCAATATCATTATTTTCCTAACAAGATGCCTAAATTAAACCTGTTGCAGTACCTTCGATTAGCCATTCTAACACAGAGTTGGCTAGCTTAGTGAGCACTGTCCTCTGGATATTTTAAGAGTAGAAAAGGCTTGCCTAGCCATGAATTCCATAGCGGAACAATACGATTTTATGAAGGAAACATTTCATTCCTGCCTTTTAAATAAGAAAAATTAAACAATGTACCTAAGTACAGCAAAAGATGCATTTATCTTAGGCTGAATCTTTGTGTTTTCCTATTAATTTTATAAGTACCAGTGCTAGGTACCTAGACATGCTCCAGAGAGACGCGATATTTTAGCGGCGGAATTTAGAATTTTGAATAGCCATAACAACTGCTTTTCATCACAGATATTTTCGAATCAACTCTAACCTCATGATCTTTCAGTGTGACTGACTAGAACTTCAGAGGCTAATAAGTAAGTCAGCTTACTGGTTCTTAATTCATTAGGTTCTCGAAAGTCAGCGAACACAAATTTTAACTGTATTTAAAGAGACGCTCGGAGCAAATCCGTGGAGTTCAGGGTTCGCCAACTTTAGTGTATTCAATCTTTCTTCAACCCTACTCTGGTAGCATTCGCTTACGAACTCTTCCATTTTTAGATACATTGGGCGACTAATATAGTTTTCATTGTGCATTTTGTTTAAAATACCCTCAAATGAATCAGCTGGGATCTTCGAATGGACAGTTCAAATGTTCATTACTGTGACATTCAATTTTACTGGAAATTATTTGGACCTATGATGATGCCGGAAAATAGCTATACTGTTTTGTTGAATTTCATAGAGTCTTCGAGAAAAAGATCTTCTCATATCGACCATACATGAAAAGTTGTATAATATCCCTTTCCAGATGCTTCGCTTAATTCTTGCGCCTGACGGAAATCTCACTTGATCTGAAGGAACCAGAAAGAGAGAAACTCCTGCTTATTCGATTAACTGAGCTTGTCGTGTCAGTAGAATTTTGATTAAGAAATTAAATACTTATTTTAAATAGGCTTATGTTTTTTATTTGTCAAAAAAGATCTGGGTCGATTTTTTGAATATACAGTTTTACCTCGCATTTTGGAGTTCAACAGAAGGGCCCTAAAAGCAATATTTTAAGTGATTTATTAAAATCCCGGAGCGAAACGAATTTTCTTTTTTTAAAATGTATTTTGTTAGTATTGATAACTTTCAAAAAACAGCATTTCCTACTATCTTTCAATAATTAAGTAATATATTCTAGGATTTGGAAATAAGTAGATTTTAAGCAAACTTTTCGGTAATTAAATTTTAGGGGAAGTGTGGAGTAACATACCTGAGTTATTTCCGACTTAACTCGATTGAATGGACGTCCCTTCACCATAGCGACATGATTCGTTTCCTCAGGAAATAGAGCATACTCCCTCATGTGAACGCTAGTTTGCACGGCTGAAGTGATGGGAAGTGGAATGTTTGACTTCTGACCAGATCCAATGGGTTTTCTTGTCGACACAACTGTTTTGTTGAGACGAATCTGTTGAGTTGCGACGGGACGAGGGGTACTTCGTGTTGGTGAGAGCGGGGTAGAAGGATGCTTGACTGTGATGGACTGTGGAGAGGCAGTTGGGGTCTTCTGGCCTCCAAGAAAAACGTGGCGACCTGTGCTTGGTGTTTCGGGTACCTTGAGGCCACTTACTCTTCCATTGTTACTTCCATTTCTATTGTGACCTGTTTTGGAACTTCCGTTATGTAAGCTGAGTGGCAGGAAGCCATCAAACCAGGACTTGTTACTGAGCCTGAAAGAAGATTAAAAGAAATTTTACATAATCATTTTGATTCTGTAGTTCCATAAAATGGCAATCATAGTAAAAAGTTGTGGGTTTCATTTAGGCTTAACAGCTATTCAGTTATTGAATGTGCAATTATTTTGAAATGATAAAATTCACAGTTTTCAAAATCAACGTTTTTCAGAATGAATGACACTAAACCAGTTCATAAGGCCCTACATAAGAACAATGACCTTTATAATAAACTTTTTAGATATTAAAATGCCCTAAATTCGTAGTTTCAATTTTATGTGCAAAAGCATCGAAATTCATCTTCTCAAGTTCATTATCTTTAGGTGATTATAGAGATATAATTCCACCAACATTCTACCAGCAAACTCAGAAATTAAAGTAACCAAAGTAACTTTGATTATGTTTATATTAAATTTTCAAATGGGATAGTGCAGCTCTTGATCGAAAATCCCTGTAACGAAATGATACTTGCCAAATTAATGTTTCTGTTATCACTCTGGGAAGTTGTTGATAAGAGAGGGCTTAAATGTCAGTCATTAGGTAATAGCCAATAGATCAAAAATAGCACTGCTCTTGGTTCATCTAAAACTTTTGACAAATTTATGGAAACTCGACTGGAAATGACATGGTAGGAAGAATATTTTATGTTTACCAATGAATGAAATTGTGGTAGCGATTCATGCGTGTATCACCGGAAAACCAGTTCAAAAAAGTAAAATGGCCTGGATAATGGAGCCTGGTTTCATACTGTCAATTTTAGAAACAAAATCACAAGATAAACATAAAGAAACACTTATTTGAGGAAAAATCTAGCTGTTGCTTGCATTCAAGTAGACGTAGAAAGAAAACAAATTTTATTATATTACTGAATTCGCTCTTTCAAAATAATTAATCACAGAAATCTCAATTTATTATCCGTATTAAAAAGCACTGGTCTAAGAAGTTAATTGACGAAAAGAATTGGAATTATAATGATAAACAATAAATTTGAAATTAATAATCTGTATTAAGTCAAATCCTGGTATTAATTGGGCATGAAAATTTCCATAAGTAGAGATTATCACTGAATAAAATTTCCCAAAATTTTAGCTAAAAACTCGTTGCTTTTTAACTTACAATGGAGAGACCTCTGTAGTTGCATTCGATCCACGTCGGGAGGAACTCTTTGTTGACATTCTGGAGTTATATTCAGTGGGACTTTCAGGTGGAGTATGTGGTACAACCACCTTCTTTCGGTGAAACCTTGGCGAACCTAAAAAGTTGATGCGAAGGTTGTTTAGTCGAGCTCGCCAATGGTTTGGTGATAAAGGTGACGTGGGTACTGCGGCAGAGGCAGAAGCATTTGTTGCTTTAGTTGTTTCCGTGGACTTGCCAAAGGATTCGCTTGATCGAACTCCGTTTGCATTTTCTTTTGAACTTCTACTGGAAGTTGATTTCTGCAACACAACATATTTATATGAGCATGGTGTTTAGCAGTCGAGGATTACAGCACAAGAGGTTCTTACGAGTCCGTGAGTAGCTAGCGAAATACTAGAAGCTGGTAAAATTCAAACTTAGGCACCTCCGATTTGCATCTGGTGATTCAGATAAAATCTGCCCTAACTCACTCTAAGTTATTGCGATATGGTCACAGAGTTGATAAACTTTACCTTCCATTCACAGTATACTCCGATATCAATCTTTGAAATGTGACGGCAATAAGAACCTGGGTCATTTTAACGACATCATCGTCAGACCGGCTAACCGCAAGTGCTGCGACTGATCGACGAATTTAAGTTCATCCGATAAACAGTATGATCGAGGAATTGCAAAATTCAGTGTAACTCCTTAGTGGAATTTTTGATGTAGATATCGGAGAACGGCATTTTTTGAAATAGTGACTCGAAAGGAGACTGCTTACTAGAAGCGGCTCCTGTGGAGAGGGTTGACTGAGAAGCCTGTCGTAACGGGATCCGGAAAGGATAACTCGCTTTTTTATCGTTAATGCACCTAAAGGTTCAACGGATCAAAACTCATACCGCTTAATGAACTTCCATCAAGTCATTCATTCGTAGACCGCTATCAAATCACTTATAGGGTGTCAATGTTTTTCAAATTCTCACCATCCTATTATCTCGGAGGAATATGTAAATACCACAACACGACGTTACTATACACAATGAACAAAGTCATCGTAACTATTTAAAATGGCTATGGATTCAAAGAACAACAAATTCAACTATTGATCAGTAGAATCCTCCCCATACCAATCAACCATACTCGTTTACGATCGTAATTCAACTAGATTATCTTCCTTGCTTACAAATAGAAGTACTTTCGGGTCATATCATTTTCTGCGAATTGACGTTCCGCAATAACTGTTTCTTTCTAAAACGCATTTTTTTTTGAAAAGTCGCAAACAAGTTTCCATATTTCCACGATTCTGGAGGCATACATCACTGAGATGAAATAAATTCTCAAAAATTGACGTTGCAAAAACATTCTACCTCGTCCTTTGTCAAGAACATATTCAAGTTATTGCTACATTCCAAAAAAGTTACTTGAATGAGGTATTATTATGCTGCCTATTCATCCCTGCAAACGCCTCTCATATCTGATATTGGACAGCCTCAAATAACTCAGGTGAAGTTCAACAGTTAAAAGTTTCTACTGTCCCAGTTAATAGAGCTGAGTTGATCATAACGTCCCCTACAATTTTTGTGCTGGATTTATTATATGCAAGTATTATTTAAGTTATTTTCTATGTAAGTTTACTCCCACAATGAAAATATAAAAATCCAATTGGGTCTGGTTGAACTCACGTGATCAGTCAAATTGTTTTGCTTACAGTCCTAGTTGCTGATGGAATAGCCGTCAAAAAGCGTTTCCCAAAATAAATTGAACGTACTGTGTCACAGATTTCGTTACAATTTAACGCATGAATTCCCTTAATTTTGTAGAGTAAGTTCTATATTTAGCTCACCATTGGAATCGGTTCTAATGGAAGTCTAGTGGACAATGGGTTGCAGTAAAACGATGGCGATACATCAAAACACAGCAAGTGAAACGAACCAGGGCTATTAATATAAGCGTCAGGAAAAGAGGTTTTCCGGTCGAGAACAGTTCTCGTTGGATAGGGAGAATTCCTTCAAGACTCAGAGCACCATGCATTGATTAAGTGTACCTATGAATTATTAGATTGTACTGTTTTCACCAGAAAATTTTGAACTGCTTTGGGTCCAAATTATTACACGAAATGCAAAGGTGGTAATTTGACCTAGTATTTTTCTAACAGAATCAAGATTGAGCAAAGGCATAATGAGCAATTTCAGTTACCTTTTGTTCAATATCTTTAATGTCCTTTCGTTTTGTTGTTGAGTCTTTGTTGCCTTCAGAGATTGCTGCTGGCCGAGGAATGAGTGAGGGACTTTGAGAACTAGAAATGTTTCGTGGACCAGCATCTTCGGCAGAAATAGAAGTAGGTGAATTAAGTGCTTGGTTGAGACTTCTTATATCTGCGGACGGGACACAGAGATCAGTGGGCGTTCGCAGCGCGGTATGGCGTATTTGTGAAAGTCGAGGTGGTGAGAGAATCTGACCCTGATAGATATTTGGATGCTTTCGTACAATCTGTGGAGCTTCTGCCCGATTCCGCGTCGGTGAGGAGATAATATGCTTTCTAAAATGATCTGTGATCTCTTCGATTGGACTGCAAGCTTCGTAACCACTCATGCGATAGTGACTTAGAATGTGGCCAATTGGAGAACTGATTGGACTAATAGAGGTGCTAGATCTGGTGTCCAGGTTAACACTTGCAGATTGTTTGCGCCTGAAAATAAAGAAAATCACTAAATCAGAGGTCATTCTTCAATACAAAGCCATAATAGAATGAGATGGAGTATGCCTTGGTTTAAATCCGTATGATATCGGTTTTAAGCACAGCGCCATGACAATGCACTTTGTGTTTGCTACCTCCATCATCCCAATGAAGACTATTCAACAGTACTTCAAGTCTCCAATTCAAAGGCATATTCTGCATTGTAATATTGATACGAGACTTTTGATACCTAAGTAGGAACTATTTTGATATAATCCTGTTAGCTTTACTTGATATTTAAAAATGAAAAGCAGGCTGTTATTTTTTATTTAATACCAGAATTTCATTGTAATTTAACTGAAGGCGTGAAAATTTCTTGTCGATTAAGCCATCTGAGCTGCTGGCTAGAACCAACATCGACACCGAATTAAGACAGCCTGGCTGACAAAGTACCTATCTAAAGATAGAAATGCAAGGTAGCGGAAGAGACTATTTATTGCTAGAGCAATAAAGACTTAGACAAAACCACAGGAGGCGCAAACTAAATAAAATTAATACACTTGATCGGTCTCTACTCTAGGATGGTCTATGCTGAAATTCCAGACTTAGTTCTCTTATAGTAATGTCTTACTTGTCGACCAATGAAATTTAGATTGAACTAGAAAATGAACTTGGAATAAATTCACTGTTTTCTTCCTTGAAAGGTAGTTGGTAAAGACTTCAGGAAAATAGACTGGCATGACCAAGAGGAAATTGGATGGAAAGTTAGGCGTCCGAAAATAGATCCAAGTGAGGTCATACGCGGTGCTACAAATAAAACTCCTTAATCAAGGAACTTTCAGCCAGTCAAAAAAATATTTGATGTTAAAATCAGAGCCGCAAAACACATTCCATGTGCGAGAAAAAGGGTCGCATTTACTCATTTCTTTCATTTTGTTACCCTTGAATTCTTCTTAAAGTTTTCTTTGATGATTTCAATGAAGGAAAATCGTGGGTTACATCAACCTGCAATCGGTACCCATATCATTGGACCCATGGGTAGCGCGGGTCGGAACCGTTCAGTGGTATGCACGCTGTTAAAGACGAATTAACCTTATTGGCCAGTGGGTGACACAGGAATTCAAATTCGACTTAGAAGCGGTAATGTTGTTCGTCCAAAGGTAATGTGCATTTAATATGATGCAATAAACATACGAGAACTCATAACTTTTAATATCCTTTCAATTCATTTTAAAAACAACAAACTGAAACAGTTAATCTTTTCTTCATGTGGAAGATATCAGCCATATAGACGATTAGAGCGAACTAAAACACCCTTCCTTATTGTTCATCCTATCTTTTGGGCCAACACCGAGTCTCGAGACTGCATTTCTATTTAAACCGAATAAGAGTTTTGGGTGCCGGCCATGAAAATACTTCCTAATCTGATGTTTTCCGTTTGTGTAATCCTGCTCTGGTTAATCATTCATCCTTCTCAATCATTTATTCTCACTTGTTACAAATGCATTCAACAAACCGATTATTATCCCCATTAATAGGTTAAATGAATTTGTGTCTGGCTTTCCGAATTTCGTCTCGATACCAAACATGGCATTACATCATCGTCGGTACAGAGTTAACAGAAAGTGAATGCGTTGCATTCGAAGCTGCTAACTCAGACTTTGCCGACATGTACTGCTTTAAAGTGCAACTTTGGCTGTCTGAAAATGGCACAGGGTTCATTGTAACTGTGATGTTTTGGCTTATCTTAAAATCACTTTGAAATGTAGGAATCAGAATGATTTGCCACGCTGTTTTTCAGGATCTGAACTTTCGACAAAATTCGCTGAGCATGTTGCAATACTTGATCATGTGATATGCGAAAATTTTATATAAGTATAAAAACCTCAGTCCTGCTTGAAATTTCACTGAGATCCACATTCACAGAAACCTCTTTACTGCCCCTCTGAGAATTTTGAGCCTACAGACAGATCGTTTAAAGGTCTTCATTCAATAGTTCAAGTGGATGAAAGAAAGTGCATTGTCATCTCAAAACAGCTTTTAGAAAAATCTCTCACAAATTTCAGTAACTTAATGCAAGCAAGACTCACAGTTTTTGAACTGCTAATCCTCGTCTTCCTGCCAAGGGTGAACCTTCACTGAGATCGCCAAGCGAAAGTCGTACTGTTCCGTTGAGTCCGATTCGAAGACTATCGATCCTTTTCCGTGGAGGGTCTGAATTGAGCAGAATTTGATAGTTCTAATATGGAGTCTATTCTTTCACCACAGAAATAGTTATTTGCTTTTTTATTAAAAATTTAAGAAAATGTATTCACATAAGCAAAATAAACTCAGTATATATTTCAAGCGTGCTTCATGTTACTTTTACTGTCCATCTTATATCTTGAATGCGATGTAAACCAGCTAAGATCATGTTCATGGCGGTACATGCATTCAGGAAATTAATTTTTAAATATTATTTTCTCGCTCACCTTTCACAGGGCACATCCCGACTGGAGAGATTCAGAGGCAGTAAAATGAGGAAAAAATAATTTAGTTGAAAAATTCGAAGCTGAAATATACGCCAATATCCCTACAATGCTAATAAAGCCTCGACTTCAACAAAAATTGATAGTCTAGTTTAGGCTGTTAATCTCTCATATACTGGAATCCCTATTCAAATCGCAGAACGGTAGGCTAGGATGGCTGAATTTGTTCAAGTCGACGAAAAGGAGTAGGGACCGACGTAGATTAATGTAATTTTCGCCCATAAGTGGGTTTATGACAACAGTGAAGAGAGAGATAGGCGGCATAATGAGCTTTAAGAAGTTTGGAGTAACAGCTGTTCTTTTAAGATCTTAAGAGAGGGGATAGAAATTACAAATCGGAGCCAATTGGGACGCCGCCGTTTCAGCCAGAAGCGCTTACACCCATTGCCAGGGCTAGAATGATGCGACGAGTTGGAAAAGCTAGTGTGTTTAGGATGAGTGACTCACCGGACTTCTCACGGTTTAACTCGCGACCGGAGTTGATGGCACTGCTTCCCTCGCCTACTATGAACTGCTCAATTCAAATAGGTGGAACCTTAAAATGGTCCAGCAATGCCAACAAAATTTCACCCATTCATCTCTATGTAATGGTTCATTCTAGCTTCTTTGTACACTATGTTCTTATTTAATTACCATTCTCAACGTTCTTACCGAATTCAACGAGTTAAGCTTAGATTTTGGCAATTGAAGTAGTGTTTTATGCTTACCGTAATGTCCTTTACAACCAACTAAGCGATTTAGAGACTTTAAAGGATTAATCTACTTTACTGAGAAGGGATTTTATTATAAAGATTATTTCATGCCTGATTTCAAAATTATATGCCTCTTTTCAAACTTTAGTAGATACCTTATAAAACCTTCATCTTTAAAGCTGATGACAAAACAGAAAGAATCAGTATTGTCTAGGATGTGCAACACTTCCTTGTTTATTTGAGCACTACCGAATAGCGCATTTCCAAGACGAATGAATGAGTAAGTAATACACGTGGCTCCACATTGGACCTTCAAGTTTGCTGAACGCTTCGCTTGTTTCTCCAAATAAAGAAGAGCTGAGTGAACTCACCAGTACTGCTCCTTGTCCTGATTTCATCTGGATCTTCGTAGCAAGGACTTCGAATTTTCCGGTCAAGAAGAAGGAAGTAGATAACTTTTTCTGTATTATGGCTAAAAAATAAAATGCATTTGCAATAATAATAATGGAAGTCACTAATACATATATTTTCATCGTGGTGAGATGTTTCAAGGCCTCAAATAAAATAGGGTCAGCAAAGTCTTTTGACTCTATAGATATTTTTGGAACCCGTCACCCAGGGTGAAATAGGACTTACCATGAATATTTTTATACCCTCATCACTCGGTCTTTTCGGCCTGTAAGGTCTCTAACATACAAGAGGACCGGAATAGTTTAAGCTGCTAGTTAGTTTTCGATATGAAATGGTTCAGGGTAGGCTCCATTCACCTAAAGCATTTATTTATTACTGCTAAGTTAAACGAAATATAGAGCTGCGTGAAGAGGTCGAAAAGTGAAATACCACACTTTGTTAAAGCTAACGTTTTCAAAAACCAAACCTTCGGTTCTAGAACTATCATCATTTCATAAGATGCATAAGAACAGATAAAAATTTAATTAATTGACTATGGAACTGACGAACCCTGCTTTCAATGATACAAATTTTGTGATCTTGTGCCTGGCAGTGCTTGTATTAAAATTTCCTTAAAGGCTACCATGTCTTACAGTAGATCCATGTATTCCCACTGTTTGGAATAGCTGAATCTGAAGTAAACCTCTGGCTTCCCCTTATGGCCAAGTTGAAATTGAACGACTCGATGGCTCATCATTCATAGCTGCATAACTCGAACTCCCTTAGACATAAAAATCATATTGAAGTTATGTACGATAGTTTTCATTTCCTCTAAAACCTACGCAGGCTCTCATTTTGTTTCCTGCGGAACTGCTTGCGAGTAAACAGCAAAGTTGTTATTTTCCATTTTGATTCCCAAATTAAATCAATTGAATAATTCCTCTTCGTTATATTCGACGATCTAGAAAATATGATCACTATTGAGCATGGAATCCCCGAATAAAATCATTTTATAGAGACTTAGATGATGCAAAGCAATTGAAAAATTGGCTTATATATTGGTCTGAAAAATAAAAATAAATAAATGACTCTCAGTTGGGTAGTTGAGGTCGACGTTTTCGCTGTACCTCGTGGCAAAAAGAGGTCTGATAAACCTAAACTCACCTACTCAGAAAGGCATCAAAAAGGTAGCCTTTTAAATAAGATGGTACTAATGCGTGCTAGTACGTCTAGCCACGCAAAGTCGAAATCTGGCCAAACGTGTAGTGTAGTCTAGTGCTTGAACATCAGAGGTATTAGTAACTTATGCGACTGCTGTAACATCGATGTTACATTAAATCATTCAGAAGTCTCCAGCATCACAGCATTGGAATTCAAGCATTCCGTCTTTTTCATTAATGAACATCAAACCGATTAATTTAATGAGTAAAATTGAGTGGAAGTAGGCAACATTTCAAACAGCGGTCATTGGATGTGCAGTAACTACATTATTTGTTGATTTAAAAACAAGTTGTAAGTCCGCGCACAAGTATGAAATGAAATTGAATCTGTTTGCCTGAAATGAAATGTTGATACACTTGTTCCAGTCTGGTCACCCACCAAATTTCAATTTACTTTTCCTCGAGAAATACAATAACTTGCCCGTTTAATATGGACAAGTAGGTATTTTTGCTGAAATTATTGCCGGTTCTTGGAGGAACTAAGTCCTACAAAACGATAAATTAATTACGCTGAACATAACCCATTACTCGTTCGGGAGAGCAATGAATTCAGCCATTTTTAGTGGCTTGCTGTCCTGGTAGCGGCGTGTGGAATAACTAGCTAAAACAAATGATCGCCAAATCTGTGATGAGAGACGAAATAAGATACCTTGATTCCAGGAGATGTTCCAACCGAGCTTATCGGAGTAGAGTACAGAATATAACCCAATTAAGTGGTCCATTTATCAGGTTTTTGTTGATCACTAAAGCAGTTTGGGCGGGGAGGTTGAACTTTCAATGCTTAAACTCTTGTTCGTTTCCGATGACTTCCCAATTCCCGTCGAGCTTTGGTTGAACTTAATCAAAAACCTCTGGGGTGGAAGATGACACTGGGTCTTAGCTATCATATGAACGCAGATGACAGTTCAAAGTATGATGCCCTAACAAGCCCTGTTTGTTGAATAAAACACCTGGAAAAGGACAATTGAACTGACTGAAATTCTTTGCGTTGGGATCATAGTGATCCCATCCAAAGTGCGGGAGCATTCCCTTATTGTCAGCAGTCAATAGCGTTACTTTCTGCTGTCCTTGCGCATGTTACTTTGAGGTTCACTTTTACAGCTATGAAACCAAGATGGATTGATTGTTCCTTCCGAAGGATTTTTTGAGTCCTGCTTAATTTGTATAAGCCAGAATTTTACAAGCTCCCTCATTTCAAACCCCCTGTTTAATACCATTACTCAAATAGGCGTTGGTATTCTAGGGCTTAATACAACTTTTATGGCCGGCCTAAAACATGACCTTCATTAAATGAAGTTGCAGGATTTTGAGGGGGCATTCCTACTACTAATTGCTTAGTGATAACATTAACAAGTTTGTAATTATGCTCGTCATATAAGAAGATTCAACAATCAAAATGAAGGTTTCTGATAGCGTATACTTTTGGCTTCTAATGCAGTAAATTGCGCAGAACCATTTAAAAGAATTGGATCCTTTAAAACATCGTAAATTTCTCTGCCAGCACCTTAAAGATACGTTTTTTTGAGCTCAATAAACATTTATTTTTTTCACAAACATGGTGAAAATTATGGTGATGTGAACTTTCGAAAGCTTAAATTACCTCTACCGAAATGTCAGTATACATCACCTTGAATCACCGCAACTTAGCTTTGAACCATAGGAGCTGGAAGCTACCTGCTTAATCAGATTGTCATATGTTCATATAAACAAAAAACCCTCAGCATTGAAGAGTGAACTACTGCTTGACCATCTGAAAAGGTGATTTTCAAAAGCCCATGCTTTGGGAGGCTTTCAAGGAAATAATCTCACTTCGAGCTAGGTTGAGCTTAAAGCCTACAGAATCTAGTAGAATTAGGGGAAAAAATTCAAATTATTCTACCTATTCTTTATTCAAAAAATTGGAGTTTAGTTACAAATGGTGCGCGCTGCGGAAAAAAAAGAATGAAAATAAATTATGGCCATTTTGAAAGTCTAAATGAAACCTCTATTAGGAGCTTTTTACACACACTTTCCATTTAATTGCCAATTTTGCACTAGCTATTTATTAAAGACTAGATTGAATGCTTAGTGGAGGATAATTTATTGCATAGGGGACTTCAAACGAAAGGGTTTTTAAAGTCAGTTGACGTGGAACTAACTAGGTTCAGAGTCGATCGCGACATGAAAAGTTCAAGTCTATTTCGATGATATGATTGCAAACAGGCTACCGCGCACGTGGCCAAGCCGGAAGAAAGAGGCTAAATACCAAACTTGGGTCTTTGTATTAGGAGTCAGTAAGCAGCAGCATCCGAACAGAGCAACTTTTTAAATTATTTTGATACAGTCCCTATTCCACACATACTTTGGTAGACTTGGAATACTTTTGCGATCTAAAATAAAATCTCTAACAGAAGCAGCTGATTCAACCATACACTTGCCTAGTTAAAAATTGATCATTCCATGTTGAAATTTCATAGTTAATTAGAACTTACAAAGGGGAAAGAAGTGCATCATAGAGCTTCTCTTCATTTCTGAAGCAATTCAGAGAGGTCATGGTGGCGAAAATGTCGGGATCAACATCTTCACGAGATGGAATGATGGAGGTTTGCACAGCCTGAGACATTGGAAGTTCCGTTTGAAGAGGAGGCTCTTGATCACTACAAAAGTCATTAACAACTTTCTTTCCAATTTATTGTTCAAATGAAGTTGGTTTCATACTCAGCTAGTGCTGAGATTTATAATATCTTAAATGATGTCGGGCTAGATTTATACAGTCGCATCAGATTTAACGGGTACGTACAAACTTGACGAGAGACAAACAGACGTCTGGATTAGAGAGTATGGAAATGAAGTCAGTTGTTCGACCATATCAAACAATTTTGTGTGGTTGCAAAAGGCCTTTGCCGCCACCCTATTACTCGAAATTTCCTTCCACGCAACTGCACACCAAACATCCGACTAAGGGATCAACACATGCAGGGCTCACGTTAATCCACAGTAAACGAACATTCATGCTTGCAAATGGCACTTCAGAATGTTATCCATGAATAACCGTAAATGTGCAGTCGAAAAGGAGCCATTATTAACGCAGTGTATTTGTAATTCTTGATAGAAAACGTACCTGGTTACCCACGCATGTTCCAGGACATCTTTCAACTAAAAGGTAAAAAAACGGCAAGTTATGATTGACTAATCTTCTACCTTACAAACACTCTTTCTAACGTTTCGAAATTTCACTCATAATTTAAATTTCTATTTCGAAATAGAAAGTTAAGGAAAGGTGTTTAGTCAATGACAGAACGATTACTTCCGCTATCGAGGGAATTCATCTTAAGCTTGATTTTAGTAAGAAGGGTTGATTACGCGTTTGATAATTCTGTTTTTTGAAAAAAAAAAACAAAGTTTTCAAATCACTTGAAAGTCTGATGTTGGAAAACCTTACACTGCCTCAACTTGGTATTTCGTGCCGACTCACTCAGAGGTATTAAAATAAGTCAAACATTGTAAACCTATTGGTCTACAAGATTGTATTAGTAGTAAACTACATAAATAGAGCGACATTAAAATGTTGAGAAGAACAATAGACGAGGTAAATTTAAGGAAATACATCAATTTTAAAGGATAAGGAAACGGCTTGTTTATCTTCATAAGGAATCATTGCACTGAAAACAAGACGTTCTCACTGCAAATGGTCTAGAGTGGTAAAATTATTTCAATCTCAATGAAGCCATCAACATTACTGCTACTCTAGTGGCTAGCTTTTGCTCATAAATTCATGTTTTGTAATGCGAATTCACCAGCAATGCTTAGTAATTGTCTATGATGGAAAAATTATAAATGGCGGGAAGCAAGAGATCAGGGGAACACAACTGAAACCGTAAATTTTTGCCTGTGTCTAGGATAGAAAAAGCTCAGTCTGAGTAAAATAAGATGAGAAAGGTTTCTTGCTACTTCACAGCAGCAGGTCGAGCTTGAGGATGGAGATCGGAAAAACATCTTGTGGATCATTCATACGTAATATTTATAGAGTTTTCTCAGTTGCTCTTCCTTGACGCTACTCTCTTCAGTCGCTGTCAATGAATTGCCATCGTAAATAATCATTCTTGACACGATTCGTTTGAGTCTCTGTTAGTCTTTACAGTTATCCGCGATATAAAAATTTCTGCCATCTTGAAGCCATCATTAATAGTAGCTTGCAGTGTGTATCACTTTGAATGCCATCGCTTAGAAGGTATTTTTCTCCACCTTTTGGACGGTAGTTAGCTGTACCACCAATTATATAACACTGCGATTTTTCACAATCTCTCTAACATGTTTCCAAAAAAAAGGCAAGATCTAAACTCAGGCGCTAATTTTTTTTCTTTTCAGCGGTCAAAGAAACCGATTTCAGTCAAGTAGCGATTACTAAGACTGCAATCAGTATTGAACGGTCAGTATCTCCGATGAAAACTGTCTCTTTGCAAAGGCTTAAGATTATCTTAAAACCTATGAGAAGGCTCTTTTAGACAATATTCTGACAACCGTGACGTGTGAGGAGTTTTTATGAAAATTCCCTCTAAAAATCCATTGGGTAAGCCTTATTTAAGAAGGCTTCATTGCAGGATGGTTGTAGAAGCCTCATTTAATCACCAGCTTTTAAAAATAATTAAGAAGGCACATGCAGTGTTAGGCAGAGCAGAATAAATTTTGGCAGGACCAGTCCATCTTGCCTCCAAAAAACCCTTATAAAACTATATAGGTCCCCAAAGCCATAAATGCGAGTCTCAAAGGAATGAGCCCAAACTTTGCGAAATATAAAAATATTGACAGTATGCGAATAACTGCTGAAAACGAGGATATACTCTGCCATTTTAGACCAAATCGAGGTGATTTAAATATGGCCGTTTTCAGTGAATACAAAAGTTCTATCTCGGAATATTTCAAAGTGCACAAAAAAGAAATTTGATTAAGTCATTTCTTTGCAAAATGCTGGTCTTGATCGTTGAATAATCAGCACCCAGTGCAATCTTTCTCAGAATGAACACCAAAGGATATTGGAAAGCACGTTAGTTGCGAAGGGACAACCGACTACGTATGTTTTGAAACTTGAACAGAAATAAGATTTGATTAATCCCCGAAGTTCAACTGACCTCAACCATCTGATCTCTACATTACAAGCTGCGCTTCATCGCCCAACCATCATATTTGTACTCTGGCATTATTTGTCAGAATGATCGAACAAATAAGCCGCCATTCTTTAGTCACTTTATCTTCCCTAAAGGGGTACCTAAGCCACCTTCAAAATAGCCACTTTAACTTTTTTCTCTTTTGAAAGACCTTAGTGCGGAAAATTCTGGTCAATGTTTGGCCACCAATTTATAGATGCTCATCAATAGTTTTTTCTTGACGAATTAACTGTTGAATTTTTCAGGGGTCGGAATAGCAGGCCGAATAAGCTGGAATAATTGTCTTGAACAAAGATCTAAGCAAGAGGCTCATCCTGCATACCTGGTTATAATGCAACCGGAGTTCTTTATCATGGTACCTCATTTTGGTAATTTTCCGACAACTGCTTCGAAAACTCTCCTTCAGCACAATTTGCTCTAACAAAAAACATTTTAATGAATTAAGCTGCTTGCAATGGCGCAAAACTCATCTAAAAATCTCCTAAATTTAAAAATTCAACAATGTTGATGATGCATTCAAAAAGAGGAGCAGTTTCATTTAAGGTCACATGGAATAATTCAACGCGAGTTAATTCAGCAGGAATCTAAACGTATATAAGTAATCATTGGCGGAATAGATGGGATGTAGACAGCATATTAAAAACAAACCATATTAATAACTTTGGTTATTAACCGGTTTATATATATATATATTAACAGTCAAGCCAAAGGTAGAGCAGAACTAATGGTTAAATGAATAGGTAACTAGCACCATAGGCTGTTGCTAAGCAACGCATCACATAATAACGCACCGAAATTCTCTTCTTGGGGTCAACTTCAATCATGGCTCGGAGGAGAGCTTGGCAATCGGGTGGGACGAAGGGAGGAATCTGGAAGCTTCCTTTCTTCACTTTTTCCAACAGATTGCGTAGATTGTCGTCGTCAAAGGGCAGAGCTCCCTAAATTCAAAATGAAGTGATAAGAATGAAACGCAGCAACGAAGAAAGCATTTGTCATTTCAAGTTTCATAAAATTACTTTTGTGTTAGAATTTAAATTTCTTCGTTACTGGTTATTTTGGCCAAGAAGTTACCACAGAAATACTGGGTTTACCGCTTTTAGAACTTGATTAATGGGCAAGAATATTAATCTTTGCTAATTTTTTTTAGGCGAAAGAACATTTCAAAATATTTCGAGAGGAAGCAGGAAGTTGTGCTTCATGTACGAGTTTCTTCCCCATGAGGAAAAACTTTGTAGCAAATATCTGTGGCCAGAGTCAGGTAGTCTAACTGCAAGACTTCTATCGATGAGGACTAAATGCTAAATTGAATTTCACACATTATTCTCAAAAATCTAGCCTTCGTTTCTTAGTGACGCTGTAGCAAGTTTTTGGTTATGGAAATCAGTCACTTCAACTTATCTAGCTAATGTGGAAGAAGTGGCAGTTCTCAGACATACAGACGCGGTTGGGTTATTATGCACAAGGATCCAAACGTCCCTACTGACTGGAAAAGTTGCCTTGTTGATGTAGGGAGGCTAATGAGGCAATATTTTCCTGAATAGAAATGACAAACAGGGCAGTGAATAAACTGACCACGAGCAATGCATAGAGGATTACTCCGCAGGACCAAACATCAGCCATTCGGCCATCATATTTCTCACCCTGAAAACAAAAACGAGTTGGTTGAATAGGCTGTAATGTCAGCCACTTGAAAAATTAAGCAACCCTTGGCTCCCATTGTCTTAAATGCCATCTTTCTAGCGATTTATTAACGCGATATAATTCTTAAGATTCATTAGAATTTGAATAAATCCTGTCATCTTCGATGCTTAGCCTGATTGCCTCTCTAATTTGTTTAATAGCGAAAATCGGAGCAGTATTTCTTTCAAATATCAGGGCTTATAGGAGTGGTTAATCGTGTATTTGGTGTTCAATGGTCTTATTATACTTTCTGATACCTAAGATCAATGTAAGGAGTAAATTCGACCAATAAACTATAGGCCATGGGGTTCAGTTCTCATCTCCATTTGATATAGACCCACAAATTTGGCTGTTGCGTAATGAAGGCTTTTGGAGAACGCGAAATACAAAGTAACCAATTCAAGTGGTCTCAGATGCTAAGATAAAAGAGTGATTGGAAGGTGTTTTATAACTATGAAGGATAGCTGAGAGGCATCCAATGCAATAAATTCGACTCAGAAGATAGATGGACAATAAAAGGCGGTCAGGAGGAATAAATGTATCTCCTTTTTCTCTTATGCAAACCCATTCTTAATTCACCTTTTTATTGTTTACTCCACAGACCTTTTACTTGTCGAAGACATCTGTGAAAAAACTGCATTCACTAGTTCCATGTAATCCTTGGCATGGGACCAAAGTGTGGCTCGAACGAAATTTTCTGCAACTTATTCTAGCTCCATGAATGTAGAAGCGAGTAATAGCTTTCGTGAGAACATCAACTCGTTAGGGTGGTCAAGTTCTGTTTGCCATGCAAGGCTGCAATTTTAAATTGAATTTGGCTACTCAGACAACTCAAACTTAAAAATTTGATGCGGATTACAGGTATATTAAACGACAGAAAAATTGCATGCCATGCAGAACAACGATTTAGGGTGGAATAGAGACGGGGCATTCCGTCTTACCCGAATCACTTCCGGACAGGCGTAATGCGGTGACCTAAAAATCCATCATTATGTTGAAAACTTTTTTGGAAATTTTCTATCATTCAATTGTAAAGCCATTGCTGTTCGTTGGTTTGCGAACACAGTTAATTTGTCCCCATCAATTTAAGGAAAACAATGAAAAATTGTTTCATTCTTTTCTCAAACACTAGTGCTAGTAATGAAAATGAGTTTGTTTGTTTGTTCACTTATGTTCTTCTGATGAGCTACTCCAAAAAGTGGTGAAACGAAATTATTAGAGCAAAGCATTATGTCTTTGTTTTTACCATTCTTGAATGGAATTAATCATTTTTTGGTGATTGAATGCATCGCAGGGCGATTATTACCACCCAGAGTAGCACCAATATTTATAACTTTACTTGTGCTATCTGTTTACGTATGGCTTTTTATATGTTTATAAAGTCCAATCAATTCAAACAATGAAAAAAGAGTAACGCAAATCAATTTCGCTTGAAATTTTCCCCATAAATTCGCCGGCGTTGTTGAGTTAGACATACTAAAACAATAACAATAACGGTATCCTTTCGATGCTTCATTCATTCTAGTTTAAAAAAATCAAGGGTTCTTTTAGGGCAAAGAAGCATAAATTAGCAGTTCAAGCAGCTTTCTTTCTTGCTGTTTGCATTTTTTGAAATGAGATTACAGTCCGGCAGTGTTGACTCACTTTCGATTCTCATTTTGCTGGTAAAACAAACCGACGATAATCGGACGGGATTCCTCCGTTTTCCTCATACCCTGCTTATCGTGAAAAAATCTCCTAGTTGTTGGAAAAGAGGCTGATTTGCTTGGCAGGTATTCTTCCTATGAAAGTTGCGAATCCATCTATTCGAATATGCGCTCTATGTAGCCTTGCGCTGATCTTCGGATTTGGTTGACATAAATTATTTAATTGAAATGACGCGTTCACTGAGTTTTCGTTTGACAATCCTAATTTTCAATGCTGAAGAGTTCTTTTGCACTAGCTTAGTCCAATTGACTCGAAATCAAAGGATTTTCAAGGTCTCAAGCTTCAAATTACTTAAAAATACTCATTTTGTGAGGGAGATTTACATTTCATCAAAAGACTTACAATATTTTGTTTCTTTATTTAGAGAGAAAGATTGTTGCTTCAAGTACCTCAGATACAGTGTTTTCTAATGTCAGTTTGACATATTCCAACTACCGAAGACATTTCTATCCATAGAGGCCAAATTGACGGGACAAACAAACATGGAAAAACCTATTGATCCATCGCCATTCCGATCTAACACGACGTTATTTGTCTCATTAGATACATATTCAAGGATGATACCCACTTTGTGCTCAACAAAGTCTAAATGAGAAATTTCACATTCAATATGGATCAAATCAATGACCAAAACTTCAAAATGGCTTTTTGTTTTGGGGCATGAATTCATAATTGAGATTTGAGTATATTATATACTTGTATTCAATTCATAATTTGTGAATTTCTTGCCAAATAACCCCAATAGATAGCAGATATATGCAAATTATTTTTAAAAATGGTACCTTGGGTGAAATATAAATTACATTTGGTATCTGCATCATCATCTTCATGACATAAATTCATCTGAACAGCGAAAAAAGTAAAACTGGTTTCAAGGGCTTGAGTCATTAATCATTGTAGACTAACAGAGATAAAGCTATAGCTAAAGGCAACCAATAATTGAAACGAGCAAATTTTTGCAAATAAATTCATGAAATTTGGAATCAGCAATCATTCGTGTATTAAAACTGATATAATAATGCAAGAATGGGCTTGAATCATTCGTAAAACACCTGAATATAGCTGATAGTGTTAAAAAGACTGGTCGCTACTTCACGAATAAAATCTATCCTTCATTAAAGAGATGTATCAAGAGTGCCAGTATTTTCAGATTACCTGCAGTAAGGCTTGAGCACTGAAAAAACTGACGGGTGCTGGATAATTACCGAAACATTGTAAATTAGAGCAATGTAAATTTGCTTCCCCGAGAATTTGTGCTCAAGCCTTAACAAACGAATGGGACAGAGGGATCTAAATGTTTCATGTTAACACGAAACTGTCAAATAAATTGAAATAATTAACATACTCATGCAAACTAAAACTTGACAGGATTCCGGCTGAAAGCTTTTAAATTTTTTTTGCAGAATCTAGAGTCGAGGCTTAGCATTTTAGATTTCCAAGGCCAATGATGTAGAAACAGTAGTAAAAAGCGTGACCCAGGCGTGTTGACCTTGCAGAGTTGAAATGCTATGGGTTGAACGTGGGTAATGGAATTCGCAACCTCCTTTTACAACCTTCAGTTGAGAAAATACCCGCTTAGGAGCCGGGTAAGGATATCAGTGATAGCAAATGAACTTTCGAGTTAAATTGAAATCCTCTTTAAATTCAAGACAATTTAGTTAGCTCGAAACTCGGAAAAGTAGTTCTTTTTACTGACATAGAAGACCTTTCCATCTCTCCAGAAAACGATCTGTAAAAGAAAATAAGCAAATCTAATTAGTAATACTTGTGACCTTTTTTTGAGAAGTCTTAGGAGAGCAACAACCGGAAGAGAGCCTTCAGAATAAGCAATCGTCGGATATAAGGGATAGGCACAAAGTTACATGGGCTGGACGTTATAAAACAAAGCTAAGAGAATGGTTTTTCAAAGTTGGGGCTTTGGGTTTGAAGGATATAACTATATTGAGGAAGCATGAGATGACTTTTGAGGAAACAAGACGAACCCAGTGTTTGACTTATCAACTGACCTTACTGCTAATTTACTTTTCAAAGTGTTACTTTTTGGATTTCTTGATTTGTACTGTTCTTTCCGGGATAGCACATTTTCGGTTAAGCTTCCTATTTGACTTTATTAGTTTAAGAATAATGAAGAATAGAATAATGATCGGTGGAAAGGAAAAGTGGGCGTGTTGTCATAACAACAGCTTAACGACGCTTGAATGGGACGCATTAATTAGAAAACTAAGACAAAAAATTTAGATAGAATAAGATTGTTTACCTAACAGAATACTTCAACAGACTTTATTCGAATAGTTTAAAATAAAATATTTTAAATATGAAATAATAGGCGCACATTTCAAATCTAGTGAGTTTTAAAATATGGTAAGAATCTCATGTTTTTCTTAAAAGCTATCTTTAAGCGAATAATTAATTGAAAACAGAGGCCATTTCAGTTATTTTAAACAAGTCAATTTTCAGATGAGTACGGTCTGACTATTTAAAA
The DNA here is from genome assembly GCA_019097775.1 of Moniezia expansa. Lineage (NCBI taxonomy): Eukaryota > Metazoa > Platyhelminthes > Cestoda > Cyclophyllidea > Anoplocephalidae > Moniezia > Moniezia expansa. The sequence continues at coordinate 412,196 of JADFDV010000003.1, forward strand.
GCTGGATGAAAGTGGACTGAGTTGAGGACAAAAGCGACTGGAAACACTAACTAAGGAAACCTTCGAGTTTTGTAAGACTACGGTTTGATGATCTAAGTCGACTAAGGCTTAAGAAGTTTTCATTTGAAGATGGTGATGGAGAAAGACCAGACAGATGCGGTCAAGATTAGGAGTAAAGCCTTCGACTTAGGATGTCATAACCCATGAACTAAATTTTCTTCTAAATCATCTTCAGTGTATCTATAACGCAAATAGTAAAAAATCTCTTGATAGAGTTTAGTACTAATGAAAATGAAATTCGACCAGTTTTTATCTCCTGGACGTCCCGTAGTGGTAAATTTAGCCTCCAAAGCTAATGGGAATCGAAGACAAGATTTAACAAAAACTAATCATTACCTGCTAAATGATCAGCGGCTCAGAAGGCCATCTAGGCTTTAACGTCCAGTTTAATTCAAAAGGACTCATGAATAAATGTGATTCTCAGTTAAAAGCACACTGTTTATGTGATTATGGGTGGTGATGTGCAAAAAAGGCATAAAATAACAGCGAGAGAAAAAACTGCCTACTAGGGGACTTCCAAACGCGAAGATAATCACTAAGACATCAACTTTCCGTAGATAGAATGTTGACCATGGTAAAATGGGAGAAAAAACTCCTGAAACTCCATTGATCTGCCTTGTGGCAATCTCACTGTACCACTTTTTGGCTTAAAAATAGCATCGATTGATGATCATCAAAAAAGGGTGAATACTGGCTCAATCAGTTATTTCTTACCGGTAGCTAACATACAGAATGCTTGACAGAAATCCACTGTTTTGATCGAACTGTTCCCATCTACTCCAATTCATGAAAAGGCGTAAATCCTTGAATTACTTTCAGGATTTTCTGGCTGTAAAATTCACATAATCTGTTTAGAAGGCAGCCTTTTTTATTGTTGCACCTTCACTACTTCACTTTAACGGCCGCTTTATTAAACGAAACAGACGAGAGGCCGCATTTCCAAAAAAAAAGTATATCCCTTTCTACTAAAAAAGAAACGAAGTACCGCCAAAGAGTGAACGTTGGCAAAGTATGCGCCAATGATTTATCCGCCATATTTTAGAAATTCACTTTCCAGGTTTATGTAAACTTAAGCTACTCTAACGGCGTAGGTAATTTTATCATGCAAAGTAGACATTAATTTTTCATTACCATCGCCAGAAAGGAAGCAAAATGCAGACTGGGAACCCATCTGTAATCACACCTTCTTCCCATTCCTTCGCTTCTCCCAGCCCCCATGTTTCTCGTGAATCAGTAATGGAATCCACTTTATATTAGCCCCTCCTCCCACTGCTACCCTCTGATCCCCGTCCGGGTTACGTGTTCGTGGAATCTTTCGGATTGGAACGATTAGGTAGTCGCAATTTCGGTTAATAATTCATCATTTTCTAGCTATCCTGATAGCCTTTCAGAGAGATAGCGATTAGAGTTATTCTGATATCTGATCAACATTCATCTCACTTGGCCGCTTATTAATAATGCAAGTAGCTTCATTACTAATGAATCGGTTTTCGGTCCAACCTCACTAGTTTTATTTCAGTAAATAAGTAAATAAAATTATTTATTTCAAGTCTGTTCTTCTATATCACAGATAATTTGCAGTGATCTAACTTTTATTAAATAAATCTAAGCTTCATCTCCCCTTATCGTCGATTTAGGCTGATAATCCAGAGCGAGGCGTCACGAAGGCAATTAGATCTGGACACATAGAACTCTTTGTATCCTAGATCGGTGTCTTTGGTCAGATTGTGGGCTTCGACATTGATGGGGAGGACGATAGTTATAGAAGTATGTGAGTTTTTGATGAAGATGGTGAGATAAGTTGCATTATAGAAAACCAACAAAGTTCACTGAATACAACTGCCTCACCGCTGAGGTCACGCTCAAACCTTAGATAACCAGTCTTTTCGAGGGACATTGGATAAGCTCCAATGAAATCCTACAAAGTGTGGAAAAGCATTGGAAAAAGCTTAGGATAAATTGCTGCTCGAAGAAGATAGCTCTTCCACAACAATCAACGCCCCAATAGAAGTAAGAGAAGGTAGTGAAAGCCGTATATCCTCGAAACGAACGTATTAGTCTTGTTGACTTTAGCGATCTAATAAATGGGCAGCCAAACGGCAAAGACGATGCAAGTAAAATGGGAACATGCAAATCATATATATTTTAAACGACTTCCACAAGCCATCCTTTTAAATTCTTCGGCTATACATTCGTTTTTTTTATCTGTCCCTCAGTTTTTTCCTCTTCTGAAGCCACTTTCAATACTAGGGTGCATTTTTACTCATAGTAAGCTGCTCTTAACGCTTAGGACAATTTCTAATTCACGCTTTGCCCATTCAATATGTCAAATCACAATTTTCCATATCAGAGTTTCAAAAGTGCCTCCCTTATTTGCACAAAACTTTAACAATGCTCTAAACATTTCCTGATTTAGTTAGGAGTTCAACTTGTAGTGTGGTTTACGATGAGTGGTAGGATCTTAATGACTGATCTAATGTGAGACGAATATCATCACCTACATTGGTGAGACATAGTAGAGCGAGCCCTTTATCCATCTGTAATAAGTTGCAATTAGGTTAAGAATGACTCTGGAGGGGGGGGGGGCTTTGAAGAGTTATTCCGTTGAAAGGCTCTTATTTGAAGAGGACGAGAGAAGCATTCAAAAGCATCGATTTCAAATGCAAGCAAGTCTATCAATAAGTGAAATGATGCCCAAAAATAGCACACAAACAATGTACAACTATTTCACCTTAAAAAATATGGGCAACATGAATACCGAAAGCTCATTTAGAGCTCTTATCGAACGTTGAGATTCATTTAATCGGACCAACATCTAGTTCCTGATAGCCTTCGATTATAGTGGTATTTTCGAATTTTATTGGCTACCTTGATCCGATTTGTTAACCGCGATTCGCTGATTAACATTCAATTTTGAGAAGATACGCTCAACTGAGCAACACTAAAACATATTTTGCGTGATCGTTGTTTTATTGAAATTTATAAGCACACGTTTGCTCATAGTTGCTCTTATGGCTTTAGTGTTTGTTTTTTTACTTTCGGCTAGCTTTCATGAGCAATCTGAAACAAAAAAAAATAAGCCGCATTACCAATGTCACGAGAACTCAGATCTAGTGCGTCTAATATCAATTGTATGAGAACTGAAAATAAACATTTCAGATCTATGAAGAGGAATTATTTTAAGTTCAGTTTCAGTCTAATTTGGTGCCATTTTCACTTTGATCCGAAGTGAATTAAACATGTCGTTGCTCCCACTGATAAATCTACAAGAAGGTTTTGTTTTTGGGTGTTAAAACATTTATAGTGACAAGAAAAAAGGACAGATTTCTCGTAGATTCTTTCAGCGTTTTCGGATATTTTGTAATTGCTATAACAAGATTTAAAAGTTCGTAATTCGTAATCCCAACTATGACCGGAATTTTCGATGCTACTGAAATTCCACTTTTAAATTAAAATTTTAATCAGGAAGCGGAATCGATGCCGCTTGAACTTGCAGGATCCAGCAGAGAGCTGAAAGTAGGAATCAATAAACTTCTGAAAAATACAACCTAGAACAATAAAACGGCGCAAACCAGCTCATCTCTTACTGAACATCGAGCTAGGTAGTTGATTCTAATACTCAAAATATCAGGGATCAAACAGTATTTAAGAAGGTAAATTGAAAAAAAGCAAAGTCTATGGGTTCGACGACCTGACAGATCACGAGAGCAAAAGCTAGCTGGTTTAAAGTGCAGCTGCTGATTTCACCCCTGGCAGTAGTTCAACCTGGATTTGCTTGGGCTTATCAAAGTGCTTTTTATTCCCGGGCGGAGCCTACATCAATATCGCTACTGGGCCAAAATATGAAGAGCGAGTTGTCAACCCGTAAATTATTTATTCTAAATACCCGAAACTAGTCATGGCACGCTGCTAATCTGATGTTAAGAGCATTAAGTAACGAACGCAAGTCAAAGCGCGATTTAATGCAGCATTAAAACAGAAAACTGCCTCTCTGTCTCAACTTCGCAGTAAGCCCGATGATAATTCCATAATGAAGTTTTCTGACTTGATCAAACTTTGCGAAAATCACGATCATCTTATGAGAGAATCGGTCATTTTCAAGGATTTCATTGATTGATTATCAAAATTTAAGTAGGCAGTGTCCATAAAATATGTTTTCTTTATTTGTTCGGGAGCAGAGTGTAAATTAGTGCGTCAAAAGTGATTTTATTTTATTGAAGTGCCATTGGTTTGACATTTAGTTTGAGGGAGTTTCCCGAAACTCGCTTCTAGACACATGCCAGAACATTCGGTTAGAGGTTCTTCTCAGTTTGAATAACCTAACAGTAGGATCTTCATAAAATATACCAACATCTGCTGCTAGAGCCAGGCAATTGGGCGAAGCATCGTGACACCATTGAACAAAAGATTCTATCACCAGTAAAAAAATCGCCGCTTTCGCTTTAAGGCCATCTGACAAACCGTGGCTATCAGACATTAACTTAAGGGACTTGGATAAAAAAATCTTACATTAGGTTATTTCATCTAATATTACAAGTTGTAGCTTAATTGATATAATAGAGTATGAGATTTTGAAAATGGTTTAGGCTAGTTGGTTGTACACTGATTTTAAATTAACTAGAATTTGATAACCGGACTGTTCTAATGCGTAGTAATGAAAATTACTCGAAAAATAATAGGCTGCCTCTTAGGACTTTTCAGGCTCACCCACAACTGGTTTCCAGCAGTGATCCGTCTGGTTGTAAGGACGCCATTCCGAAATCAGCAACCCTAATGTTCAATTTTTCATCCAAGAGAAGATTCTCTGGCTTCAGATCACGGTGGCTAAAAGAATTCGATAGCAACACAAAATACAAAGCATTGGTTCAAAAGTCTCAGAAATATTGTGGCAGATTTCTGCATTTTTCTCTTTTCGGTAGGTATATTTACTTCATTGTTTCAGTACCGTTTTGAACTGAAAAAGGGTGAAAGGCACGTGCTAGACACTGTATATTAGTACAATCCATATAAAACCTCCAGACTTCATGGTCCTGAACTAATATCTCTTGCAATCAAATCTAAAAGACAATAAAGTGATCTAAATGAGCACTGATACTGGCTATATGTCTACTCCACAAAGCAAAAACAAATATAATTTTCTTGATCGGAGGGACACGATTTAACTTGATGCCTTGCTTGAGGACCGCTTGAGAAGAGACCATGCCTTTATCTTCGGCCTTAGCATTAATTCTCGTAAAGACAAATATACGAGAATTATGAAAGTTGGCCTTCCATTTCATATCCTCTCTGCCCTACATTATAAATAGCCATACCATTGACACTTTCGGCACTAAAAATCTGCTTTTTGCCAACAGACGAGGAATGTAACGTTGTATAAACTAGAAATAGCATCTTGAGACAAATCGCAGACAAGGAAGCTATAGACTATCTCCTGGTCTTATAAGTAGGAACCATGGATAGGTAGTACCTTATCACAAGCTGCCTTTTAAATGAAATACAGCTATGATTTATTATACACCAAATTAACCGAATGGGAATTGCTTGTTCATATCTTAAAACAATAGCTGTAGCTGCTTAAAAACCTCTCTTTATATAATTAGACAGCTGTCAGGTTTTGTTGTCATTTCAGCAATTTTCAGACAAATCCGTAGACTAATTTCTCACATTATTCTAACACTAATGCTAGCACTCGGAGTACGAATGAGAACAATGTTAATGATTGCTTGTTATTGCTTTGAACAAAAGCAACCATTAGCCTTCCTGGAGTACAAAATTTTTATCGATGGATGCAGGTGATCAAACCTCTCAAACTCCTCGCAGTGACCACTGTTAGCCCCATGGGGCAACTCTGGGGTCCAATGAGGGGGCGGCCGGATAGGACTAATCATCCACCAGACGTAGGAAATTAGATTATGCCAATAGAAGTACAACCTCGTACAGCCTGTTAAACGAGGCACGACGTAAATACCTGGACTGGACTGTGGAAAGAGGATGCATGTAGCAATGAATGGAATCTCCGCCAGAAGGTTGAAGACTTCTGGAAGAGGTATGAAGACCGTCCGTCCTTAAAAATGCTGGAGACAGACGAGGTGCTACTATCTGTACGACGAAACCATGCCAGAGAAGTGACCAGAGAACTGAAGACGCCGACAAGCGCTTTTACTGGCTTCTGTATTAATTGTTGTGTGCTAATTGTTGTAAAAGCTATATGTACTTCTGTTGCACCCTCAATAAGTCCTTGAGACTTACCCCAATGGGTGGGGATTAACTAAAAAAAGAAATCGATGGATGCAAAAGTATTCATTAAAAAATTTCATGCCGACGTCTTTTCTCTTTACAAGAAGTTCAGCATCATTTCAGCTCTGAATTACCGGAAACCAGGGTGTGGGTTATATCCTAAGCACACTAAGGATTCCTTTTAGGAATATCGAAAGCAAGAGGACATTAATATATACCTCGATTCTAAAATAATGGTATTGAAGACTTCAGGTCTTACCGACTCCAGGTTAGAATCTATGCATAAAGTGAAATCCACAAATGTGGGCAGCCGAGTGCACTGATGGATAATAAATAGAGAACCTCTAAGTCACGCAAGCAGCTCCCTCCCCATGGTCTTCCATAGTGTGACAAAGCCTTACTTTAACGATTTTCAGTATACTGTGATTTCTAATCCAAATTTCATGACACTAGGTTAAAAGCTGTATAAGTTTTTAGAGCCACTAGATCAGAATTCACACTGAGCTTTTAAAAACCAAAGTAACCAACTGATAAATATATCCCACTCATTTAGATACTACTCATCATTTCTTTCGTTGCATAGGTGGTGGTTTGTGACACAACATTATTAGTTTTTTTGCAAAACAAACATCGGGTAAAATACATTCATCAAAATAATTTACAGTTGATTAGAAAAGTGGCTGCTCAATTTACAATTGGTGAAATTAAGTTAAATTTGTTGTCTATCTCTTCAGCACATATTGACTTGACTGCTAATGTGGAGAACTAAAGTATAAAATCGAAGAATAGTTAGAGTTTATAATCTTTCGACAGCAATTCACATTCACCTTTTAAACATTTGTAGTATGGGTGAGGTATTTTTCATTTAGCATGTGACGTAAACAATAATTAGCAGAACCTACCAAATACAATGACTGTGGCAAAAGTCAATGGCTGATATGATCTGCTTAAAAAATTTTCGAGCTTCTTTAGTAGATAGGCGTCCTTTCTTGACCAAGTAGTCGAATAATTCTCCACCGGAAACGTGTTCCAAAATGAGGAATCTAAAATATGGCTAAGAAAACAAAACTTACAAATATCTTCTATTTTCATAGACATCATATAGTCCAAGGACGTGAGGGTGCTCAATCAACTTCATAATTGCTATTTCTCTTTCGACTTTCTGAAGAACGTTTTCACTTAATTTTTCCCGATTGACTATTTTCACCGCAACTTTCTTACCACTGATGCAATGAATACCCAGTTTGACCAAGCCTACAGGGAATATGCATCCGATAGAAACGATTACTACCTGTTTGGCCTTTACCCAGGGTCTTTTCAAGTCGATAAGGACCCACGTATTGGTCTTCCTTAACCTGTGCACGACGAGACATGATCATAAAAATCACAGTCTTTTTGTCATTCACTTCTATTTCACGGATATTTTTTCTCGATTAAATTCGTAAACAATGCCGCATTGAATGCATTGGCCCAAAACGTCGAATAACGCGCACGCTGTATTTTGAGGGCAAGTAAAGTAATTTAGTATGATGAAACAAATTTTATTCATTCAATTAACTCAGGTATATTTTTCCTAATGTATTGATCGTTGATTAAATGTCGATCTGAAGGGAGGCGTTATTGTTTTGCAAGTGCATGGATTGGGAATCTATGGGGTTGATTAATTTGTCGTATTCTTGGTCATGACCACAAAAATAAGGGACCACCGTGAACTTGCACGGAAAAGTATTGAAGATATGCAGGAATCTTGAACTAAAAAATGCATTTCCTTCCAGTAAGGTTTCATTTTATAACCGTTCAGTTATCTTTGAATCAGCAACATTCATTTGTACTGCGTTTTCTTTCTCTCCGCTTCTGTTGATATAGTTTTCCAATCTCTAGATTCATTTGTTCTTATAATTAATATTGTATTCACTGTCGCTTTTGTCAGCTTTAAATTCTCACCATTTTGAAACAAAGAAATTAATGACGTCTAAGCGCTGAATATAAATAAGTATACGTGATTTCAAGATTATATTTATTCCTTGTATTCTGCTTCATCGCCCATCTTGCAAATCTCATATTGTTACTAGATAAGGCGATTACTGAAGTACTAAGGGAATCACCAATTACATCACAACAACAGGGATCGACTGCGAATTAGTCTGCCTCATTAGCACTGAGCAGGTTATTTTAACGCTAACTCAACTAATTAAGGAGTGCGAATTTCTAAGCTTTGGAACCCATGACAGAGATTCTGGGCCCTTACAATCCCTTACTAGATCGCTCCCGTCTTTAGTGGACTACAGATAACCATCGAACGCGCTCAGTATCGAGTTGGCAGCTAAACTAAATTTGCGTTTTTCCCTCAACTCTATTTTGCGCTAATTGTCCTGCTTTTTCATTTTGTCTGTGATTTTACTTCACTGAGAGTGCTTAGAGATGACTGTCTCTGTAAGGACATCTTTGTCTGGCGCATTTATCAGGTTCATTAACGTTTTTATTTTCCAAGGAATTAGACATATCGAGACAACTGCTTTGAGGGATCTCAAACGACCATCAGGAAGTATGCCTTTCACTGATAAGTCCCGCTCTTTTAACCATCCGCCCTCCTATGAAATTACGAAGACGAGTACAATAAATAAGGATCTTGGTTCTTTTATCAAATTTCCTTAAGTCCAATCCTCCTTATAACCTTGACCTTACATTCTATATGACGAAGCCTAGCAGAAAAATTTTCCCTATCTCAAATTCATCAATACCAAATGTTTGTCCGATCTTTATTCAAAACTAAGTCACATTAGGATGGGATCATTTATATCATCTGAACCCAATTTAAAGACAAAATTTAATATAAGCTCATATAAGAAGAGAGCAATAGACATTTTTTGCAGATTATTTAGCTAAACCTACTCATGGCAGAGCAACGCGATGTACTGCAGATGGATTGAATAACCATCTGTTCACTCCTCTCAGAGAAGCTTGATTTTCTTCAATGGCTTTAGGAGTGCTGGGATCAGGCAGTTTGACTCAGTTCCTACGTAGGTGACCAGCCTCAAACCCGTAAATCGGGGCAAAAAAGAGGCGCAAAATCTCTTAGGAGGACGGCATCACTCGAAGGCGACTTAATTTCATCTACCCCTTTTTCAAACAAACCCGATTTGGTTGCAACCAACCTACTAAGCCTCTCCAACCCGCAGCGACCGTGAATGATCTCGCGCCCCAGTTTTTGATACAAACAAGGTTTCAGGCTGGCTAGTACAGCAGAACACCATCTAACACCAATCCCACAAATTCCAAAGAAGATAAAAGCACACCACTCCCTAAACTTTATCGAAATGGATACATTCTTTGGCAAATCAGAATTAAGACTCACAAGATTACACAGAGGTGCCTTTTCTGCTGGCACCACGTAAGAGAATGAGAAAATGACATGACGCTCACGAGTGTTGCGCACACAGGGTAACTAAGGCGAAGAGGGGAAGGAAAGGAAAAACCAAGGAGATGGCCCATGAAAGACGATTCGCAAAAGACGGATCAAATGTTTGGTATGGGTTTAAAACAAATGTCATTATTCAGTCAGCACCGGGCCCAGAAATGTCTGTAGGACTCATCGCACTGGCTCTGAAGCTTTGTTCGAAGGCGACGTCGATGACGGTGGAGGTGAGGGTAATTGTGATGACAGTGACCCAGATTGTCCAGAAACCCCCCCTCCTTCCGCTGATGCTGTGGAAGAGTCGCATGCCTGGTAGAAGAGGATGTATGCAGAATCCGACGTTTTCGAGGCCTCTGATGTGGTTCCGAAGAAGTCTCGAATGCTCGTCGGATCTATTTTCTACAATTTTCAAAGTGTAAAAACGCAAATCATTCAAGCCATCGGGTAAAGGAGTTGAAGTGTAGCAGGTGTAAAAGTACGTAGCCATGTGCATGGCATGGATAAGGCCAGTTCACAACTAGTGACCGGAGAGTAACACTTGGCCAGCAGTATCACGACTTACGTCGACGTATTCGTCATCAAAGAGGAGCCAGATGCCATCAGACTTTACTAGGCTGATGTAGTGGCCGCGATTCAACCCTGAGCCGGAATGCACCACTACTGCCATCAACTCGTACAGCTGATCGGGATTGCTCGCATCGTCCGACTATTCAAAACCAAAAAATAAAGAATAAGTGACGTTATTAATGGCATTATTTGCTGTCCCACAGAGGCGAACTAAAGCTGTTCGGTTTTTCATAGACATTCTGTCAAAATGACACATGCAGGTAAATCTAGAACAGTCCGAACCCGGACTGTGAAACAAGCCAACATGACTCGAACACACCATCTACATAACGCTATCTGCCAGAGATCACCAGGAGGCCAGTGAATAGAGGCCAGATAACTTATATTGCCCTTTAATAACAGATAACATCTTTAACCAAATGTCAAGTAAGCCTATGGTGACTCATTCACGGTAAGTTGACCTATCTGAGAAGAGTTAGAAATCGTCAGAAGTCGTTATGCATGCAGAATGCTTTAGAGTAAGAGAATGGTGGCAAATATTTGGGCGTAACTAATCACTTATTTTCTAACATTTACTTACTAATACTAGACTTCGTATCAGACGAAGGCTAATGTGGCGACATGGTTTCGCTGCTCCGGAGATGGAAGTAGTCCAAAAGTGGACCATGGTGCACTAGTGCGCGCACCTAAGCCGTCAGCAGCGGACTCTGAGTTCAGGACAGAGCTGTGGGAGGAATCACAGCACAGAGTACTCGTACTCTATTTTAGTGGTAGGTACGAGTGTAAAGACATGCGAGAGTCAGGCCCAGTTTTAGAGAAACAGAGGCAATCGGTAGGCAAAACACAGAATGAGCCACGACAATGCTCTCAGACTCCACTCGGGTAGTCCAAATACTGGTCACAATGCCTAACTATAGTTCTCTAGGAAAATCATTTTGGCCACGTAATTATGGGAAATAACGATAATGATATATATAGCTTCAGACAAGCGAGAGCTGAGCATCAAACTTAATGGGCCGACTTCCTAATCAAAATCCCAGATTGTGTCTGGTTTGTAGGCTCCATGAATACGATTTAAGATAGTAATATTTTAACCATTGTCAGATCAGACAAAATTGCAATAATAGTGCTGCATTATGGGTGGATGTTATAGCTAGTTGAAACATACTCACACAGTATAATTCAATTTGTGTGTTTTGGTCAAGGACCAAGGCTATTTATCCTCCTAATCTTCTGGTAGGGATTTACCTTTCGCCTATTTCGAAAAGCAATCACTATGGACTTCAAAACAAACATCATACAAAGTACGTCCAACTTCCTTTAGTTGACACTCATTATTCAAAAGGAAATGTGCAGCAAACACAAGAAAATTATCCATAGTTAATAATTCAGACCCACTGTAGCAGCCTAAGAAACTTTACTCCAGACAGACTTCTACGGAGGCGTTGATAAAGAGAAGGTTGGACGCGATGACATGTACCTGTTAACCAGTCAGAGGAATGCAGGCAGAAACCGCTCATGAATGTAAATGATCGCCAATAGCGGTAAGCGCCTGGGCTCTCCCCCAAAACGATTGAAGCTTATCAGATTTCTTTGTTTTCAATAAAGCAGAGTTACTACTACAATCACTGCCACTCTCAGAGCGAGTATTTTGATAAACCAATGATACTTTGCCTGACATTCTGGGGTCAGTCTTGAATAAGAAGCAGGAGTCGATCTATATCTGAACGATGATAATGCCTACATTACACGGTAGAGCGAAACTGTGAACTATGCTTGGGGACACGTGCATTTCAATCATAAGATTAGATATTCATACTTTTTCTACAGATTAGAAAACAGAGAGAAATGAGAGAAATAAGATCAGCATACGAGCAAATTACATCGTATTTCGACAGATTAATATGTGAATAGGACCCGAGGTTATGCTCTCAGATTATAAGAGGAGCGGCACAACTCAACAAGCTATCTGCACAAGAATTTAAATTTTAGTTGTAGGTATTCAAATGTTTGGGTTTCCAATAACCCAAACAAGTTATGGTAACCATTTCTCTTTTACTTAGTATGCATTAATCTTTTAGTTTACCCGATTATAAGACCAGTGTACTTTATCTGTGCACCTTTAAGGAGGCGAAATCCCTACGAACTGCAAAATACACAAGCTTCCAGCATAAGGACTTGATTAGATTTTAAATTAACTTCGCTAGAACCTACACAAGCAAATTAAGTAAGGCCATTACAAGTTCAATCGATCAGGTACATTATAGAACAAGGATCATTCACTAACCGTATTAAATAACCGGAGCTCCTGTGGAAATGGGACATAATAGGAGAGTTTGATGAAACGGTTGGCGTTCTCAGAGTACTTAAATCTTTTTAAGTGTAGTGCAAGCAACTCAGGCAGTCGTTTCACTCGCATTCTAATAGAAGAACAATAGTGAAACTAATTACAAACCAAAAGCAAACCAAAGCCAAATGAAAAGAAATTTACCGCTTTTGAGCCTCTTGTTTGCACCGACAGACCTCACAATAATACTTATTCTCCGACTGGATGGTCTCTGTGTTGGAGAAGCACTGGAGACAGTTAGTGATGGAAGTATACTGCTTGATATCTACCGAGAGATCAAGGAAATCTTCATCCTTGGTACGAACGGTCTCACAATTCAGACAACGTGTCTCGTTGGTTAGAGTGCCCTGGAAGATCTCATGAATCCATGTTCTGGTGCTGTTATTGCTGCCGCCAGCATCATCATCATCATCATCATCATCAGCAGCAGCAGCAGCAGCAGCAGCATTTGATTTCCTATTTGTCTCTTCACCAGCACTTTCTGCCTGTAAAATATCCGCGATTTGATTAAGAAGGTAGTTCAGAAACTCGTGAGCATCTTGGGGTAGGTAATTGTTGAAGAGTGCTAAATTTAAATGGTTTGTTTGTACTCGAGATTATTACCATTTTCTCGTTTGAGCCGCTGTACAAACTTTTTTGGTGGGATTTGACCGACTTTCTTTTTTTTAATGGTGACTGTGTAAAAAAGATCAGCCAAACAACTAAGAAGGGTCTCCTTCTTTTGGCCTTTACTCTGTTGGCGATAGAGCAGAACGCGGTTGCGGAAGGGTTTGCAGAAAAAAAGGGCTTGGAGGACAGAATTGCAGTAGCAAGTATTGCCGAACTAAAGTAGAGTCAGGTAATGTCGGCTTACGTTCACAAGGCCATAATAATGCTCGTTGGAAGGAAATTGGTCCTTACCAATTTTCTTTTCTAAGTGAGAAGGAGTTGTGCCCTATGTGAAAAAAACAATTTAATATAGCTTTGTAAAGAATGAATATAAGAAATAAAGCCCAAAGTGCTAATACTACGATACACATTCAAAATCGATGTTTCGATGCTCCTATACTAGTCACTATAGGTTGCCATTACTCTACATTGCCAGATATTAAAGCCATGTACACGCCTTTAAATGCCAATGTTACAATAAAATTAATAAGGGCTGACAGATTAATATAAAATACCCACAACGGGTTCACGCTATGATATATATGATACATGCAAACATTGACAAATAATATTGTATAAATATAATCATCAGATTGAATCATCTTAGAGGGTTGACAAAAAAACACTTTTCAGACGCTCACCATTAATTATCAATCTAAATGCGGAAAACTAACGTCATCACACACAAATCATAACGAGAGCGGGCGGCATGCGACCCTGGAATTCAAGGTTAAATTAAAATGTCTACATTTCGTTGAGAATCGGATATAGAAAGCAAAAGAGTACACCCTTCTCATCATTATTACCGTGCTTGTTATGATATCCTATTGTGTTTGCTGGCAATCACAAAGTATGTATAAGTAGTTACTCAAAAACCGCTGCCAATAAAGGTGAAGCTAACGAATGGTTTATTTAATTCTTACAAGAGACTTATCAAGGACAGCTTATTTTTCCAGTATAATATCATTCAAAATCCACTCTGAAATACAGTTTGGAGCTCCAATTAAGTGCAGTATTTTTGATTACTCTGACTTCACAACATTATACCGATTTATTAAACAGTTCATCTAACTGGTTGAAATCTCCCTTTGTAAATTTAATGATTTTGACAATCGATCCGTGTTCTGTGGAGAGTCTCTAAGGTATAATTCTGCAGCGTTACATTTTGACTTGAGGGAAAGTTTGTTTTAAAAACCTGAATTGACCATTCTCACCCCAACCCACAAATTTAACTACTAAATGCTTTCCCCCCTATTTTTTCGTGCCTAATAAGCGGACTAGAAGGCACGGCGTAGATCGGATATCTTTATTTGTGACACCCTGTGGACTAAACCTAGAAAAAAATCCTTTTGACTAAGCCCAAAATTTTAAACCGACGTGAACATCTAATATTAGAATTAAACATGTTATTGCTGCTGTTAGAAAGTGAACACTGGTAAACGGAATTCCTGAGCTGCAAAATTTCTTTAAATTCTTAACTCCTGTGATTTTCATGTCAGCGGATCAATGGACCAAATGGCAGACTTTTTAGATCTACGGGTAGCTAAAAATACGAAGGGTCTTCAAAAAACTTACCTCAAGTATGCTTAGTCATTCAAAGAATTCATTTTGCCAGCATTTGACTTTGACGTTTCTTGTTCCTAAATGAATCCAAGATCAATTTTCGAGCTATATCAGCCATCATGACCTTTACAAACAACACAATCCAAGAAATTGGTTAGTCATAATTGATTTAAGCATAAGGTTTGGAAGTAAAAATATGTGCTACTCTAAGAAAAAAAGAAAATAAAATCAAACTTGACACTGAGACTATCAAGGATTTCCAGGATTAAGAAGCTGCAAGACCACTGAATAGTTCCTCGATTTACCCATTGATAATTTTAAAGTTCCGAAAATGCTTATCGTTTCTTCATCTTAGACCGAGCTTTTCTTAATATGAAGTAATCAGCATAATTTTGCCGACTTTGAGTCTTGCAAAGTAAAGAAAAACCAACGAGTATATTGAGTTTGCGATGTTGGCCATTTTTAAGAAGTCGGTAGCCTTGTGGTGAAATACTCGCGAAAACAGACGAAATCGAGATCGAAATCACATGTTCTTATTGAACTCTATGTGTAAATTCATGAGACTATTGTCACATTCATTTTACTAAAAGCAAACAAACAAACATTAAAATTAGGGTGCGTTTTTGAATTATTCCTAAAGCCGGAATCAAATTTGATAAAGTTGGTTAAATGGATTCACCGATTCCCAACTGCCCACTTGCTTTGAATTGAAGTGACCTGTAGCAGATATCTACGGCATATATGAATTGAGGAATCAGTGTAATACAATTTGAACAGCTACCCACGCAGCAAATCAGCCGGAGTTCTCTTACCTTACATTATAAATGGATAAGTTAGATGGTGATCAAGTCGATGGAAAGAGAAAGTGTAAATGGAATAGAACTAAAAGTGTTCAAAGTCATTCAGTGCACTTTTTGATGAATAACGGATAATTAGCTCTTGTTTAAGCCTTTGTTTACAGATAGGTTCAGTCAAATTAGTTTTTTTTAAAGTTAATTACCAAGACTACTTCCAATGGGGCTTGTGAAGGCAGAAAATCTCGAATTAGTTCATAACACGGAAGAGTTAAAATTAATGCTACGCAATTAAGTAGAGCTACGAATGCTGATTGGAATATATATAATTTATTATCTTTAGTCACTCTGTTAAGGCTAAAGTGAGGGAATTAGACAAGTGTTGAACGGATATTTGTGGTGGCCTGGTGCTGGCAGTCAGCCAGTTGGAGCCGAAGCCAAATGGAGTGCCATGTAATTGATTTATTTTTTTTTTTATTGAATTTACTCAAAATATTTCGGGACATCAAAAAAGGGTGAAATGCTTAAAAACCCGCTAAAATTTTGCCTCAAAGGATCCAGCCCTCACTTTCGCTAGATTTACGACAGTCTTTTTAACTGCTTAAAGTGGATCTGGCGACTAATGATGTCTCTCATTAGGAACAGCCAACTACCACTGCTTACCAGTCAATGAAGCACCACAGAAGCCCTGGCCAAATTTCAGACAGGCAATCTGGAGCACTTGCTTTTCGCCAAGGCAGAGCTGTTGACAAGGAGTACCCAGACAAAGAGGAAGCCATTTCTATTTCCCTAATGCCAGACGGTTTGCTGAAAGGAGCCGGGCAGAAATGGCAAAATTAAGTCCTGGAGGAATATCTAGGCGATCGCAGGGGATACCAAATGCTGCTCCAGAAAAGTTAGTCAAGGACTTTTACGTCCTAATGGCTGATGCTGTCGTTGAGATCCTTCCCTCCGTCTACCTGCCCCATTTGCATTTCCATGTTATCTTAGTATTTATGGTGGGTATTTATAAGTCTGTTTATTTCTTGTTATCTTGTATATGGATCGAAAATATAGGCAGAGATATAGGTAGTTTGACATTAGTCAAGACAGCTGATTGATGAACGACACCGGGTGCTAAAGAGCGTTTCACAACGCCAACACACATGTAGACTCCCTTGTAAATAGTTAAGGCACTAGATTTCAAATGGTTTAACTTTAGAACAGGGTATAAGTATGCAATAATTTCGACAGAAAATCATTCCGTCGATGAATGTTTTGAATGCCCTGTCGATGTCGCCCTTAAGCAGTTTTTATATGTATGAGTCTTAAACAAATTGCCATAATGCTAAATGCATTGTTTGCCTTCTTTTTGCGGTCCGTGTTAACATCAGCGTCGTGTGTCATGACGACAGGGTGGTCAGCAATTTTTGGAAACTCTTAATATGCGGCTGCATGGAAAGATACTCAGTCTCGCGGTTTACCATGTTAAGGTTAGGGTTGAAGGTTCGGTGGTCACCTGAAGGAGAAGACTGGAGCATGGTTTTTTTTGAAGGGAAATAATTTTAGAAGTCATAAGGAACGACAGTTTAAAGAAGGCTGAATTTTGATATCTTCCTCATACAAAAGAAGATCAGGTCGGGAGAAGTATCCTAATGACCAAACTCTCTTTGAGGCTCTTTCCTTGTTCAATTTGATTTTGGAATTCATCAGGTTAACCACGATGAATGAAGCTTCTGAGTTACAGTATAGGAAGGTCAGACGACCTCGCATTCAAATGGAAATTGACAGCTAATCGCAAATAGGAAGATAATTTGACATTGATCCCCTACTCACTTTAATTTGTGCATGGTAAAACAATCCTATCCATGGTATTCAAATAGCATTAGTTACTGCTAATAAAATGTGAAAAATGGGTCCGATTGAAATTTCTCAAGTTAGTCCTCAATAAATGTTACTTATTTCAAAGTTTACATAACAATAAAATTTGGAGTGATTCAACAATCTGAGGGAAAACTCCATACCCATTCATACATTAACATTACTAAATATAAGATCAACGGTTATGACAGGCGGGATCACTAGTCGCTTTCCGAATTCTTAGCGGTTACTTAGGTGTTACACGCTAACTACAGCTTTCTAATTGGTCAGTCAGTTCTATATTAACCAACAAAATGAATGAATATATTGAAGTTTCAGCTTGCACAGTGGGCGTTAGAAGTAACTCTCCAGAAGATAATTCATTTTTGACTGGCTTAGGCAAATATGCAGTTCAGAAATTCCAAAATCTTAGTGAACGATGGTACTTATTTGAACCCCGCAGAGGCGAGCGATTATTACAATCCTAATATGGCCAAACAATATCTTCAAGATACAAGTTGGAATACAACGCTTCAGTCTACGTCTAATTCAACAAACTTCACCCCTAATCAAGGTTATTTATCTAAGCATTCATTTGTTTAATCACCAATTTCATATTTACCTGTATTCTCTCAATTCTACCTAATAGTGGTGATAAACCAACTAAAAACCAGAAGAGTTTGGATTCAGGAGTAAAATATTTAGTTATCTTCTCTTTGCTTCGAATTAAACAGTCCTAATTTTTGTTTAAATGAATACACCGAGTCAACTAAATTGCTGATTTCAAGCCTCAGCTGATATCTTTAGAATATCCAATGGCTGGGATGTAATATTTTTTTCCGTGTGAATTTTCATGGCTTGTAATAAATTTCAACACGCTATCAGGTCAATTTAATGATTATGACCTCAGTATCTGAGGCATTCTGTAAAGGCAAATAATTTCACCATAAGCACCCCATAATTTTGCTTCTGCTACGAATTTCCGGTTTTTAGTAAGCGATTCTTGACGATTTATGTAACCATGAGCGAAGTATCGCAAAACAAAATCCGTGTTATATTATTCTAACTTTACAGTTATACATTATCATCATAACAAAAGGTCACAGACAAGTTTAGGTCAGAAACAGTTGTAGAATCTCAGTCACTCAAGAGCTTAAGGCCGGATTTGTGCGCGTCTCATACTATGTGATTTAATATATCCTCGCTGCGTTTGCAATTTTTGTCTTTCAATCCTAATCAGACGATATCGATAAAATAAAGGAACATTCCAAGTCCAATCGAGAAACGTTGGGTCTCTGCTGCGGCAGGGATCATGCGGTCCCCCCGCCAGCAAAGAAGCGATCCCGATCAATGTATTCAAGCCTGCAGTTGGTGGAATTGGAAAAGGAATTTCATTACTGCATTTACCTCACACAACACCGCCGAATGGAATTAGCGAGGCATTTGAATCTCACAGAAATACAGATCAAAGTGTGGTTTCAAAATCGAAGAGTGAAACAAAAGAAGGCCGACGCAGCGTCTATTTTGTCAGAAAAATTCCCGTAAGCGATTTATTTATGTGCAGGGAGAAAGAAATGACCCAAATGTTTATTCACTTTGGAACATTTGCTATCTTTTATGTGGAAATAGCTCTTTGATCATTTGAACCCCTCTACTCAGGGAGCTATCGGTTACAGTATCAAAAACTGTAGGCTAGAAAAGTCCATATTATAAATCTGTCTCTCATCCTCCCCAGCTTACTACCCTTTTTGGGTTTGCAGAATTTAGAATTTAGTTCAAAGCTGCGAAACTGCCCATTAAAAAGTGGCAAATATAGACTTGATGTGCTCAGACCAGTCACCAATGCATGACTAGACTGATGGTCCAAGCCTAAAGACTTTGCTTTCATGAACCTCAAGGCATTGGTGGAAACCATAATTCGACTATCGTGTACTCTATTTGTTGGCATAGCTCGGACCTCCTGTTGGTGGCCGCCATTTGGTAGACGCTCTAAGTTTTCTAGTTATTGCTGGTCCTAGACACTAAAGACTAGCTTGACCGATTTCGTTAAACGGAACGACTTTTCTCATGAGATTTACTGCAGCGTCGAAATGGTATCTTTTATTTATGTTGCCTGGTTTCCTAATAAATCGCATAATCAGAGTAAATTCGAACTGAGTTGACCAGGATGATACTTAGCAAGCCAGTTACTTGCTTCTCGAATTTAATCTCTCAACGTTTTCAAACAGAGTCGATTGATTAAGAACGAAATCCAATCTTTGAACACTTTTTGCTACTGGATGTATAATAACTTTTGAATATTCCGTTAAAACATCTCCATTATTAAGCACTAATGGATCCTCTTACTTTGACCAACTTAAAGAGAATATGAATAATGGCTTTTCTTACTTCAGATTAATAAACCATAACACAATGAATCCGTCAGGAAACGCAGATGACCAGATTGAAATTTGCCCAAATGGGAATGAACCAGACAATTTTCATATAGCAACCGTCTTACCCAAGTAACAAAACTCCAATGAACCGCTTCACTAAGGAGAAAGTTTCCTAATGATATTTCCGAGAATAAAATGTGTTATATGAGCTGTTATACTGTTGATTAAAAAAAGTGATGGTGATACGTCGTTTACTGCCTCAAGCTTTGGTTGACCGGAAACATTTCATCAGTCATTCAAAAAAGGTTTATTGTGACATGTAGAGTTGTGACAAACATAATATAATCTAGTTCAGATTTAAACCTGAACACGGATTAGGTAAAGCCAGCCAGTTTGACTACAACAAGTCAGTTGATCAGAAAATTGAAGCAGTTCAGCTTAAGTAACGTGATTTTCGTTATTTGATTGAAATTGATGTCAACCCTGATGACGAATATGACCTCTCGACTTTAAAATGTGAAATAAATGAGTCAAATTCGTTTGGATTTAAGCCATACACATCAGTTGACATACCCAAACATTTAAAATTTGGTTCTGATGCTAGTCACCATTGGCATTTTATTTTCAAATAGCAGCATATTACAAAAATCTCGTTATTTTTCGAAATCAGTGGCAGAAAGCAGTGATAAAGGCAACTAAATTTTGATTCTCAATCTACGTTGGTGAAACAACCGGTTATTTCGAAAGGCTTAGTAAAGAATATGTGTTACACTAAAGCTACGTTTTCATTGTCAGATGTATGGGCCATTATAAACGGAATATTGGTCTTCAAATGAACAACTAAGACGTCGGCTCTGGCAGAAATAATGGTTAAGAACGATAAACCAGCTTCCATAAATAACGCATACACACCGTCATGTGTGATTGGTTAAATGAGAAATAGGCTGTCCAAATTTTGATAACAACGGCTCACTTTAACTTTTAATAAATTGTTAGCATGGATGAATGAAAGAATGAAAATAAACAATTAATTCGCCAGTGAGAGTAGGGACACTAGAGAATAAGAGGAAAATCACGTCATTGCAGATAATTATGTTTATTCGTAAAGCACCGTTTCTAGCAACTGCGACTGGTACAAAGGTTTGAAAATACCGATAAAAGTTTAAATGAACGAAGATGAATATATTCACGCAATGCAAGACTACACTGCTGTAGAAAACTGAAATTGACTTGTGAAAATTATTTCGTTACAAAAAAGGCAAAGCAAATCAAAATTGAAAAATTTTTTAAATACGGGAAATTGAGAAGGAAATATAAATTGACAAATCACGTTTAGGGTTCGGCGTTGCCTCTATTCGTGCCAGCCTATGCAAGATGGCGCTCCGTTTCAGTTCATCTCTTGCGACTGAAACTTTGGGTCGTAGTACGTAGTAACTTGTCATTTTGGTCTGCAGTATAGCAATTGGATCATAATTTAATAATAAATATTTTGAAGAATTTGGTAATCTCTGTCAAACATGAAACGGGTTTATCAAACGTTTGTCGCAGTATTTGTAAAGAAGCTTTTTGTATGCTCTTTTTGCCTCTTTTAAGTCCCCATGGCGTGTTAATTTTATGATTGCAGCTGCGATCACTTTTCCGATTGCCCGGCGCGTCTTTGTTCAGCGTATTCGTGGCTATGCCTCTGAGCCGATCTCTCTAACCAACTTAAAGCGCGGTACTGGCGGCCGCTCATCCTTTAACGGACTGGTCGTGACAGTTTTCGGAGCTTCGGGGTATCTTGGAAGGCATGTCGTCCAGCACTTGGGCCGTATCGGTGCCCAAGTCATTGTGCCCTATCGAAGTGATCCCTACTTCATCCGAGATCTAAAAGTCATGGGCGATTTAGGTCAAATTCTTTTCTGTGTGAGTTAATCCACTGTTGTTTTGCTGATGGCCATCGCCAGCTTGTCTTCTGCTTTAGAGGTTCTGGGCATCGAAAATCCCAAAGATCTAAGTGTTAGCGTTCAGCTGTTCGTTTCATCATTAAATTGACTGGTTTGACGAAAACTTACTATTAATAGACACGAACGTGAATTGCGCTTTTTTCCTAAGCAGCCAATTTTTCGCAATTACCACGTCTGGTAGCTCTGGTCGATTCAGATTAATTGTGCTTATCAAAGCTGCCTTTTTTACTTGTAAAAAATAAGTAGCGCTTTTTTAATTACAGCCATTCCATCTTGAAGACGAGGAAGCGATAAAGAAGGCGATGCGTTTTAGCAATGTGACAATCAATTGCATCGGAAAAATGAATTCCACACACAATTTTACGCAGGAGCAAGTGAATGTAGATGGTGCGGCTCGCATCGCTCGACTATCCAAGGAGGTGGGCGTAGAACGCTATGTTCATATCGCCGCGCTTTCCCAGAGTCTCAATCCCGAGAAGTTTGTGACGAGGCCTTCCGAATTCCGTCGAACCAAAGCTGTTGGTGAGAAAGAGGTACTTCGTGAACGCCCTGACGCCATCGTTTTTCGACCCGCTGACATTTGGGGCAATTCCGATCGTTTCCTGTGTTACTACGCCTCTAGAGGTGGGGTTCTTCAAGATTTATATTGTTCCAGAAATTCCTTTGGATTCTTTTATCTAAGAATCTAGATCACTGATATTTTGTAATGCTTTCTTGCATCGATGATGATCAGCTGCTGTTCGCATTCCAACAAGTTTCTTCCATTTAGCGCGATTTTTCAGTTGCAAAGCTACTCAATTTCGCAATCATGAGTCTTAGAAAAATGAGAAATTGAAATTCAACATCTTTCAATTTTCTGTGCGAATTCACTCTTTCATTAAAAAATCCTGGGGCCTCAAACTATTGTCTTAGGCTTTTCTCAACGTAAATTTTAATTTGGTTTGCGTATTCTAGTTAACTGCTATTTAGCCTTTTGTGGGACATACGCCGGTGACTGTCGTGTGTAGCAACTTTTCCGTCGACATTTTCTAAAATTTCTCTTACTCTCAGTCCCTAATAGATGGGAGTTGAAGCATTTTCCACTGTTTCGACTGGCATAATTTGCTTAGTGAATCGTCGATGTGGCTTTACTCATGTGCAGATCGGTATATTCAACAGGGTCAACAAGGTAGGTGACTTGTTGAGCAGATGGACCTTTTCCTCCAATCTTTCATTCCATAGTTGAGCCCAGTTTAGAGGTAAAGAAAACGCCTGTAGTAAATTCCGTAAACTTACCTGTAATTTATTGCATCCCATTTCGCTATGCATACTTGTTTTCCTGTACATCCCACTTACCACCACTATTAGGCATACTTTGCACTCTTCTCTTGTTGGGCCTGTCTACTATGCAGCCATTAAACCAGATGTTTGGGCGTTGTCTTAGTGATAGCAATTTTACCCTGCCTAATAGTAATCACAAAGTTGTCTTCCTCCCAAATTAACTTTAATTTTCTCTTAACGATTCTGCCACGCTGCTGATTGAGAGATCTTCTGTATTGGGTTCACGCCTTCTGATATTACAGAAAGTGTAGAAAGACTAACTTCCTGTTTCATTGTCTTTACCTGTTATATCAACGCACATATCTGAATTTATTTGTACCTAACTATTCATGGAATATGAAATATATGGAATTTTTGAGCGAGTAAAACGATTGGTATCGTGAGTCCTGATGGTGCTTTGATTTTACTGAACGACTCTGTTTAGTACCTTTCAGTGGCCTAAACGGGAATCTAGCGACGGCTTAAATGATTTTCTGTGCTGTAAAAATAGTCCTCGTTCAGTTCATTTATTGCCACCAATTTGATCCAATCGGTCAGGCTCAATCTGTCCTCTAACTGATCATATTTCTCAGTTTTTATTAGTATATTTGGATGATCAGATAAGTTAAAATGGAATGCTTGAGTCGCTAGTGTCACTATACCTCCCACTTTTACAAAGTCAGTCATGGGCTAGTAAGAAAGTCTTTGACTGATGTCTCACTTTATCGGGTACTTTCTCTGAGCTCTGTCAGTCATCCGTCCGGTAATTCACTTCTTAATACTCCCAGTCGATATTAAAAGAAAATGGAAAGAATAGTGAAGAATGGAACCTTATTTTGAAGGTTCAACAACTAGTCTCGATTTATTTTCGCCTTTTACACTTAGTTCCAGGAAATTCATCAAGTGGTAGGCACGGTAGTTAACCATTTTAGGGGGTTGGTAGAATTATTCTCCTGCTACTGCTATAATTCATTGCATCAGATGAACTAAACGCTACAGCTTGAGTTCTTTTTGCCGCCAGTCTTTGAAGAAGCGAAGGTTGGGGTCGCAGTAAGTGATTTGCATTGGCGAATCGACGGTACAAGAATTTCGGCTAAAATTCTCATGATTTAGTACAGCTAAACTCATCCACAGTTTCTCATTTGCTCCTATCAGGTTCAATAATTTGCGAAGCGCTGCGATTCACACTTAAACGGGAAGACTGATATTAAATCCATTTACTTTATGGGTCTGTAAATAAATTGGAAATGAAGTGATCTGTGTCCACAGGACCTTAATTAGAACCGCCTCAGTGATGTCATTCTGCTAGTAAGTTTGCATGTTTGCATCTGGATGCATATCTGTATACACTTAAAATATGTCTCTGTGGCAGGAGAAATGAAAAACATCTAGACTGTTGTTTCCGCTTTTGCTTATTTGACTTAGTTTGTGTTATGCACCTAGTTCTCTGCAAATTATGGTATCCAATTAGCCTTCTGTGGTTCTCTGTGGATAGTCAAATAATTGAGCTGCCAGAAGTATTGCAAAATCTATTTGCTGGCCTCCCAGTCGCTGTACAATGTGTGGCAATTGGGCGGGCTTACAATCTGGTTAACTAGTTATCAGTCAATACAGAGTATCTCACCGTGGGCTCCCAAAAATTGCACTGTTTACCATCAAAAACTTATACCGTTTCCCTTATGCAATTTTTGTCCTTTGGTGTTTCTTTGACAGAAGAACTCTCGCGCTGCCTGACTTTTGTAGAACAGACATATAAACGTGATCTAAGGTTTTTCAGACTGATTTACGAATTGATGTTTTAAATGTAATTTAGATGGTAACCAACTTTTAGCCAAATTTGTATTTATCTTCAGAATTTTGTATTGTTTCTGCGACTTCAGGTCTCTTTGCAGTCATTTCATTGCACTCTTCTGCAGAAAAACTGTTTTTTTTTCAAGCATAGCTCGTGTGCTTGGAACATCGAGATTAGAGTTTTGGCTCAAAACTTTGCAATAAATTGTTTCAACTATCTAAAAACCTAGTTCTTGCATTAAAAAACATTAAACCAATTGGATCAAGCGAAACGTCTCAAATACTTTTTTTCCCGCTAATTCCTTCCGTAGAGCGTAGAATAAGCCGTGGCTCCATGCTGCAAATGTGTCTGTGGGCTCGTGGTGAGAAGACAGTAAAACAGCCTGTCTACGTCGGTGATTTAGCTCGCGGCATCATTAATAGTCTTACCGCTGCCCACGCACCAGGTCGTATCTTCGAGGCCGTCGGCCCCCATCGTTACCGTCTTGACGATCTCGCCAAGTGGATTATCTTCAATTGCCGCTACCTACCTCGTGAACTAGAAATTTGTAAAATTGGCCCTTGGTTTTTGTAAGTTTTTGTTGATGTAATATCAGATCCTCACCCTACAGCAGAATTTTGCTCTGACTTGAGGCCGTACGTCTGTATTATACCCACCCTTTTTGTTGTTTTGTTATTTTCATGGAATCATGAATGGAAAGGCATGCAACAATTCTGTTTACATGAAAATATATGTGCCCATCAGATTCTGTCCAATATTGCTGCCACAAGTGAGGTTTGCCCTAAGTATTATCAGTTTCGGTTTTTAAGCATACTCATCTTTTGTTCCATTGAGGAGAAGCTATTATCAGTCGTCTTTTCATTTAAGTAGCGCATGTGACTTTGCCTAAGTTATATGTGTCTTCCTTTCGCCCATGGAAAAGAAATACGATAATTCTGCTACTGCTGTTGAGGAATTTTTTGTTCAAGATGTGCTATGGGAATTGATCAGTACAGGTTTTTTTTAAATCAAAGTGATCATTTATAGATCAAATTTTTCATCGAATTGGTTAATTTGGCTTGGAAAATTTGTGCCATTCGATCCGTTAATTTTGCTCATTTTTTGAATCCTGAATGGCATTTTGATAAGAGTCCTCTTCTGAGTGGCTCAAAAATCTCTTAAGCCTGTTAAAATTGCTCAATCCTTATTGATTACCATTGCTAATGCACATATGATACCTCTTGGCAGTAATGATGAATGTGATTGTTGTCAAGGCTGCCAATGTGTTGTTTTTTTTTGTTTTCTGATTATGTGGTTGAAATTTTGGACTATGTGTCTCCCAACCCTGAATATCTGCTTCTCTGTGTTTAAATAGGACCAAGGTGTACATAAACGAGTTCTTTGCTCGCGTGAACCCTGCACTTTGCTTCGAGCGACTTGAACACGATTCTACAACTGATAAGCTTTCGGGAGCCCCCACTCTTCTTGATTTGAACGTGAAGTTGACCAAAATTGAGGACCGCATTGCACAGATCCTTTTCATCTATCGACGCCTAAACAACTACTGGGAGGCTGTGGGCGAATTCCCTGAACCACCCAACCCGCCACTCTCTCTTGTCTAGATGTGTATTTACCAAAAATCGAAATCTTACTGCTTCCAACCACCTTTCATCGCCCCGTAGTTGTTGTCACTATTATTAAATAACTCGATTTGTAGTCGGGATAAATAGGACGTTTCCTATGAATCACTCTCCCTTCGGTCAAAATAAAGATGTTAGGTGTAGGCATGGAAGTTGGGCATTTTGGCTTTCACTCCCATTTTATTAAATCGAAAAGAGTAGAATTCAAATGCACTTTAGAAAAAGGCATCTTTGTCACTTGGTGCTCCATCTGAGGAGGGGTTGCATGACATTTATTTGAACCAGAACTACTTGGGGTAATTTGGAAAAGGTCTGCTGCTGTAAATTTGAAGAGATTTGCACCTGTTCGACCTAACTAGCGGTTATCGTGGGGTCTGATAATTCACCGATGATCAATCATAGAATTCGGCTAGTTAAGCCAAGTACGTATGCATAAGCAAAAATTTTATTGAATCTCCTAGGAATTACCCGAAGTCCTCGCGTTCTGCTCTGTTGCTTCGTACATTCTAAGCCTAGATGACTAGGCGTCCTTAGAGCTGCTAGAAGAGCACTTTCAGGCTTGCGAAGCCGAGGCCATACGAATCGTGGAGTTCTGAAGAGGGGAGCCTCCCTGCGAGATGGTCCAAATGCTCAAAAATTAGGTCTCAGTGGAGGAGAATGCTTCCGATTTTTTTAATATGCTCCGCTGAAGCGTAGAATGTTTACAACAATATAAACAACTCAATAGAGGTATGTGGGAGGGCTATAATTCGGGATCCCCCCATGTGTTTATTAAAAAGAGCGGAGTTGAACTTGTGTGATTGTTCCATTGATGAATGCGGCTGGTGGTTAAGGCTAAATTATCGAGGCCGGTATAATTGGTGCCATAAAGGACACGATATCCCGCGGAATTTAGACGATCTGCAGATCACCAGAGCAGATTGTGCAGGCGTGTTTGTCATGAGGTATTAAACCGAGATACTTACTAATATCAAGTAATTTATCGCAGTACTTGTAATGCGATAACACAAAGTTCATGTTGAAGAACTTCGTTCTTGCAAGTTTTGACAGGCCAGGGGTGTACTGCTAACGTAATATATTTGGAAATAGCTGGAAGCCTAATCAATGTGACACAAATAAATTTTTATCCGTATTGTCCGCACTGATTGTCCGGGTGTAACAACAAGCCAGTCCCGCCATCCGCGCCTTTCAATGCTTGGATTTGAGAGGAGCTTTTTAGAATCACGGTACTAACGTTCTTAATGCTAATCGCGACTCTTTCAACTTATTTTACTGAACGTTTCTGAGGATACAGATTAGCTGAACTCGACAGCGTCCAAGTGTTTTGCTCTCAAACGGTCACCTAAATTTAACAAAAAAACTAAACGAAGTAAAATTTAGAGTTTGGAGACCTCTCCTCGATTTTCTGGGAAAAGGACTAGAGGTGAATGGCGGTCCATTTATCCATTCAATCTTATATTTACCTGAAATAAGTGAAAGGATTAATCAAGTACGGGATAAATTCTTGGAGATTTGCTAATGAAACTCAAAACGTAATGCTGGAGATTGCAGGTAGAACATGCCCCTTTCACTAGCCGCATTTTAATGCTCATTTTATTTGTCTTTGGTTGTTTTCTTTCCAGTAATATTCCTTAAAGTGTTATTTTAGCACTTGGGTTGAGAGATGATTATTTCAGTGAAACTTTTTCTTTCCAAGTAGGTCTTTCACAATTCAAATCATATTGTGTTGATGAAATAGTTTCTGCATTTGGTGCAGCCAAATCAAAAGACAGACTGCTTAAATTCAGATCGTTTAGCCTTGCTATCTTTATAATATTATTTCCTAGTTAAGCCCTCTTCGACTAAGTTGAAACCCTAGGTGGTTTAAAGAAGCACTTTGCGGCCGCAATTGTGGATTTCAGATCACTTTTGGTAGCGCTGTGATCGCTACTTGGACTGCCGATGTTCAGAAGAAATCGAATGTTTTTATTTAGTGAGTGACCGCAAACTGCACTTTCTATGCTGAAAACTGACATCAACGTACTTGGATCGCATAAATCAAATCATTTTCACTCCAAAAGGTTGCCAGCAGTCATTGCATTAAGCAAATAATTGGATATTAATGGCCCCAGATGGGATATTTCGGTTCTAATTGCTGATCAAATTCTTTCAAGTAGATGCATTGGTGCCATTGTTGGAGGACCAGCGATTCTGATAAATTATAATGAGACCACCATAGAATCACATACTATATCCACTTCTCAGTTCGCAAACAAGCGCTAATACTGCCAATTACTAGCTACAGACTAGAGACTCCGAAAGGTGGGTTTCGAACTCGTTGGAATTGCCTAAGAAGCGTTACCAACTCCTAAAACAGTTCGCCAAAATACCTTGATTGGAACACATCCTTTGATTTTACGTTTACCCTTAGGGATCTGAAAATTGCCGTAGGGTTACTTTCGGAAATCATTGGTAGATCGTCGGAAATAATCAAAATATCCCCTGGCCCAAGTAAATAGATATTCACTGCATTTGAGCGTTCAATGCCTAGCCGAAAAAGACGCACAAATGCTTAGGTATTGCATTGAAAAACAAATGATTACAACAGGCGTTAGTGCATTGTTTCTCTAGCTTGAAGGAGTTCGAAAATAAATAACACCTCCAAGGAGGACGAGTTCTAGGGTACTGCAAGCGAAAGTGCTGACTCCGTAAGCTACTCTGTCAGAAAATATCGCAACTTCTCCTACCACAACTTGAATTAATGTCAAAGCTAGAATCAGACATGAATTCTAAGAGAGGCGTCAAGTAAGGAGGGCATCTACTAGCAAATAGATACAATCATCGTTGTCTCCTATTGTGTTGATTAGAGCAACTGCTGTTGAGCTCACAGCAGCCATGTATTGCACAGTGTCAACGAATGGTTGGGCACCACACCAGAGCGAGCCAGTACCGGAAGCCTTGTGAAGCAATTCAATCAACATGGCAACTTATCAACTTGCAAACATGATGAAATCAATAAGAGAATACAGGGCAGCAGACATGTTGACCGCATCCGCTGTCAGTTTCATTGCAATTTATGTGAAAACATACTTTACTCTGTTATTGCATCATTTATTTGCCTATCAATTGCTTCACTCACAGTCTACTTATTGGCAAATTTAATAAGCTAATACCGGTGAAACCATGGATGACAAGTTTAGGTTCACTTCAGGTCATTTCAACTCTGCCTCGGATCTGTTGCTTGCTCATCCCACCGTACATACAGGTATGAGGGATAAACTTTTTCCATCTGGACAGGATGTCATACATTCACTGATAAAAGTTAGAAAGCATACAACGACCCAACTTGATAATTGGAGGAAGGAAGGCCCGAGGTTCAAATAAGAAGCACAAAGACCCCGCGCTCACTTGCTCCCATGACACCGCTTTAAGGTGAAGGTACAATGGCAGTTTCTTGTCAATTGATTGACGACCTAAGAGACTGCAATTGAAGATTGAAGAAAGTCTCGGATTCTGACGAATTGGTATATTCAACACCTTTTCTCTTCTAACTCCTTGTTTCGCATCCTATTTATTGCAAGCTAACCGACTTTTGGGGAGCCTTGTCTCATCCCAACAATATTGAGTAAATCAGTTCCACTGTGGACTACCGACAAGGCAAGAAGTCTAAGTCCACGGATTTCAAATGGCCAGATGTTGATGAGTAGTGGACTTCTCCCTTGATCTCGCATGCACTTCGTTGGTGATACTTTGTGGACTTGCTTTGTCAAGATGACACATTCCACCTGCCATATTCTGTCACGTGAACTTTAATTGAAGCCACCAAGAGGAGTGTGTGATCATTTAGGCACGTTTTATGTGATGCTCACCAAAGGGAGATGACCGCATGATTTAGACGCGACGGCAACAGCTAGCTTCGCTTGTGAATGGAAATTCGTTAAGAAGTCTGCACACTCGATCATCAGCTCAATCCTTATTCGCAATGAGGAATGAGTAGCCGGCTGTTAATAGAGAAACCCTTGACTCACAGTAAGCTTTTACAGTTCTTGGTCAGGTGAAACGATGCTCTTACACTTTGGTGTTGTAAAGGAATCACCCTGCCTCGATCCTCTACGTCGCTTACTTCCTCACCCACGAAAGCACTGAAGAGCTGGTTGGAACTAGCCCAGCTTTTTCATTAATTTCGATGTCACGTCTTTCAGACCAGTCCTCCAATCAATCAACTGGATTCGGTTTGGAATTCACCTCCACGACAAGTCCTACTCACTCACCTCCTTCTAGTTTGGACCTCGCCTACTCCTGCTGATGACTGTTCAAGCTTTGGCTGGAACCCTGTTTAGTGTTTTCGGTCACAATTCAGCCCGTGATTTCGGCGCTATTGCTGGACTTCTTTACAAACCAACATTCTTGAGGGTAGCAGAATAGTTTCCCCGTTCATTCACCGATATTTAGCCAAAAGTAATATCTCTAACACAGTAAATACGTGGAGAAGCATCACCATGACACCTTCAAAGTAAAACTTTAAAATAAAGTGTTTCTAATTGAAGTCAGAACTCAAATTTATCAAAGTAAATCATCTTTCATTTGGATCTGAAAAGTTAAAGTCAGATAAGAATTAATACTAACGATAGTTATTAGCGCACAGAAACCTGCTCGATTTCCCAGCAAGCGCGATACCGTTAGTCTTCCATATTTTGCATTTACTTCGTCGATGTTGTTGCAGAGACTTTCTCAGAATTTTGTCTAGAATAGACATCTCGTTCGCTATCGACTCGTCCAGTGCCCTTGAATAGGTGAGCGGTTTGTCATAAGAGAGATCATTTTTAAACAACTTCTACCATCAGTTTCTTGTCCTACCATTTTCCAAACCCCTCATTTAGGAGAGCATTGAATTTGGCGCAGTATTAAGGTTTTATTTCGTGCTGTTCCCTTAACTGCAAATGGAACGGCTTTTTTTCCATGAAAATTGATCACTCTTAAATCATTTTGTTGGAATCTTTCCGTTTCCACAGAAAATGATCATCAATGATTTTTCGACTCAGGTTCTGACAATTACAAAAGTAGACTTTAGCTTATGAGGATATTATTCTTGAAGTTAGTACCCTCTATGCCTTCGGGATCACACAAAATCAAACATTTTTATTTTGTGCAAAAAATAAGTTAAAACGCCGGTGTCAATGTTCATGAAGCAGGTTTAATAGACCGTAAATCTGAATACTCAATAAACTGAATAAACGAGTTGGTACTAATACAAGGGGACGAGAATTTGTGCTCGAGGCGATTTCAGTAAGAAAATAATTAAAAATATAGAGGAAAACAAAGAAGGTTGATGTTAAGTGCGCCAAAGATAAATAAAGCATAACTGGCTCCTTGTAAACTAATGGTAACGCAATGTGTGCTTTAAATAATTGAGAATTTTTTCGTTTTGTTATTATAGTAAAGAATGAAGATTTATATCGCGAATTCATCATTTTCACCTGCGAAATGTATATCGAGTAGGTTCTTCATCTTAGTATTATCAAATGTGCCTTTTTTAATACTATGGTGTATAAGATCCGAATTAATTTAGATATGACTCCAAAATATAAGTGGCAAAATCTAGAATTCAACCCTCGCCTATCATAAATGCTGCAAAACAACAAAACCTATTTTTGGGTTAGATGCTGGATTATCTATGGTCTGAGTATCTTGGAAATCATCCATTCCTTAGCTATAGACAGTAGAAGCAGTTTCAAATCACGCTACTGAAGTGTAAGCCGGAGGAGAACGTCACACCCTCCAGACTGCCAAGCGGCGGGGGCCAAAGTGGTAATTACGAAGTGGTCACTCTAAAAGGACATTCGTGATTTCCACAATTGAAAGTGAATTCACGCGAGCTTATTTAGCTTCCTGTTCCTCGAATTCCTACTACTTCCATAGACATTCATGTTGCATAGTGGCGTCAACAGAAGAACATCAATGGTTATGGGTACTTCCTCCGTAAATAGGTCTCTAGCAGTATATAATCACCTCATTTGCATCGCTAAAGTTTTATCCATGGATTGCCACACATCTAGTCACAACTCGTGCTCAGGCAAAGATCTAAAATATTCCTTTCATTTCAAATATCCCGCCTTTGTACCTCCTTGAAAGACAAATCAGTCGTTTCGAATTAGCTAATCACTATGTTCTTCAGACCAGTCCCAACGGACAGCTTACAAGGCGTAGCTAGCCAACATCTTCCATTTCTTGATGTCACCATGGCGCAAAATCGGGATTGGATTCCCTGGATTCTGATATCTTCTCTCTAAACTTCATAAGCTGATTTTGCTGGATTGCTTATTGACAAAAAGATTACTAGATCAAGATCTTTTCTGAATATCACATACCGCTTGTATATCTATAAAATAGAACTATCGCATTGATGATTTTATGCTTCAGTCGGCAAGATTAACTCCAAATCAATCAGACAGGCCGTCACTCCTGTCTCAATTCAACACCAAATTTGGATTTTGCACATCAGAGATTTGCTTAAATAGAGAGTATGTTCCCTAGATAATTTAGTTCTAAATGTTAGTTACTCCACCTCGGCTACCTGATGACAAAAAATGATCTCACTAGAAGTCGAAAATACCTTCGTGGAAATCAGCTGTGTACGTGCCTGCATGAAGGCCTTCAAAATCGAAACTGAATAAAAGAATAATTAATTGTGATGTTAATTCTGAGACAACATTCATATTTCCTTTCTTAAAAAGAACAAAAACATGATCTGGTAAGCCACACTAACCGAAATTGTCAATTCAATTTATGAAGTGCCGTATTTAGTTTGAAAAGTTATTAAAGTAACCTGAAAACCTCTCTTTGTTTTATTCTCCTTCACGTTGACTGTACTTTTCCTATTTATGTCTGTGAAGGCAATAACAGGTGATTTACCACACTTTTTGCTTTTATTAAAACTAGATAAATTTCTTTCTACAGAGAGCTGAAAAATTTTAGGCAAATCCTTCCGCACCCCAATTTTAGAATGGGGTTTAAGTCGGTTCCCCCAATAACAGTGCCAAGAAGAGGCTGGGAGGACGCCATACTCAGCTTCGGTAACGCAATGGGCGAAACAAATTGCCTTAAAGTCAGCTACGATAAAAGAATGGCTTGAGAGCTTAAAAATGCGAGAAAATCTCTTAATAGATACAATTGGGTCCCAATTCATTTGTATTTCTACGTCAAACCGCCAACTTAAGAAATATTGCTTTGCATGCCGGCTGCAAAGTGTATTCATGATTGAAAGACAAGCATTTGATTCCAACAAAATTTTGCATGTGTTACTTCATTTAAATATGGAAATATCCTTGATTTACTGAGGTTCAAAAGAAGTAGATAAATAAATTTGAACTAAGTCACCTTGTCAAAAATAGAAAGAAAACTGCAGGTTTTGTTGAAGCACGAAGGAAATACATCATAGCAGTTACCTCAGAAGCCTATTCTCGCATTGATAGCGAGGATGAATAAACGCACAAACACACATTTAGACAATTGCTTTCTTGGCAGAAGGAAGTGAATTAAGGGAAGGTAGAGCATTTTTTTTCTCTCTGGCTGAAGATTTATTAAGGTTATGCATAATTTTAAGTGCCGCTTGTGATTGTTGAATTGCAGACTCTGCCTCCATCCCCGAGAATATTAGAAAACATCGCTTTTCCAAGTTGTGAAATGAAATTACATCCGGTACTTTCCGAATTAAAAGTGTGAGGACGCTTGGAGAAATAGATGGATCAAACGTCTGATTCTTCACCACCAGCCTCAGCTGGAGTTCTGTCGATTCCTCCTAAATATCGGTCCTCCAAACAAGATCTGCATGTCTAAAATTACTATCTAAGCTCTGAATATAAAATAGATCAGTGATACGCAAGCGGAGGTTCATATTATTATATCTGGGAGCTGAACATTTCATCTTTTAGTTGCATTCGTGTGCAGTTGATTTTCGTAAGCATGTACTTTTTAATCCGGGCCATAACTGATTCAAGGGAAAAAAATTGTTAAAACAAGGATTATTTGGTTGGGGAAAGGTCAGTGCTTCAGCCCAAGGATTGGTAAATGTAACAGCACCGATCTTGGGCGAATGACTACTGAAGAAAGACATCTGAAGCAAAAAATCTTAACATTATCACTATGATCCACAAGAAAAGAGCTCGAAGTGATAAAAATACACCATCTGTTGATGTGTCATACCTTTTGAATATAAAAAAGCTGGCCAAAACGTAGCATGGCAAGTCACCAGCCGCATTCTAGGGCATAAGCGATTTCGTAGTGTGTAACTTCCCACGGAGAAAGCTCTCAGATAAGCTTCGATGGAGGTGAAAATGAGAAAAAGCCAGGTCCATACCTTATTCTCTTTAACCAACTCTCTGAAAATAGTGATGACATGCGAGAATGTAAATTTCTGAAATTCAAAAATGACTTACCTGCGCCGAACTCTTAATCCTACAAAGCAATCCATCTATGCCCGGCTTTAGTGACCTTAACGTTCAAACAAATGGCTTATTAAACTCTGCTATAGTGAAGAATCTCCGTCCAGTAAGCATTTCATCTTCAAAATCCACAGAGTTGCACTTGAAAACACTTTGGTCCATACTTATCTGTCTTTTTGGGGACTTCCAATCAACTAAAAAGTTCGTACTTTTTGCTATTCTAGTCCTTTAAAGGATCACTATTTTTAGAGCACACATTGATAAAAGTTGTCACTCAGTTTTCAAACCCTCCCTGAATGATATTGTGCAATCAATTCTTGCAAGCCAATGTGCACAAAAAGTAGTCGATTCGAAAAATGCATTTTTTCCCCTTTCTACAATCAGTAAATAGAAGGGAAGGCAAGACTTCTTTACTTTTTATGACACTGAGTAGCGATTTCATAAATGCCAACAAAATATCAGGCTTGGGGAGGTTCAAAGTCGTACGTAGAAAAAATTTGCAGACACTGTCGATCGGGGTTTTGTCCATCCTAGAGGGTGCATTTCATGGGAAAGGCATCAGCCCCACAAACTTAAAGCTGGGCTTGAAAATGAACGCGGAAAGAAAAATCTAGTGCCTGGTATCATCAGAACATGGAGCGTCCTTTGCTTCGCTTCTGCTCATAGTACAGTGTCTGAACAGAAGCTCTACTGAAGCTTCTTTTTTGAACGCCTACCATTCTCTTTGGTAGATTTCGAATTGTCGAGCAGGTCGTGATCTAGTCACCCCTCAATTTAGATAAATCCAGCTTTTGTAGATAAATTATTTACTTAGCGGCTAAACTGATTCACTAGCGGAATCTGGCTAGCCATTTTCGAGTCTACCCAGAACTACCACTAGCCATTGGCATCCACAATTACCAAGAAGCTAAAATTAACACTGCGAGGCCAGAAAGAGGTGAAACTTTGCTGTCCAATGTTGAGAAGAGTGCAAAACCATAGCCAATATTTAGCAATTTAAATATTAAAATACATTATGTACCATAGAGTTTGAAATCAGCCTGATTTCCCTTAGCAAATCGGAGTATTTAGAAAATTCGTTCGAATCAATCTTCCTGCTTCGAAATGCTCAAAACAACTTTGAAATAGAGTTTTACTTTCTGCTCTTCTGATATTTCAATGGGAATCGCCTAATAGCAAGCCTCAAGCCTGTGCTTGGTTTCAACCGCAGAATTAGCTCACTCGAAACGCTCCAAATGAACTGATGAAGTACATTTCCTAGTTAATACACTAAGTTTTATAGGAAACGTGAAATGGATTTCTATCAACAAGTGCGTGATTGACTAAGTAAACACAGAATCTACTTGTTCGTTATTTTCTAACAGAACCCAAAAATTTGGATTGTGGAAGTTTGCGCTTCACATGGCTACTGTATGTAATAAATTCTCGAAAAGAAAACATTTAAAATATATACCAAATCAATCGTCTATCTGTCAGTCGTCAAGGCGTGACAGCAACCTCATGCTCACTGTTTTGATGAAACCATCTGAAGATCTGGCTTGAGATAACTGTGGCTCTCTCGGATTGCGATTTAATTAATTCGAATAGTTTTGCTGAAGCTAGATTTAACTAAAAACCTTATGAGAAAGCAGCATATGAATCCGCTGAGACAGAACTCAAAACAAAATGCAACCAGGTTTTAATTTAATGGCTTTTGAAAAGGGAAGCGGTGTAATGGTAGAGGGATTGAGAATCAAATCAAGTAGCTCGTGCAATCACAGCGGCCGCCTTTTCGAAAGAATGTCAGAACACGCTTAGATCACACTGTCAGTCGTGTGCTCAGCAGTGGAACATAAATGAAGCTGAACCTTCAGCGTGAACCGTCGTGTAGGCAAAGCAGGACTGCTTTAGCTTTGTGATTTTTTTGGAGACCAATGTGAGATATGGTCCAAGGCAAAAAGATCACAAAAAACAAAAGGTATGCGCATTCAGTACCACAACTGTGCAACTGAATGGCTAGGCTTCCAAAAAGTTTGCCTCAATATGGCGAGTTTCATATAAAAGTAATGATGGGGTTCGAATTTCTAGAAGAGGAGAACATCAGGTGATGTCACCCATCAATTCACAAATCGTAATATCTTCCTGCACCTTTTTTTACCAGGGTTAAACTCTGCATTTCCTAATTAAAAAGAATTGTAAATTACAAGCCACTAAGTTACCAAAAATTAATCCAGAAAAATTGTCACACATGACGGATGAAGCCTCAGCTCAAATGGTCCTTCGCTTTTCACTTGTGTCTTAAAATAAGCCCCAAACTCATTTAATGTCGGTTTTTGCGCCTGTGATAGTGCTGCATTGACGATCTCCAGTTAATATTGCCTCTTCTTAGGTGGCTGAATATGACGGAGCAAAGTTTTCATTAAAATTTCAAATGTCAGTAAATCGTGATAGATGGTCATTATGTTTCATAATTGTCTCCAAGAGTGTGACTGACATATTCAAGGAGTGTGTGCATAGACTGCCGATATATTTTATGTTAGCTTTGGCTCTAAATACTAAAATTTCCATAATATCCTAAGCCAGCTGTTAGGCGCCGCTGTTTTACTGGATTTTTGAACCCGGCCAAACCGATGAGCCGAATAGAATTGTTTATTAACGAACTGTATAACGACTGCAGAGCCTGTGTGCCACTTTATTTAACAGAAGGTCAGCTTCACTTGATGATATTTAAGCGGAAATTGGCTTCAAACTACCTGAATAAAACTAGCTTCACCTGCTCAGAGACGCAAACCTTAAGAATCTTTCAGTAGGGCATCAGAAAGGAAAAAAATATTATTTGTTTGCGCAGGCTACAACGATCAGTTGGTAGAAATACACACTGAAGTCATACGTCAAAAAGTGCGATTGATTCACGCCCAGCTTCGAAGGATTAAAAATCCAGCCGACAAGACAGTTTTTTTTGCTTTTTTACATTACAAATGGAGTTGTAATTTTTAATTTTCCCAAGATTTTACATGAAATTGACGTGCATAACTTAACTGGAATGCGTTCAAGACCTCAGTCGATCATAAAATAGTTTCTATGTTTTTCTTTAGGGGAGTGAAATTTAAGATGTAACCTCTTTAAGTAGTTTAAAGTTTATTTACATGGTGAAGTCGGGCTTCCTATCTCATTATTTTCTTGCGCTGCACTGTCCATAAAATGGAAAATGCTTCCCGTAACTACAGCTTCAGCTCATGCATTGATTTGGAAACCAACCTAAAATTACGATTTTTTATTATATAAATAATTAAATATTTATACAAATGCTTTTGAGTGACTGGCTTTAAACAATGCACTCTATGGATGCGTGTTTTTACTCAGTCCGCAAATACATTGAAGTTGGATGCTATCAAAATGTCAAGGATTGTGAGTTATGGCGGTTAGATTCGAACGGATCGTAGTTAAAGTTCAAACCTCCTACTTTATCTGACCATTAAACCAGATCTTAGAAGGCCGAAGTCGCCCGAAGTAAAGACTCTTCTCAGAATCGCCTTTTGACAGACGAAGTTCTGTCGGCATTACTGAAAAATTACGACCAACTTTGCGTACAGACCAAGTTATCAGTGGTACAGCAATTTAAGAAAATTAAGGACCTCATAAAGATTGACATAGCATACAATGGGGAAATTTAGATCTACTCATATCTTCAAATCATGAAACTAATTTTGTATAGTTGTATGTATTGCCACCGTTGCAAATTTGAATATCTATTTTACCGAAAAATGATGTCGTAAGAATTGTTGTACATCAAATGTCCTCACTGCAGGAAGTTTTCTCTGTTTAGCCTGTCTCGGTTGCCAGTCAGACAGGTACAAGCCTTCCACCCGAGATGGTATCATTTGTTCATCAAGCAGCTCTGCTAGATGAATATGCTTTCATTTATGTTTTGGCAAGATTATACCGTGAAGGTTTTCTTCTGTAACCTCACACCCAGAAATATCCAGATGTAGGCAATTAAGATTATTCTTGGTAGAGATGGTCTAATTAGGCGGGCGAGATGGTGGCACACTGAAATATCCAAGCCTTGTAGATAATATTTTAGACCTGTTCTGCCAAATTCTGGAGCCCATAATATTGAATATCGTGGAAATATGACCAGAGTTGAAATCTTAGAGAAAATTTCGAAGTCTATTTTACCTCTTTGAAAATAGAGAATGTATCAAAATTATAGGGGTTTAAGTCTGATTTTGCTTAAGAGTTTCTGATCAAAATGTAGATATGAATGCTAACTTCTGCTAACTGATCCGTTATTGCCAATTCGATAAGCTGGAAGATGAGTTATTTGGCTAGCGCAGCAATTGCTGGATCCAGAAGGAAACTCCTGAATTTTTCATTGTAAATGCTGATTCCTCTCAACATGTATTCTCTAAAAATAACTGCTTATCTGGCCTCCTGAGAATATCTTCAATGTTAAACTGAATTATTAAATTGTCTTCAAAAAGGCTGCTAAGCTACTAAACAAAGCTAGCACCCGGTCATAGATGTACCATGGCTGTTTGTGGATACGAGACGATATGAATTTCATGATTTTAACTTCGTATAAATCCAAAAGGCAATAGAAACACATCCTTCTTTCTTGATAAAAAGGCTAGCCAACTCCTCTGAACCATCCCGTTTATTTGCAATAGCTTGCCAATCCAGGCTAGTTAATATATTTCATACCTGTAGGTAGATAATATTTCGGTTCTTCTTACAGTGAGAGTTAAGAGCGTTATGATTTTCAGAAAATTATCCAAAGTCATTCAAAAAAATTAATAATGCATCTTTTTCATGTTCACGGTTGTGGGATCGTATGAAAATCCTATTCTGCCTAAGATTTCAGACAAAATGCAAGAGGTCAAACAGTAAATTTTAGATGGAAAAAAGCTACCAAGCTACTTGGTATTGGTTCATCAAAAGTATCGTCCAGTAGGTGTAAATTTGTATTTGGTTCCTACCATTCTGAATGTCAGTTGCAAAAAGGGACTTTTGGGGGCTTCACTAGACATAGTAGGACGTTGTCGTAGAAGACTTTGAGAATAACTTATGGAGTAATCATCTTCTGAGGATGACTTGTGAGAAAAGGTATTGAGCGGGCCGTGATATGGTTTTTGACTGACGCATTTTGTATCATCGAATGGTTCCTCTTTTCAACCTCTTTATTTGATAGGTACGCACGGAATGCAGCAAGGGTAGTTATTCAGAAACCAAAACAAGGGCTTTGGATAGATGAATATCTAGAAGAGAGAGAGCAGTCAAGTGCATTGGATCTTGTTCGTACACACTCCACCTAAGTCATTTTCTCTCGAGCGATGGCTTCCAGCTTAACTACGGGTTGAAGCTTCTTTTGAGTAAATAATTCATCCTATTCGACTTTTGTGGGTAGTGCTCAACACTTAGCTCAGGGTTCCGATGCTACTGTGCTTGAGGACCTCCTGTTCTCGCCGCCTACATTAATCCACAACTCTCAAAGGCTAAATTTTACAAAGCGCTAGACATAACCAATCATCTAGCCCAACATGAGCAGATCTTAAGCACCCTGGGCTGTGTGAAAATAAATACTGCATAAGGACGACAGTGAATTACAGGGACTCTTCTTCGACTAAAGTTTCGAGACTACTAATGTACTTTTCTGCCATTTTAAGATGCTGGTTAAGACAATGCTTAAATCGTTATTGAAAGATTTGAAACATCCAGATAAAGATAACCTACATTCGTTATAATTCCCTGATTTTGCATTACGGTGGTTTTTTCTAAAATGTCAGAGTATTTCCATCCTTTCAGAAAACATCTGCATGCAGTCAGTATTAGAATATTTCACTGTCTTTATTCGTCATGCAATGAGGTTTGACTTTGAGCTTGATGTGAATGAGATGGTCATGGTTCGCATTTGCTAGCCCGGATCAAAAGGCCCTACCAAAGATCTCCTTCGCGGCTATTCTGATTGGTCAAAGCCACTGCTTGATTACTGTCTTCTGTCTATTTCTTCTTGGAATCCGATGAACTAAGAGATGCGCCGGTCTTGAAGAGCTGCATGACAATAGGAATTCTCAGAGGCTTTCTTTGTGCAAGCTCTTCGTGAGTAATGGCTTTGCGATAATGTGGCAAAAATGAGCCATATAGCAACCCCAGGCCTATTGCTATTGTACACCCCACAGCAGCATTGTGGAAAAGCATTGATAGAGATTTGAGTCTACGATGGGCCCAACTAACCTAGCCTTAGCATTTACTTATAAGATGATATCATTCATCATCGAATGCAGCACCATGTGCGTTAAGTTGATATCCTAAGTACGGAACAATGTAAACTTTTCCTAACGCTTGTACGGTTGTACCTCCTTAAAAGTACTTCCACATCGTTTTACCGGCCGTTTACTGCCTGTCGTGGTCATCAAAGGTCATTACTAGTCAATCAGATCGTTCGGCAAAACAATGCTAAAAGTACTGGTCATCACGTACACATTGTCTCCACCACCCACCTATGACCGATTACATTATTTTAAAATTGAGGCATCGACTCTTTCATGTACCCTCTTGAATGTAAAAATGAAAAGCAAATACCCTTCCATTAAACCTAATCATATTCAAAAAGTTACAGAAAAGATGTCTCCTGAGCCACGAAGCCTATATACTAGAGTTGAGAAGCGACAATCAACACTGTATAAAAGCGATCTAGATATAAGAGACCCTGCAGTACGGAAAATTGTCGAATGTCTTTCATACTTACAAAAACAGGATGATTGGCTTATTTTGATCAAGAACATCTTGAATAGGGTTTCGAATCCTATTTACCACCTGATCAGTAGACATGCTCCATCAATATCTGTACAAAGACAAGTTAAGCTTTCCTGCTGAGCGTATTTAAATCTGCCAATGACTGGCAATGAATATCGATTACCGGTTCTATTCAAGCCACTTCATTCCTTTTGTTCAACAGGGTGAGTTTAGCAACCTGTCAGCAGTCATCAAAAATATTAAACAAACTGATGCCTAATTTTTCCAACATCCCAAATAAGAAGCTTTTATTTTATTCCGGTAAAACCAAGAGCGACAGATTTGGAAAGTCTGGATTTCGTGAGAGCTAGTTTTTCCACGGTCAAACGCACTACGAGAAACAAGGGTTTTGGTTAGATACCGCCAGCGTCGAAGAGATTAGCATAAAGCTCAGGTAATGAAGATGAACCGAAAAATGCCTTAAAATTGGTAGACTCGGCCCACATTTTGATCTAGACCACAGAAATTACTTCTAAAAGATCAACATACTTGGTGTGTTCTTTCGTTCCTCAAGCGAGCAGCCTTCCCCAAGACTCTTCTCCAGATATTCCTGAGGAGGTCTGTTATCCGATCACACAGTGAAAATTGCAGATTGCAGTTCCTCAGACAATGACTCTTCTTCAATAAAAGGTCTGTTTAAACCACCGGTTTCGATTTTCCTCACCACTGTCTTCGTCTTACGACTCATGGCTTTGCATTTAAATGGCTTGTTTAAAGCCGCTATTTTGATGACTGATTTTGTGAATGCAAAGGTAGAATTAGGTATTCCATCTCCCCTATGCTAGCAAAGTCATGCAACATTAAACCTTTAGAGACTTTCTTATCAGGGTAGAAGTCCGTGATTCTAAGTTTGTTTTGATTATGGAAAATTAAGATGTTGAGTAGGGTTGCTGAACTCCATTCAGAGTCCGTTAATTCACTAATGAGTGAGAGAA
The DNA here is from genome assembly GCA_019097775.1 of Moniezia expansa. Taxonomy (NCBI): domain Eukaryota; kingdom Metazoa; phylum Platyhelminthes; class Cestoda; order Cyclophyllidea; family Anoplocephalidae; genus Moniezia; species Moniezia expansa. Next base: position 454,826 of record JADFDV010000003.1, read on the forward strand.
AAGGTTTATTTGAGTTCTCTCCCAAAGTGCAGGTGAAGGCCCTTATTATGATAGCCTCTGAAGTATTGCATTGGAGCTCATCGAATAGACTTACGAATTCTGAGTACGACTTTACTTCCTCTTATAGAGATTCTGTGCAGTCCGTGATAATTAACAGTCAATCATGCCAAGGGTGAAGTCACCCACATTGAGCTTAAGGTTGGCAAAACCGTCACGGTATGTTCGATGGTTTTTAACCCTTCTGAATCAAGTCAAACGATGTGGCTCTATGGGAGAGTGTCAATAAGTTCCGTTAATATGTGGTTTTTCCGTATCAGTCATACAGTGATCAACTTAGCTGACGTCGATTAGCATGATTTATATCCTCAACCTGTAGAGATATGCATCCCCAATTACTAAATTGATGCTTAAAATCAAAAATAATTTAACAGCTTTGTCTTATGCTTTTCTCACGCTTATGGAAATTAATGTTTCCGCGGCATCATCGAATGTCATGGAGATTATTCGAGGTGGTGTTTAAGCTGACATAAATCGTTATCCGGTGCTACATCCACAATGATGACGATGATGACGTACCCACAAAAGTACTTAACGCATTTCGACAGGATTGGAGCTCCTGATTTTATTCAAGATTTGAATGTTGTACAAATGCACCGGCAGGAATGATGTCATTATCGCTTAAGTGGGCTCGTGGGGATTTGACGACTATGAGGGACTCTAAACTACACGAGTCGGTCAATGGTCGATCCTGAGACCCGAGGCCAAAAGAGATGCTGAACGAAAAGGAGAGAGTTGAACAGGTAGTGAAACACCAAGGTGACCTCGAGGACCACATATTGTGAAAGGAATATTGGCATTGAATGAGATTTGTAATTGATACCTTCACTGAACTCTTTTTTTATTGATAGTTCTTGGTGTATTGGACTCTTGTAGGCTTCATGTTTTCGTGCTACAAATAAAAAAAAAGGCATAAAAATAGCACACTGTAAGAATTGGATAGCCAGGTCTAGCGCAGCTTTATACCATCAAATCCTTTCTAGCCCAGTGAAACCCGTTAGACTGTAACCTTTAAGTTCTATTCCATGTCATTATCCTGGATTATTGAGGTTTGTGAATTATTCTTTGCTTTAGAAGTGCATGTCAAATTGTATCACCTTGTTTCATCAATTTAAAAATTACAAATGGAAGCTTAATCAAATCTTAATGGCTGCGATTTTGCAAGTACCGCATTCCAGACATAGAGTCGAATGAAAATCATGCTTTAGTACTGTGAAGCGAATACAATTTGGATTATTAGCAGCAGTTCAGGAAATATGGAATGTCTACCTGTTGGAGGCTAATGTGAGATAGTGACCAGAGGCCGAGCTATAAATCACGTCTTGTTTTTTCCAGCGCTTGCTGTCTCTAGATTTGCAGTTAACCCAAGCAATGCTGGCTGTCTGATGAAATTGACAGTTGTCTGATCGGTAGACCTACGTCTTCCAGTGAATAAAGATTCTCTTGGCAGATTCACAATAACTACAGGCACATAAATCCACAAATGTTTGATTAATAATGATATTGAAAGTATTTTAAGGATTAAATATGAACGCTAATGCAAAAAACTTCCACTGAAGCGCTAATTCATTCATCAATCGTCATTCATCCAAATGAAACTAGAGTAATGAGTTCATTTTATCAGTCGCTGAAAAATACGCAAATGAAATCAGTCAGAGGACTTTTTTTGAGTTATTAATTTTAAAGCTGCTTTAGATACTGTTGGAGTCTCTGCTCAAGAACGTATAAAATGCTTTTAATTTTAAAGGTGATTTATTTTGGTGAATCAGTCGGGGAGTCGAGTTTTACAAGAAACCATCATGACTTGAAGTGAAGCTGCACTGCTACTGATTCACTGAAATATCCTTGGCACACCTAGCCACCCAGTTTTCGGAAGGGTTGGGTACCTTCCCTTCTCTGTGTCCTTATTGTCGGCCTTCCACCCACCCAACCCAGCACAGATGTTTTCTCAGTCTGCCTCAGCATGGATGGATATTTTATTTGACCTTAAATTTCGGCATGTTTAAATTTCAATAGCCTATCCTATGGAATATGCACTTGTCTCCGTTACAGGACGTCAAACAAAGAGAGAAATATGTCTCTAGAGTTTAAAAATTAACCCCAAATTCACAAATTTGGAAGACCTTCTTTCGAACGAAAGCGGGGATTGTGAAAATTTTGCACAAGCAGCCAAACTGTTACCTTCCGAAAATATTATCGATGATAGTTCTATCAAATTAATGTATTCCGGTTCTGTACTCAACCTCCACCTCTAACGCTGCTATAAGGCAATGTCGGTTTCTATTCAAGCGTAACACATGGACCCATAAAGGAACTAGCCCAGATGAAAATAAAGGCCAAAATAATTAATGTACCAATTCCTATCTGCCACGTAGATCCAGATGCACGGAAAAACTTTTCATTATGCCAGTGCCATTTAGGTAGAGAGGGTGTATAGCTTCTTAGTCAGAAATTGTCGACGAAGTGCATGCGTGAAGACAAAGCCGAGATCAATTCTTGGCCGTTAGAAAAAAAGTCTGTATTGCGTGAGAACCGAACAGGATCAGGTGTTTTAAAGATTAGTTACTTCCCTTAAATCATAGTTCTGAAACGCTGATTATATCTTTTCTAACCCACCCGATTCATTTAAATTTTCTTGTTTTATAATTAAAGGTGAGATTGAAATGAAACGACCGTGTACTTTGGTGCTTCTTCGACTGAGGACAACCGATTTTGCCACCTCGTTTTAGTCCAACTTCTGACCACTATGCGAGGTCACTTTGGCCAACTGTGTCAGTTCTAATTCGTTCAGAATTGGTTTAACTTTGATAGTCATATTGGAACTGATGTTTTTCCATACTTTGAAAATCTGACGAAATAAGAACAAAAGTGTGTACACTCTTACTCTAAATTGCGATTTTCCGGCTGCTTTAATGCACTATTCTTGAAATATAATGTATTATTAAGATAAGCTGGCACTATTTTACTTTTGTGAGCAGTAATTTTCGATCTTAAGTGGTCATTTTGCATTTATACTGACGAGGTAAAGTCAAAATCCAGGTATTCCTATTGTTCAGAGGCGTAAAAATATAACAATGGATACCTTCTGGAAGAAGAGCGCTGATGATTTGTGTGGATTCAAATTGTTTCGGATAAATACATCGGCACTGCATTATTCTTCACTTACACACATTAGTCGACGCTGTCATGATGGATAGTTCGACAGGTAAAGCTGCTAAGATGTGTATATTGAACCTGACAGCACTGCGATAATGTACAAGACAAAGCTGACCTGAAGGTAAATCGCGTCAAAGTAAGTAGCAAGTTATAGTTGCTAACTGTTTGAATGGTGGAGGCTTTTAAATGAGAGTTTAAAATGTCAAGACATCTAATGGGAGTCATTTCAAGCATTAGCCACCGTACAAAAAGAAATTTGATCCTAGTTGTCGTTCAATCATTAGGTTTGAGTCGCTTCTGACAGCTCACGACTTAGGCTCAGAACAGCATTAAAAAGTACTATCAAAAATGAACATCGTTGAAATACAGGTATAAAACAGGAATTGATATTTGCAGCCTGAATTGTACCTTTGTCAGCTACTGCCCCAGCTGAGCACCAAGAAGAGTTGGGGGTTAGTTTTGGCCCTGGACAGATGACGCGAACTATTTCTTTTACCAACTCCAAAGTTCTTAATTACTAGCACCGCTATGTTTAATTTTTGAACCCAAGCGTGGGTTGCTCTTTATGATGTAGTAAAATGTGACAATTGTCTCCTTTTGTCTCCGCAGTAGAGCATCAAACTGGTGACTCTTTCAAACCTTTTAAAACGGCATTCACTAAAGAACTGATGGGACCTTCAATGAGTTAGGCGGTGGCTAACTACCTAACTTGGTGATTTTAAAACATTATTATAGCTACTTAGGTTTTTGGGCCGCATTATTCGCGCAGTGCTTTGGTTTCGAGTACTATGGCATTTCAAGCCACATGTACGGCTGATAACAGAGAGAGCCTTACCACCCACTCCCGATTGTCGAACTGAAAATCTTTCAGACTTAAATGAAAAAGAAAGAGATAGATATATTAGATACTTCTACTCAATACAAACGTTCGTGAGACGGCTGAGCTCATGGTTTTACGGTTATAAGAGTTTGTTTAAAGAGGGTTCTAGAAAGCAGGCAAGCAGAAAACGTTTGGGTGAATACCCATCCATCATTACTCTGATGTGATGACGCCTGTATTATTTAGTTTAGACACTAGGCAAATCGGAAGTCGCTTTGCAAATATGGCCCAAAAATATAGCTATAGCATTTTATAAATGCCAAGTATACCTATTGTTACAAATAGTTCAGGCAAAGGTCGCTTTAATTAGTATAAATACTGTCTAAATTACATAGCTTCTTGGGTACACTCTAAGTTGCCGAACAAATTCCTATTTTTAAAAGGCTACTCTCTCATATATTAAAATAGTTGTCTGCCAATGCCTTAAAAAGTGCGCTGAAGTGTTCAACAATCGTTGCATCCATTCACGTAGGGCAAATTCATTTTGTCGAGAAAAGGTGGCTGAGACTTCTCTGAGCTAGAGATATGTAGGAACAGCATTATCCGTTAATGAAATTCTCAGAAGCACAGGCAGAAATTTATTTAGGTCTAATAAAATGATAATGAGTAGACAGGTTCCCCCTGGTACGATGAGCTGCATAGCCTGAAACGGAAGAGCTGGGTATCGCCGAACAGGACAAATACTGCATGGGAAGAGGTGCAGCAATTAGCTAAAGGAATCTTTTATATTATTTTGCGTATCTATTTCCAGTCTGCTTCTATTCTCACCTGCAATACGACTCCATGTTCATTGATACACGCTTATTTCTTGAGCTTGCTCTTCCTTAAAGAGGCCTTGAAAAGGTACCTTCGAACAAATTTCTACTACAAATTTTAGTGGTGTTCTTTACAAATAACAATAAATGAATGAGGGGTAGGTGGCGATTCAAATATTCTTTGAGTTCATTGAATTTCAGTAATGCACCATCATCAGTCCTCCCGATCGCCTGCAAAGAACGCGCTTAAGTCACTAATGAAAATGATACTAGCTTTACAATTTAACATTTTTAATAAAATCCAAAAAATTAACATAGGTGAAAAGCTTGAAAATAAATTAAATCGGAAAGACAATAATGTCAGGAATGTCAATAAGATTGAAGAAGTTGGATTTTCCACCAATTTGACACAATACGCTTGTGGCTAACCGAACAAAAGAAGTATTTCGGATTTGTTTGCAATGTAACTTGTAGTTTTTAACTCAAATTGCATTATAAAAAATGCTACTTCGCTTGAGGTCACTTTTAATCATAAAGCGGATCCGAAATATTGCGAGCTCGGCGATTGAGCGTTTTTCAAGAACAGCATCAGGTCATTCCAATAGGTCAAGATACGATATGATTTGAATTATTAGCCCCAAATTCTTTAAGACACTTTGCTAGGGTATGAGAAGTAAGAAATATGAATACGTTGGCAGAATAGTCACTTTGGCCAGAAGATTGAAAAATTATCTCGAATCAAAACAATGCCGAAATTCGATCCAAGCATATTTGTATTGGCGATCGTTCCCATTCTCTGTTGACTCCTGTTGAATAGCATGGATATGCTCTTAGAGTTCACGTTACTATCAAATTACAATTTAGTATATTTTGACAGAAAGTGATCCTAAAGGATTAATTAACGAAATCCTTGCCTATAAAATTAAAACTTTTCAAATGAGAAGTAAAGGAATTTACTGGTTGCTTTTTTATATGCCTTCAAAATGACCTGTTGATTTGGGCGCCAATGCGATCTCTGGAGATTCAAATGTTGAATTGGACACCCTGATCAGTTAATTTTTAATTTAGGGGCTTTACCAAGCGTCATTGTCACTTTAAATGAACTCGTTAAACACATAATTTTTTTCTTTAAATTAGGCAGTCATTCTGATTGAAGCAATCACTCCTGAGTAAAGCTTTAATATCTCAGTAAGTTATTTGTTATTAAACATTCATACTTGCAAATTTACGGTAATAATCTTGCATTTCAGTGGCCGTGATGCTAGCATGCGGCCCAAACTAGACCGGAAATTTCTGCCCTTTCTTTCTGTAAACAGCAAAATCTCTATGACTTCCACATTCTTTTCAACTTGCCGAGCTACTTTTTGCAATCAGAATTGTTTAAACAAGACCGGCTACGGAAAGTACACCGATTTCGAAGTCCATTTGTGTCTCGAAGACAGGGCGCGATTGAGGAAAGGTTTATGCATTAGGATTCTCGTGGCATAGACGCTGTGCTGGCTTTTGAGTATAAACTTATTTATTTAAAAATAGCGGTATTTTCTATAGCTTCGAATTATTCATTAGATAATGTTTATCCGGTCAAAGTTAAACCGCTGAATAGGCCTAAAATTTGGATCTTTACCGGTGTCAGCTGTTACACTAATATTCATTTCAAAGTAAAAGGCAAAAGGTGCTAGATTGTGCGTCAGCTATTATGAAAAAGTGTGCGTAAATTATCACCATGAAAGAATGCAAGGTATGTTTATTGCTTTTGTTTGTAAAGCACGCAAAATAACACTTGGTCAGACAACAAATCTTGGACAGCTGGCTTGAGTTTTCATAATGTCTACATACAGAAACTGCATAAAACTTCACGTTTTTCTGAAGCTTTGAATAGGACAGGGAATTAGTAACAGTGTCTGGGTAACTAATTCGCCTTTATTCATCAAATAATTAATATGACTGGTTAACTTGATTCATTAATAAAACAGACTATGAATTGGGAAGAACTAATGAATTGAGTAATGCTAGAATATTAAGTCGCATTCGGCGAACTAATTCCTCGAATTATTCCTGCCAGAGTTCGCACAAACCAATTCGATCGTGTTTGATAACGCTCAGATTGACGCTTGGCTCGTGAACGCAGTGCTCCTTCAATTGATGGCTCATTGTTCTCATAGGAGTTTAAGATTCTGCACTTTGGGCTATCATCCTCAGTTCCAAGATAATCAGGATCCAGTTCATTTCCCTTCCGAGAGACTCGTAGATAATCTCCTTTAGACCTCAATGGAGTGTTAGAAGGTACTAAAGGCAAAGAAATGCATAAATGGATATTATTTGGAAAGTACAGTTCTTAGTCTTAATCAACACCTCGTGCTTCGAATTTACTGCTGAAGAGAATCTGTGAAAATGGAAAGTAAAACCTTAAAGAGTACTGATCTTCTTAATCTGAAATGCCAAGATTAAAGGTTCTACACCCTTAAGCATTATGCATGTGATTACGATGGTTTAATCAATGGGCTACTAAGTTAGGTTTTTTCATTTACTCCTCACCCATTAGGGCAAGTCTCAAGTACCAATTGGAGGTGCAGCAGAAGTACAAGCAACGCACAACAGTCAACATAGAAGACGGTAAAGGGTTTATCAACGTCTTCGGTTCTCTGGTCACTTCTCTAGTAAGGTTTGGTTTTACGGGTAACATTTTCAACTTCGTAGTGGCACTTCGTGCATCCTCGACATTGTTAAGGTGGACAATCCTTATACCTCCTCCAGAAGTCTTTTCAAATTTCTGGCGGAGATTCCATTCATTCATTGGCCCCCAGAGTTGCCCTTGGGGTTACCGGTAAATATCACGAGGAGGTTGAGAGTAGGTTTGACCACCTAAGCTAGGTACAATTGTTGTTACTATTCGAACAAGCATTTCATCAACATTTAGTAGCAAAAGTTAGAACTAATCACATTGGTGTTTTACAGAATTACCGATTCTGAATGTCTGAAGACTTCTAAAAGGATTTAGATTGAATAGGTGGACTGGCAAGCCACCAAATTCGCTCACATGATGCATTTGGAGGTTAGCTGGAGAAGACGGCTCCATCCGTAGTTAGGGATGAATTTTTTAATACTAGGGACGAAAATTATTCCAATGGGATATCATCAACTAAACTGCAGCTGGGAGCCAGAAACAACTCAATAAATGATGGGTCCGAGAACATTCAAACATCTTGAATATTAAAGAGCGACAAGATGCATCTCTGAATGAATGTAATCCCTATTCCAGAAGACTGACTGAAGTGTCTGAAATCTGTCAAAATCACTTCGTGTGGTTAATTACTTATTCATGTCTGTTTTTACATTTTGCGGACCTCATTCAAAAATCCCTTGTCAAAATATGGTGTGTACTTGTGGCTAATCGAAAATAAAAGTCGGATTGTAAATTCCTTAGCTATTCATCAGGTTTTGCTGCTTTCATTTGATGTAATTTTTAATGGGCTCACTCTACGTCTATTGCAGGTAGGGTAGTTTCCCTTTCTGTCTAGACACGGCCGCATTGGTATGTGTGATAGATTAAGCAACTCCTTTTAAAACGTCGCAGCTTTTGGATTTGCCGCTCTATAATTAGAGGTTTTATGGCCCATTACCGTGTCGTAAGATTTTAAAAGAGCGTTATTTCATTAAGATGCCAACTGCTCAATTTTTTGGAGAGCCATAATGGTACACGTGGAAGGCGAGAGGTTGGCTCTTAGTAACTATAGTGGATGTTCTAACCTGGAGATCAAGTTCTCTCAGTCCCTTGAAGGGCGAAAATCAAACTCTGTACTACCTTTGAATCGGTTTCATCCTTTTAAATTAGAGACTAATTAAAGTACTTGCTTAGTCTACACCCGATCTTCCTTAAAAAACTGTAGGATTTCTATAATGTAATCAACTGACGGGCCTTCTGACCTGATCAAATAATGCCTGTGAGTTTAGTAACCACCACGCTATTAGGCAATAAATGCAATTAAAGTTAGAATATGGAAAATTAAATACCTTTATTTTATTGCTCTCAATACACTGGAAAAGAATTGAGAAGTAATTGGAAACTCATTCTATAACGGAAGGTGGAGAAGGGCTGAGTTTGGGAAAAATGAGCTTTTAAAATATAAAGGCCAAGTTTCAACAGTCATAGCTTGCCCAAACCTGGTAATAACTTGTACCATATTACCGGTAGTTGCTCTTATCCTTTTTATTATTTATATAAGTTATTTCTTTATTATTTATTTAACGGCATCAACGCACCTATTTGCCGATGTAGCTCTTTGAATTGTGGTATTCGTCGGGCTGATATTAATTACCTGTGAAATGCACCATTCTATGAAATGGGGCTCAAATGCCAGTTTGTTAACTATTTTTAAATCCTTGCTTATGACAATTGGATATAAAAGCGTTAACTGCGGCCATTCGCAGAATTCAAAGGTCCCGCATGAATCACATGGGCATATTTGATTTGAACATGTTCCTCCTCTGCCAATCCCAGACTTGTTATAAACTTGTCCTGGTGTCCTAGCTGCACAGTGGTGTAAGCGAGTGAAACATCAGGTAACAGGTCTAGAAACCGCTGACGAACAAGTCAATGCATATTTTTATGACGAGCTTTGAACACTATTATGATAGTAATTTTTTGACACAAAAAGAGCGCATACGGGCTAAAATCAGATGATCGCAATTTGGGCAAGTCCCAAGGACTTATTGGGGGTGCAACAGAAGTGCGAATAGCTTTTACAACAAGCAGCGCGCAACAGTCAACACAGAAGACAGTAAAAGCGGTTATCGACGTCTTGGGTTCTCTGGCCACTACTCTGGCATGGTTTCATCGTACGAGCAGCAGTTCAAATTCGTATTGGCACCTCGTCCATCCTCGACACCATTGAGGGCAGACAATCTTCCATTCCATTCATTGCTATATGCACGTCTTTCCACGGTTCATTTTGACACCATAAATTCATTTACCAGGCTAAAGAAAGTTGTACTTCTGCTGGCATAATCTAATCTTATACGTCCGAAGGGTGATTAGTTCTAACCGGCCGCCCCTCTCATTAGCCCCCAGAGTTGCCCTTGGGGTTACCGGTGGTCACCACGAGAAGGCTGAGAGTAGGTTTGACATAATCTATTGGTGGCTATTGCTTGAATAGTAGGAATTCATCGGACAATAAAACCCTCTTAATGGTTGGCAATCACCTGACTGAAGGATTATTGCCACTATGCGTGATCTTTGGCATGTCCGATGATGTTGCCGATACTTTGCAATACTGCGTCGCATTTTCTAATTTTACAAAAGTTATATCAAAAAGTGGGCTGGCCTCATTCTTCCGGTAACAGATACACTTTTTAGAAGTTATATTTAAGAATACATTATTGTTATAGCACAATACTTCATAGAGAATGCGATAACGTAACAAATCAAAATTTGTTCAAGGCTAGCAGGCTTAATTTTAAGCGTTTCAGCCCGACAATTTTACTTTCCATATAAGTGTTCGAACCCATAAAGCCTATCTCACGCATCTACTCAATGTAGTTTGATTCATATAGAATCATCTATTGCCACTGATTGACTTTGTGCATGCATTTTAAACCTACTGGGTAGAAAATTTCAGTCGTGTTAATCTTACAGGTACGTATTTTATCATCCCTTCATTTGTAAGCGTGGTACACACTAATAATTCGGTGCCAGATATAACGGATGCTGCTTTGAGGCCGGCGGGAATGACACACGCCAACCAAGGGTTGTAAATCCGAAGCTGTAAGATCAGCAAATCCTAATAGCCCGAGGTAGGGACTCAAACTGTGGTTTTGGGGATCATGACTCATCTGCAAAATTTTCAACTCCGGCTGGATGGGCGCCTCAGTTATTTTAATAAATCCTGAATTTAAATATTTTTGTAATTTTGAGAATAAAATGGACTGGCGTGTCTTGTGACTGCATCAGTACCATTGCAATACACTGGTGACCAGGCTTTTCAGTGCCCGGCTAGGGAAGCTAGATTAGTGATAGTCCAAAGTCAAATGAACTCTACAGCACAATTGAAAAAAAATGTGTTTAATTTAACCTTTTAGTGTAGTTATAATAAAACGTCAGCTGTAGTGTTTACAGGTGAAGAAAGTTGATTTGAATCAAACATCTTAAGTGTTTAAATGCCGAGCTGAACTACATGGGCAAAAATGAATGAACCCGCTCTCTCAAAATGGAAACTCGTAAAATCAGGGCTTTCCAATTATTATTATTATTATTTTTAAAGTGCAAAGAAGGTGACTGCGAAAACAAAACATGTGGAAAGTGCAAGTAATATCATGGAATGAGCATGGTCTCAAATCACAGCAGCTGAATCCAAAAATTCATGTCACCTACAGACGCCACTTCCGATGACATTCCTCTGCATATTTTTCCTAAAACTATTCGTAGACCTTTGGCTCTAAACCCAGGCGCATTTCTACATTTCAAGCCCTCAAACTAAGCGATCCCCTAGTAGCCGACTCTCTTGCGGTTGTTTCTAAGAGAAGTGGTATTTATTTGCCGGAGAAATCAGTGCGTGAAAGATCTGGTTAGGAGTTCTGGTCCACTCGAATATAAGCTATTTTATTCGCTGTTGTGCTGGAGGCACTTTTGGATTTTTTTTAGCTCACTTGTCAAAATCCGACTTTTCTTCTTTAAGCACATTAGTAGCAGCCCGTTTTTTCACCCACTATAATACATTGGTGGCCCACTTATCAGATCAGTTTGATCGTTTATGCTACCATGCATGAATCCTAACTGGACCGGAATACGTAATCTTCAATGTTGAAAGTTAGTGAAGTAAGGTCTGTGGGATTCCCTTAAAGCGACAGACGCCATACTGATTCCTACAATCACTACGCTTAATAAGAAATGAATTTTTGTGCATTAAAGCGAAGTAGCGAGCCTACCAGAGAGAGATGAGCTGGTCCCTCTAAATCAAAAAATGAGGATGGCAGTTCAAAATGCAGCACTTAAAAGCACTTCATTTTAATGAGACGTCGAATTGTTATTCATTGGAATTCGCAACTCTTTATTGGAGTCAAAGTTTCCTTTCATGAGTTAAAATTACTGCAGTTCTATATAAAATTCTGCGTATTTCTTTGGGGAGATGAATACATCCTTCACCCGATATACCAGCCGAAGTTGTCTGGCTCTGCCATTAACTCCTTTCATGTACTGTTTGATTTGTCTAACCCGTGACCTTATGTGTGCCAGCTTTTTAGCTCTTTTGGAATGTAGCGAATTCGAAACAAGATGAAGCTTTCACTATCTCTCACCTATAGGTTTTTCTCCCTTTGAAAACATCAACGATATTAACATGTTAGCATACAAAGGGTCAAATTGGAGACCTTTAGTCCGCATGAACAGAAGTACAACATTTGCGCCGATGATTCCGTCCAAAAAGGCTCTGGAAAAGGAGATCATACTGAAGAGAGAGGCTGAATGATGGTGATTATAAGATACTAGCCAAAAAGAAATGCTGTGACTATTAAATTTATATTAGAAAAGTGGAGCAGTTTGTTAAAGAACCTGCTGTAATTCTCACTTTATCGGATGGTGTATGTAGATGGATCTGGCATTCCAGATAAGGCTAGTCACCAGCTTGCTATACACAATGAACGGCCTCATGAGCAACAAACGACACTCACGTGCACTAGACTGTCAAATTCTCTCACCTTCTCATGGGTCTCAGCAGACGGCTTTTTTCCAAAGCAAAACAAAATGAAATATACCACGATCGTCGCCTTTTGACTCTTCCCGAAATAGCCTTTCTGTCTCTAAAAGGAAGTGTGATTATTTTTGTGTTGATAGTTCTTTCTCTGGTAGTAACAGAAGAATAAGCCACACATATTCCGGCCCCGTCCTTGCATTCTTTTGCGTTTTTTCTGATCCTGCAGAATGAAAAATGACAATGGCAAGAACAATGATACATTCTATGAAGTTGGAAAAGTTTATAGCTGCTTCATCAGAGGTGCAAGCCTGAATGTCTACTGCTAGGTTAATAAGACGGACAAGTTATCGACGCATTGGTTCAGTGATTTTTTACACTTTGGCTCCTTTCAAACATATTCATTAATATTGGCTTCAAGGTTAGCCTAGCAGATTCCATACCTCGAAAGCCAATCGTAGTGCTGCAGATTTTTATTGGAATTCCTGGTTGCCAAACCTACTCTCAACTTCCTCATGGTTACCACCGGTAACCCCTGGGGCAACGCTGGGGGCTAATGAGAGGGGCGGCCGGATAGGACTGATCGCCCACCGGACGTATGAAATGGATTATGTCAGCAGTAGTGAAACTTCGTACAGACTGGTAAACGAGGCATGACGTAAATACCTGAATTCATGGTCTCAAACTGGACTGTGGAAAGCGCGTGGATGTAGCAATAAATGGAATCTCCGCCAGAAGGTCGAAAGACTTCTGGAAGAGGTATAAAGATTATCCGCCTTAACAATGTCGAGGCCGGACGAGGTACCACTGCGACGTTTAACTGCTATCTGTACAATAAAATCATGCCAGAGAAGTGACCAGAGAACTGAAGACATCGATAAACTCTTTTGTTGTCTCCTGTGTTAATCGTTGTGCGCTACATTTTGTAAATACTACTTGTACTTCTGTTGTACCCCATTATGTCTTTGAGACTTCCCCTAATAGGCGGAGATTAAATAAGTAAATACGAAAATCAGAATTCCTCCTCTTATGCGTTATAGAACGTTTGTCAAGGGGATCAAATGGAGCCTGTAGCATTTTATTGATGATGGCTTTTGTCATCTTCAGTGTCTTTCCACGTCCGCTGGACTCATCTGGCAGCCTCTGAAAGGGTGATAGTGCTGAGCCGTAACTAAGCTCACCTGTGCTAGACATTTGGTGACAGGTGGAAGCCGTAGAGCTACTGCTTAAATTTGCTGACATTATTAGATGCAACATTAGATGCTGTGCCATCTGCGTTAATAAGAGATCCAAGGTGCTGCGATTTTCCTTAAGTAATGATTCTAGGCCCGCTCCCCCTCTAACGTATTTCCGGATCATTTTATTAGTAGCCATCTGCATACCATTATTGTTGAAGAGCATTAATAGGCAATCTGACGATTCTCCAGCAGCACCGAATTTGCTGGCCATCAAGCGTAAGTCATTTGCTTCCTTGATGCGTTCGAAACCATCCTAATCTTATCTACTGATATCTTTAGATAACAATTTGCAACATGCATTTGAAATAGCTAACCAAACGTAAGAATATTTTTGAATAGTTTGAACTAAAGCCCTTTGTTTCCAGCTGCCCCGTGTAGATTTCATTATAGTCTGGCTTTCAGTACTGATCAATGTCCGTGTCGCAAAGAAAGACATCTTCTCTGTATGGGAATAAAATATATCCACCTACATCGAAGTATATGAACTAGTTTTCCAGCAAAGAAATTTGGAATTTCATTTTGGCTTAATCGGTAGGATTTGAGCCTACCTGATTCCGACTGCTAATTAATTTCATCGCCCTGATAGAGTAGCTCTCTCAGTGCCCTGGAAAGGGTGATTAGTTCTCACCAGTTTTATTCTTTTACTTAAATAACTAATAAGTAGGCTATTGCAATAGAAGGAGAGATTGACCGAAGAACATTTGCTTGCATTCATTTAAAGATGAGTTGAGTCTCAGAAGAGTTTTACTGCAGCTCTATGGAATCAGGAAATGATACCTGATCTGAAGAATCGCTAGTTTAAGCCGATTGGTCTGTCGAAAATCTGTTTTCCTGTTTGCTTCATTTGCCCAACCCTTGGTGTATTTTGTGACCGCTTGCGTCCATTTTCCTCGTGTTAAAATGATTATCCACAAACTCACTCCGATTACTTTCATCAATTCCATTCTAATGATATTTTATCCATCTACAGTCTGTAGGAACACGGCATTTATGAATCCAAATGCAAGGCCCCTTTTCTGTCAGCTAGCCTGGGATATGATGACACTCAACTGAACTAGAAAGGTTATCTAAAAGTAGAACCACTAACCTAATAAGATTAATGTGCTAACCTAGGAGATGGAACGAATGCCTGCCAAACTTAGTTAAAAGTTTTTTCCCATATAACTCGTCTTCTTCTGGTTAAAGAAATAAACCAATTTCTTAGATATCTAAGGCAACCTCCCACATGACGATTATAAGTTTGTTGCGGATGGTAACCATCTTACCAAAGCCATTTAAGTCCCCTATTGGAGTACCACCAGAATTTCGGTTGGGTTAAGCGTTTGCGATTGAAAGACAGAATATAATTTTGCCTCCGTTCAGAGAAGTGGACAGTTCGATGAGGGAGGAGAGGGGCAGGAACACATAGCCACTTGTTGTTGAAATCTTATTTGCCAAATTCAGGTAAAAGTTTACTTTGGCTGGAGTTACAGACACTGGGGTCCAAAACTGACTAAAAATAACATAGCAAATATCAAAGCCAAGCTTTTGAGTTCTCTAGAATAGTAGAGATCAACCTTTTTTGCATTTTTGTTCTAAAAATGCTAACATAGCGACTGATGATAATTTGAGTATGAGGAGGAAACAGTCGAAAAAGACACATCGAAATAAGGTGCCTTTTGGATTTGATTGCGCTTACCTCTGTGGATTTCTCTTACTGCAAATAAAGCATTTTGAGATTATTCTGATTACAAAACGGCAAATAAATTTGTGATGTTGGATTGACTTTTGGGCACTTACAAACTCCTTTCGATATGAACACTCCACTTTTGATAAAATTTCTCTACTGTTTATATATTATAAAAGATTTTTAAATTAGAAATGAGAGTAGCCAACCTGGAGGTTCGGTTCGATGTATCGGAAGCAAATTAACGAAATGCTTTGGTTTCAATAAATATCCTTTTACATGCCTCCAGTTTTTTGCAATAAATACTGGTTGCAAACATCCCGTCTGAACCGTGATGCGAGAGGTGAAAACTGATCCTTTCGGAATTCGGCCAACTGTCTACACTGCACAATTGATCTATAAATTAATAAATTCTACTGATCAATAAGGCCAGGTTTCCTACTTCAACTTCAACGGTGGTCCTGGAATGTCTCAATCTGACAGAATGGGTCTGATTCGCTGGAGCAAAAATAAAATGGGCAGTAGAGGACTGATCCGATGCATCAAGTACCGTGGTGTAGTGTGGAAACCTTCAGCTTTAGGCTCCCGTTATATTTTGCTTCCATTGTAAAGTTGCCTGTCACCGGACATTGCGTTGACATCAGCGCAGTTTTCCACAATCGCCAAGAATTCGTTAATATTTTGGATTGTCTAAAAAGTTTCTCTCACAAGAATTCTACTTTCCTTCAGCACAACCAAAAAACATTTCACTATAATTTAATAGCATCAGATCAGTTGAGAGATCTTATACATTCCGCAAAGGATTAGATCCAGGATCTTCTCTAGGAAGCATCAGATATTATCCAGTGCTCCTTGTCACTTCATTCTGATCTCTTTCTTTCCCTCGCATTCACATTTCAGAAATCTGCCGAGTGATTCTAACGAAGCATCATCTTTGAAATACTGCTTCGCTACCGCGTACTATTCCATTATTGTTTCGAGGTCCGGCGGGGGCGAATTTCTCCATCTGTTGCCCGGCTTCAAAATTATTTCACTCTGAGGACTTGTCGAATCTATTCATCGGCCAGACGAGCCGGACTTATATCCGGTCCTGAGCCGTCCCAGCTGCCGGCTCTTAAAGCGCCATCAGCACTGGCATTACCTTACAGTCCCATCAAGATGGCACTTGAATTTAGATTTGATTGGCCATAGTTCTGCTTCCATAAGTACTTCCCTAAACATGTTCTCACTTTTACTAAAATTAAAAGCGAAACTGACAAAATTTAAAATGCTCTTCATGTAATAATTTTTCTGAGTGCTAAAAAAACATGACTTGATACCCCAATTAACTGTTTGTTTTCCATTATTTCATTATTGCAAGCGCCTTTTAAAAAAGTTCACTTGTTTGTTTCGATGAGCGAGAACAATGCTATTCTTCTAGAAAAATATTAGTTAGGACTAAGGACATTTTACTATAGAAAACCGTGGAGGTCATATCTAAGATTCACCCTTTGGTCACTTAGAACTTACACGAATGTTGCTAATTACAAATTAGTAAGTAGCTTGATACGCTGGCGTTTGCCGCTTGGGACCCTAGCAGCGATATATTTGCAGCCGAGTGAGGTAAATCAACCGCAAAGGTAGGCAATGGTCAGAATGGACGCCAGACAGCCTTCAGTATGGGGCAGAAAACCTTCTAATGTGCCCATGACCGCCGCGTCAGCAGTTGCATAACCATTTTCGCCATTGACATCTACCTCTCTTACTCTTACAGAACCAAAATTTCAACTTACAGTGATTGAATACAATTCTAAGAGGGGATTTTCAGTTAGCCTTGGAGCCTCATTTCTTAATGAGGCTCCAGGTAGCCACACCCCTCCACAAGGCCATATTCTTAAAGGAACCTGTTGCTAGGATGTGAATTTACTATAATACATCTATGAATAAAGAGCCATATTCGCTCTAACGAATGCGGAATTTACTTTCCATCATGTTTTGGATAATCTTGGCATTTTAACGCAAACTTTTATAGTTTGAGCAGTTGGTTAATACCACCATCGAGAATTAAGGGCGGAATGAAATGAAGGAAGAATTTGGAGTGAGTTCAGCCATTCGAACATAAATTCCCTTTCAACGCATCTCTTTTTCAGGCCTTCCTAGAACTCTTTCTGATCAAAGAAAGTGATCTTCCTAGCAATCGTCCTGCGTATCCACCGAAATTTCGTTCAACGTTCCCCTTGACGCCTTCAAGTACAGACTTACTATCTCCTAGATCGAACACATCCTTATTTGTGTCCCTACTTCAAACACAAATCAAGAGTCACAAAGCGGCGGTTCCAACGATAGCCAAACAAAAAGGGTCATAATAGGGGGTTAGGAAATAGTAACTCAAGAACGATGGCCGTTATAAAACCACTTGATGCTCAATCTCAGGTTATAGAAACGTTATTAGTCCTTCTCCACACAAAATGGGCAAGAATACTTTAAAATTTAGAACGATTTAGGGAGACAAGGGCAAAAGAACGTCTGTATCCTAGTATTTTTAACCTAGTAAAACTAATTTGCATTCAAACGGCGAAAAACTCTCAGACTAATCACCACTTAATATTGGCGCAACTGAATAACCCCTCAGGACTTGCTCGAAAATAGACGTCCCGATTACCATATTCGTGATTCACATCAGCATTACAACTAGCAACAGTAAAATTGCCTTGGTGTCTGTGGAGTTGTGGCCGTCAACTTTTTATCGGGAACCCAATCAGAATAGTGCTAGGAGAAACAATATCAGATAAACAAGGTTATAGCATCAATCTAGGCAACTTAGTCGCAATGTATAGGAATTATTCAATAAAATTTATCCTAAGTAGACAAGCTATGATGATGGATCTCGAAGGGTGTGGAGTAATATATGATGATCAAAATGCGTCAGCGTTTTGGAACGCATGCTATTCAACCATGCGTTATAAGGGCTCAGTGCAATCTCTCCTTTGATGGACTTCCACCGGCTCTCCAAGAGAATAAACTCCATAAAATTTTCATCTGAAAACCACCAATGTTTCTTAAGGTGTACCAATTTCTTAAAAATTAAAATTTTCTTTCGCTAATACTGAAGCATTAACAATATGGAACCAATAAAGAAAATCACGTTGCAGCCTTTGGGAGTGAAAAATATTTAGACAAGTCTAGATGGTCTCTTGGGTTTCTAATGATAAAGTGAATTTCAGGGCTTCTAGAGAGGCGGCAAACTCGACGTTCGGAATGATGGATCATCCGTTCGATTTAAGTGTAACCAGTGTGCATCCGCTTAGAAAATCTGGTGGCATTTCACTGACTAGCACTCCTTTTAGACCTATGATAATCAAGAGTAGGCAGATATGAGTCTTCTCAAAGTATCGCAAAGAGGCAGTAATTTAGCTCAGAAGCGATAGTCCCACTTTTTAGTGATGGGACATTGATAAGACGTCTGGTTATTCTATTAATGAACCAGACAACTTGTACTTTTAGGGTTATTGCCTACAGTACCTAAATATTTTATTAATCATACTTACAGTTGGCCTGCTTCATGATCTAGATTATGTCAAGCAATTCCAGCCGTCTAACACCGAATAATGGTTAGATTCAGCTAGTTAGTACTCTTTAAATAATCTTTTGATGTTGTATTTTACTTGGTAGGAAAATTTAAAATTAATTATAGTTGGACTGAGAGACTTTTTCGTAAAACGAGACTTTTGAAATTAGCCGCGATTTCAAGTTCAGCAAATACAACCATGCTGGCATCGAAAGATTCATTTCGACAATAAATTATCACCTAAGTATCCGTTGCAGTTCTAAGAGGCATAACAAGAATCGTAAGAAGTTCTGTTCTGAATAAGTGTTTAGAATAAATTCCTACAGAATCTGTACAACCAATTCCAGCTTTGGCGTTAAAGATTTAAAAATAGTGGTATGTTGAAGCCATGCTCGGGCACTCTAAAAAAATCAAGTAGAGATGGATCACCGAGCTTGGTATGTTGATTCTGTAATTGTTCTTTTTGACGACGGTGAATGCCGTAGCCACTCAAAACTAGACTGAGTAACTTAAAGGAGATAAGGACGAATCACTTCCTCTTGATACAATCGATAGGCCAATCAAATTTATAGTTAGATAAGGGGTCTATCCGCTTATTACGGTTGACTTTGTTTCGTTTATATTTAATAGAAGAAATACAGAAAATCTAATGCTGATGAAGTTTGCTATGCTGGTATACTTATCACTGTGTGTCTTTTGTACAAGAATCCTTTCGGTCAAGTCCACTAAAACAATCGCTTTTGAAACGCATAGCTGAATTACTTAGTGAACATTACATTCTGGATGGATGTACCTTTTCAAAATGCGGTTGTAATTGAGCCAGGCACTACGTAATACTATATAGTCATCAGCAGACTTTAAAATATAATTTTCAGCTATTCCACCAAGCCGTGCACATTCCATGGTGTTCTGTTCATCTATTTAATGGCCACGTGTTTCGGAACCACTTCATTTCGTATTCTCCGAAAGATTTGAAGGGAATTTTAGTCAGAAAAAGTCCTTACAGCTCAATATTTAGTAGACTTCTTTTGTTGAATTAGCAATCTAGCTAATGTGGTATCTAGTTGCAGACAAAAGGTGCCAAGCCTGACAACAATCAGAGTTTCGTCCAAGCTTAACTGTTCCTGGTGGCTTACTCAATAACGGTTTTGCAAAAATCAAATTTATTTATTCTGATATCCTCCAGTTAGAGGCACTCAGAGTCATTCAATGATTTTGGAAAGATGATTTGTGATCCTAATGTGCACCAGTGCTGAGTGTATGCGAATGAAAATATATGGAAATGTTTGTGAATTCGCCTTGGTTGAGCATGGTGGAGGGAATACTTCGTCTGTGGGCTGGAGAAAGGCAACAATTTGGTTGGTAAGAAAACTGATACAACTTATCAATGATAGGGAAAGGGGTGGTATAACTACTTTTACTGATTTTAAGAAGTATCTGCAGTCAAAAACTTAATCAGCCCTTCCTTTCAACCTGATCTTCCTACTCGTCTGCTGTAGAGTCGTTGATAACTGACTATCACATGCTGTAGATGATTGTCGAGAGTAATAAGATGAGGGAAATGGGATCCATAATTTTTTTAATACAAAGTCATCATTAGAACCCTGAAGCGCTATTCCTAGGCCTCTGTCAACAATAATAGATAATCATCGGGAAGTTTATTGCAAGATCTGCTGAAGCTTGGTATATTCTGTAGAAAAAATTGAGAAAAATATTGTCATCAAGGGATGACATTGAGGAAAATTAATATGGAGATCCGAATGCAGTATAGAATTTCAAAAAGGCAATATTAATCTTCGCAGTTTACTTTGGCTAACTAACTTCAGCATATTCTTCTCAAAATAATCTCTATTTTGCCACCATCTGCAAACCTAGCTAAGCTTAGTCTTAGCTACTTCATTCACGTAGGATGTCATCTTCGTGTCCTGCGCGTTCGCAACTCCCCAGCCAGCACACGTACTTGGTGGGTGCACACCTTTGTGTTTATCTTCTTCATGAAGATAAATCAAGTTTCGGGAACCACTGGGGCTTATTGACTCGGTGGATTGACCAACAAGCAGAGTCTCAGATAGTTAATGGCCTCCAAAAATTCAAAGTGTTGGGAATGTGCTAGGCATTTAGGAGAGAAGTGCTCGGAACCAAAAGTGCGAATGGAATGGCTTCTTCTCTTCTTCAGTCCAATTGTATTAGATACAGTTTTCGGTCTTACAAAAGGAGAGTTCTTTACTAAAATCGGAGAATCTATACGGGCTTTTAGTATACTACTGAAAAATTAGCCATTTTTTAGGACATAGGACGTTGAACAACCCCAGTGCGCAGGCGAGTATCACCTAAAATTTAGCCTGCAACTCATGAAAGTTGCTTAGTACGCTTCATTTTAGCTACAGGTCTCCCTTTGTAAGCCAATATAAAGCACCAAAAATAATGGTGGCCTTCTGTTTCTCAATTCCGTATCCGTATAAAGATTATTTCCTTCGTTTCGAAAGAACAACTGGGAACCTCTAGGTTTTCACCGAATAATTATTCAGTCTTTATCCATACGCATACGTCCAATCATAATCTAGTGTAATTTAAACCCATGTGCCTATTGAATGAACGTATATATCGGGACTGAGAAACTCAACTCCACCCTCCCATTGCAGACCGGAACCTAAGAGTTTAAATGATGACTCTAATCAGTTAAATTGCATCAGTGAGTATCACTTGCCTGGCATTAAGTGGTACAGGTATACATGCAATCGTTGCATAGCTGGCACAGCCCTATTTATGCAGTACAAGTTGGGCTACAATTAGAAACATTTTATTTTAAAGTTTTACTTTGAATATGTGTCACATAGTGATGCGTTTCCACGTATTTACTGTTTTATAGATATTACTTTTGGCTAAATATCGGTGAATGAACGGGGAAACTATTCTGCTACCCTCAAGAATGTTGGTTTGTAAAGAAGTCCAGCAATAGCGCCGAAATCACGGGCTGAATTGTGACCGAAAACACTAAACAGGGTTCCAGCCAAAGCTTGAACAGTCATCAGCAGGAGTAGGCGAGGTCCAAACTAGAAGGAGGTGAGTGAGTAGGACTTGTCGTGGAGGCGAATTCCAAACCGAATCCAGTTGATTGATTGAAGGACTGGTCTGAAAGACGTGACATCGAAATTAATGAAAAAGCTGTGCTAGTTCCAAGCAGCTCTTCAGTGCTTTCGTGGGTGAGGAAGTAAGCGACGTAGAGGATCGAGGCAGGGTGAATCCTTTACAACACCAAAGTGTAAGAGCATCGTTTCACCCTACCAAAAACTGTAAAAGCTTACTGTGAGTCAAGGGTTTCTCTATTAACAGCCGGCTACTCATTTCTCATTGCGAATAAGGATTGAGCTGATGATCGAGTGTGCAGACTTCTTAACGAATTTCCATTCACAAGCGAAGCTAGCTGTAGCCGTCGCGTCTAAATCATGCGGTCGTCTCGCTTTGGTGAGCATCACATAAAACGTGCCTAAATGATCACACACTCCTCTTGGTGGCTTCAATCAAAGTTCACGTGACAGAATATGGCAGGTGGAATGTGTCATCTTGACAAAGCAAGTCCACAAAGTGCATGCAAGATCAAGGGAGAAGTCCACTACTCATCAACATCTGGGCATTTGAAATCCGTGGACTTAGACTTCTTGCCTTGTCGGTAGTCCACAGTCGAACTGATTTACTCAATATTGTTGGGATGAGACAAGGCTCCCCAAAAGTCGGTTAGCTCGCAATAAATAGGATGCGAAACAAGGAGTTAGAAGAGAAAAGGTGTTGAATATACCAATTCGTCAGAATCCGAGACTTTCTTCAATCTTCAATTGCAGTCTCTTAGGTCGTCAATCAATTGACAAGAAACTGCCATTGTACCTTCACCTTAAAGCGGTGTCATGGGTTAAAATCCATGTCTAGTCAGGAAACAAGTGAGCGCGGGGTCTTTGTGCTTCTTATTTGGACCTCGGGCCTTCCTTCCTCCAATTATCAAGTTGGGTCGTTGTATGCTTTCTAACTTTTATCAGTGAATGTATGACATCCTGTCCAGATGGAAAAAGTTTATCCCTCATACCTGTATGTACGGTGGGATGAGCAAGCAACAGATCCGAGGCAGAGTTGAAATGACCTGAAGTGAAACTAAACTTGTCATCCATGGTTTCACCGGTATTAGCTTATTAAATTTGCCAATAAGTAGACTGTGAATGAAGCAATTGATAGGCAAATAAATGATGCAATAACAGAGTAAAGTAGGTTTTCACATAAATTGCAATGAAACTGACAGCGGATGCGGTCAACATGTCTGCTACCCTGTATTCTCTTATTGATTTCATCATGTTTGCAAGTTGATATGTTGCCATGTTGATTGAATTGCTTCACAAGGCTTCCGGTACTGGCTCGCTCTGGTGTGGTGCCCAACCATTCGTTGACACTGTGCAATACATGGCTGGCCGCTTTTATGTCGGTACGTGCATCTTTGCTGTGAGCTCAACAGCAGTTGCTCTAATCAACACAATAGGAGACAACGATGATTGTATCTATTTGCTAGTAGATGCCCTCCTTACTTGACGCCTCTCTTAGAATTCATGTCTGATTCTAGCCTTGATATTAATTCAAGTTGTGGTAGGAGAAGTTGCGATATTTTCTGACAGAGTAGCTTACGGAGTCAGCGTTTTCGCTTGCAGTACCCTAGAACTCGTCCTCCATGGAGGTGTTATTTATTTTCGAACTCCTTCAAGCTAGAGAAACAATGCACTAACTCCTGTTGTAATCATTTGTTTTTCAATACAATACCTAAGCATTTGTGCGTCTTTTTCGGCTAGGCATTGAACGCTCAAATGCAGTGAATATCTACTTACTTGGGCCAATATCTACTTACTTGGGCCAGGGGAATTTTCGATTATTTCCGACGATCTACCAATGATTTCCGAAAGTAACCCTACGGCGATTTTCAGATCCCTAAGGGTAAACGTAAAATCAAAGGATGTGTTCCAATCAAGGTATTTTGGCGAACTGTTTTAGGAGTTGGTAACGCTTCTTAGGCCATTCCAACGAGTTCGAAACCCACCTTTCGGAGTCTCTAGTCTAGAGCAAATAAAAGTGTTATTTCATTAGTAGTATTAGCGTTCTTATTCCTCAGAACTTTCGGTATTTGTGTACTTCTTCATAGTCTGCTAGATCTGCGAATATACGACGCCGGTTTTTAATCTTTTATCCCAATCTGATGCCATCTAAATTCCTTATCTTTCGAAATTCTGCCTTATGGAACTGTTGCCTGGATGATTGCTACTTGTTGATGCACGAAGCCCTAATGAATATACACATTGGCTACAATTTAGTTAGCTGCTGCTCCACGGTAGCAGTAACGCGGTGTTAGAATGTCGATTGGAAAAACACGCAAACCGGATCTTTTGGGGTCACGTAAACAAAGCAAATGTACTTTTCGTGCATGATGTTCGAATGTGCACAACGGAAAGGGCGTTTCAATAGGGAGCAAAATAAAATGTGTGCATCTGCGGCTGGTTGACACGGCACAACATTCCAATACCCAAATATAGGATTTTTCATTTATAAAAAATTATCTTAATTATATAACAAACTGCTCTAACCATACGAGTAACTTTACTCCACTCTAGTCTTTACAACTCTTTCATGTACATTTGGTTTAGGGCGCATCAGGACAAAAGGGTCACAGCATGCCCAAACACCTTGTGCCAGGTACAAACGACCCCTTTGTCTGGTCGACGAAATTAACAGACTTGAGTGTCCATTTTCAATCTTATTGATCAAAGTACACTGGAAATTTGAGTTGAATTGACAAAAACCGCATAGCAAATCAGTCGCAAGAATCATAATTGTGAGTGGTAAAATCAAATAGCAAGATCAACTTTAAAGATCATCAACTTTAGAAGAGCAGCCTCAACATCTTTGTACTTCCTTTTCTTCAAACACTCCCTCTTGACCAATATTTTATTCATATAATGCCAACCATCTCTAGACAATTAATATCATTCAGAAAACTGGAAGATGATAACTAAAGTTACCTTATCTTTAGCATCGATGATGCGCCTAGCCTTTTACAGACTTAAACATTTGAATGACTGTTTTCTCCCCAAAGTTACACCCCACTTCATTAAATGAGGGGAGTTATTTAGAGCAACGAACTGGACAAGTGGAATGTAAAATTCTTGTGAGTTGATGAATTGTTCAAATAATTTTCGAATTCCAAGCACTAATTAATGGACGCCATTGTAAACAACTCGACTTTTCAATCGAATCATCCGTCTATTTTATTATGATCACTGGAACATAATAGTTTAATTCGTATCCAGCAGTCCCTGGACGTATTATTTTTGCATTTGAAAACAACTACTGGAAATGATTGAACTTGTTGTGCTGTGCGTGATAATGTGGCGGTCACGCAATTGACTGGTACGAACTTCACATTGGTTAAATGTTAGTCTACACTGCAGTAGAGGCTCCGAAGTGTCTTTCTTCTTCCCAAGACTGAGTTTTAAAAGCACGTACCTTCAGTACAAGCCTGGACTTGCTTTCAATATATCTTGCTGCCATTATCGTAATATCTCCTTCCTGGTCCAATGCACACACCTGCTACTTCAAGCTCTGCCATGTATTGGTTTGCGAATTGAGAGGTGGATATAGTATGTGATTCGATGGTGCTCTCATTAGGATTTGTCAGAATTGCTGGTTCTCCAACAATGGCAGCAATGCATCTGCATGGACGAATTCGCTCAGCAACCAGAACCAAAAAGTGCGGTCCCAGTCAATTATTCTCCGTTTGATTTACGGTCTGCTATTTGGTTAATGCAACTTAGATTTATGAGACCTACCTACGTCGATGCGTAGGAAGTGCAATTGCCGATCTCTACCTGAACGTCGCCAGTTCAACTGGTAACTAGAGCACGTCCAGAAATAATCTAAAGTCTAAATTTGTGGAGACTTACAATCTGAGATTCTGGCCACACAATATCCCTTTAGACCACCTAGCATTTCAACTTAGTTGAAGAACATTTAGCCAGGTAACCACTCTGGTATTGAGCAGTGAATTGTTTACTTTGGTTTTACCGAATGGTGGAATTATTTCACCTGCTCAAAATGAATTCAGCAGCCTCCAGCATACATTCTAATATAAGTTTTATAAGCCCTTCTTTGCAGAGTTAAAACAAACTTGTGCGATCGGAGGCTGGTTTCCAGTTTCTCAATTTCACTTCTTTCAAAGGTCGTTTGGTAAATTTGGGTGCAGAATGCGAATGAAAAATACTCGACTGCTATTTAACTGAACTAATTAATATCAAATATAGATCTGACAACCTTGGCAAGTACCAGTTAACCGCTTTTATGTCCGAAGATGAGTTAAATGTCATCATTCATTCTTCCTATCTGACTTGCTACCGAAGTTTGTCAACAGATGCCACAGAACATGCTTACAGTTGGCCTGTAGAGTGGTGCAGTTACGAATAATGATTTTAACTTCTATATGGAATGTCAGTAAAGTGCATGAATCCCAAATCCCAGCTTTGAAAGCAATGTGTCTTCACAAATTAGTAACCACGAGTTCATCTTTAATAATCACTGTGATCTGATAAATGGATTACTTGTCCGTGCTAAATCTAGCTCTCTATTGCTTAGATTCCACTCCTACATTTCTCGAGCTCCCCTCGATTGTTCACGTCGACGACCAGTCTGCCATCCCATCAGGTTAGATTCAGATATTTACCGCGTGTTTCACTCCTTCAGATATTTTAATAAATATTAATATTGATACCACTTGATTACATAGGATCTTCTTTCAGCAATTTTTTTTACTTTGCCTTCTATCTAAAAGGGACGTCTTGTGCTGATGAGAAGTGGATTTGCAAATGACATCAGCTGCTTCTGTAAAAACAGGAAAATTTTGTTTAATCTACTAAATGAAATAAAATATAGGCCACCGCTTTGTTCAATATCATTTGTTAATCGGATCATTTTTCAGCTTTCTAAGAACAAACCGATCTTATAAGCAGATAGTAAGGTCAAAATAAATACGTTGCACAAGGGAATTTACGATTTTTTTCGGAAGGCATCAGTCAGAAAAAAACATTATTTGAATGCAAACATGTACGAATCTGATCTCGTCGAGGGCATGAGGACGATGCGATAGTTTGACGTGAATTAATGAGGCTAATGGAGACATCGCCCATGTTCCGCATCTTTATCCGCTCATCATCGAAAAAGCGGGTAAAAGATGCCACAACTTGGTTAAAATTTTGGAAAAAAAATTTGTCAAGACATACGGGCGACTATTTTTGGAATGAAGGAAATGTCAAGTTTATTTATTCTCCCATAACTTTTACCCATCCTACTCGTTCTCCCTCCTCCAATGCGGAATATCAAGATGAAACGCCCATAAGTTGTTTGAGAAAGGGAAAAACTATTTGAAGTCAGGAGTTCATTATAAAATTTCTTAAATACCGTACAGTTTTTGCTTGGTAGCGCCAAATATGAAACCGAAACGAAGTCACTTTTCACCCTCTTTTTGTACAGACAACCTGGGTGTGATAAAGTTGAAGGAAGTATTTCCTACATAGACACTATGCAGTGTGTCTATGCGCTTTAAAATCTGGTATTTGATGGAAGGCCATCAACTTGAATTTGGCGCCTAGCTTGTCCACTTGATAACATGTTCATATTCAAATTTTGTAATTAAATTCGGCTTAACTGTTGAAAAAAGCCTTGAGCACTGAGGGGATTTCAGGAAGCATGAAGATTGCTTTATGCCGAAGATTTAAAAAAATGAATAAACCCTTCAATGCTTAGGCATTTCATGCATTTTTTGGAAGGCAAAGTCTTTTACATACTTTGTTTCGTTCTCTAATAATTCACCAAACACATGAGAATTTCAAGAATCGGAAAAGGCACTCCCTTTTGACTTGTTTAGGCGTGTTAACTATACAAACATGGTCACTCTTTTGACTGTCAGTGAGTCCGTTTTTAGCGAGAAGATAGGATAAAAGAGTCACTTTAGCTCCTAAATTATGGCTAACTTGTCATCCCTGTAATTCTAGCCCCAAATTTCTACAAATGCTGTCAGGCGAAATCGGTTTCTAAGGGGATTCTTGGCTTCGCCAACCTGTTCACGTGAAGCTTTGAAAAATCTGATAAAACACACCAATAAAATTGCTTGAGTTAAGTATTTCGAATAGCCTTGAAAAGTTATTGGAGGCACAAGGAGAACAATGAGGTATAATTAACCAAGTTTTTCATAAATTTTTGTCCTTAAATCAATTCCAAACCTATTTTGTAAATAACAAATTACTAGAAATATTCTCCAATCAAGATAGTTTGACTGTTATGTCGTCGTTATTCGGTTCACTTTTTAAGCATCTTAGGATTTGTGGATAGCAATAAAGTATATACTTTGCGTAACTTAGTTACGCGACATGGTTAATGATGATGATGATGATGATGATGATTGGTTGCAAATATTTAAATATATTCTTAGTTCTAATTGCATTTCATACCTGTTCAGTCCGTTACCATAGTAATTCACCTAATTCTAAACGCGGATTTTTTATTTATTTTAATTATTTTGCAATTTTCTATAATCAACGTTGGAGTGAAAGCATGAGGCACATACACAAGGGAGCGGGTTAAACTGAGTGCCAAGCGTTTCCAAGTTACAATGATTAAGATAAAAGCATTACCTGTGATGTACACACATGAAGAATATCGACTTACATACTCTAAGACAATGCAATTGACTGGCCTCATCTTTGAGGCTGAAGGTTCCTTCACCTATAACACACGTAGTACCACAACTGTCTGTAGGTGAAGATGTAAAGACCTTTTTTCTCCTACTCAGTGACTTTTTATGGTGGCTTTCTTTAATAGGTCTGTGTTTACAGCTTTGGAGATTTCGTTATTTGATTTATGTCGAAAAGCTAGTAGCAAGTTGGATGGAATCCAAATGCATTAAAAGCTGCGTTCATTTGTCTAAATCTTTTTAACTAAGTGAAGCTCTAAAGTTGAGACGCCGATATGATGAAGCTAATTGGACTTTACCTTTGCCTATCAAATTCGCTTTTTATTGAAAAATAGTAGTCATTTTCAACCTGATTGCAGAGTATTTAGTAGAAGAACTGAGAATGAATATAGTGAGGATCAAATGAAGTTACTTTAACGCAATACCTTGAATTGGTGTAATTAGTATTTGATTTACCTCACCTATTTCAGTTTTTTTTTGTAAATCAAAATAAAAATAAGCAACGAAAATTTGTAAATTGTTGATAAACATTCGAGACAAAGTTTAAGTATCGATGAAACATTTTCATTATGAATATAAACTGACAGAATTCAAGAATAAAACTTCGCCTAGAAAACTACGATTCCATAAAGTATACAATCTAGGACTGGAGATTGGCCAAACGAGGCCCTGATTGTATTAGTTAGAAGAATTAAAATAGGGAGGGGGATCGAAACGATGAACTTTTAGAGCTAGACATCGGGCCAGTGTTCACCGTACGCCTGTATCCATTAGAAGTAGCTCAGAAGCACACGCTGACCTTTATGTTAAAGTATCATTAGCATGGGCTAGGATGCCTGAACTAATAGGCCTTATCATCCTACCCATGGGCCGTAGATTTGTGTCCTCTTAGTGGAAGCATGCTGCATACTTTCGCTTGTCAAATGCCAGTCAGTTCGACTTGAAGGGGGTAGCAGTCTACGCAGCAAGATAAGTCAGAGCGGACACATAAAAAACAATTAAATCCATAAAACCTCTATTGTGCTGAAAGCAAACACATGCTAAACTTGTTGCAGCTATGATAAGTGCGTAATGCCTATTAATAAGTTTGGGGGCTTCGATTCCACTGGAGGTAAATCCTTACTCATTCGCGGTGTTGTGAAGTATCATCATTCCTCCAGTATTACAAGCAACTGATATGACTATTTCTGACATATTTGCCTGCTTACTGCTTTGAGCAGAGCTAACTTGAACAAGGAACTATCGCTTTCACTGGGTCGATGCTATACAGGTTGATTTTATGCGCTCGAAGAAAATGACAGCGATGACAGCGCTTACCTTGTTTGCATACCACAACTTTAATCTTTCATTCAAATCATATTTATGTAAGTGGTGTTTTCACAATAAGCCAGGGGGAAGCACACACAACATGCTCCAAAAGGGGAGTTATTTTTGTTATGTCAAGTGGTCATACTTAGTCTTTAAAAGTGCGTCGATTTCACAGGTGATGGTTATACAATTCTATTGAATCAATCCACGAAGTTAAGGCAGGCAGGATTTTGAGTAGCGTTTGCAGCTATTAATCTAGAGTTTAACGGGTTTCAATTAGATGGAGAAATTCGAATTTTTGAATGCAAAACTTAAAAAGGCCTGATAAGAGGTGAAAAAGATGCTAAACAGGTCTGAGACTGGGCCAAACATTGTCATGCCCATCAGTTCATAGGAAATGTATTTAAACGACCGATGACGTTGGGTCATGCAGTTATTCTTGATCAAACGTCAAAGTAGAAGGCTATGAGGAAAAGCCTTTTCCCGATGACAGGTCTTTATCCTAGTAAATAGGAGTGAATGCGTGGAAAGCCAGAACTTTTTAGAATCTAGGTCAAACACAGACTCACTGTTCCATAAATTCAGTTCATTAGACGTTAACGCTCAATATTTTTAATATCATAGAGGAATAATGATGGATTTAAAGTCTAGCGAAACAACGAATCGGAGAGAACTTATATTTTTGGACATTTGAACCCCTACTGAATGTCTGAGTAGTGTACACCAGTCTGTTGAGTGATCAATTTCTCCTTCGTTAAAAGTCATCAATTGAAAAAAAGGAATAAAAATCAAATGTTTTGTCATTTGAACACTCCGATGGATTTAAAAAAAATGATCCTTTTGACAGCAAGTAAGTTAATAATGCTGAAACTAAAACTTGCTCAAATTCTGTGGTTCACTGGCTGAGTAGGCGAACTCTACCCTAATGTTCATGAAATTCTTATTGTGAACTCGAGGTTTTTTTCGAGTTACTATACATCACAACTTTTTTGAGCAATTTGTTCGCAAATTTATCCTAGCTCACCTAGGCGATGCAGGATAGGCAGACGCTGAGATAAACAGAAAGTCAAGGATTTTTTATTTTTAGATTTAAAGGGTAGATTTTCAGCATTAAGTCAGTGCAAAGGGGTAACTTTTACCCGGATCCTCCAAAACATTTAGTAAAAATAGAGGTACGCAGAAATGAATCGTTTTTTGACGCCTTTCAAGACTGAAATTCGCTAATTCAATTGGCTAGTTACTTGATCCCTTCCGATTTCCCATAGCAAAAGATGCGTGAAGCGTTTTAATATACCTTATCTCAGCTAGCGTTTTTTTGAGGAAGTGTAGAAACGGAGAATATCCACAACTCTGGGCTGATCCCACCAACTAATACTCATTTTCAAATTTCGGAAAATGTGTGTTTACATGTATTTTAAGCAAATAAAATAAAGCCAATATACAATATGAATCATAATCTCTGTCGATTGGTGCAACATTCAGGAGAAAGAGGCGGTTAAATGACTGAGAAGATCTCGCTCTCTGTGGTCCATGTCTTCCATTAGATCAACAGCTCTAAAAGAAGATCAAAATTGCGTTCGACCATAGTTCAACGTTTTTCCTAGGCATTGTCTATACAATTAGAAAAATAAGGGCATTCAAGCATTGAAAAAATGCTTAATTTTCTTGTGCATTAGAACGAAATGAGCAAATCTGCAGTTTTCGCTAGTAAATGTTTAAATAAAAGTTGAAAATAGTATAATATACATCAGAAATTTTTCAATAAAAGGAGTGAAGCCGAACTTCATGACTAGATGTAATTTTAAATTTAAATTAGTACAGCAGGCTACTTTTTTCTAGTTCCGAGTGAAAATATTTTCATTACGGCATTGAGTATAAATATGTTTAATATGCGTTTTAAAATTTCCTGTTCGTATGATTTAAATTTTGTACAACTTTCAAGTAAGCATGCTGTTGTTTCAAATGTTCGCCTGAGGTACTGTGAAAACTGTTATAAAATAGAGTGTTTGAAATCTGTTATTTTTAACAAGTACTTGAATTAAAATTCTTTAAACGAAATTTTACACAACAATCTTTGCAAATGGCAGATAGTAAACTTGGATAACATTTTACGAAAATTACTCCAAGTCAAATTTGTTTAAACCAGAAGGAATGTAAAGCAGTGTTTTAAGAATTCAATCTTAGTGATTGATGACCACTTTACCTTGCTATCCATCAGATAGCAAAATATTTATAATTTAAACTTGTTGTTCAGATGAAAGCCTTTGAATATATTACTGAATTTGGATACTTTTATAAGTAAAGAATTTTAGACATATCAGTCGTCTTTAGTTTAATATTTTCAAAAATAAATGGAATGCTTGCGAAATCTGGACCGAATTTGTCTATAAAACAAACATGAATGGAAATTAATTTCGTCCAGTTTTGGACTTTTATTACAATTAGTACTTTTGTTAAAATTGTTTCCGGAAATATTGTTTTCTTAAAAAGATGTGATATTTTTAAACAGGGTTCGTATTTGGGAATCTTAAATATACCGCTATTTGATAGAAAGCAATTTAGTTTTCTTAATAGTGGCATATGTCTATTAAGACGTACCTTGAAAGATTTTCATCAGTGCAACAAATTACAAAGCTACTATCATTTATCTAACTTATTTCATTAAAATAGTCTGATTTCGCTATATTCGTGTTCTTTGTTTGATCTATTTCGCGAATGAAACTACTTTTGTTGAGCGCCATGAATTTAAAATAACTCCCATTCTTGCTGCAAATCAAAGCCGAAACCATCAAATAAATCAGAAGAGGGCGTTTATTTCATGGATATGATTAAGAAGTTTGTCCCCCTCTCAACTGAATCGCTATATTTTACGAAATGTTTATTTTTTCACAGTTAAATGTAGATCTTACGTTTAGTTGGCAAGCAAATAGGACTCAAAGGAAGACCATCTGTGAAACTTAAGTATTCAGCAAACATGTAGCGTACATTCATAATAGCTGCAAATGTATTTTTGAGGGTCTAATAGCTTAGCTATTGACTTTCAGATACCGAATTTAAAGTCGGAAAATTAGTGTTGCAGCTATTTTCTTTTACTGAAAACTAGGCCTAGTAGCCCTTTTCGTATGATTAGGCAGGATTATATCAATTTATGACATGATCGCTATATGATCGGCCTCAGAATTGGAAATATTAGGATAGTGGATGAGGGGTAACTGCTTACTTCAATCATCAATTCTATTTGTAGATTGATGGGCTGATCAGAGCAGTGCTATTTTTATATCCTTTCATAAAGACCCAGTTTACATTCATTGATCTCATTCCAGACTGAAATGAAGCAGAAAGCATAACAGTTGGCCTAAATTGATAAGAGCAGCACAATAAAACGCTATGTTGGCAGAATTATTTTAAAAGAAACTACTTGCCATAGATGCGCAAGTGCCGGTGACTTACTTATTCGCAACTCGTCTGCGGATGTACCTGACGTCCATAGGGGAGATTGGCGGTGCCAAAACTGGCAATGATAAGCCTCTTGATTGCAGCTTGATTGTGATGCAATCGGCCAAAGGAAACAAGATGGAGGACCTTAGCTCGACACTCAGAAGACCAAAATGTCAATATCACAGGATTCACCAATGCATTGGCACATGCTAGCCAATAGAGGTGAGCGCTGACCTCGTTTGAGAGGGGAAGCTTGCTGAATAAGGCTCTCAAAACTTGTAGACACTGGTAAGGAAGGCTAAAGATGACAAATGCAGTTAGGAGAAATGTACAGGGGATCATCGATCCAAGATCTTTTAACTTCTTTCGTGGAAATTTAAATTTCAATCCAGTTCTTGGTGATCGCCACCAGGCTACCCTGCAGTGTGACTGGGATTCCTGACTCGTGTTCCCATATTCTAGAGACTTGCCACTGTCGGAAGGCGGGGTAGCAGATTTTTGAGCACCACTTGCTCTCATTAATTTGCTTCCTTTGCCAACATCCTGAATTTTGGGGCGTTTGGATTCTAAATTGTTGGTAGAAACTATCATGGAGCTAGTACCTGAGGAATGTGATCCAGCTAGACTAAGATTTGGTAGTACGGCTGTTCGTCGACTGAGTGACCTGTTTGTGCCTGGAAGTTGAGCAAATAGGTCTTTTGTTCCCTCGGTCATATAATTTCCGCGATGAATTCGCATAAGAGTTGTACTTTTCATTCCAACACTCGACGGTTCGTGCGAGTTATTCGGATGTCCGGAGTATTTTTCATTGTTTTTCGAGTTGGCCTCTGGTTCCTTTACCCGCAGAACACCTTGTCGGAAACCAGCACTCGATTCGATCGCTATTCGAAAAGCCAAAACAGTAATCACAAGTGTCACCGTGATAGGAAATGCAAATCGAATTAAAAACATAAAAACGAGTATTCCACGCAAGGCTGATGAGGTAGTATAAGTCCAGTCATACGGCTGGATGGGCAATTTTGTGGCGTTTCTGGGTGATCTCACAATTTCTGTTGTGAAAACGGCTAGTTGGGGCAATAACAGAGCTAGGGCTAGTCCCCATGCGAGAATTAAACCCAGCCGAGCTCTTGAAAAGGTGAGAAGATTGGAATATCGAATAGGATGACAGATTGCAATGTATCTATCCAATGCAACAAACACGAGGGCAATAACCCGAGTATTCAGCAATAAACCACCGATAGAGAGCCAATAGATATAGAAAAAACGGTTGAAAAAGCTATAATTGATAGACATTTCAATCACAGTGAGTGGAGGAACGATAAATATTCCAGTGAGCAGATCAACTACTGCAACGTTGAGAAGGAAGATGCGAGTTTGTCTGGCCAGGTACTTTTTGGATCGGAGAAGAGCCACAATAATTATGAGACTTTCAACGAGGATACCGAGGGTGAAGACTACCCCAGCGGAGCATTTCAAGAGCCTTGAAAAGTCATAGGGTAGGCTCGTCTGGGATGCGTTTGTACTCATGCCGCACACATTGACCGGCACAGTGATGCCTTAACTCATTGACCTCTGAACGTATTTGTTAGTGATCGTTTCCGTGAATGCATGTGGGAATAGACCTGTGGAGGCATGCGCGCATGAGTGCGTGAAACTACCCACTAATGTTAGTGGGCTTGAATAACCAATCAGAGAGCGTGTGTTGCCTAGACCAATCAGGTATGTACATTTCACTATTTTTGTTTTTGATTTACATATGCATTTATGGCTGATTTTTAATTGAATACCGTAAACAATATTGTTGTGTGGCAGAAACGTGCATTCGAATCCGATTTTATCATTTGCTTAGTTATAAGGATTTGGAAATGATCCAAAAAATTGCAAATTAATCGAGAAAGTCGACATTAGTCTATGAATGAGTTTTATTTGGGAGTAAGTTAAACAAAAGAAAAACGTAGGCTGATTAACCGAATAAATCTAGGAAACCGGTAATTGTATGGCCATGTATGTTTACTTCTCCTTCCAGAATAACGTCAGAGCTTTAGTTCACCTAGTGGAGAGTGGAGTCTCTGTAGCTATGCAAAATGGGGAAAATGTCTGCGTGTTCAGTTATCCATACGAGCTTGCCAATTGGGTAAATCTCAGGCAAATCGCTTGATAATCAAATGTAAACGAAGATATGCCCTTGATCGGATAGACTCGACACCACAGTTGGTGCATTTGCTCCTATCTCAGCATTTGAGGATTGACTGTGAAGGCGGCACTTCATTTTATTGGCCTAGCTTGGACCAACAGCCTCTAATTGCATTTTGACTCCAACTATGCACCCTACAACAATACGGAAATCCTTTTCACGCAGTACATTCATTCTGAACTGTGTGTTTACAGAATGTAGATTTCACATATCAAATGCTACTTTAGCTGGTCTAAATAGATACCGGAAAAGGGTGGTATATGATGTGATCAGCCGAGTGCGTTAATGATAAAGGAGTTTATGAATATACATAAGGGTTAGCAAACGAGTATGATCTAATCAAACCGCATTTCGAGCACTATTTCCTTTCAGAAACGATTACTTGTTTATGCTTGCAGTAAATGGTTGTTCAACACATACTACGATCTAACAGTTTTCAAGACGCATAACCGAGAAAATTTGCAAGCCTCTGTTGACCTCAGATCAAAATAATTGCAGAATACTGAGTGCCTAGAAGACCTTACGAAGAGTTCGTTGGCACCCACGCCAATCAAAAGAGTGACCACGCCCTAAAACTTGTGGCTGCGAATTAAAAGCTACTCAAGGTTGTTGATGGTCCAATAACCATTTTCGCATCTACATTTAACAACTCAAAGTGTTAGCGTGTGCACTAAATTATAAGTCCGCTCCCATAGAAAGCCATAAATCTGTTTGTTCCAAGCTCTTACACTAAGGTCATCAAAAGAGGTGTGTAACTTCCCTATTAATGAAGCGAATGAAAGTTGAGATGTTCGGAATTTTTTTTCGATAGGATTTTTCCAATAAGGAGTCGGATTGCATTAAAGTAGCTACTTTGAGAAAGTTCGTTCAGTTAGAAAATGCAACATTCGAAGAGGAGATAAGCTTAGAATTGTCAGCACACAGAAAAGCAAACCATGTTTCAATTGGGGAATTCATGTATGAAATAATCTGGAAGAATAACTAAGCAGCCTCCAGAACTGGACTGCCTCAGACATGCAAGTTGAGGAAATATATATGCTACTTCCTGTTGTAGTTTATTTTTCAAAATCAAACCCTTTCCGAATAGCGCTATTATAGGAGTTCATGTGGTATTTAACGGAGAGAGAGAAGGTGGATTGGAGATTCTCAAGCTGAGGGTCCTTCATTTGGGCATCTTCTCGCTGACTGGCATTTTCCCAGTATGGGATATTTATTCCACTCGCAGAGCGATCGGATCGTCAAAGCCTGTCAACTGATCAATTTGACCTGCTGGTAGTCAATGGAAATTGCCGGGCTTCTGTCAGAACGTACTGCGACACCTTACATAGCCCGACATTCAACCATTCGCGCATCCTTTTAGGGTTTCAGGGAAGAACAGACTTCGTAAGTTAAGCCAATTATTTAAAAGGCGTAGAAAAGGCTACTAAATCTTTGCAATAGAACAACCAAGCCATTCGTCTATCCTAGTTCATGAGGAAATAATTGAGCCGGTCAAAACGATAAAGGCATGAAATTTTGATTCATTAGGTTGGGGTAACGATTACCCAGTTTGACTTAAAAAGGCCAGTAACTTGGAAGAGTCCAATGTCGTAGGTGCTGGTGCTTTTGTTTTCATGCTAAATTTTGGGTGCCTATGGGGCCATTTTTGGACAGCCCCGGAGCATAAGCTACCTAACTTTTCTCTACTAAATCAAATCATCTGCCAAGATGAGATCATTTACATGAAGTCCAGTTAAAGAAACACTGGTAAAATCAGAAGTGTTATTCAATTTCTTCGTCTTATGAAGCTTTAACATTTATTTAACTCAAATCGTAAAGTGTTCATTTTTCGTGTTTGGGATGTGGGTTTTGACATTGGGGACCACATTAGTAAGTTGTACATGTCAATATTATGTGCTAGGTGTATGATAGGCGCAGCTGAGTTAAGTTTCATAAAGGCTATCTTTGCTGAAACGGTGGAGTGGCCTATCCGATTTTTAAATGGATTGTTCATAATCAAATATCCTAGCGCCATTGATGGCCTTCGGCAGATGCTTTGCTATAGTTCCAACATGGCTCTATTCATTGTTGCGGAAATTCTGGAGGCCGCGAGAAGCAATAATCCACACCTCTCGTGTTTTTGGCCTTCAGACTGGCACCGTTGATTATTCTGGAAGTAGGACAGCCCCAAGATATACATCATCACATACTTGCAGGATCCAGACCCTAATCCTAAGGTAGCTACTGAATTTCTTCCAAAAAAATTCTCAAATCGCTAGTGAGAAAGTTACTTATTGACAGATCATGTTGCGTTTCTTCAAACATAGTTTCCTTGAATGAAGCACTTTGCGCTGGGAGAATCACCCGTAATAACATTGCCATTAACACCTACGAACCGTTATTAAATTCATTTATTGAGCATAGTTCGGGATCCAGAGAGATTGCGTTTGAAGCGATGGATTGCAATGTCGGTCCCGAAGAATTGAGATCAGTGAGCCACTTTCATTGTTAGAGGCCTAATATGAAGAAGGAAGGCTGGCAGTGATGCCCACCTTTATGCATTTTTGCTGATCACATTTAACACTACTGCAGGATATTTACTGTAAAATGTACAGGCATCGAGGTTATTACTCACATTACGACCTAGCATTGCAGGCGTCGATTCAAGCCAATTGAAATAAAGCTTCTCTGTTTTGATAAGTCGGAGATAATTCATCCCATTATCATTCCAAGGTATTCGCGCATATACAGTTTTATTGATCCTAGCGAAGGATTCAAATCATGCGTGACGTTGTATATTTGGTATTGTGGTTTGCGAGTTATTCGGTTGCCTGGTTCCCATCACCAATGGCCTAAATAGGTCCATCTTCATTGAATTTTCTGACTCTGTTTAGTCCTACGTTTGTACCTTCCCTATTGAATATGGCAAAGTATAATCCTGTCCAAATCTGTGTAGCATCAGCGCAGTGCAGGCCTTTAAAAAACATTCCACTTTGTCACTGAATAGCCTTGTACGCTTCTGTCAATTTGAAGTTTAAACTAAGGCAGCAGGCTATTAAATAATTGCCAATATCTTTTTGAAAGCCATCAGCTTTAAATTACCCACTTTTATTATTCAGCTTCCAAATCAGATTTTGGAGGCGACACTTGGAATCTGGCGTTGGCTTTCGCATTTCTTACCGAATTTTAGAGGTATCAATGTGAGATTTACATTATTCAGGATCCAAAAAGCATCATAGCTGCACATTTACTCACGCATTTCTGCAGTAAGTTAAGCCTCAAAGCCAATAAAGGTGGCAGTATCTCTCTAACTAATGCTTGTTAGGTGAAGTGCTGTGCAGAGAAATTTCTACTTGAAGTTAGGTCAATCATTTAATCAAATCACTGATAAACTTCGGGTCATGGAAACTTGTCAAGTCAGAGTTAACTGCCAGTCAGACATTGCTAGCAGTAGCAGTAGTTGCCCCTGCTTAGTGATCATTAGTACATGTAACTGTTAAGGCCAAAGCCTAGTATACAAAAAATACCAGGAGGTCCGATTTTAAAGGTAGTTCAGGGTAGTATCAGACATTGCTCGCCAGAGCCTCCCTCGGTGCAAATTATCCTCGACTCCCCCGGGTCAGAGGCTTTAAATGACTGTCTTGTCAGGAACCTTCGTCCCTTTTTCGAATCATGCCCCATCGTAGAGTATGAACAAACTCATAATCTCTCCTCGATTGTTGGACATTAGATGATTACCTTGAAAAGGACGCATCTTTATACGTAGTAATCAATGTCAATGGTTAAGGGTTAAATGCCAAATGAATTTTACATTTATTAAAATATAAATCGACTTCTCACGAAAAAGACTCTATCAGACAATATGAGAAATTTCTATTGTAATGCACTCAATCTATCCATTCAACCTCCAATTCAAACCATTCTTGAAAAGAGCACAAGTAACTATCCTCATAACCACTACAAATAAAACAGTTTAATCCCAGATTGTCTTGTGAATGTTGCTGGTATACTTAGATTTCAGAAGCTAGTATCTTTTAATTTTTAGATGCCTTTCACTGATAAACTCAAACCACAATGAAAATATTGAAGTCTTTGTTTCACTGGTCACCTCTCTGACATGGTTTCATCGTAGTGGCACCTAGTCCGTCCTCGACATTGTTAAGGGAGGACAAGCTTCATACGTCTTCCAGAAGTCTTTTCAACTTAAGGGCGGATATTCCATTCATTGCTAAATGCACGCACTTTCCGTAATCCGGTTCGAGATCATAAATACAGGTATTTACGTCGTACCTTATTTACCAGGCTGTACGAGGTTGTACTTCTGCTGACGTAATCTAATTATTTACTTATTTACGACCGGTGGGTGATCAATCTTATCCGGCTGCCCCTCTCATTGGACCCCAGAGTTGCCCCTGGGGCTGCCGGTAATCACCACGAGAAGGCTGAAAGTAGGTTTGACCACCATGAATGTGAGTACCATACTGAATTCCATGGAGAATAATTATTTCTGGAAAAAATTGTCCGATTTGCAAAAGCCCTGTTTTGGTGCTTGTCTAATAAGTTCACAATTCAATGTAGAATGATCGAGCATTTTCCATTGACAGAAATCGAATGAATAAAATTATGATAGCACAGTCCTTGATTGAAGCCCGTAATAAATAAACGGCTGGAATCCTCTAAATATTGCTATAACGCTTTAAGATTAAGAACCTCACATCGTGTACAAATACGTCCGCGGCATAAATGACTACCGATACAAGGTGAAATCAAGTAAAATACCTAATCTCATTTCTAGGGACAAATGACATCTTAAAAACCATCTCCAGGAATGGAAAATCTGGCTATTCTCACATTACGATTGGTCAACTCTATTATTGGAATAATGCAACATTTATTTGAAAGCCTTTGATATGAACACTGCAACTTCCATCAATCGACGGTATTCTACATTGAATCGTGCATCGCTATACTCATCACTGCACCTGCATCGCCGATGTCAGAAAGTATCTCATTATCAAGAGCTTCAAACCGCACTGAGTAGCTCCTTATCAATGATGGATGTGCTTGTACATGTCGATTGGCCTTCGACAGCAGCAAAATCGTTTGTCGCTGATAACATTGTTGTTTCCACTGATTTGTAAGCCTATCAATATTTAATCAGAAAATTAGCTCTTTATGATCTCTTTACGGTGGTCATTGCTTCTCAACTCTTCTCTGAAAGACAAATGTCCTACTAATTACTTTCTGGAAGAGAAAAAGTACTTTAATGCCTATCAGATTGCAAATATTTTAATCAAAAGTCCTTTTATGGACTGAAAATTGGTGAAATTTGGTGAATCTGGAAACAAATAGTGAAAATTTTAGAAATTCCTTGTATCGTCATGGTGAGACGCTATAAGTAGGTTTCGAAATGAATGTTTTTATTGCCATCCTCTGGATTTAGGAATAAAATAGCAGCAACAGCTTAATATCTCTTGTTTACGACATCATTCATTAGTTGACGCAAAATAGGTTACCCCGATCTTTTGTCATTATATGAGCCAAATCTGTTCGAGTGAACCGGATTCCCAATCTCTTTGAGAGTCAACTTACATTTATTACTATTACTTGTTCTGCATTAATGAATAATAAATTAGTTTAAATCAATGAGAATGAGGCGCTCAACTTCTGGGCTAAAATTGTGAATCATTGTGAAATGCTAAGAACTGAAAACCACTTCAACTATGGGAATTTCTGCAAAATGAGCTATAACGAGCATAGTATTAACCAAACAGATAGAATAACTATGAAAAATACAGATTAAGCTGTATGCAAGCCTTAGAAATATCTATGAATACTATTTAGTTAGATGGCCTACTAGATGTTTGAGTCCGTAGGACAACAGACCGATATGCGTTTGGTAAAAGCCAGTACATCAGATTTGAAAAACAACTCCTCTCAACATTTACCTGAAATTGATTAAAATGGGAGTCACCTCTTAAGTTATTGTGCATATATTTTAACTGATTTTTTGCTATCTGAGAGTGAACCATTCGAACTATTGTGATCTGCTTCTGTAACTGCTCTCTCGGATCATCTAAAAGCCATAAGGATTAGAAATCTAGGAGACAGAGTTCCAGAAAGCTCACTGCTGTCACTTACTTTAACATTTATTTTTCATTGGGAGTCTTTTGGTCTTCGATTCACACTTTTGTAAATTTCCCGCGCAAGTGAAGGGCTTCGTCAATGTGACATACACACATACAGTCAAACTCCAGCCATCGGAGTTGGAAAAATCGATTTTACAGCCCTGAATTACGTCGATTGATATCAATCTTATGTGGTCTCTGATTGATCGATGTAACTTATTTTGATCAATAATCGATAAATCCATTTCAAACGACGTGTTTCGCTCTCCCACTACGCTGACGAGCCAAGATTATTCATGATGCATTTAATTTAACCTTATTCTAATATTCTGTCAGTTTTTTTTATTTTTTACAGCTAGCAGAGCATTTTAATACAAAAAATCTATTTTAAAATTTGAAGATAACAAAATTTATTTAATGCTCATTTGGTGACGTTCAAGTAAAACTGAATATTCATCGCTTGGCAGCACTGGTTGATGAATATGTGCATTCTCACTAGAAATAAATAATTTCAATTCTCATTCGTGTCAACTAAATGTCTTTCATGCGGAAATTTCAACTGGATTCCAGTTTATCTTTTCCAAACTATAATTAGTGTATTCCACGATAGAATCCTTCGTCATAATGACGTAAATGGAAGTTTATGATACTGTTGCTACGTTGTAGAGGTTAAGGTACCACAACCATTTAAGGCAAGTCATCTTTGACTCACTCTAGGAACCTTCTGTTGAAGTTCACAAAGAATGCATTAAATATAGCAATGCAAACCACAATCAAACCTTATCAACAATGAAACATTCTCGCAAATGAAGTTACCAACTTCTAAATTACCATTTGATTTTGAAATATTACAACGATTTCTTATTTATTTTTTGATGATGTGCATTGTTATCACGACTGCACTTAAATGCCATTTTTAGCTTTGACAAATTCGGATCGATAATAAAATCTACTAATCGATAAATGCCCAATATCGGATGAAAGTCACAACAGATGACAAAACGTCAAAATAACAAATATTTTCAAATGGCTTAGATATACGCATAGTTTTAAGTAAAATCCTAAACAATTGTAAGTCTTTTAGTGTTGTAAGTAGTACATTAACGAAATTGACGCCCTCAACTCTGACTAATAAATAAACAGGACTGGTGCGCTTCACCCCAGCAAGCGAGTACTTGCAAGGGTTATCGACGCGGATTCAATTACAAAGTTATATTAAAACACATGTGTAATTTAGTAACACTTCCTGTGAACGATGCCTGGACCCATTTCTCCATATTCCTCTTTTGTGACAATCATTTCGCTGAAAGCGTTCAAAGAACCGAGAATAGAGGCACCAATCCAAGCGGCAAAATTCCTCTTCTCTGAACCAATCACCCTTACTTTGACGTTCTTGGCAGCCTGTCGACGTATCTCCATCTCCAGGCGAGGAATGATCCCCTCAAACATCGTGCTTCCGCCAGAGAGGACAATGTTCTTGTACATTGATCGTCGGAGATCAATTTCACAACCTTCAATTACTTGATAAACCGTTTCGTGAACTCCGGAAATTTCTCGTCCTATCAATTCTGGGTTGAAGAGCACTTCAGGACTCTGAAAGCGCTCCGTTGAAACCTGGATGAATTGACCGTCGGGCATTTCGTACTGTCTTTCGATAGTTGGATCAACCTGAGCACGCTGAAATTCCTCATCTACATCCATTGCAACGTAGCAGAGGCGTTCCTTGATATCACGAACAACTTCCAATTCTGCAGAAGATACTAGACTGTAACCGCGTTTGAAAAGAAGGTTCTTCAAGTAATCTGTGATATCACGACCAGCGAGATTGAGACGGTTAGTGAGATGAC
Source organism: Moniezia expansa (assembly GCA_019097775.1). Taxonomy (NCBI): domain Eukaryota; kingdom Metazoa; phylum Platyhelminthes; class Cestoda; order Cyclophyllidea; family Anoplocephalidae; genus Moniezia; species Moniezia expansa. The sequence goes on from JADFDV010000003.1 coordinate 498,467, forward strand.
TCAATCCATGACCCTCAAAAATGGGCACCATGTGAGTAGCTCCATCGCCGATATCCAAGACTGCTCCAGTTGTCTTACCAGAAGAATACAGAGCCATGACTGCTTGAATGGCAATATAGAGACCAGGAATGTTAAACTTTTCGAACAAGACTTCACACATTCTCTCACGGTTGCTTTTAGGATTTCTAGGAGGCTCTGTAAGAAGACAGGCTTGATCTTCCGGTAGTACTCGAAGCTCATTATAGAATGTGTGGCTCCAAATTTTTTCGATATCATCCCAGTTTTTGATGATTCCATTCTCAACTGGATACTGAAGGGTAAGAACACCTCTCATTTGCTGAGCAGCGTCTCCGACGTAATAGTCCTGTTTCTTTACGCCAAACATCATCTGTGGGTTCTTTGGTCGACCAATTATGGAGGGAAATATACTAATAGGGCTATCTTCTCCCGCGAAACCAGCTTTGCAGAGTCCAGAACCAACATCAATTACTACGGCAGGTTTAGCATTCATCGTGTTCTATGCAAAATTACTCTCCACTGATCTCACACCCTTATAAAACCGTTGCTTTGGTTGTAAAGTAGGAGTTAGAGCTAATTAAATAAACGCCATTCGTCTAGCTCCACGTTCACGCGCGTTCAAGGCGAGCCAGCAAACCATCGATTCGTGATGCTTCATCTTGGAGAGAAGTGTCATTTTGCATGTCTCCTTGAGCTCGTTTGTGTGTGCAAGGGTAATTTACTCAATCTGTGAGAAAGCAATCCAACCAATCTCACATCTACTCAAAGGATTCTTGATGAACGTACCAAAATCTTCTTAACTACATTTAAAAATTTTAATTTACCACACCATGATGATGACTAAGTGGTTTTAATGTTGAAAGAAATTAGGCCGAAACGGTAGGTCTAATAAACTCTGACAGATACCAAAAAAAGTATGAAAAATATGTACTAATTAATGTTAAGAATTCTTGGAATAAATAGTGACTTGAAGTTTGGCAAAAGTTTTGCAGAAATGCGAAAATATGCCTCGACAAGGAAATATGGTTACATTGGCAATTAATATACTACTACTTCAAGTATTTGTCACCCTGTAAATGTGCATATAGAGAGGCCTCCTAAAAATTAAGTCACTTTTGTCGTTCAAGCTTTATTTAATAGATGTCAGTAGATGTAGCGATGTCATACTACTTGTTTAGAATCCAAGTGAGCATTTAGGGAAGCTCAGAAGGTCGAGACCATTATAGTGAATGCATGCGCATTTAAACCATCAGACTGTATGGATTCAAAACTTATTCTCTAAGATTTAATAAATGGAATAACTACCGCTACGGGAGGTCACAACTGGTTCCACGATAAGCCCAATGAAGTCCCTGAAGTTCCTCATCCCATCTGCAAAGTAGTGGTTGAAAGAAACTTGCCTTCGATTCAGAACGCCAATTATTTGAAATATCAGATGTTATTCAAGGTATCTCTTTTGCATTTTAAGAAATTATCAATAAATTTATACTGATGGATTTAAGTTAGTGATAGACTGACTAGCTTACTAGAGATCTTCTCAATAAAATGTGCCTTTTTGCACCATTTTTAATCTTTAGAATGCTTTCAACACGCAGTTGTGTTGATACTGCATGTTGAGAGAACAGGATTGGTTATCGACTGAATTCAAAGTAGGCATACCTTCAGACTTTGCAACAATTGTCAAATTTATTTACGATTCAGGAAGATGAGCTCATAATGATGTCTTAAACCAGAACTTGAAAGGATATCCTACAATATACTTTAGAAACTCTAAGTCATAAAATGTAGGATTTAAATGTTTTCCAGGCATAAACGTCAAGGTCTGATGGAGTTCGTGGAATGACTATTAAGGTCATAAGTTCATTAAAGGGAGGCTCAGAGTATCCGGAGATATCCAGACCTCGGTTCTCCCAAGCTGATTAGGGATACTGCAGTTGAGTTCAGAACCTAGGTACCAATCCTGTGCGATTATATAGAATACCCCTTATAATTTAGGAGTTTTTGTACTTGCAGACGTAAAAAGCCCTCTAATTTTAGGAGAGATAAGTTAAATTAGATAGTAATAGAAACGAACGTCAAACATCTTGAATTAAAATGAAAAAAATTTTGTTCCATGCTAGTTACCAGATGCTTTATAACCACTTATCAAGTGAGAATATGATTTTAAATATCATGACACAGAATGGTAGTGAAATGCAACTCATAAGCTGTAGGCCTGATTTTCTTTTTGCCAAGAGAAGTAAAAGTTCGGTCCGGTCAAATATGGATGGTTTAATTCGCCAACATCCGTCATTCGTTTACGCGAGTGCCAAGGAATAGAAGGGGGAATAAGGACTAATATTGCCCAAGTCTTACTTTTGAACAGCTAATGGCTTCCCTTTAGTAGACGAAAAACCAAGTTGTTCATGTTTCTCATTCGATGACTCTTGTACATCCAGTGGAAGCGTTACGGTCTTTCTATGGAACCCGGGTGACGAACGGGATAAAAAAATGATGGTGAATAAACATTTTTCATGTGTAAGCTACCATTTCAATTTAACTCTTTAGCATGGGAAAAAGTGAAGTAACATTTAGCCAGCTAACAAGGTTTGATGTCGCTTTATTCCACCCCTACCTTCTGCTGGAATTCATTTTCGGTCCTTCATTTGGCTCCATGTCAATTGTAAGTGAGCTTTAATTCAAGGCTTCAGACATATTTGAGGTTCTGATTTTCTCCTCTTTCCGGTTTCAATGCATTGGCTCAAGGAGAGCCTGAGTTATGTGTCAACTAGTTAATGAAACCGGATTACCTCCATTTCGACTGTTGCAATTAAACCCTTTGCTGAGGAAAATAGTCTATGATAACAACAGATTGTTAGGAATTATCTTCTGACTGCAATCAATGCCAAAAATTCTATTTTGCGTAAATTTTACCCATTCTTTCGATGATTTCTTATCTGATCATGAGCAAGTGACTAAGATTATTGAAACTAAAAAGCGTTTCTGAGTGCATATTACCTTAAATGGCTGCAGCACATTTTTACTGCGGCAACTAGATCGCAATATTTCACTACGTGTGCGAAGTAGTTCGCTATGCTGGCACGACATCAAGCCATTAGGGCTGTATTTGAGATTATGCTTGGTAAAAATAATCTTTCAGTGGCTATTTCATCAGTTTTTTCCTAAGGTAGACACCATTAGTTAAATCTCAAATAGTATTCTAATGGCAAAAAAATAAAATCATTTGCAGCATTTAGATCATATGAGGGTAATTTGTTGAAGGTCCTAAGGAGAGTGATCACGGCAACTTCTATTCAGCTGTTCAGCAACTTCTTCGGAGCCCCATTTCAGTTAAGCCTTTGAGTGGAGAGAGCATCACAGAATCATATTAATTACTTCGGATGAAAAGCGAAGAAAATCTTATTTGAGAGTCTATTTATGTTAACAGACTGTCAAAGTCACAATTTTAAAATCAAATATTAGCTAAATCATATTTTTTTTTATTATTATGGTTAAATGAGAGGTTCTCAGTCAGAGGTAGCAATGATATTTTGTGCCCTTTAAGATAAGATCCAAAATCTTTTGAGCCATATTGCCTTTTTTGCATCAAAAAGAGGCTCTCAAAAACGCTAAATCACATGTGAGAACTATCAGACAAAAATATCATACAATAATCTTGTATTCATTTTGAATGTACCTTTTGTTTCTATGTGAGGCTAAGCCTCTACAGCTACTTTCTTCATTGTTAAATTTGATTGCCATACCACTTCTGATGACCAGTTCAAGATTTCTTCCTCTTAATAAATATTCTGAAGACCCATCTGCCGATCGAATTGATTCTATTAATAGATTTGGGTTCTTCTTGCCTTGAGTTAAATATAACCAACAAGATGCTGTCATTGAAGTAGCTGAAGTAAGGAAATGTACTGCGATTCATTTAAGTCCTGAGAGCTGGGTGAGTATGCTCTAAATCTCTAGCGATAAAGTTTTTTGTCAGATAGCACATAATTAAAGGCATCAGCACTTCCAAATAATATTGTAATACCAATATCCAGTACACCTAGATGGCCGATGAAAGAAAATACGGATTCGGTGGTATCTTTGCATTGTAACTTTCTTTCCGTATAACTAGTAGCTCGATAATGAAGTTAATACAACAAAATGGTATAACTATTTAGAAAGGTTAGTTTAGTTAGTATTGAATTATGACATTTATTTCACTATGCCAGCTTAATGATCGGATTAAAAATTGGGATCAGGAGGGTTTAATAAAAAACTTAAAGGTTTTGGAATCAATCTATTTCCCAAAGCTCACATGGAAAGAGTCACAAAGGGATTCGACAACCAGCAGTTCACCTATATACTGATACACTTTTTCTGCTGGACAGCGAGTGTCAACCAATCACCATTGATCCCGCTCGATTGATCACAAGTAACACAGGACAATAACTACCGGATGCAGAGATTCGAATTTTTTTTCCCTAAATCCCTTAACTAGTCAAGATGCTACACGCAGGTTTTAAGATAACAAATTTTTACATTAAATATGGTCAGTCAGAATGTAACGACATAAGTGGAAGTAAAACAATCGGAGAAACGGTATCACTTTCCTTGCCTCGTCAGCAGTTGTACTTATCTCGCTTGAAAGCATGAATGGTGACTCTTTGCGTAATGTTCAAGACAGCATCATTTGACACGGTCTATGAAAACTTTACAGTTCGTCATTTTACATCTTAAACACCGAAAATTAGTCAACAACTGTCTGCATATTACTTTGTTAATTTTCTTTAACTTCGCTAAATAAATCTTATTTATGAATCATTAGCTTTAAAAACCCATTTGTTGCAGGTAGTTGACAAATGACGGTTATCACCTCCTTGAACTGAGAATGGATAGCGCGAGAGATTTAAGAAACTTTCAGTTTATCATCCAAGTGTTCAATAACTCAATAGGTACGTATTTTTTGAATGAGAAGAAAAAAAATTTGAAAATAGGTTGGTTTCTTTCGCTGAAAAAATGTTTTTTTGAAATTAATATTGAAAAATTATTTGTGAATTAAAAAATGGACAGTCAGCATCTGATAAATTTGATTGCGATTTTTTGCATCTTGTAAACGACACCTTCTTTCTATGTACGCATTAAAGTTTCCGATTTAAAATATATTTTATGCAATCTTGAATTCAATACACCATTCTGGTGTTCGGCTTTCAATTTAGTTTCTGGCCTGAACATTCGGGTCCGCATCCATCATGATCAGAAAATCTATGGATACGTATTCTTGTGCCTACGCTTTTAAAACGCGAATTGAACGGCGTATCATTCGCTATGGGTGGTTTTCTGTTGGTTCTCGATGGCTTTCAATGTTAAAAAAGCTCAACCTTGTAAGACAAAATAAATTCTTTTGATTTGAAAAAAATATGAAGTGAGCGTTGAAAACGTAAACCTCTGTCTAACGTTGGAACTTTCGCTTTTTTAGTGAAAATGGACAAGCTGACTTTTTTCAGTAAGGTGATGCCGAAGCAACTATCTTGAACATTTGTGGGTCATGAACAGTGAGAACCGAAAAAGGATGAGAAAAATTAAGATGGTGACTTGGTGAAAGCACAGCTAGTTCATTAGGGTCACCGAAAGGGCCAGTTAATATTACATGAAAAATCAGATAGGGATTAACCATTAAAATATAGAATCTCCCTCAATGCTCTTTTCAAGTGGCTTGAAGGAAATAACCGGGTAAATGAACATCTCATTTAAGACTCGGCACTGACAGATGCCCAGCTCATTAGGCCAATGCCCATTTAATTAAGAACCATTCAGAGCTCTTAACAGGGGATCCGTAAAACGCTGTCCCTTGAAATCGCGATGAACTTGAACTCATTAATCCTCATAAGGTTTTTTTCTTAATGACGGAGTTAAAAATAGCTCAACCTTGAAATTTACACATCAAGGATGGAAATTTCGAAGTCCCTAACGCAATCTCTGTCATTCCTGTTTTTATGGAACTTTAACAAACTCAAGCACCATAACATCTAATTATCCTTTTCTATTGGTGCAGTTCAACAATGTTAAATCAACCAGCGCATTTAGTGGAATGGAGAAATTCCCACTCTGGAAGGCATTGAGATATAGTGGACTATTTTGATCTGCCGAAAAGGGGATCTTAAAGCTGGGCCATGAACTCGGAAACGACAGGATCCAAAGGTAAATTATTAGGAACTGAAGATGGAAGCGTTGAATTATAATCTGATATATTAGTATTTTCTAATAATTTTCCATGAACTGATAGATATCGTAGGTTTAACTGTAGTCAACAAGTTTTTCCTAATTTTTATAACTTTTACAAGAGTGGCGAAATCTCTAATAGCAATTGTAATTGCTAATTATAACGAAGCTTGCCACCCATTTTTCAAGTCTGTTGTCCAAAGAGGTCTGCATTTAGCGTAGAAAATCCTGTTAGCATCATAATGTTTTGGTACTTAACGCAAAGAGATGGGACAAGAATTTCTTCTTTAAAACAAAAATAATGCATGGCTCCAAAACAAAGTCAGCTGAAAGTTTTTACTTTCTGGGTGTGAGCATGGTAGACCCAAACAATCCAATTTGTACAAAACATGATAAATTCGAGGATTAGATCCATCGCCTCAATGTGATTTGTTCAGTTAAATTAGAGCAATTGTTGATAAATTTATTTCTTTCTAGTATCTGTCAGGATGCTCCATTAAATCGACTGACAGAAAGAAGATACTAAGGAAAAGACGGAGATTATTTAATTGTTTTAGATTTCAGGAGTGCGCTTATTTTGACTTACAAGCGTTTGATTTAATTTTTAAACCATACGAATTATCAAAGTAACTCTAGTGCTGTAAAGTGGCCAGCTGAAATTTAAATTTGAAAATGGCTGAATTTTAATAAACCTCATAATCGATATTTACAAACTTTACGACAGATAGATTGGACTTAAAGTTATAAAAAAGAACTCTGATTCAAAGCTGCATCTAAAGATTTCTAAAGACTGTAAACCCTTCAATCAGAGTACTCCAGGTACTTAACTTGCTATATTTGACGTAAATACGGAAAAAAACTAGTATTAATAGTTATAATGAAGCTATTATGAACTGTAGAAAAATCGCATGATTAGGTGACATGGAGAGGTTCTTTTAAAAGCTGAGAAACTGCTGATTTCTGGTGAAATACCGGTCAATAAGCTTTTAATTAAGCAAGTGTCAAAGTTGAACGAATGATGGGTTAGCTCGGTGTAGAATATACCTTATAAGACAGCTTTCATCAAACAAGCCTCCAAAGATATATAAATAGATTTTTTTGTTGAATTCCCATTGTAATCAGTCACACCTACATAATGGTACCTAACTGATTTGCACACTGATTTGTACGAATGGATTGTTTCGCCTAACTTGCGAATCGAAAATCATATTTTCTTTTATCAACCACAAAGAAGTAGATCTGAGATGCGCGGAGCAAGGAGATCATCCTTAAGGCATATGCTTCTTCTCTACTTTTGATTTTTTTTCCTGAAATTATGTCGCCAAATAGACATAAATAAAACATGGTTTAGGCAAAAGGAGGCCGTCATGTTTGTTAAATAATTTTTAAAATAGCGATTTAGTAAACAAATTGGATCAGACTGCTTAAGACTGCACGTCTTCAGATTATTAAAAAGTTCATTCAGATCAAACTAGTTACCCAACTACTTTTTCAGTAGACATTGATACCTAATCACCAAAGCTGAAACTATAGCAGCTACATTGACAATTGTAGTTCACTTTAAAAAAATTGTGAGACTTCTGGAATCGAGGGAGTTTTCTTTATTTCTGGATGCTAAAACTAGCCAAAATAGATTATGTTTCTTACAAAAACATTAATTTTCTTCAATCGCCTTGAGTTTGATTTGTTTGAATACCTCAAAGAAAACTAATCCAACTCAAGAGGAAAGCGGCTCAATGAGTTCTATTGGAGGAGAAGTAATTCCAAATTGTAGCACCCAAGTAGATAGTTGGCAATTTGGTGTATTTAATTCCCAAAAGGCCTGAATTATGTAAACTGTGCACGATGCTTAGCTCAAGTGTGCCTCACGACTCATGCAACAAGACATGATGGCTAAATATAGATACTTTAGCCACCCACTTTCACTGGTCTATATTTAAACAGCCTCAACCCATCTGCGCAACTGAATTTTAATTTAACACCACTGGATTCTGATTACATTACGTGATCAAGAACAATTTAACACGATCACCAAATTCAGCACAATCCACTTTCCATGGATGAGATTGTCTTAATGAAATCTGATATCATTTTCTTTCCAAAACTAGAATCAAAAGCTAGAATAGCTTGGTTTCGTGACTGTTTGTAAAAAAACTGCTATTTTTAAACCATCCACCATGTAAAAATTTTAATTTAAACCAAAGAATTTAGATATTATTAACTTGAAATACTATTTTCTCTCAAGGCCTAGTTACCTTGAAATAACTTTATAAAACAAGCTGAATTCAGAGCAGAAAAATATACAGTTGCTTTTGCTTCCTTCCTAAAATTAAATGAAATTTTTTTACACTGTTTGATAAAATTTACTTTAATTTAGGCAAAATTTTTGACCCAGTGTGCACTTTAATGGGAATAATTTACAGAGTATTCTCAAGGATACAATTCGCTTTGTTATACTAGGCTTTAACTTATTAGAACCAAGAGAGATTGAAAAAGCTTCCAGGCAGGGGAATCCATTTCAGAATTTACAGCTGCATACACAACTTACAAAAATTAAGAAGCGGCTACTATACAGAAAGACCACACGCAAAGAACATTTATTAGAAGGGTCTCAGGGGCGGTGCAAAAGATGGGCTCGATTCCGAGACCATAAAATTTTATCGCAAGTAACGCAATAGCGATCACGGCAAATATCAAGCCCATCAATGAATGGCGTCATAGGGTAACATTGGTCTCTTCAGGGTCGGTGGCCAGTTTCGATTTGGGAAAGGAAGGGCATAGGCAGTTCGTTTGGCCTTGGGATAAAACACGTTGGTCCTAAGGAAATGGCCAACTAGAACATTTTGAAAAGAAGTTCAATGGAGACATTCCTACTGTGGTGGACGTCGAGATAAAATGAACTATTTAACAATGCTGATTGCTGAACTGGAAGCTAGAAACTTGGACATTTGGAGTTTTCACTTATTATCTCCGATTGTGATGGCTATGAAGATTGTATTCCAGTGATCAATCCACCACTGCACCTTCTTCCTTTTTGCTCTACTGAATCAATTTTGAGAAATGACTTGAGATTGAAATTGGGGGAATTAAGAAGTATTTTCCCCATTGTTACCTTTAATATGTTCTACTTCTAACATTGTTTTCTGATAGGGACTCTGAATATCTAAATGGAAAAAAAGTACTATTTTTAGTCAAAAGTCCTCAATGAGATGAACTTTTAACTGCAAATCGGCTATTAACACAAAAATAGGTCGAATTTATTGCCTGTTACAGAGTTCCTAGTACAAGCTCAACTGATCTACAGAACCTCAATTCAACGTAATAGATCTCACGTAGCATTCGGTTGAAAAACGGTTCAGATATTTATCGAGAAAATAGAGGAAATTATGTTTTTTAGAGAAGGAGCATTCGAGCGTTGCTTTGGTCAACTTAGGATATAATAAGTAGAAAATAGTCCAAGAATCCAAATGAGATTTCGATATGTACAACTGTTTGTGGACTGCAAACTATCGAAATTCTTGTCTTAGTATCTTGAAATGGGAGTTTTAGATAGACACCCCCCCATCACCACCATTTCAACGTCAAGGCAGAATTGAGTAGACTAGGAGGGAAGTCAAGCCACTCGCAAGATTGCTGCCTTTTGCTTGATCAAGATATTGTTGTGTCCTCACCCGTTGACCGCGCGGTTTCCACTCGATGTGAGTCTAGCATTAGGAAACTACGTGGTAAACTTAGCTGCAAAAATGGTTGACGAGCTCTAACTTCTGCAGCTAGTCAGAGATTAGTGCTTCCCAGAAAACTCGACTAACACCTTCCGCCACCCTTGATGATAATGCCCGCCTCCTTAAAGAATGGAGGTTTGGAGTCCACGAGGACATTCTAAAGGGCTGCAAAAGACTAAAAATTCCAAGTCAGACTGATTGACCTTGGGACCATCATTTCCCACGCTTATATTGGCTTCTTTTCCAAATAAAAGATGAAGATAAAATGTTTTTAACTAAAGATATACATAGACCATGAGCTAGGTGGTGAAAATTAAGTGAAGACTTTTGTGGTGGATTTTCGAAGGAGAAGCTTCTACAGTTTCTACAGCCGGCTCTGGGCAGACCATATTTTGGGAGAAGAAAGCGGAGAATGTACACAGAACATGATTTTGTGTTCTAATGACTTACCTCTGCTAGGACTCCCTCCACTCTGACTTACCCCACTGGTATCCTTTGACCTTAATATTTATGTCAATTAAACATCCGATAAAGAGGGGCCATTACCTAACTAAAGTACTTCCATAAACTGGTCTATGCAAAGTCGATGATTTTTGGGGATCGCAGAAGTTAATTTCGGGTAGGAGGGGAAATAGAATTCCCAAATTAGATGGAAAGGAGCTGAAATACACACTTTTCATCTTCCCTTTTATTAGTGCTTGCCATTCACCTCATTCGATTGGCGCAGAAAATGCATGTGCTGCCGCACTTTTGCTTGATTTCATGCACTATTTATGTTATTAATTTTCTACTTTATTGCCAATTCCAAGAAAATAAATTTGCCAAACAATGCGCTTTGTGTTTTTAACAACGGAGATTTTCTGGAATACTGTCGATTGCATTTGGGGAAAGTGTAGTTTAGTAAAATAGGTAGTTGAGCTCGCCAAAGATTGCTCGTAGCAGCTTCAGTATTAGTTAGCCGGTTGAATACGCTAAAAAATGCTGAATTAGGCGAATTTTTAAAATGGATATTGAAATAAACAACTGCTGTACCATTTACTGCAGTTTGCGGAAGTGTTCAAGAACTACGTTTAAACTAAGAATCGGGATATGCGTACTAGTTTCCCCGCATTGAGGTGTGTAAACAGGAAAGTAAACTGACCACTACAAGGAACGCATACCTCAAGCATCACTAAAGTATCAGTTCAGCTCATGTTTAGAGAGATCCGTTCCCATTATTTTGACTTTGATGCTTTCTTAACATTCACTTTCTGAATGTATCCTCAATATCTGTTTTGCTATTAACATGCGCGTCTTTTTTTCCAAAAACAGAGTAGAAGGAAATAATCAAAGAACATTTTACGGTTCTTATCATAGTATAGTTTTTTGATTGAATCAATTTTATACCTGGTTTTTCGTTGATGCGGTTTGTTGTACTTGCTCAATATGAAACGTCTATGTGCGCCATCGTGTTCTAGCAGCACCGAACGTCCTCATATGAAGATGATCAACTTCTACACATACTCTACCACTGAAAGAACCCCAGCTCTTGTTCTATGAACCCGCCCTCAGTACCTGCTACCATCATCGAACGGGTTGAGTTTGGTAAAATTAGACGCTGGCTATGCGACTATTAGACGAGGAACGATTACACCAATTATTATTATATCTGAAGGCGAATAAATCAGGAAACATGTTTAATTTTTTCAACTTTGGATTAGCAACCACATTGCTTAGGACTACTCAAAGAGCCAAACAGAGTTTGAAAACACTTTCAGTCAATAGAGCTCTTAATCGAAAAATTTGTTAGTAATATAAGCATGGGCCATGATATTATTAGAAGCTTAGAACTAGGTGATTCGCCATCGTAATTTAAACACAGCTTTTCAAATGAACGCCAAACCGAAATCCTCGCCAGCAATCATTAACGAAATTAACGTCAATGATTCAATGGAGAATCATGTGGTTTAAGACCGAACCAAGAAGCTTGCCAAAAATTCATATACCATTTGTTTTTGTTGAAAAATAGTTAAGTGAAACTGAAAATGATTTCCATTCTGCAGCTATTCACCCGAAACAAAAGACTTATTGCAATGAATGAGCATGGTACTTGAATTTCAAATCAGGTTTTAGGCGTCATTTCGAAAACTGCCCGAAGGAGATACATCCTTTTTTCAAGTGGTAAAGATAAAGACAAAGAATTTAAATTATTTTCATAAATAGAAAGGTTTGTTTGCTCCACATGGTAAATTACAGACGTAGATAGAGGTCAGTTGTTGGCATTTTCTGCGATTTATCCTATCTTTTCTACAAAAAAGATTAACTTGATCTTACTAACGTGTTATGACAATATTTTCTAAAGCCTATTCCTTTAATGCTTTGAAATGAGCAAATCAGCCATTAAATAGTAGCTAGAATGAATTGCTAATAACATTTAAGTGCAGACATTGCAATCGGTCCAGTTTTTAGGTATTTTTATGCTAAATGCATGCAGATTAGCTGTTCTAAAGAGGTTTTTCACCTCGACAGGCTGAAATAGAATTCGCTACCACGGACTCAAAGGAAAATAAAGATTGAAGTTCAGTTCCTTATTTTCAAAAGATACGTTTAGAGTTAGCTCCAGTTTCCAGATTACAACAAAAGATTACTATCGACTGCAGATTCACCAGTCTCTAGCCACTTTGTTCGACCTCGATGCCATTTTGTGCTCTTTAATTTCAAACTTGTTAAACCTAATGAGTTCGAAAGAAATACGAGCTCTTAAGTAAAGCTTCTTGCATTACTGAGACATTTATAGTACTATCAAGGGGTCTCGTTATCGCTGCCATATTCGAAAAATGCCTATGACAGTTTTCTATAATGACAATTATATTTATTACAACAAATCGGACTTACGGTGCAACAACAACTCGTGATTCTGGTATCCGCAACAAACTCCTATTTGGTTCTAAATAAGCTCTGTTAGCGAAATCAAATTTATCAATTTAATTTTAAATACCAACATACTCATGTGGGTCTTCATCTTGTAAGGACCTTGATTTAATCCAGGTACGTGAATGAAAAAAATTTTACTAATTTTCTTCGAAAATCTTAAGGCATATTCTGCTCAGCATTATGTCTGTTAAATGCACGAACTGTCATATAAAATGATTAACATTGAAAGATTTCCGGAATTTTTTAATCTTCCGGTAGAGTGTAATCTAAAGGCACATCGTGACTGGTTCTACAGTGCCCAATCTTTCAGTAGACGTTCAAATTATAGCTTAATTACCATCATCAACCAATTGTTCTGTTGTATCTTGCGGCCTTTGTAACTGTGAGTTAAAGGGTTGTTACCAAACAGAATATTTTCGCGTGTTGTTGTCCTTTGTCCACTCACTGATCCATATAACTAATTAAACAATCACGAGCCATGATGACTTTGTTTCAGAGATAGATAATCTAACTTGGAAATACAGCGATTAAGTTGAATTGCCACTCTGTTCTCGATCAACAAAACTTCGAAAGGAATTAAGCATCGTACTGAAGTTACAACCTAGGAATTGGATTTCTGTCTTAATACAAGAGTGTGCAAGAACATTTAATTCATTTCCCATTGAAATACGATTAAAATACGCAAAGATCCGTTTTATTTATATACTCGAGTATATCGTCAAAAGTTATCCTTTTAATGGTTTGAGCACATGTATCTTTTTCTAACAAATGCTGGGGTGAATAAAAATAATTAATTACGGAATTCAGCCAATGATAAACGAGGTTATAAGGGCAACCAGAAGGTTCTCAATAAGGTGCGACTGCATGACGGCCAAAATGTACTTAGATCCATTATGCACTGGTTTCTACGTGGTTTTAATAACTTCTCATATGAAATCAGTTTTGATTTAGGGATGACTCCTCTACAAACGGGCACTTGAAATATAAAACCCAGGCAGCTTCTCAAGACATCAAATTAGGTAAGACGTTAGAATAGTTGGCACTCAAAATGAAAATAATTTTAGTTACCAAACCAATGACTTATAACTAGTTTTGGGTAAATCATTCATCATTTATAAAATGTTACCCGAATGATCGGCAACACAAACTTTGTGCCCTTTATTCGTACCGGGCGTACCAGTAATCTCGCTATAACTACAAGCTTCTTCTAACAACTTTAGCAGTAATGAAAAGAATATTCAACGGTGCTTACACTGAGGATACTCTTAAGAAGCTTTCTAATCGGAAGATCTCAAGACCGCGGAAAGCCTTGATCCATGTTATCGAGAGGGTCCAAATGAGGTACATACATAAATCACGCACTGTTCAAACGCATACAAATAATCTCTTTCAAGCATTCAGTGAAATGCATTGACAAACTGCCTTTAAGAAGAATTGTAAGAAAATGGGAATTTGAAGTGATTGTTTGAAAGCAGTCACTAGGACAATGTGGACCATCCTGAATTTTATCTTCTTTTGCATAAAGTCGATTCCTACCTTGTATCATTCTCCTTCTTGAGTGAAGTCAAAAACTCACTCGAACTTCCATTTCCTTTGAGGGCCGACGACTGTAGCTGATTTCATTCAGCTACATTGGTTCTAAAATGTGGACGGGTGTTGCATTCAATCAGTTGACAAAAGTTTCTGCTTGCATGGTGCATCATAGTTTCACTTTCATTTGAGGAAACAAATTAGAAAAAAAGTATGTCTTTATCGGAAATCGTCTTGTCTAAAACATTCCCATTAGAAAGTGTAAATCTGTTCTATCAGTATCGGAGCTCCTGTGCCATTTGGAATGAGATTCCCTTCTGACAGATGTACAGAGAATAAAGTTCCAAGCTTGGTCGTATCTAGAAACCAACGCTCTAATACTTTAATGCATAAATTTCATTGAATCACCATGCTGAACGTATCTTATTCAAATTTGTGATCCTTGAATTAAGACGTTTAGAGAAATTTCGCTAGAGCGAGAAATATTATTTTACATCTGCGAAAAAAATTAAATTTATGAGGCGAATTCGTCTTCTTATCTTCTTATATTTGGGGTGCTTTAATTTAAGAATTTCTGTGGCAACTCTGCCTAATTAAGACCTATTCAAACCGAAAATTTTTTAAGGGATGGGAACGTAGAGGATCTTCCGTTCGCAAGTATATGTTCTGGCATTGCTTGATGAAGTGTAGTGATACTACGCAAGGATGAATCAGAAAGCATATCTACATGAAGTTCATGTCTACTGTTTTGCCAAGGTTCTTAGAATAAAATGTCTGAACTGAAAGCTCACGTCAAGGACTCACGCAGATCGACAAAGAAGATGTTGAACCCATTGTAGACTCGATAAATTTGAACAGACTGTGATGGCCACAGCAAGATTGGAAGGCAAGAGACTCAGTAAAATATGGGCGCTGTACTCTATATAAACAGAATGCCTAGGAAAGTCTTTTACTATCAAATAGCATAAGCACTAATTCAAATCTTCTTTCCAAGTAAAGTCAAAGCGCAACTAACAGCTGCTAAGATCTTAACATTTTGAATGCCTGACCAGAAATTTAAAAAATATCTCCATCTGATCGCTGCAGCCCCAGTTTCTTCAACTGTCATGGCGATAGTTGCTGGAATTCAGGAATATCTATGCATTTGGAAGCACAAATGAAACCATACCATTTGAAAGGAAGCAACCTTTGCTGATATAAAAAATCAGCATGGCATGCATAAAATAAATTTGAGCAACTGATTTGCACAATTGATAATTTGCTTTAAAAATTTATATAGACGAGCGATTTATGCCAATTTAAGTATCTTTTCCATGTCATTTAACTGGGAAAAAATGTAGATTCCGGATATGTTGGTGTAATTGGCATTATCAACCGTCTTAACTTTTACATTTGAATTAAAAGGATAGGCTTAAAATGGAAATACTTTATTTGTTATAAATTTTAAGCCTGATTTTGCTGTTTTAAACCTTTACGATTTCTGCGGTGCTTACAAACACAGTTTGTAAGTTATTATTGTGTTTGCGACAGTTTAGAGAATTAAAGTTCCCATTTTATAGTCAATCGACAATGACAATGTCGCAATATATCCATGGACAGGACTGCACCTTAGTACAACAACAGCTGCACAGAAATGGAATCGACATCTGATTATGGTTCGATTGGATCCGCTATGGAAGCTGCTTTCAATGGCAAAATATAGTTCGATTCATTGCGACTTGTCTAAGCCAGTTAGCTCTTACTCATGACGTCCCATTCTCATTGCAAAAACAAGGTCAATAGACAAGGGCTAGTCCTCAATATCTTTTTGCTTGAAATTCCGACAGGCAGCAAAATTCGAAAGGGATTGCTTGGTCGGCATATTCATAAAATGAGGCTAAAGTTAGTTAATTCACTAACTCTCGTAAAAGACATGAACATGGAGAGGATAGTTAAGAAACTGGCCGAAGCCTCTCCATCCGATAACCCATTTCTATCGCCAAAAAACAGAGGAAAAGCGAAAACTGTATGATTCAAACAAGAAAAAGGAGGACCTGCCCTTCCCGATTTAAAGAGATTAATGAATGTACAGAACATGATTGCAACTACTCTCATTATTTAGTTAGTAATAGGTAGTAAATGGTGAAACAGAACAGAGTGGAAAATTAATTTAAGAAAGGATGCAAGGCTGAAAGATTCGATGAACTAGGAACACAAATTACACAACATTTGATGTTTATCCTGATTTACACCAGTATTTGAATTACTCTCGTTTGCTTAATGTGCCAAGCTACTAAATCCTTATAGAGAGGCAAGGCGTGGTTCTTACCACTCGAACTCACACTTACAAAGAATTTATTTAGTGTTCTTCTTTCCAATTTTCTATTAAAAACTGTTGTACTCCACCTTTCACTTTCCAAATTGAGCACAGAGCCTAGTAGCCAGGACGTTGAAAGGTCTATTTGAGCAACTTTTGCAAGATATTTTAGAACTTAAGCAAGGAAGCCTAAATTGCATCCGAGTCAATTTTGTGAGACTGTTCAAATCTTTCTAAAATTTAAAGCTTGTAGATTTATCCTGTTCTTCCGCTGATTAACGTTTAAGCGCTAAATTGGCGGCATCGCGAATGCAAGATTGAACCGTAAGAGAAACATACTTTCTCTTTCAAAGTAATTAAAATGAATTAACCACTTGGAAATAAATCTGTAGCCGGTGTTACTTTAGTCTCTACTACTGCCTGACTGAAAACAAAGGTATATGTTTCGTCTGGAGACATTTTTCTGTACTGGTTAATTTCAAAATGAACTGGCTCAAAAGAGACCACATATTAAGATGCTTTAATTAGATTGCTTCCAACAGAATGATTGGAATCAAGTGAGTGTAACCTATTTCTAGGAATCAGAAATGGTATGAAAGTAATCATATAAGTTCATAAATTTTGGCTTATGAAACCCATTAAAATGCGCACTATCTTCAGTGCTTCTACGGATTCAGGCTCTGCAAACGCTTTCTTCCAACTAGGAATTCGCTTTTCGGGTAAATAAAGTCTTGAAGGGATGTACAAAAAGATGATATGCTGTGAGGGAGCTGGCAGGTGTGATCGACTCACAGTGTACCGAGTTGACAAACCTATGCTAACTGGTCTAATGATATTGCCGGAAGAGGATTCAGGCACAGAACTCCTTCAAAGTGGAAGACATCAAAGGAGAACCAGTTGTAGCCCGGACAAACATGGCAAAATTGTCTGATCAGATTAAACTAGTATTAATATAGTTTCTATGCACATAGTTATAATTTAGCGTCATAAAGAAGTTAGGCGGTAAGCGTTCGAGCTAAACTATCCAGGGAGTGGGTTATGACATGTTCAAATTAATCCTGTAGGCTATGGCAGTAATGTAAAGAAGAAAAAAATCTCTATCCGCTTGATGGCATAAGAATTGGATGTCGCCCTTTAAATTGGAAATAGGTGGTGAGTTTGAGGATATTTTACGCCTAATTTCCACAGCAGCACACTTTTCGAGGCTACTAGTATGGCCTAATAGTACTTTTAATTGTAATCAGAACCCAATCATTTAAGGCTTTTGAAAATCGCTAAGTTAATCAGCAAACTTATTACAGCTTTTGGAAATGACAAAAAGTAAAAAGATATTTCCCAGATCTCAAATAAAAATTAAGGCTTGGCTCAAACTTGAAAAGGAACAAATTGGAATTCGAAACAGAACACAGAATTTCCTAAAGTTATTGTGTATGTATGTTTATTAAAAAGATCCCCAAAATGCAAAAAAGTTTATTTTTATAGATTTATTTAGATGCAAAAGTAGCCTTTTGAGGACAGGGAGGCTAACTGCTTCATGTGATGTAGAATGTATCTTATCCTAAATATTTTAGCCTCTCCTAGTGGAGGCGATGGATACCAGTGAGCTAGGATTCATAAGTAGAAATTTTCCACTTGTCGCCTCTTCGTGAAACTTCCATAACTTTTCAGAACATTCTGCCACGGTGGAATGCACTTGCATATAGCAATGAACGGAGTCTCCGCCAGAATGTTGAATGATCTCTGAAGCTGAACTGCTACTTGTACGACGACGTCATGTCAGAGCAGAGACCAAACAAATGAAGACGTCAACAAACGTTTTTACCATGTGCTGTACTAACTGTTGTGCTTTACTGTTATAAAAGCTATTTGTACTTCTGTTGTACCCCCAGTAAGTCTTTAGGACTTTCCCTAATGAGTGGAGAGAAAATAAAATAAAAAAATAAAATCTACTGCCCTCATTCCAAAAGTGATTCCAGTATTTCCAAAGTATCACTTCCATTTACCTATAAAGTAAAAATATCGCCTTTCTTCCAATAGACTCACAAATTTTGTTGGGACCAAGTTCTGCCCACTCTTGTTATTCCAGGTAATCTTCTTTATTCTGTAAAAACTATTATTGATCCAGTATCCTCCAGATTCAAGGCTGATCGGTTGATTGTTGGTTACTATGGTAAAGACAGCCTAAACTTGCTAAATGTCATATTTGGACCCTAAAAATTTGGTTGGTGAGGATGGCTATTGGTTGACTGTCAAAACGGAAGCAGCGTATGATACTTATTCAACAGTCTTTTCTCTTTTATTTGAAAAGTGATAAAACATTGATATTAAGGAAATTTCAGGGAATTTCTAGGCTCATTTCGGATTTAAATTTGCCTGAATTTTGTAGGAGTTTTGCACTAAATTGATTTGAATTGTCGATGTATACACATTGTTTAAATGTTGATCAAATTTCAGTGATTTTAGTGTTATCTAGTACCATAAAAGAATCGTTTAATAAGTGCCATCTAGCAGTCTAAGGCAATTTTATTTGCGCTACAGATAGTATCCATTTATTGAAGCTCGTAGCTATCAGAAACTGTCAGGCATTCTACTAAGCTTATTAAAACGCTTGTGGTAGAGGATTCTACCGACTGCCGCTGAAGTTACAAAGTGCTTGAGGGGTTATGGCTAGCATCTAGCGTTGGATATCAAACGAACTTCTGTGATAGTCATGTTTTTATCGAGAGGCCATTCAGATGGTTCATGCTGCGTTCCGGTAGTAAACATGGAAATGTAACTATATTGCCTACTTAAGATGGGAAGTTGTGGATGGATGGCCAACTAAGGGAAACAGAGAACAGTTAAACTACACGAATCAGACGAATCTGATTTGACCGCTCGTGAGGAGGCTCAGCTTGTTCAGAAATCAGATGATTGAGTCAGTCCATGCGTGTCTTTCTGTTTAGTTTACGCAAAATTAAATTTAATGATTAAAATTATTTGAACAATTAATTAATAATTAAAGTACTTTGGTGAAACATGTGTTTAACTTGGCTTCAATTTACAGTAGTATTGCAGTAGGGATTCAATTTAGCTACCTCTTAGAACTGGCCGGTCCGTCAGGTCCTTACACTTTTCAATATCAAAAAAACGATTGTCTTCTTGTAGGAGGGTTCTTTTAGAGTGGAGCATCAGTAAAGAGATAAGGGGGAGAAGTAACGTCACTGTCGTCCCCGCGGTTGATGCATCATGCTTTCGAGGTGTCTGCATCATGTGTTGAAAAGTTGGACGGACTGATGCATGTACCATCTAAAAAACTGATGGCTCTGACTTAATAGCTTTCTCACTTACAATCTCAAAAAAGAATATGTTGTCCATTTTAAGGACTATAACTTGATAAAAAGGTGAAATGCTTTGTCAGACCGATCTGTAACAACGTAATCTCTCATAATGGTAAGTGTCTATCTCTCTTCCTCGTAGGGCACGTTTCATTAAAAGAGAACGGCAGTCCGAAAACTTCAGCGTCTCATGGTAGATGCGATGGGCCAGAACGTTCATTCAAAGGCTAAAAATCTAAACTCTCGGATAAGCAGTCCAATAGAAATATTTCTGATAGTTGTTTCTTGCATAAGATCATATTCATTTTATTCACATCGAAATGGAGCAGTTGAGAGCTAAATGTAAGTAAAGCCAAAGAAAAGTGCCTCCTTAGTCTCGCAAGGAAATTTTTGGTAAATCCCTCAAACGAGATTTTATCTTGATCAAATGATCCTCATATCTTCAGATTTCGTTAGTGCTTATGAACTTCAAGGATAATGCGATTTCTGACAAAAAGTTTTAAAGTTGGCATAATTATTTGATGGTAAGGTTATATATGCCATAACACTACTGTCTTTAATGGGCGGATATTTAATTTATCCACAAATTTTCCTTTAAAGTTCCGTGTATCTCGGTTTAATGTTTCGTCCAGGTGCTTCAGTAAATGCGCATATTTCTTCGGAATAGGTTCAGTTGCGCGCAAGCTAAATGTATAGCGTGAAGAAAATTTCGTATGCGAATATCTGCCCTCATTTCAGCTAAGCAAAATTTACACAAGCATTCAACTGGCAATGATAAAAGGTTGCTTTGTGCCACGTAGACCTAGAATAATGGGATCGTTTTTATTTTGTTAAGCTACTGCTCAATAGTACCCTGATAGTATAGTTTATAGGTAAGCAGCTGAGGGCATTTACTTCGTGTAACTGGACACCAGATCAGTTAATGCATCTAAAAAACTCATTTTTATGTTTACTTAGATTATAGGGGCTGAAAGAGGACTATGGGTGAAGAATCATGACAGACTCACTTCTACGAGGTGCCTTGCATTAAAGAATGTACCTGCCATCATCATGTGGGAAGATTAATTTAAGAGAAAAAGAATGAACCACATGAAGTTGCCTCAAATGATATCCTTATTCACCCAACACAGGAAATCGACGCTCAACCCCTAATGATCTCTCTATAGCAAAATCAGTACCTTAAAGAAAAGAAACTGGAGGCTTTCATGAACCTTGTGTTAAATTGGAAATGAACAGCTATTCCTCACTGACTGAACAATGCAGTGAATTACTATGTCTGTTCGAATACATGGCGACCACATCCCCAGTGATTGGTTTATCTCCGGAGAGTCTAATAAACTCATGATTCAAGGAGATCTTGCAGCAATATCCACAGTATTAGAAGCTGACGGCGATACTAAAGGAGGTCGAGGTTTTCCAAACACCTTAAAAGCACTGATAAAGCCAGATTCTGGAAGTGGGTTCATTGACAGGAACAAGTTGGTTAGAAATTGCATCGAGATTCTGTGTTCTGATGAACAACGTCCTCTTAGAATTCAGTTCCTATTTCTATCCCTATATATTAACCATTGTATGATTGCAAATAAAGGATAGCTACCACAGTATCATTATTCATCTCCGATGCATTTCATTCTATTAAAGAGAAATACCCAATAAGTTAAGCTGTTTGTGCTATTATACTTAAAACATGTCCCTCCCTAACGCTTGGTATTAATAAGTAATTGAATACAGCCTAGAGGCGAAGTTCTTTGCTTCTCTTACTCCATCATACAAAGAAATGGGAAGTGAAAAGGCACGCAATTTGCTGACTTCTGATATAGCGAAAAAGTGTGTTGAAACATCTCTTACTGGAAGGTGTGCAATAATTGCTATAAAACGCAATTTCGTCTTTTACGCTTTTGCGACTTCTATTGTTGTTGACTCGCCTTATTCTATTGCAGGATGTGCAAAACAGCCTTGATAATGCGACAAATTTGCATAATATTCGTTTGGCAATACAATTTACTAAAGCATTGGTTCCTAAAATTCCATTTTCTTGGTACCTTCCTTGAAGGCAAAGGGCCATTTCAAGTGGTAAAACAATGTATACAAAACGATGTTTGTTCTACTTGTTTTTCTCATACTTCTCATAGTGTGATTTTGATTTGCTTCTGAAGACTCTTCTCAATATTTACCAACAATGCCTGTTAAGGGTGCTCATTGAATGACAAGTGATGACCCTTCATCTCTTGCAATGCAATCTTCTGTCAATTTCGCCAAATATGTCAATGGTTTGGCATGGTATTGGCATTTCTGATTTGAAAGCAACCCCTCTCCTAAAGTATAAGATTTAGAGAGAACTAGCAGCCATTTTTTTCTGATTTATAAAATAAGAAGCTTATTGGAAGGTGATTGGCGACTAAGAATTTCAGACGAGGGCTCGTTTATTATGAACTATTTCAAGAGGCTAAAAGCATGTGAAGAGAGCTTGGAAAAATATGGCTCTGTTCGTAAGTTGAAGTAAAATGATGAGTTTTTAGTCAATTTGCGGAAAATTAAAATAAATTAAGCAGTAATGAATAATATATCCCAAGAGGAATTCAAAATGATGGCCACCTTAAGTGAAAATAAAGTAAAAGTTGCTTTCGATGGGATGGAAGCAGTGATTAGGGAAGGTGGATGGAGTTGCGCATTAAAAAAAAAGCTAAAAGATTATTCATAAAACGGTCTTAAAAATATTCAAACGTTCCATTTTTGTGCTACCACAGAGTGATTAAGAATTTAATGCGAAGGCGAATTAGGGACTATGAAATCTCTTGGTATTAATTTTGGTGGGAATTCGGTGAACCAGTTGGTTTACAATCAAGGCCTTGAAGACTGTGTGGTAAATGCGATTTGTGGTCATGTTGCCTATAACCCTTATAGGTGTGGTCGAGAAACGAACATTGGTAAATCGTAGCATCCAGAAGTTGAAGCACTTTGCGTACAGCTTGGTCAGATTACAATGGGCTCGTCCGTATAATAAAGCTGGAGCAGAAAGCCCGATGGTGCGCAGTAGGAATGAAATATTAAGAGCAGGTGAGTTTAAAAGGGGATCTACGATCGTGGTGGTCAAACCTACACTCAACCTCCTCGTGGTGACCACCGGTAATCCCAGGGACAACTCTGGGGGCAAATGAGAGGGGCGGAGGGACTAATCACCCTCCGGACGTATAAAACTAGATTATGCCAACAGAAGTGCAACTTCTTACAGCTTGCTAAAGGAGGCATGACGTAAATGACCGGATTTGTGGTCTCAAAGTGGGTATGGAATGCACGTGCAAGTAGCTTTGAATGGAATCTCCGCCAGAATGTTGATTTTTGGAGGAGAGTTGAAGGAGGACGAATTTTGATGAGGTGGCTCGATGAGGCCGAACTGCTACCTGTACGACAACGCCATGCCAGAGAAGAGACCAGACAAACAAAGACGTCAACAAACATTTTTACTGTTCTGTGTTAACTGTTGTGCTTAATTGCTATAAAAGCTATTTGTACTTCTGTTGTACCCCCAATAAGTCCTTGGGACTTGCCCTAATAGGTGGAGAGTAAATAAAAAATAAAAAAATCTACAACTGTAGAGTTAGATATAGTTAACAGATGGTAAAAATGCTATAAGCAGATAAAATAGATTAAAAATATCATGCGAAATGACTTCCAAACCTACTTTTTTCCTAAGGCGTAAAAGAGATAAGGTTGACTAGGTCTCTCTCTCTTTCTCGTGAAATGGGCTCATAATTCCAGGTGACGGTGCATACGAAAATGAGCGAATTTTATGACAACTTCATGGAATAGTTTGTAAAAAAAGAAAAAATTTATTAGCCAAGCGACGTAATGAACAAGTCGGATCAGAATGTGTGCCTCTAACCTTCCCTTTTTGCTTTATCCATCTTTCTTTGTCAACTAATTAAATTGAGACAAAAGAGAAAATTAGACAATTACAGATATGAATCAAAGTCAATCTAGCAAAGGAAGAGATAAAACCACTTCGCTAGAATCTACAGCACCGAAAAAGGCCAAATCAGTGATTGTAAAAGGAGTCACCAACTCATAGTCGTAATTTATGTTCTTTCATGTCGACTATTACAACATATTTTTAATCGAGGTAAGGTAAACTGATCCACCTGATACTCAAGCATTGAACTAAAGATTCCATGAAAGTAGTGCGGTTGTGTGAGAGCAAAAGTGAGGATCAACTTTGAATTTTTAAGGTAGTTGGTTCATCAGATCATGAGCAAGAGGCTTTACTGTTTTCAATTCTTTGACGCCATTTGCACATCAGCATAACTTGACGAATGTACTATGCACGACCCAACAGATATTCTAAGTCAATAGCCATTAGAGTTGATGTTGAAAATATAGTCTTGGTAGTGGTGAAGCACCTAAAAATCAAATTGGGTACCTAAATGGGATCTAGGCTACAAACAGCGGGAGGGGTTATTATATTTGATCTGATCAATTCTATTGAAACAACGAGAATCCGGAAGGTTCTGCACTATTTTACCAATAATGAGTTTAACATTTTTAATCTTTTCTTCCTGGGAGAAGAGACTTACCTATCACCGATTAGTCGCGCTCCACCAATCTGTTTGCAATGGTATGTTGTAACATCAAAATATCATGAATTTACAAAATTTTAAATGATTGCGGAGAACTGAAAATATTTGACTTGATTTCCCAATGGGATGAAAGAAACTATTTAAAGAAGCGGTCGAGGGAAGAGTACATTCTAAGAACCATACAGAATTGTTCAAGTGACGGACTTTTTGCTGGTCTAACACTTCTTCATTAATTTCAACAGGTCTTCATTTTGACTTTGTCCCTGATATAGTTCTATTGAAATAGGAATAACAATAATTGTTTGGGATTTGTTGACTTTGATTCTAGGGTAGGAACTTTATCGAATCCAGATTATGGAGATCAGTTCAATTTTCATGAGTTTGCACAGTAGGCAAATGATACCCTTGCACGTTGCGTTTGGTTATTTAAGAACCGAAGTTCAGATTCGCGAGGTTGAGGGTGAATAAATGCTACACCCATTCTTCGAAGCCACTTCAACTGGCGCAAATGCTTTTGGAATCAAATGTGTACCTAAACTATTAGCAAGGTGCGAAATTCGACCTTGAAATGTCAAAAGGCTGTAAAGTAGAGCAATAGATCTACTAAAGATATCAAAATATTTTGTCAAAATAATCTAGATATATTTCGCTTTTGCTCATTTACCTTCTTTAACTTATAACTCAATGCTCCGTCTTGTGTAATTTTACATTTAATGAGTAGAGAAGTAGTATAATTTTTCAGAAACTTGCAGCAACAACAACCTTTAATTTTTTATTACTCTTTATTTCAACTGCTGAAATCGTTACATCTTAGGTGATACTACACGTTGGATTGAAAAGTGAAAAATAGTTAGACATGAGGAGAAGAAGGCGCATTGATAACGCAGTCAGTATTTTTCCAGCCGCATGTGTCCTCTCGATGCTTTCCGAGACTTGGCAGTAACTGCTTTTCTGAAAGTCTGTCTGCTTAGCCACCATGACCTCATCCAACATCCTGTCTGCAAACCGAGGTACCCAACTTTATCTTATTCACGGAAATAAACTAGGTACTGCGGATTGTATACTCGTGAGGTTTATTAAACCTACCGAAAGTATCGGCTAGTGGAGTAGCTATCCAAATCCAATGCTTCCCAGAACCCTCATTAGCCACAAGCTATTATTTACTTGTAACACTTGAGGTGGCTTCCTATTTATCATGAAAGATGATCAGTTGGAGACTGAGGTGGGAGCCTAATAATCCGTCTGATATATCGAATGCTGAAATGTATCTGACCCTCCACCTTGTGGATTATTTTCAAAGAACATATGGTCATTAATAGACCAGTGGAAGTAATCTAAATTTTGAAAGATTATGGATACTGCGCTCCAACAGTTGGTGGCAACTGTCCGAAATTTCTCCAATTTTTCGCTTTCGGCCTTGCTTTAGGAATTTAAATCCACAATGGTTGATGTGTATTTTATTTCTTTCCAACCATCGAGTAGCAAAAGGTGAAAACACCCAGAAATGGCCATTAAACACAAGCCAAGTGCTTGTCTCTAATGTTTTTAAAGACTTTTTATCCAATGACATTCATTTATAAGTCATGTATTTGTTTACGCATCTATATTTATATATACAGGGCTGTGAAAAATCGACTGGGCCTTCTAGTAATTCGTAAATGTAATTGAATGAAACAAATTTATTTTATTGTGTGGAGATAGGTAATCAAGTTTACGCTAAGTGAAGGGCTGAAAAATCAGGACTAAATTAAAAACTAACTGAATTGCCAGTTCTCCTATTAATTTCAACAAACACATGCGCACTCACACCCTTTATGCAATGATTTTGTGAATATTTTCAGACAAAGCTTTATGACTGCAGACATTAAATTTAGCTTGGTAGGGAAGACTGAAAATTTGCATTGAAATCTGAGCTCATGATTCTTCATAAATGGAACCAGAAAAAAATGCCAACCTACCTTAACGAAACCGTTGCAGAGAATAATTACCAATTTCAAAAGGCCAAAAGTTTTGGCATCTGAAAAGCTACAAGCCGAATCGAAAATACGTAATTTATTTTTGCATTTCATTGCAATCTTGCATGCTTTCCAATCACAGTTCTTGTTAATGCCAATGCAACCACTTACTCTAAGCATTCGCTGATTGTGTATGAACGAATACGATGACCTCTGATCGGCAGAGTGAGCACTCTTAAAAAAGCTTATTTGTAAAGTCCAAAGACTATCTTAAACGCATCTCTTTCATGTACTGTCGTAAATTTGTCAAATGACCAAGACCATGGCTTCTGATTTTTTACCGATCCGGAAGGTGGTCAAACCCCCTCTCGACCTTCTCGTGGTGACCACCGGTAATCCCAGGGGCAACTCTGGGGACTAATGAGAGGGGCGGCTGGATGAGACCAATCACCCTCCGGGCGTATAAAACTAGATTATGCCAGCAGATGTACAACTTCTTACAGCTTGGAACATGAAGCACAATGTAAATGACCGGATTCATGGTGTCAAACTGCAATGTGGAATGCACGTGCATGTAGCAATGAATGCAGTCTCCGTCAAAATTTTGATAGATATCTGGTAGGAGACGTGAAGACGGACAAAGACGAACAAGGTGCCACGATGAAGGTGAACTTCTACCTGTACGACGAAGCCACGCCAGAGAAGAGACCAGACAGCCGAGGACGTCAACAAACGCTTTTACTGTGTTCTGTGTGAACTGTAGTGCTTACCTGTTATAAAAGCTGGTTGTACTTCTGTTGTACCCCCAAGAAGTCCTTGGGACTTGCCCTAATGGATGGGGAGAAAATAAAAATAAATAATAATAAATAAAAAACCGATCCGGAACAATTATCAGCCATTCATGTCTCACCATTGTCACCATGAGCTCCTGATTTAGTTGCCTGGCTAGCAAGCCGAACTCGTTAGCTAACGTGAGTTAGAATTCAACCAAAATGATCATTTGAACCAATCAAATGTTGGAGAGTGATCCTTCGGAGAAGCGCCACAATATCTTTTCTTCTTGACATAAAGAGAACATCGGCTTGGATTTATGTATACTAACGCACCTAAGTACTTCTTGAGGGCAAATATCATTTGTAGAATTTACTGCAAAACGCACATGAAGGAATCAAATTTCGTAAAGTCTTGGCTTGGAGGGGATTGAGTTTCAATGATAAAAGTTTGACAGAGGATGGACATAAAGCTGCGCTGTTTCTACTAAAATAATTCTCTTCGTGTTTCTTATCAACTACCATCCTTTGAATCATTAGCAAAACTGACATGCAGAAAGTTTATTAAATTTTTGTGCTCAAATCTACCAATCCATGTGCTGCAGCTGGTAAGTGAAATGGGTAACTGAAGTTTCCAACAAACGAAATGCAACAAAAGGCACGCAAACATTCCTAGAATCATATTGTATCTTTGCCAGTCAGAGAGTTACCAACATGGGTCAAAGAATGCCATGGCTATTATTTTCCAACTCATTAATCTTCAGTGCTACTCACCCATTCTTGAGACATTCACTACCAATTTTAACGTTGGATCCTGTCCCCATATTTAAAATCGAAACGGTGAATTTCAATGTCAAAATTAAAAATGGAAGTGGTCACTGGAACACTCAAGATGGTGCTTTATTATGAAGCGGTGTTTATTACGGCATCATGATGAGACACTATTAGTGATGTGGAAAGGATTTTAGTTAAAATGCTGTTATTTGGCCTGGTCAACTGTTTCGATCCTTGAGGCGAAGTTAGGGGCGATCAACCTTTGAGCTCAGTGAGGAAGCAAAAAAAATTGAAGGGGATGCCGAAAGTCAGTGGTGACTTGCGGTAGGTACGGAACGGATCCAGTCAGTGAGAGTAAACGGAGAACATCAAACTGAACCCGAGGTTTCTTCGAATAGAATTATTTTAGAAACTCAATTCGATCTGCCCCAACAGATACATCATGGCGCCCTCATCACTGGTTGCTCCATTATTGTCACGTAGAGATGAGTGCAAGTGAAACTAGGTTCTATCAGGCTTTCTTTTCGAGCTCCTCTCTGAAGCCTTTCATTTGAAAAAGTCGTTTTGATCGGAAGCCATAACTTTTGTACTTTTTGAATTTAGGACTTTCATTTGCTCATCGTCCGGAATTTCATTGAAATAACTTCAGCAAATGAGCTTCATGGAGCAAATATTATCTCCACCTTGACTGTCTAAGATAAATATATTGTAGTGAGTTTATAACCACAACAGAATTTCCCTATCATTACTAATGGTTTATCTGATAATTCGCCCAAGTTCTTGCCTTTCATGAACGCATCAATGATCTGAACAAGCTTGTTTACAACGGAAGGAAGTGCTCAGTATTGTGCTATCAATTGTGAATTAGCCTTTAAAAAGCACTTTGTAAGTTTTCATCCTACCTTTTGCCATTGACTACACCCTTGACTGACACTAAGTTTAAAAGTCTTTAATCATTTCCATTTAGAAGAAGTCTTTGAAAGCAAGGACGTCAGTTGAGAGTTCCATTAAAGTACCAACATGAGCGTTGCCTGGTACATTTTTAGTCGCTCATCACAGTGACTTACTTTGAAGAATTTGAAAGTTTTGGATCAGTTCTTAGCACTCATTCTAATGGGTTGCTCAATTCTTGAATTTGTTGATCCATAGTTTTTTGCATCCGGCCCCTCGCGTATGATTCCTGCCTACGGAAAAACTAACTTAATCGTTTTTATTCGTGGCCGGTTATCCTCTTTTTCAAGGACAAAATGGGAGACTAAAGGCCTCAACAATTGTTCCAGCTCTAAAATTTCTTCACTTTCATCAAAATAAGCATTATCTGTCAATTGCTGATCAGCAACTTAGAGCTTTTCAAGTATTTTACAATTGCTAAACCTATACGTAAGCCAAATTTGGAAACTTGCATCTTGTGTATTAAACAGGGTCTACCTGAGGTATAAAAAAAATTAATCGCTGTTCCAGTTACAAATCCACATACTTCCATTGTAATTAAATCTATTTAGTTTCCAAGCTGAAATGGCCAGTGTTTAAGCCTTACTCGTAATTGGAAACATCTTTGTTTTTGCAATTAATTTATATTTGACCGACCTACAGAATTATGACTTTTTTATTTTTTTGATAGCGAATTCGATTGAAGAACTTTGGCATATTTGAGTCACCTATTTAATCCTTGTCATTATCGACATCGGCCAAGCTATCAAACTCTTGTCAAAAGTTTAGATTTAATGGATTTGTAGTGCAAAGTTTGTACTACTTTGTAGAAAATTAAATTTTCATATCTTAGGCTCTCAAAGTGCTAGTTATAAAAATTAGTGTCTCATGTGCCTAAATAGGTAAAATTTTCGAACAAACATTGATATTGTCAAGCAAAACAAAGCAAAAATGGCATGTTCATGTCAAGCTTAACTGAAAGGACAATGGATCCAGATCAGGGGTAAGCCAAGAGTGATTAAGACGCCCATAGTCCTCTTTTTTAGTTGAAAAGAAACCAGTGAAATCTCCTTGTAGAAAATCTTGTGTCGCTTTATTTTGAGGCATGAAAAAGCAAGTTGCCTCAAATACCACCTCAAACAATAAGGCAATTCAGTCATGTGCCTCTCTAGCCAGATAAAACAGAATTCCAATGTAGAAGTAGGATCAAAGATTTTTAAATTCCGTAAGCATTGCCAGAATTCTGATAGCTGCGCATCTCACGCACAAGCAGTATTATTGCGTACTAGCTTCAACTGTGGGAATGGGTCACTAAGCTACGTTCATTTTGTGAATAAAGCGGTTCTTATTGTGGTGCCTTCTTCTACTTTACAGTGTCAAGTACATGGTCACACTTTTGGTGCGATGCCGTGGTGTCTGATTTTAACTACCGAATATGAGTGGCTCCGAGTTTGGGAACATTTGCCCACCGGTGGTTCCGAATTCTTCACTGTATATAAACAACAAGACTTATTAATAAATTGTGCTCTCATCCTTCAGGTTACTAAACAGACGAATGTTCAAGGTCGTATTTTAATGGAAGTTGAGCTTTGAATGGCCAAGGTGACCGCCTCTTTGCTCCACTTCATCCCAGATTGTGTGGTATTCTCATGGATTAATAGTCACTATTCAAACGTATTTTGATAATGTTTGCGGTAAGTCTTTCAAATTTAAAGAAGCTTTTCATTTCACTTGCACATTTTTTCGAGTACTGCTTGAAATCAAATGTTCCAAAGCTCTGAGATGTTAGCTTCTTATATAAAACGAAACTAATCCTAGAATCCCTTCATACTGCCACAAGATCTTTTACTCTGCAATCACATAGAAATACTGGGCAAGTGTTTGATCAAGTGATGCAGTTGTTAGGGTATCAGATCTCAAGAGCCATTTCAACTCTTTATCAGGATGGTTACAGAAAGTGCACGCGAGAACTTGTCATTTGGAGAAAATATCATCTTCAGGAAGTTGACCTAGGCTTGATTTCTTACCTGAATCCCTTGACTATGGTGTAAGATATTATTATACCTTCCGTAAGGTGGTTGACCAACATAACCCTGGAACATGAGTCTAGAGCTAGTGGAACTTGGCCAAAATTCTCGAAAAAGCAGTTAGCCAACTTTGAGATTCAAACATATAGTCAAGAATACGGAACTAGAGAAGCTGTGTTTTACGTAAGACACGATAAAGGCTGCAAAACGTTTTGACCACACAACTGACTTGAAGCCTGTGATTCCACGTTACAACTTGTCTACAGTAGTGAATATTCAGAGTAAATTAGTCACTTCGTCTTCCATACAGTAATACTTTGCAAGGTTTACAAGTGCTTTTACAATATTTTGTCAAAATTGTCCTTTCAAAAGATGTAAATCGACCCCTATTTCTAGGTAGGTACCAGCTAACATAAAAGACTTGCTTTTGGATAAATTAGCTGCTTAATTGTTCTTGCATTTTTTGACAGAAGGCTATACTTTTGCCAGATTTTCCAGATTTTTAGGATACTCTGTATTATGTCCAACCAGGTTTGAGTTGTGGTAAAAGAGCTCCAAGAAATTACATCCACACTAAGCCACTCTTTCCAAAGTAAACAATACAAATGTTAAGGAATAGAACCATCATCAAAAGTTTCGGTGGTTTTTAAAACAAATAACTGCACTGGGCTTTAGTCTTAATTTATGAGCCTCTCCATAGAGAGCGAGAAGAGATATTAATCTCCAATAGTGGTCAAACCTACTTCCAACTTCCTCGTGGTGACCATCGGTAATCTCAGTGGCAACTCTGGGGTCTAATAAAAGGGTGGTCGGATTGGATTTATCATCCACCGGACGTGTAAAATTAGATTATGCCAGCGGAAGTACAACTTCGTGCAGCCTAGTAAATGAGGCACGACGTAAACACCTGGATTCGTGGTCTCAAAATGCACTGTGGAAAGCTCGTGCATGTAGCAATGAATGAAATCTCCACCAGAAAGTTGAAAAGACTTCTGGAAGAGGTATGAAGAAGGTACCACTACGAAGTTGAACTGCTACCTGTACAATGAAAACGTACCAGAGGATCGAAGACGTTGCTAAAAGCCTTTACCATCTTCTGTGTTAACTGTTGTGTGCTGCATGTAGTAAAAGCTATTTGTACTTCTGTTGTACCCCCAAAAAGTCCTTGAGACTAGCCATAATGTGTGGAGAGTAAATAAAAAATAAGATAAAGTATTATCCGATGTATCAAAAGGGATAGTAGACATCACAATAAGTTTTACTCCAAAAGCCATAAGAGTGATACAAAGACTAATGGTGGTAGAGAGGGCGCGTTCACTCGAAGCTGTGATTTTTGAAGAATACGCGAGCAATTAGGGGCGGCTGCAGTCATCAAACTGGAGCACGAGACCAGAGAAATTTCCATGTGGGTGACGCACAAGCAGTTTCTTCTCCTCCTATATGCTAGCCAGTGCAAAGCATCGCTGGGAAAGAATGGGATAGACGAATGTGCAATTGGTGTTAAATATGCGCGTTTTTGTGTGTTTATTCAAGTCACTGGCACTTTGTGATTCAATGCCAAAGGCGTTTGGGCTAATCTGATGAGCTCTTTGTATAAATTTGCATAATTCATACACAATTTCTATAATGTCCTTCAACTGGACATTTATCCCAAATGCGCTTGGTATCTTTAGCCGCCAACTAGGTATGGCGCACTTTGGGGTCACTTAACGTTCAGACTAAGAAATCGCTCCTTATGAAATGCAAGAATTGAACTCTAATAGCATACCAACTCTTCTGTTTGATTTTAGAAGCTTTACACCTTGATCGAAGAGAAGTCATTTAACACGACACTTTTTTTCTCTGGTAGGCTTGTAAAAATTAGCAGCATCAATCACCATTTAACCAAGCCTTCCTACTTATTAATAGTTAGTACAACTATTTGCACCCAAATGTGTGGTGGGCTTATGGTAGAAGGACAATTCGATCCAATAAAACTAATATCATTTTCAGATGAATATGGTGAATTATTAGTCAGCCTTTCAGTTTTATGTAGAGATAATAGATGACTTTTAGTTCTCTTCTAAGGAAGCGTTAACGTAAGTCAAATTTCATCAAAAAGGATAATTGAAATAGCAGAGGATCCCAAGAGGACAAAGACAATTAAAGAGGTTTACAATTCAAAGGCGCACCTAAAAAGAGCTGGATCAAGGCTTTTGTGGGCGAACTATCAAGGAAGATGCATATGACGGACTAGATAGTCGTTCGAAGCTAAGGCATCATTGATGGAAAAAAAAAACTAAACAAGGTTGATAGAAAATTGACCCATCCATCTTCTAAGGGATAAAAATCACTCCTCATCCGACAGTGTAGGCAATAGAGAATGGACGAAACATTTTGGAAACATGATTCGGAGAATTCAAAGCAGGTCGCAGTGATGAAGCAATTCAGAGGATTGACTTCAATTAATCCGACACGTCAATGAAACATAATGAAAAGCGAATTATTCAAGATAATATCTCTCATCTCCAACGTGTTTGTCACCACTGTCATGATAAAAATTCACGAAACGAAATATAATATGCATAAAACTGGAGGAATTTCTATCTGGAAGGGCCTGCTTTTGCTAGGCCAACAGGAATTAGCGCAGAATGTAATCAAGAAAAGTGTAAATCAGCTCTTTTGTAAAGAATGAGAATACCGATGGGTCTCTAGGAGTAAAAATCTCCTCTCTAGTATCGTCAGTGTTGATCAGTCTTAAGACAGTGTCTAATGCATTCCACCGATTTCTCTACTACAGTTAATCTAAAGAAATACACTGAAATCAACTGCCGAATAGGTGTCAAAGGTGAAAAGTTTTTGCACAGACCGCATTTCATTAAAATTAAAATGTTTTGACATGATGAAAATTTTTTTGAGAGTTTGAACTTCACGTTTAGAAAATAGGACTGGTTGGTGCCGTACCCATTGACTACAAGGAGGAAATCTATATTTACGCTGTTTAATCACGAAGGTATCTCATTAATGCAGGCATGAGTTCGCTAGTGAATGTGGTAAGAAGGTCATCGAAAATCTGATGGATGGCTATTTAATAAGATCATCAAAATAATGATTCAGAGTGAAGATGAGTGATTAAGACACAAGCTCTCTGCTCACATCTAAAGGATGTCCCACGGGCTCCGGCGCATCATCAACTTTGAACTACCACCTCGGCAACACGTCTCTCTGACAGTCATGATAACTCTCTCCCCGAAATCCCTTACTTTGTAAAGCAACCACTTCAGAGCCTTTCGCAGGGTTCCGTAATACAAGAAAGTCGACGTCGTCACTACTCGAAAACGTTGAAGCGTAGGCTGAATTCGAGTGAAAACCAAAATAGTTTGTAAGCTGCCTATCTTAAGTTGGACATCACTCTAACACTTAAATTTAGGCAACACTGAACCAGGTGATTCTTTGTAATGTGAAAGAAGAAAAGCCTAATTTTCTATAGGTAGTAAATTTCGTACCAATGATTTCACTATAAATAATGGACTTTTTTGACGCAGACGAAAGTTTTCTCAATTTATCAAGTTCGATGCATTTTATCTGTACAGAATTGATGCCTCTCAACTTAAGACTTGCAAATTTATCAAAAAATTGCAGAAGTATTTCGTTTAACTTTAGTTTGAAATCGCCTAAGGAAATTTATTCAAATTTAAATTTACCTAGCACGCCAATATAGTAGGCACTACTTCCCTGAACTTACAGCAAATTAAGAAATTTAAATATAAGCTAGAGCAGTTATTCAAATTAAATTTATTTTTTTTTAAACTTTTTTTTGTTTGAACGTTGGAATTCAATTACTCTTTGGCATTCATTTCGTCAGTTATCCCGGAACTTCGCTTGAAAACGGAATGCAGGATCAGTCACGAGGATCTACTTTGAGATCTTGACGATCAGAGAGATTTGTTCGGAAGCTTAGCAAAATTGTATTCCAGTGAGAAGTAAGATGAGTATCATTTTGCCTACCAGTTGAGTTACGCAGCTGTGAAGCTTCTGTGCTTCATAACAGGAACTTTCGATCCAAAGTTAGTGGTTGAGTGGAGGTCTTGAAATCTGTGAGTTTAGGTTGAAATCTGCAACCACCGAAAAGCGGTGCTTGATCTTTCCAATCGCTGCCCCTTTAAGTTGGACTATTCGTCTCATCAACACTAAAACAGCTACTTAGATTTGTAAGTAATCATTAAGTTTGACTTCGATTCGGCAAACTTGTTTAAAACTATATGAACCAGTTCACTTCTTGCGCTACACTGCCCTTATCTGTAACTAATGCCTTTTTAGTGAACTAAAAATTTGTGTTTAGTCACACCCTCCTCCATGTTTCCTTAAGTTTATTGTAAGTTAATTCGATATGCAACAAACAATCCGTTCTCATTTTGGTCCCATTTTTGCCAAAAATGGTTATGAGAAATGACGCTTCTCTTACTGCAATTGATACTCCATTCGTTCTGTGTTTAGGTATGGACACTAAATCATAATCTTCACATTTTCCCCTGACTCTGAAATGAAAAATCTGCAGAAAGGCATACAATTTAAAGGGTTTAAGTTTTTTTCAATAATAACTGCATTAATTTTTACGCCTGATTTCACTTCTGCAGTCTTTAGTTTAGCAGCTTCTACTTCATGAACAAAATGACGCCGAACAAAAAATCTCGTTTTGCTCTTACTAATTTTGAAACTCTAGGTAAATCTAAGCACTGCTTAATCTACTAATATGTTAGGCTTGTATTGCTAGAAATCAAAGCTCCTTAGCAAAATCCTCCATTCATTTCATTACAAGATGCAAGATGTAGAGACGAGCTTTTCAATTTTTTCATAACTAGGAACTATATTGTTTAAAGGAAATGTTAAGGCTTGAAGTTTACAATATTGCTTCCCGATATTTTTCAATCAGCGAGGTACCCGAATTCACAGGAGAATCAAAACTGACTTTCAAGATAATATTGGTTTTATTCAAACGCATAGTCCTTTAAGACAAAGACACTAGTAAGGCTGACGTCCTGAGTTCTAAGATATCAATGATTACTGACCAATGAAATTCTAGCTATTGAAGAAGTTCTGTCATAATTATTATGTTACGTTATTTGCAAAGCTACCCTTCTAGAAAAGTATACACGGTTTTGGCGTTTAATTAAGTATCTGAGGTATTTGATTTCAGCCCTTCAAAGATTATGTAAATTGTTCCTCCATGAGCTTTAGTTGGTAGAAACAATTTAACAACATGAGCCTCGGAGAAAAGTGGAAAGTCTAATGATTTTGAACCTTTGACTCGGCTCTACCTTGACAGCAGCGAAGAATGGAATTGAAATTAGAGTATAGACTACACCTCGTAATGCCCATGGGAAAAAAATCCAAAAGTGTAAATTGGTAACCTTTATTGGTGATAAATGTCCAGGTTTATGAGGCATAGCAAGTAAATTGAACTTATTGGGAGCCTTTGATGTTGAGTTGATGAAAAGCTTGTCAGTAGAAAAGAAAGATTTCATGAGCTGCATGGAAATATTGAGCGCAAGAGCAGAACGGGACGCCAGACAATGGAGATGAAGTGGACGGCAAAAGATACTCAGCAGAGGATATCATGGAGGAGAGGTTATAAATCCGGAGCAAAGTCTGAGCAGACCCCTTATGCTGATAGATTTTTTTCTCTCCTCTAGCCCTCAAGCAAGTAAGCCTGGTAACACACAAAAAGTGCTATTCCTGTGAATGAGGTTTTTTTCTCGTACATTCAAAGGGAGCCGTTAATTATTGGCCACATTTTTACTTTCCTAGGATTTCATATTTGTGCATGACATCGGTGCCCGAGAATTCCAGGGCTTCTAGAGGAAGCCTAGAATAGGAAGGTCATGGAATTGCATAAAAGCTGCCCAGCGATTGACTGAAATTTTCAATTTGTGCTTGGCGATTTTAATGGATTTAAGACAAAAACAATATTTCTTACAGCCTAGACGATTTGCGTGTCTTGTGCTAGAGATTCTTAAATGAATAATTTAACGACATGATAGCTGCCACATTAAGAAAATTACTGGTTTATCAAAAGTTTGGGTTGCAGTCTGAGTAGGTAGTTAAAACAAGGCATAATTACAGATGTTGATTCTTTATTTACTAGTCATTAAAGGCTGCTGCATATATGAATTCCAAAATTTACCCAGGAGGAGCCTATTAAGTTCATTTAAATGTCGCTAGTCTATTTTCCAAATGGATTTAATCGGTGCCCTTCTAACTCTTAATTAGTGGATATTTGATCATCTAGAAAGCATTTTGTATGCTAACAATAATTTTTTATAAATTCTGTCTATTATTTTTTGTAGAAAATAGTTTAATGAACATTTAATAATTCTATAATGCTGTTAAGCAAGTTTTTTTCAACTTCATGATTTAACGTTCTGATTCCATCAAAGTAGGTATTGCAAAGCTGCAGTGTGGTAGGTGATGTAAGGGAAGTTTCAGTGAATATTAAGCAACTGAGTTGGATTCTCTGCTGGCATTACCCGCCAATCAGAAAGAAGTAAATATGGATCGCTATCTCTAAACCGATCAAAAACTATTTCCTAGAATGGTGTTGAGGTATTGAAGATGCAAGCATGTGGTTAAAAATGGAGGGTTCAGACAACACACCGTCTAACAGATGAATTTGGTGGAAAACGAGTCCGTGCGAAAAACAAGAAACGCCACAAAATGGATGATACCAATTACTTAACTACAATTTGTTGCATTTCTCTCCAATTTTTAATTATGATGCCAAGATATCCGTCGAAGACTAGTTGACCCCTGAACTGTCACTTCATTACTATTCATCGCATGATATAGCAATCCCTATTTAGCTGACTGTCTTGATGTTAAGTAACTACATATTCCACTCCAGCGACGCCCTATTTTGAAGGTAAACATCTCATTTCATCACCACACATCATGCATTGGTCACACTAACTAACCAGCATAATGCAAATTTCCGAGTTACTCATTACTTAATTAAGATCATCCAATATTTTTTCTTTGTT
Source organism: Moniezia expansa (assembly GCA_019097775.1). Taxonomy (NCBI): domain Eukaryota; kingdom Metazoa; phylum Platyhelminthes; class Cestoda; order Cyclophyllidea; family Anoplocephalidae; genus Moniezia; species Moniezia expansa. The sequence continues at coordinate 536,507 of JADFDV010000003.1, forward strand.
TATTTTTAGGTACTTTTGGTACTATTTTTATAATTATTCTACTGAAAAGCTTTTATGCATCGAGTTCAGCAAAGTGAGCCAAAAAACAGGCTTCGCTCATAGTCTTCACTTACACTTGGTTCGGTACTATTTGAAGTGCTTAGTTGGAGATAGTCTAGATGGAGGTACACGAAAGGTCCTCGACTGAGGACATCTGTCAGTGATAGGGCCTCCACCAGATAAAAAGTTAATGTGTAATTGCTACTGTTAAGGTTCTAGAAGATTTCACCGAAGGGCAGAACCAACCTTATTTGCCAATTTTTTTTTGTTTTCAGTAAAACTTGACACACAGTTCTTGAAACACGAATTCAATACTGAAACTGCATATTTTAGCTTGAGCTAACCAAAGTAACTTTAGCACTTAGTTCAGAATCGCTATTAAATTTTAAAGTAGATTTTATCTGCCTCGAAGAGATTCAGAAGGATATTGTTGGCATGCCTTTTTATCTTTCAGGACGAAATCGTAGGACTTTGTGCTTGCCAAATTAACAAGTTAGAGACCTCTAGCTGGCAAAGTAAAATATCAATTCAGGTCTTTCCAAGAGTCACTGCTCTTGATGGCTGCCTTATCTTAGAAAAGCAGAGATTGAAATGATCTATCTCCCTGTCCTGCTCCGATATATAGAAGATGTATGCAGGCGTAAGTCACCTAATCAAAAAATGAGCCTCTAATCCAGTCTTAATCAAAATATGATTGAAGTCCGCCTTCATAGAAATTCACTTCTATTCCAAATGCTGGTTCCTTTCTGATCACCTAAAGTCAGCAGACAAGTTTTAAAGACATTTCTCTCACCGCTCTAAAGACGTATAACTTTTTCATTTCAATAGCTAAGATAAGTAATAACCACTTTCAACTCAAATCTGGGCATTTCATCGGGTATTTGGTTGTTTGTGTTATTCAACTGATGAAAATAAAATAGACTATGATTCTCAAATGGATTCTCTATTTATAGTGCTTTAAATTTAAATTCTTTGCGCCATCTATTCAATAATTAATAAACCAAACGAAAAAAATAAGGATTGCTAATAATAGCTGCACAAAATGAGCAGATGGTATTAATAATTAAAGGTTACATTTATTATTTAGCATCCAAGAAATAAATTAGGACAACAAATTGCACTGAAATTTGGATTTAATTGGTAACTTTGTTGATGCAACTCATAGTATTGTGTCCAACGAGCTCATTGCTCAATAAAATTTTTCCGTACCAGCCATGTTTACAGTAGCAAATACGATGGCAAATGGGTTAGTTACAGGGAATTTCAAGTTAATCACAATGAAGGATCTTTTCATTCAAATACCTTTTCAATGGAAAACTATTCGAAAAGCTGGAAGCCGAAATTAGACCTAGACATCCATAAGTAACTATTAATAGTGTATTATTAATTTAGGTTTCATGGTTCAGTAGAAAACCTTCATTTTATTAGCAAATTTTTACTTCAAAATTTGATTTGTTAGCTACTACCAGCATTAAAGGAGACATTCAGTGGATTGTTTGTTTGCCAAAGTTATAAATTATATCAACATACTTCGTCCTCTACAACCAGGTGCACAGCTGGCATAATGGATGTTTCCATGGAAAATGGGAAAATTTCAGTATTTGCTAAGTGACACAATTCGTAAAGGCGAAAAAAACATTCTGCATGCAATATTCGAATCTAACAGTCAGTTTCTTTCCGTTGAAGGAAATAGTACTGTCGTACTACTGCAAAAAGGAGAGCAAATACAGAAACCATGATCGACAGGGATTTGGGTGAAAAGGTTGATACACTAACAGTTTATATTCTATAAATTTAAATGATATCTTTTGGCCAAATATCTGCATGTTGAGAGAACTTGTTAAAGAATACCAGCGTAGACTTTATGTCGAAAGCGCCTGTCAGCATTGAATTGGTGCCTTTGTAGATCAAGCTCTAATCACTTCGTTTGAATCGAGTAGTAAAAAAGGATCTTTCGCACATCTTTTGCGAAAGACAGAATGGAGTGGATGGTAATTATAAAAAACGATGTATGCAAATGGCAAACGCCATCTACTTTGGGCAAATCTATTTACTGATACTAATCATTAGTTTTTATTTTATTTACTATCCAGCCACTAGGGCAAGTTCCAAGGACTTATTGGGAGTACAACAGAAGTACAAATAGCTTTTACAACCAATAATGCACAACAGTCAATACAGAACAGAACGGTTAGGACTAATCACCCTCCGGACGTATAAAATTAGATTATGCTAGCAGAAGTACAACCTCTTACAGCTTGCTAAGCGAGGCATGACGTAAATTTCCGGATTCACGGTCTCAAACGGGACTGTGGAATGTACGTGCGTGTAGAAATGAATGCAATCTCCGCCAGAATGTTGAAAGATATCTAGAGGAGATGTGAAGATGGACGAGGACGGACGAGATGCCATGACGAAGCTAAACTGCTACCTGTACTACGAAATTATACCAGAGAAGAGACCAGACAACTAAAGACTAATCGTTGGTTATTTTTAGGTGGAAGTTTTAAAAGTACTTTCGATTCCGATCATTAGAATTAAAGAGAACACAATTCAGTTAGTTTCGGATGGCTGGGATCTTCAGATATTTTTTTATGTTTCAGGGCGGGAAGATGCAACATTTAGTGAAACGTTTTTACTGGCTGAGCTCAGTATATCATTTCGTCACCATTTCACCACTAATTCGCGCTCGAATAGGATCTATGATGGTTTTAACTTATGAAATTGCTCAATGTGCTTAATATTTCATGGCTATTAAATCATTCAACTTCGTGCTCATCGAAGAATCCATGAAGGATGATTTAAGTTAAACCCAAGTTCAAATTGAAATCAAGAACACTAGTGACGGTTTCTCCTGTACTTGATTTATCAATAAGAGATTCATTCTGCTTTTAAAGCCTCGCGCAGGTTGCTGATCACTCAGTTGGCTGGAAAATAAATAGTGTTAGATCTAAAGTAAAGATAGGAATGTTGGTACTAGGAAGAGCAATTATCTGTATCACATGAATTTCACCTCCAGTTAAACCGGAGGAAATGGCGGATTAGAAGCCAAAAAGAGGTGTGGGCAGAAAAAGAAGCGATCATCCATTTTTCACAAGCCAACATCGCCCACCGATTGACTGATCTCATGGGAGACAAAAAGGTGATCATTGCGAACGTGAGGCAATGACGAGGTGGCTTAAGAGGTTTTCAGTCAAAGACGAGGTATTAACAGAAATAGCGAGCGAAAGCTAAAGCACGTAGCTAGTAAGATTAGTACCCAAAGACTGAGCAACTGCGTCAACTTCTTCGCCTTTCTTGCCACCCTGTAATTAACCCAAATTATATCTTTTGATCCAAATGCTTGTGTTGATTTTACAAAAAGGCCCTAAATTTTCCACTTATAGTTATGATTTTGTTATCCTAGGTATCGTGAAAATCATTTAAACTTTGCAGAATACCAGTAGGAAAGAAGACAGCACGGTTCCGTATCAACATGTTTATCGAAACATCCATTGAACAAATACCTAATCGAGTGCATCTAAAGGAAAGCACCCGAGTGTTTTCAGTGCTGCTGACAAAAAATGACATTTTTCTTGCAGTTAACTGTATAGCGCCTGCTCATTTTACAAAAAGAAAATAGAGGCCACTTCCTCCATTTGGCTCGTATGTTCAAAATAGAATCAAGAAAATAAGTGCTGGTTTAGCGTCTTTCAGTGCCTGTCTTCCATGTTATTGTCAATGAAGGTGCTCCGCTTCACTCGTTTTTTTTATTACTCTCTTTGATGATAATGCAAAATAAGTCAGCTTGGACAGAAGACGCTCTTTTTATTTCGGGTAGTTTAAAAAAGCCAAAGGTCTCTATTTGAATCTGCCGAGTTCGAAACGAGACCGAAAACACAAACCGTTTAAAAAGTCAGGTTCTAACTGCTAGTCGGTATGACGTCCTAACGGCCAAGTAGTTACGAAAAGTTTTGACTGAAATTTGTTTTTGGACATTAGCGATTATCAGCTGATCCATCGAGTCTTGGTGGAAGAGTCGCAATAGGAGCGCACTAAAAGTCGGTTGCGTTTTCACGCATACCTTTTTGAAACTGATTCTCAAGGCCTCCTAGTAATATACTTCCGGTCAGAGTCCAACTGGGATGGTTGTGCATTTTTTATTCTTTGTGCGCACTGCATCAATTAAATAACCTGTCATTATATGCCAACATCTTCAATTGTGATTTAGAGACTTACGAATATTTTAAATTTAAAGAAGAATTCATGCACTGTATTCAAACCACAGCCTTATATTATGTGTTAGTATTGTGACATACGGACTCTTCTGTGCGATTTCGAAAACATAAGAGAGATCTTTTGTCGTTTCGTGCCAATATCTTAAGCACGTATTCGTATTTAGATCACCATATTTTTTTCAAGTGATCACCTTAACAGAGTAGTTCTAGCATTTGAAGTTGCACAACTGAAGATGTTTTTCATTTTCCAATCTGTTATGGCACATCCCTGATTTGATTGTGCTAGCATGATGCAAACACATTAATGGTAGTGAACTGGATGCTCCAAACGTGAGTTGCTATTCCAGCTAACCAGCCATTCTAGCAGTTAGTAAGAAGCGATACATATTGTTCTTCCTTCAAATTCTCACGTAAAGGGGCCAACCAGTCTTAGCTGGAAAACTCAACCAAGATTGTTGCCATCACATCAAATTCAGAGTCGGATCTCTAATGCTCACGTACAATCGCAGAGAAATAGTACAATACTCACCGCATGTAACTGTTTTCTAAAACAACAAAATGCTTCAAAATTGTAGACAAAATCACTGTAACATGGATAAATGGTAATCAGTTAAGCAAATCAGCTCCATCTCTAGATGTTTCAAATTCTACATTGAGAAGAGCAATCAGGGGTTCGAACATGCCGCTCTCAAATTGTAGCTAACCTTGGAGTCAGAGCAGTCTCTCCCTGAGATGGGATGGCTCAGAGTACGGGAAACGCGTGGCCAAGCATTAGTAGAAAAAAAAAGAAAATAGGCACGTGATTCAAAGCTTGAGCTGATGTGTCTCTAAATTCTCTGCCCGATTTGTATCACCTTTGTTTCATCAATCTATAAATTACCTACAAAACCATAGTAAATTCTAGCCAATACTATCAAGCAAAAGACTGACTTGATATAAAGCTTTCAGAACTCATTACAACTTATTTCATAAGCACTTGAAAGAATATTACACAAATGTCATATTTACTAAATTATGGTGGATCGTGATTAAAAGAATATGCTGAGGATAGAATCATTGGAAATGACAAAATAGCAGACGAGACACAAAAGGCAGGAATAGAGTGATGATAGATCTGAAAAATGAAATCACATTCACTTAAGAGACTATAATTGTTAGTAGTGACAAATCAGAGAAAATGGATGGTTCAAAGTATGAGCAGACGTTTGAACGATCAGATGGAAAAAGAGTTATCAGTTAAGAGGAAGAGGATTTAAACCACGATGGTGTGCCATTCTGCAACCTGTTTTCGAGGGTTCTCTATCGCGTTTTTCCAGTGCTGCCGTGCGCGGTCGTTGCCACAATTCCCAAGGATGACATGACCTATGACCTTGTTGGGGGAATCTCGTTCCCAATTCACCATTCGGAAGTCCAGCTTGATGTCCTCCAGCCTCGCATTAGGTGGAATATCAAGAGCAAAGGCCTCATTAAAGACAGGATTTGAGGTTCGTTTTTTAACGTGCGTCTTCTTCTTGGCTATTCTCTTTTCATTTTCCATGAAGTAGAGCTTCACATACGGATTTCCTATCAAAATTATGCATCTCCTTAAATTTCGAATAGTATTTCCAGTTTCTAAATGGCGATGTTTTTTGGAAAAAAACCTGCCCTATATCGTTAAAATTATAGCGCTTAGAATAAATAAAAAGAAAAAAAGTATTGATAAATGGTTACTTTTACCGCTTATGCATCTTAACCCCGGCAAGTACTTGTATATCTGCATGATGAATGCTACATACTTGTCATCTCCCCTTGAGAACATGTCATCATGTGTTTGACCTTATACATATAGGATGTCGGACATCATCATATGTGCTTCAAGCAATTTTCAAGCCCTATCGTTAGCAGCTGATTTTGAAATTATTTGTTTAATGGAACCCTTAAAGAGGAAATTAAAATAGCTAAAAGCTAACCTTAAACGCAGCTTTCTTAAACAATAATGATAACTGTGAACACAACGAGTTTTCCCATTGAACCTTAACTGAAAATATTGTACTTTGATTTAGATTTGGAGTAGAAAATAAGTCATTTATGGCTCTTCCATCCGATAAATACTGGAATGTTCCTGTTGAAACTGCACATATTAATCAAACCTTTTAAAGCTTTGAATTAACTGGTAATTAAAGTGAGTTCGAGTGACGAGTGAACTGATAAAAGTACGAGCAGATGTACTTTAAATTTTACGCAGCTAAGTGGAAGAATGTTTAGACTATCTGAACTTTATGTAAGAAGGCTTTAAATTACCGGGAGAATCGGCAAGATCGACTTTCGGCAATCCCTCAGCTTTAAGAACGACCGCAGTCAATCGACTAGCCGCCGGTAAGTAGCAGAGACTGATGAGCAGTGAACCACGATTCTTATCTGCGGCCTGAAGGTAGATTAAATACAAAAAAGTGAAACTTCGGATTATATGCAGTAGTGTCCTTGATTGTTTAAAACCTCACACTAAGTTTGCGTTTCAGTATTTCCCTAGTGATGGTCACTTCCTTTGATAGATTGAGGTCAAGATCACTCAAGGGACAGACAACCTCACCAATAACTGACTCACGGGAATGCCGGTCGAAACCAACGATGATGAAATGCAACGAACTAGTCTTCAACAAGCTCAGAGTCACTTTGCTCAGCGTGAATGCTTCTCCAAAGAATGGGCTGTTGGTGCCTCTCACGACTCGTGTTTTAACACGATGGATTCTTTCAGGAAGAAGTTCTAATTTTACGAATGAATCGACCGTGCTTAAAGTTGGATCAAAATTAGGGAGGTCCATGCAACGAAGAATTGAAACTTGTAGTTCTTGAACACTGCTGTCATAAGTCGCCATAAACTGTAACTTTCCAAGGTCTTTAATAGTATGATTAGGAGTTCGTGAAGCAGATTCCATTCCATTAACAGGTTTGTCTGGACTTGGAAGATGTCGAAGCATATCCGCATTTTCTCCGCTACGCGACTGGGTGAATGAATGCGGTTCGCTTAGGAGCTGCTCATTTCCCAAGTTAAGAGTTCGTCGTGTATTCTCTCGAGATGAATCCCACTTTGTATTAGCTATTCGACGCCTTCGGCGAATTAAAATGTAGGTAGTCGTCCCGATGGCGAGCACAATGCTTGTAAACCCGACTATGAAGCCTATTATGGCCCCCGGATTGTTCATTAAGATGTAATCTTTTCCTAAAAAAATAATTGAAGTGCAAGATCACTACTATGTTTACTAGTTTAATAAATATTGACTTTAATATTTATATGTAAGCGTGATTTACCTGATTTTTGGAGAACACTGGATTAAAACTAAAAACGACTGCTTAAATGCTTCATTCAATATATTATTAAGCCTTGAAGTCTGCCAGGAACTGCCTGAATTTACTCAAATTTCATCTCTTTCGCCATTACATCAGCCATTAAAGCATCTAAATTTAGGGATACAGCTTCTCGGATATTCAGGTCATTTATTAGGTCCACTGACTCCTAATAGCCAAATTTTCAGTTGGCGGAAACGTAGTTGGATCAATCTCCTTCATTAAAATGTATTTACGAATTTTATTTAATTCTTAGATAAGACACTCGGGTTCTTATGATGTTTCAGACCAGAAACATGTACGTTTCACGAACGAAAACACAAAGCTTTCCATGTCGGCGCATCTTGAGCCTTTTAGGCCATAAAGTACTTTAAAAAGTGCGTGAAAAATTAAAAATGTGCTACTGCTGGATCGCACTTTCCATCGGATTCATAAATCGTTCTTAATCGCAACTATATTCGTGACTTTTAAAACTGAGCTTCTAATGCATTTTATGTCATAGCCTTCGTTGTAAACGGAGTTGCATTTGCTTGTCTTTTGAAGTCTTATGAGGAAAAATTACGACGATATGATCAGTATAACAAGATGATGGTTTCGACAGAAAACATTATATTCGCCCGGACAGGTTCGAGCTTAAGCCAGCGTCCCAAACAGTTAACGCTGCTTTCAGGTTGAAAAAGGAATGGATTGATGATTGAAGTTTGTACAAAAAGTCGAAGGAGTTAAAATCATTTCTTTTACGAGATTTAAAAATCTGCAAGTGGACTTGGAAGCACTGTACATCAAAGATGATATTCTTTTGAAGCTCTGCACTTTGTGAATTTTTGGAGAAAAATTCGAAAATTAAATGAAGAGCATTTGTTGAAGAAGAAAGCACTTCTACTTTATAAACAGGTAGGTGTAGTAAAAAAGCATCACTTCACTGAGAAAACAATACTAAATAGAGGCACAAAATTACAAAATGTATCATTTAATGACAATCCAACCTGGTTCAACCTGCTTCATATCCTTGCGCATTTGCTTTAGTAAATAGAATCCACGGAATTAAGGGAGAGATATCTCTGCAGTTGTTGAGACTGACAGCAGCAAACTTGCAGAGACAACGTATGGAACAGCAGCAGAGTCAGCAGAAGGAAAAGCAGGACTCACTTGCCCTCGGCGTCCACTCTCAAAGCTACTGCATCGGCAAGCTGATTGGTTCGTGCTCAGCATTGGCCGCCCACTCAGCGAATGTGGGGAGGAATAATGAGGGCAAGCCAGAACTCTGAGGACAGCCATACCCTCCATACAAAAAGCTAACTTAATAATTCGTTATACTTCCTGAAAAATTTTGAATACGTTGTTTACGGCGTGCGAGCTCGCTCAGTTTATTTTAACATGCGAACAAGGTGGCTCTATCCAAGTGAATCGGTTCATTTTCACTTGGCAAAATGTAATGTTTTAACTTTGCATTTTTTGTGAATCCATGCTAACGTTAGAGATTATTACCTCGGAGAGAAGGCAGCTAATTAGGATTTTCGAGAACTTGTCAGACCCCATCATACTAAGGCCTTGGGCTTTTAAGTTGAGATCTTTGCCCTAAAAACGATGCTTCTACTTGATCCATACAATTGGCTATCAATGAAGTGTCAAAAATAGCCAAGCAGAATTTCGGATCATACGCATAGAGACGATCCAGGAGGCAGTTTCGCAGTTCCTGTGCTTTCCAATCACATGAGAACTAAATGATTATATCTAAAAAACCAAGACTTCTGTTGAATAAATATGCAATGGGTAATTCTTTGAGCATACTTTCTGTTTTCTTTATTAATATGTCTTCCCCAAAAATGCGACAATCATTCGGTAGATGAGGCATAGACGATTCACGCTTTATCTTAATAAAAAAAACTTAAACTCTATATCGGGTCAATGCGAGCGATCTGACATTTGGTTGACTTCTGCCTCAATGCCTGCTATACACGAGCAAAGCAAACAAAACAGAGTTACCACAATCTAAGGTCTGTAGTTTGCCCAGAACGATTTCGCGAGGTTCATTGTAAGAAAGAAACAGCTACTGGAAATGTAATTCAAAGGCAGCGGATCTTCATGCATAAAAAGCGAATCATTTCAGAACCATCAAGATCACAGGGATGGTGTTGAAGCTATTAATCTGTCAAAACTGTACCACTTGCCAGCTGGTTGACAAAATCCAAAAAAATGAAGAGACTGAACATGATTTTTACGTCATCAACTTGTTTTCACATTTTTCAAGTATTTTCATTTTGATGTCATTTCTACTGCTCCAAGCCCTTGGATAGGTATTCAAGTGAAGTTGCTCCTTTGATACTGTCTGGCATGTTAGCTGTTGGTCATTTTCGTTGATGAATTGAGTATAACATTTCGGGATTTTGAAACGTGCTTTTAGTCCATTATAACCTGGCACATATCTACTGCCTTTATTCAGTAGTTTATTCTCCAGTTTTGCCAATATTTAATCAGCAAATTTTTCGGTGCTTGCGGCCAGCTACATCTTTCGTAGAATCCGTTTCTATTAAGACGATTCATACAAATGCTGATTTTTATTTGTGGTAAGTGTCATATGGGTGAGACTGGCCTTAAGTATTTGTACCAAGAGAGCAAATTACAATAATCTCAGAGAAGAATATGTATAATTTGACTGAAATTGGGCGAAATTTTACACTTGATTATGCTATACCTTTACAAAAAAGGGCAATATCAATTTAGCAAAGCGGGAAATTGCTTTGTTTAACTTACCGGTGTTATTAGATACTTTAATAATAACATTTACTATCTTTTGTAACTGGAAATTTGAATTACTATAAGTATGTGGTTAGTTTTGCAGATGGAGCCCTTAGAGAATTTTATTTCAAAAAATTCATTTAAATTCAACATACAAATAAATGAATCCATGTGATTTATGATAATCGACGGTTTCCCCTTTGTACTAACTGTAGAAAACATGTAAGCGATTTCTGTAATGAAACACATTTTACTCGATTTATGGCCTGAAGGCTACATGACGAGCATAAAAAATTTTATAGATAAGATTTATATTCGGAAAAATTTTCGAATCGCTCTGCAATTGGACAGCTGGCTCAGATCACAGATTCGTCTTCTAGCGCTGTCCGCCTATTGTCTGACTGTAGCTTTGTGGTCAAAACTCCTCTCAACCTCCTCGTGATGACTTCCGGGAACCCCAGGGACAACTCTGGGGGCTAATGAGAGGGGCGGCCGGATGGAACTAATCACCCTCCGGACGTATAAAACTAGATTATGCCAGCAGATGTACAACTTCTTACAGGTACGATGTAAATAACCGGATTCATTGTTTCAAACTCGGATGTGGAATGCACGTGCATGTAGCACTGAACGAAGTCTTCATCAGAATTTTGAAAGATTTCTGGTAGGAGACATGAAGACAGACGAAGATGGACAAGGTGCCACGACGAAGCTGAACTGCTATCTGTATGACGAGGCCATGCCAGAGAAGAGACCAGACAGCCGAAGACGTCAACAAACGTTTTACTGTGTTCTATGTTAACTGTTGTGCTTACTTGTTGTAAAAGCCATTTGTACCTCTGTTGTACCCCCAATAAGTCCTTGGGACTTGCCCTAATGGGTGGGGAGAAAATAAAAATAAATAAATCTCGGCGTGTTACGATCTGTCACATTTTGGCAAATTTGTGTGTAAAGCCACCAAAGCCATACCAGAACGTTAAATTTTTGGCTTTTCTTTGATATATTCAGGGAAAACAAGTTGTTTTGTGTACTGGCTGAAATCGGTGGCGGTGGTGGTGGTTGAACTTTGCGCACTGACATCTGCGTCTCTAAAGCTACCTGGGTCGTGAGGCGAAGATCTGTGAATCACCTAGGATCCGATTCACTCGTAAGTGGCATATGTGCCACATTTTGGCTAGCTGTAAAACCATATATTTGCTATAATATTTAATTGTTAACTAGTTTAACTGATTTCTTCTAGGTGTGATTTCTCAAGCGACTACTAAAAAGCAACTTTCAGAATCTCATTTGTGTCTGCAATTTGACAACTGAAGTCTTATTGATGGTCACTAAAATGTATCAGCTGCATTGCCTTTGACATTCTATCCTGAAAGGAGGCTTACGATCCCATTGAAGTAGTAATATTTGATTTACGCTATTATCATAGCATTTGACATTTAAATGGTAAAGTTTTTGATGAACTTGAAAAGTCTTGATTAGTTCGTGGTTTTGTTGAAGGGCAGGGCGTAGTCGAAACTCTCTATTTGTATTTCATCCTTATCAAAGTAACCTCATTTGGAAGATGTAGCATTCATTATCTTCATTAATGCCTCAAGTCATTCATTAGACTGTTAGAGCAGATAAAGCAAGAATATACGTACGCAACTGGGTTTATGTACAGCTATTTCCACAGACAGGCTCCGAAAATAAATAAAAAGTTTGGAAGCACTGATGGGATCTATACTGACTGAAGAGCATGAATGACAGAGCTTTTATTTTCTTAAGATCCGAATTTCGCATCTTCGGTGAGCTCGAACTAAATAAATTTTAGGCAAAGTCAAGTTATCTAGACCCAGAGGTCATGATCAAAAAATTTTTTCCTGCAAGTTTGACCTACAATGACGCAAAATTCTCAACTGTAACTTAAGATTTCCCTGGAAACGGGACAGGGACGCACTTCATAAAATTTAAAAATTAAATGATGTAGAGATGTAACTATGGAATAGTGCATACCGAAGGCTAATAGCTAAAACAGATTCTGACTACATAACTGGGAGAAACTGTTAATGGTAACCATGTTATATTCAGAGGCAAAATGTGGGTTCTTCCATTGACTAGGTGAATTCATCATTCATTATTTATTTACTCTCAACCCATTTGAGCAATTTTCAAGTACTTATTGGGGTACAACAGAAGTACAAATAGCTTTTTCAACAAGAAGCGCACAATTGTTAATACAGAAGACAGTAGAAGCGTTTGTCGACGTCTTCGGTTATCTAGTCACCCTTCTGGCATGCTTTCATCGTACAAGTAGCACTTCAATTTCCCAGTGGTACCTTATCCATTCTCGACATTGTTAAGGGCAAAACAATCTTCATACCTCTTCTAAAAGTCTCTTTAACTTTCTGACGGCGATTCTATTCATTACTACATGCATCCGCTTTACACAGACCTTATTGAGGCCATGATACGGGATATTCACATCGTGTCTCGTTTATCAGGCTCTACGAAGTTGTACTTCTGCTGTCATATTCTCATTTTATACGTCCGATGGATGATTAGTCCTATCCGGCCGCCTTCTCATTAGGCCCCAAAGTTGCCCCTAGGGTTACTGGTGATCACCGCGGGGAGGCTGAGAGTAAGTCTAACCAGGTAAATTTATCAGTCATTCAATTTTTACTGCCTTCCCAAGTAATGTCCGGCTAAAATTCATTTGGGCACTCAATATTTGTCGCAAACAAGTATATGCTGAATATATAATGACCTCAATTTTTAAGACTCAAGTTATCGTAAAGAAGTATTTTGGTTTCTATGACCAAAATCCATGTATTATTGAATATAAACCAAGAAATCTTTAGCAATCCAATTTGTCTGAACTTTGCCAGTTCAGTTCCTGGTTGAATATAATTAATAAAAGCAGATTTTCAACATCAAAAAATTAATTTCTTAAATGGACCGAAATATGGCATTGAGCACACTATTTAAATGATTAGAGAAGAGCTTTAAATATACTTAATAGACGAAAAAATAAGTGAGTTTTGATTGAAAATCGTAGTAGAAGATCCAATAACAATATACATTGCTATCGGTCTTCAAATCGTGTCAGACGATTCGACGGTAGGTGAAATCAGTTTTCTAGAGTCAGTAAAACAATCTGGACTGGTTTCAAGCGCGGATAATACAATTGATGACGACGGTTTCATTTGAAATTCCATCAAAAGTTTATTTCGTCGTCACCAGCAATTATTATTTTAGATTAAAATGTGATTTTGCTTGGTAAAAGTGAGAATCTTGATTTCTGCATAGTTGAAGGCTATCCAACTATTTTTTTGTTTTGCTAAATAGCCCTACTCATCCAATTATTGATAGGTGACGAAATTTAAAAATTGATAAATTTTAAGGAGAGAATCAGTCAGGAGAACCCGGAGTCATTTTTGTGAATTTTTGGCTCAAGATCAGATCTTTTCCAATCCTATGTTTCATTCTTGTTTTTTTTTAAAATGCTCATATCGTAATTCCATTGCACCATCCATAGAATAAAATTTGTAGAAATGCTTTCAGGTGATTTTGTGTCCTTTTGGGATTTCTGATAACAACAAACAGCCATTTTCATTTATTAGTGGGAGGAGTTGTTTCCAAATTATTAACTGTTGAAACGTAAATACTGCGGGGTAAAGAACTCAAATAAGTATGTTACTTTCGGTTGCTATTTCAAGCACAATAGAGTGAGGTATAAATTGACTTCGAATTACACTCTTAAACAGTAAGTACGCTGGATTTAGCTTGTTAAAAGGGATAATGTTTTATGGAGGGCAATCTGTTAAATCTAAAATCGTGAAGTTGATGGCTTTACGCCTACCGAAATGACCGTTCAGCAAGGTTCTGATGATTCATGGAAAATCAGTAGATTTAAATAGACTAAGCACCTAAAAGCGGTATATAAAACGTTTTCGAACCCACTTTGAATCCACTATTCATGGAGGCGGCGCTTAAATATGATTTCAAACTCCATAATCAAAGACTTCGAAGCAAGCTGAAGACCACTGCGATCTGTTTTTTTTTGTCTGAAACGAACGTTCAAAACATGCTCAACTGAATGAGCAAGATATCAGAAGACCATGTTTGGTGCCGTTAATCAAAATTCATGCATTATTGCATGGTACTCTAATCATAAATGCATACCTTCCCTACACATTATTCTTACATCGTACGATTTTTTTTATTTTGAATTAGTTTAATTGCACTGCAGTACACTAAGCTGAATCCAAACTTTCTGAAACTTACAAGTTCCGTCTCAGCTAGAGGGTTGATAAATTCCCATTTACTGACTCACTCAATTTGTTCCATAATGTAGCTGCTTAAACCAATGGTTCAATCGGTATTGGAACTTACACAGTCACAGCGAGATTTTTATTTATTTATTTATTTACTCCCCACTCATTAGGGCAAGTCCCGTGGACTTTTTCGGGGTACAAATAGCTTTTACAATAGGTAGTACACAACGGTTAGTACAGAAACCAGTTAAAGCGTTTATCGATGTCTTTGGTTCATTGGTCACCTCTCTGGCATGGTTTCATCGTACAAGTGGCAGTTCAACTTTGTAGTGGCATTTTATCCGTTCTCGACATTGTTAAGGGCAGACAATCTTCATACCTCTTCCAGAAGTCTTTTCAACTTTCTGGTGGAGATTCCATTCATTACTACAGGCGCGCACTTTTCACAGTCCATTTTGAGACCATGTTACCAGGTATTTACGTCGTGTCTCGTTTACTAGGCTGTACGAATTTGTACTTCTGCTGGCACAATCTAATCTTGTGTGTCAGATGGGTGATTAGCCCCATCCGGCCACCCTCTCATTAGCCCCTAGAGTTGCCCCTAGGGTTGCCGGTGATCAACACGAAGAGCTTGAGAGTAGGTTTCACCACCTTTAACTCTGATGCACCTTCTGTAAAACAGAACTGCACAATCAAGATTTGAGTACGATTCTCTAATTATCCTCAATGTTTTGCATTAGCATCTCATTAATAAAGACTAGAGGAATAAATCATTTAAGACCGATGATTAGCACTGATTGTACACCTAGACATGCGGGTGCTAGGATAGGCTTAACGTTTTTCTTTGTGGAAGAGAATTATATCTAAAAATAATCCGTTCTTTCACTCCTGAAATGTATCATTCCCTCCCAATTTGTAACTCAGCTTATTCTGACCAACCTTAACACAAGGTACTGTCAAAAGACATTTCGTAAGAAAATCGGATTGTACCTCTTGAATGTAATTGATTTAACAATCATTCAGTTTCTTCCAATGGTTTGGATCAGTTTATTTTGAGTCATTATTTCAAAAGAATCAGATTAAAATACATTTTTTGTCTGAAAAATTTCTATGACTGAGAAGCTGATTAGAAATCATTATTTTTCAAATTGTTAACTATCAATGTAAAATACTACTAACCGGATATCATTGCAATCCAACTACCTTATAAGTCAATGAATTCCTTAAGCTAGCAAATATTTTGAAACAGGTCTGTGTAGCATGCTAAGGAGCGAAAGACTCGAAGTCTATATCGTGCACTCAAGGTGGTTATCCATATGATTATTATTAATGCTACGTTTCGGAAGCGATAAAACTGATACGCCTTGAACTTACTGTAGTAGCTCTTTTTATAACTCTCACTATTCTAGGAAATTTCAAATTAGAAAGGACTTGTATGAAAAAAGTCGTAGAAGTAGCATAGCGGATGCAAATTCGAGATTTTCAAAGAGGTACTCAAAGTAATATTGCCGTCAAATTAACCAATTCAAATGTCAAATTAAAATCTAATTATTTTTCATTTTATGCATTTCAAATCTTCAAATGCTCTTTAAAACACTCCAATTATTTCAAATACGATTCCATGCACTTCTTATGCGTTAGTCTTTCGTCGAATTATCCATCTGGATATGCCGCGACTCCTCGCTTCACCGATTCGCTACATGGAGAGTGTATTTCGTCTCAGATACGAGTGTATTCTCCATATTTGATCTAGAATTCCACTACTTGATTCAAAAGGTCAATCGCATTTTGGATAGGGGTTCGAAATCCCTTTTCTAAGTTTCTTGTTTGGCACCCATTTATTGCTTACATTTTTAAGGTTATAAAAACAAGAACCATCGACCCATTGGAGCACAGAAAGGTCATGAACATGTAGAAGATGCTGAGGCCGTGTATAATATTTTCTAGTCGAAAAAACCCAGCAAATTATTGTTATGAGAAAATTTTAATCGGAAACTATCCAAAAAATGGATTGACAGAGGAAAGTGGTAAGGGTAATGATAGAATCATTTTTGAAAGCGCTTTATTATACGACAACCATCCCATTCGTGCTTGACCGCAGAAGGGTGCTACCGTTACTTGCAGTTAGTAGAATGGTGTGAATGTAAGCTATTGAAAATCAACTACTGTAACTTAAGGGCGAGATTTCTGGAGCAAAGAGAATACATTAACAGTTTCATTAAAAGAATACTATGCAAAATCGAAATTCCTTATCATTGAGCTGAAAAAGTTGATGCATGGTTCGAATTCCATTGAATTCGTTGCATCTACCTGTCAAGAATAAAGCCAGCCACATTCGCTACGGATAGGTTAATTACCTAGTTGAAATTCTCCAGTTCTGTCAGCATTATGGCAAGGCAGTTGCCCAAAATGACAGATTATACTATCCTGTGGTATCTCCGAATGATAAGCATTGTCTCAGCTCCGAATGAAAGCAGCGATCTGAGGTCATATTTATCTGATGACCATGTGCCAAAGAAACAGCCATCGCTTGAGCACTTGACTAATCAGATGGCATTGCTTCCAAAATTTTGAACACAATCGGTTGATGAACTTTACAAAATATGTGATTTTGAAATGTGTCAGCAAAAGGATGACTAACGATAGATCCTCAACCAGGAAAGCGTTATAATACTTTTTCCTTGTGTTTTCGTGCATGAGTTCGTGTTTATGGTGAATTTTGTGAGTTCATGTGTTTGAGTTCATGATTAGTTCTAGTGTAACTGATATTGCCGGATGGGTATAATTTGCAACTTTCCTGAACTGATAAAGCAGGAAACTCAACTTACTCTGCTTGAAGAATTTGTAAAGTATGTCAGGGCAGACATTCACCGATGAGCGTCTGTATTTTACCTTACTCTATTAATTTAGAGGGAACTTACACAATCATTAGTATGTAAAAATGCCTCATTGAGCCCTGAATGTTCTTATTTAAGAGCAATTCACGACTGATGTACGAATCACCGATATTGAACCACTAGTCTAACGAAAGAGGTATTTACATAACTATTCAGCAGCTGCCAATGTGACTTAAAAAAATCCATCTGTTGAGTTAGTACCGCATTGAGTTGATTAACCTGCAACGTGAATAAATCAGTCGCATGCAGCCCATCTCATTCACTTAGAGTCTTGCAAAATCCGAAGTTTGCGCATTCAGTAATTTTACTCGATCATAAAATTTCGTGAGAATTCAATCTTTAACAAAACAGTCCTTTCCCTATGCCTGGATCAGACAAAGTTATACCTTTGTTATCGAACTTCATATCTTCATATTGACATGATAGAAGATGTGTGAGTTTCAGTGGATTTTTTTTATTTTTTTTTTTCATTGTAACCTCAACGTTGACTTAAGTAATTCTACTGTTTAATGGAAAGCAAAATGCATTACTAATAACTAAAATGAGATACCTCTTACTGAATGAGGAGGAATCTCTCTAAAGTGCACAAATGATGCATTTGAACCGGATCGACCATGTAGGTATGATGTTCCATCGTTCTCCATTCTAGCGATTTACAATTCACTAAAATTCACAGCTTTACTGGTTTTTCTTAACCGAAGAATAACACTGCAAAGTGGGTCATTCAGCTTATTCAATAACTTAAAAGGAACATCAAGGCTGCCCAAGTGCCTTTAGCATCAAGGATCTCCCTAATTTACCTTCAATTAAAACCTAAGTTACAGAATGTATGATTCTGTTCGTTTCATTACTCTCACTACACATTTATGGGCTATATTTTCACGCAATTTGATTATGGGTGGTGCCCATAGTTTAACGGTAATATAAAGTTTTTACTCCCTTTGAAAGGAAAAATTTTTGACAAATTCATGAATTCAATAAAGATTCAAGTTCAATTACAGAATGTATTACTATTCAACTCCATTCTATATAAAGCATCTATACGAGTAGTTGATACTTTTTAGCCAAAACATCTATAAACAGGTACTAGCTTAGAGCAATCTGTAGAGCGAAGGATCAGGGACTCAAATGTATTAATTGGCGATTTAATGAAGGTGAGAATAATAAAAGCCAGACATACGTGTTATGGTCGGTACTTCAGCTATGTTATTTAAGCGTCTTTTTAATTGCTATGACAAAAATAAGTCATGTTGCATATCACTTTGTCGTTACGTTGCGGCTTAGCTGCTAGATCAGCTTTAAACCACTAAATGGCGTTTGCAAAGCCTCAGTGATTGTAAAAAGTAACTTTTTTAAGACAATTTAAAGCATTCATTAAATAGAATTTGGAATTCGTCTAAGCCTAAAGTAATACTTACCCTGGCATCTACAGCTGTTTACAAACAACACAATAAATGGAAATAATTTACGCAATATTTAGCTAGAAAACTATAAAATGATCATAAACTTATGGCCTTCATTGATGCTCAAGTTGGAGCCGACTAGAAAATTTTCCATTATATAGAAGGCTGGCTTCACTTTCGTGAAATACCTTAACAAGTCGTCGGACAGGACGCAGTGCATGCAGACACAGTACCTGAATAGCAATTTTTCTTGACAATTTAATACTATCGGCGGCAAAACCTACGGGAACTGGGAGAGGATTGACGGAGTAGAATAATGAGCTCTTTAATGACCATTTGTATTATTCAACATGCGTAAGAACCTACCTAATTTACGGTAGGTCCCGAAATTTCTCACTATTAGGATAAACCATAGCAAATATTTTAGCTTAAAAAATTCTTAAATGTACAGAAGAGATTAAACCTTAGCCTCTTTGTTCTGTACTTTTGTTCAGATTCATGCATCAAAATTGAAAGACCACTGAGTTAGGGTATCCATAAAAAATTTCTCAATAACAAACACTTTCTCTCAGTCAAAACATCACCCAACTGAAGTTAGCGGGACAGTCTGTTCAATTTGTCAGTCTAAAGTCAGTACTACTTTAAATTTTGGTTTTAATCAAGGATATCCTCAGGGCTTTGCAAGTATCAGCTAAAATTTTAAAATTCAAAAAAATTAACTTCATTTCCGCTTGATGAATGACCATTTTGGGTTTCTGTTCTCCATATACTGTTAAAACGTACCTTTTCAGATGATCGTCAGCAATTGAATGAGTTGCGTTGGCAGATATACCCTGCTTGAAATCTCGCCAGCATAAAGTCCAGGAGCCAAGAAATAGTCCATACGTCGTCAAATCACAAAAACTCTCGTCACTGCTTGCAGAACTAACACCACAACTGAGGTTTTTCGTATGAGGCACTCCAATACAAATATCCATGGCTGTCTAGCTGGAATACTTTAGTAAATGCATAAAAACCTCGGCGAAAGGAAACCGCGCTGGAATGAAAGACATCTGAATCGCCTTCTCTCCATAAATGTTGGTAAACTTTATAATTTGATCCTAAAGTTAACTAAACACTCTTCATTTTATACAGAAATACGCCTAACTCAGTGTCGATGAATGAGGCCTAAATAGCATCCTAATGACTGCTGCCAAAAGGAAATTAGAGAAAATTCAGTGTTCATATGTTAAGATAAAGAGCGTATTCAAGGTGTTAAATCCCCGTAGACAGACTCTGAAATGCTGTCTGAATGTGCGCCATCTTATTTTCTATCATTAGGAAGCAAACCGCAGGAAATCAGGCTGTGAAATGTCTCAGAGACAGAAAAATGCGTAATGTTGTCTTAATGGACATTTTTATGGTTAGCGGTACGTGAAATATCTCCACACTGAGATGCACTGAGAATCCTACCCATTTCTTTCATTACCTTTTAAGCTCGTTTTCTATTGGATTTTTAAAAAAATATTATTGTTTGAAACCTGAATGAAAAGCAATTGATCCCATTGGAGCTTCATCATCTTATTATCGCCTTTTGATCCCATCATTCGTTATCGCCAAACATCCAAGGCTATCCACAAGCAAAATTTGACGATTCAATTTTCTTGTAGTTCAATGATGGTACATAAAAAGAGCTGAGGAACTTTTTACTTGAAAAGATCTTCCATAAGATGCTTTGGTAGATTTTTATTGTATATTCGAAAAAAAGTGTGAGGAGCAAGTAAACGGGGCACTATTTTTCAAATAAATGTAAAAGAGACAGAGATCATCATATTAAAAATACCTACTTTTTTCCTCAATTCCATTAATTGTTGAATATTTACCTCTCAATTTGAATCTATAAATAAATAATTTAGGACAATATGCGTATTGCACCTTAACAATGCGGTTCATAGTTGACGCCTAGGATTTTCTAACTTTTCCAACAAATGTACAATGCAAACTAAAGTTGTATTGCTATTTTCAATGTAAAAGTTTATTTGAGTCGTCGCAAGGTAAATTGATATTCAAAGATACCTAAAACTCTCGAACTACTTTCTTCACTGTTTGTCAACAACGTCTATTTAGAGGACAGATTTCCAAAATATTGTAAAAAATTTGAGAGACTTTTTTCGGCCATTCAATTAAAGGGTGTGCATGATGGAAGGAACCGCAGAGTCAATGGTGTGAGGGTCAATTTGCAGTGATTATCAAATCATGGTTTAGGTTAACATATACCCTTTGCCGAAGTTGCTTTGGTCGTACCGGTGTCGCCTAAGGGAAAAGTTATTAAGCAAAGTTCTTCAAAAAAAATGACTTTAAAATACGCAAATTCGGCAGTTATCTCTTGATTCAAGCCAGCCATAAATTTGTTGAACCGTTGGGATCATTGGAACTAGCAAAGTAGGTACTAATCAGGCAGAGCTATGCAAATTTCAGTGTACTTCATAATTGCAACGGTCAGCCAAATGTAAAATGTAAATTGAGATCTTAATGTTTTTTCCAACCGGAGTCTTTAAACACGCTTTATTTCCGCCCCTGTCCATGCTTTTTTGAGATTCCTTAGAATTTATCCGAGGGCAACAACTGGATTCTGATATTACAGTTGAGCGCTATTTTCTGAAGTTTAATGTTTTAACCACTCTTTGAAATCGTTGTATTATAAGCATCCAGAGAAGAAATAAATTGCGTTTATCGAAATTCGCAGAGGTTCATCGGTAATCATATCAAAAAAGGATCAAAGCACATGATCAGACTTGTTAGATTTCACAGACCGTGGATCCAAGCTCTTGAGTTTAGGCTTCATGTGCAAACACTCCTAAAACATGCTATCTAGTTTTCGCATTCTTTGTTTACTTCATGTCAATAAGAGCGGATTTCATTTCGCCTTATAAATATTCCATTAAAAGCTCTGAATCGCCTTGTCTTACAAAAGCTTTTTAAACTTTAGTAGTATATAAGGTTCCTATTTATGGATGGCAAATAAAGTATTCCGCATCACTGATTACTCAAAAATACATGAATTTTCTCGTCGTAATACAAATTAAATTTTTAATAGTTTGTGGTAATTTTGTAAATTTGCCCTCTTGTTGGCAAATTCATTTTGAAATGAAATTCCTAAATTAAACATCTAAAGTACAAATGAGCTGATGTCTAAAACAAATGGTTGTTAAAATCTTTGAAAGAAAACCCAACAAAACGATGAAGGACTATGTGAAGAGAGCCCTTTATCCAAACAAGTGAACTATAGCACGTTAATAAGCAAATACAATTTGAGTGATCCTGTGATGCTCCACAATACCTTCATTTTGAAACAACCTCACTGATAAACACTGACAAACTTAATTGCTGCAAATCATACTTCCATGTTCGTTACTTTGCTCACTCTAAACGAGTAAGTGAAGATGTTTCCCACTTAAGTAGGTCTACTCCTCCTTGATTTATTCTGAATTAAATCAGTTGAATTATTAATTTGAATTCGCCTCCTAGTCCATAAGCCTATTCCCCTATCCATCTTAATTAGTTTGTGTTTATTGCCAGAATAATAAGCTCATGTCGCTTAAGATATTTCAATTTAACGAAGACTGCATAGATTAACTTCAATCTTAGTAAAATAAGTTGATCATTTTGTGCTTCATTTTATTAAACAGTAGCGTGTCATTTGTACTTGCATGTGTTTAGCACATTTTTTTCTTGTTAAGTGATTCTCGAAGCAACAGTAACGGGAAATGTTCATAAATTTAACTTTATGCAACTTGGCTTGCAAATTTTTTGACAAATCAAAATATATTTTTACAACCGGGACCCTGCATCGCTCCAAAACTAGGAAATAGAATGTGATGGGCGCTGAAGTGTGTATAACAAAAGTATCACACAACACAATCGGGCTGATGCATAGGAATGATTACCTTCTGAGAAGTAATAGGCAAATCTATTTGCAATTTTACCAACTGAGACTATCTCAGCAACATCGTTGCATTTAGAGTCCTCTGTACTGAAGGCAGCAGTGACCATTAAACTCATGGACTGTGCGATCTCACTTCGACTTTCAGTGCCTATATCCGTGGCTAAGAACCCACTTTTATTATCTGAAGAAAGCATGAGAAAATTATGCATGAATAAATTAATGTGAAATAAATAAGTAGTAAAGAGGCTTGTTTAAATGACTTTTGTTTAAAATTCATGCTTTTCTATTTTTGAATAAACTATATGGGGTCGAATGTTAGTTGTAGTCTTGATGCTTCGCCAGCAACTAGACGTATTTGATTAAAGAGTCCAGAGAATAAATGATTCATTATAAATTTCAATAAAATAATCATTCTAATGTAATTCATTCGTAAATGCGCTTAATTTTGCTGTCTATTTCACAAGTCATCAGTCATTAATTTGAATTTTAAATGCTTGCGTCGTTGTTTACCGGGTTAAAATGCCTACGGCTATAAAGATGATGCATTTCTAGACTTTCTAATTGAAAATATTTTTCTCTATAGTTTGATAATGGGCTATTGAAATGTTGAGACATTAGAATATACATGTGGGAAGCAAAATTATGATGGGATTATCCGTTGATTGGAATAAATGTAGTATGTTTTCAGAATCACAACGATTACGTTAAACTGGGCCATTTATTTCCAACCAAATCTAAACGAATCTAAAAATCTTGTAAATTTTAACTGACGAATTTTTCTCCCATTCTTACGCTTTTATACGATTTTGGTGAAATGAAAAAAGCGTAGAGCATCAAAAACAAACACCATTTTTAAGTTGAATGATCTTCATTTTTAGCTGGATCCTACAATTAGATCGAAAGTTAGTATGACAATGTTTTGGTTTTGATTGTCAAGTAATGTAATGAACATTGCTATATTTCTTTCATCAATAACTTTATAACCACCCGTAATCTTAAGCATTTATCTACAGTTGATGAAGATCATTTCCAGATCGCGATGCTAATGATTAAGTAAGATCAACGAAATCATTAGTCTGACATATCAGAGGACATGCACTTGGAACATCTCCTCTCAAAAGCATTTGGAAATATTTACAATAAACACAATAATAATGCATTCCTTGAGTAGAATGAACCGGCCATTCAAACACTCCTTCAAGCAGCGAGGTTCGATGCTTAAGCACAATAACTGACACAAATACATTCATGCGCTTTCGTGTTCTGTCACTCCGGCGATAACTAACCGCAATGTATTTTTAGCTTTTATGTCCTGGATACCACTTTATGGGAGCAATGGAATGTATTTGAAAAATTCTTTGCCCTTTAGTTTATTCTATCAGTTATCCTTTTGATAAGATCTTGTTTTTTTTTTAAACGAAATGAGTGCCTTCTCTTGTCCAACACAAAACTTTGTGAAGTTCGAAGTTGATTTCTTGATACCGGTTTTTTAATAAAAAGTAATGTACTGCAGCTTCATGGCAGTATTTTAAAGTTTGATTTAATTTTGGGATCGCTGGTGGGATTTTTGCTATTTTTAGTGCTTCTGTGTTATTTTTAGTTGGTGATTAACTGGGATTAGTTTGTTAGTTACGTTGAAAAGCCTCCTTTTTTTGTTCCTCAAAGCCATTGTGCTAGTGCGCTAACCTGACGGGCTTTGATAACTTTTACTGATAAGATTTTAGAGACGATTTTCCGTAGAATTTGTCGTACCCTCCATTCCTATAATTAGAAGCTCAGTCGAAAGCTTCTCTATGATGGAAGACTGAATTCGATCACGGTCATCCAAAGAATTAGGGTAACAGTCTAACATACGACAAATCAACCATTCGAAGGCGATATATTTGCATTCATTAGAACTTACTACACCCGAATAAAAACATGCTAGTTTTAAACGTTGCCAAGTCTTTTTCTGAATTGTTAAATTTAGCTTTCCTTTGTTTTTCAAGTTTTATAATAATTGGAAATGATATATTTTTTTTATCAGGTTTTATCAGGTTTGGCTGGCTTTTTCAGAGATTTATTTCGCATCCTTCTGGATCGGTCTCTGGCATTGCTTGTGGGTACCTCTTTGGCATCCCTTATTCAAACCGGAAAGTTTGATTGAATTTAAAATGGGACGGTCTACGTGTTTCCTTTACGTTTCTCGTCAGTCGCATTCTCTGATTCATTTCTGAAAAAGAGAGCTATTTATAGTCAATCTTGAAACTTTTGTGCGTCGATGGACCTCGACGAAATGGTGTTATCCGAATAACCCGCAATTTGGGATAAAATTGCCTTTAAATACTCTCATGTACAATTACATTTTTTTCAGTATCAAAGACTCCATCAAACAGCAGCTCAAAGTTTTCCCATACTAATAAACCCGTTTTATACAAGCGAAAAAAAATCCTCTAGGGTTTTTATTAAGGGATCAGCTAACATTCTCAACTTATAAATATTCGTATTTACTATTTTAGGTGGCAAAAAAGCTGTATTGCCTAGTTCATATCCATGAAAAGGTTCAGAAATTCTGTGAGATGCGGCTATTTCATGTAGATTGCGTTCAGGCAAGCTAAATCCCCATAACTAAGGTTTCTTTACTTTCATTCTAAGTTTCAATTTTAGAAAAGTTTATCCTATAAATACCAAATTCATAAGTATAATATATACGAAATTCGTATAAGGAGTACATGCTTGATTCGCAAATGAAACCAACACCGATGAACTCTAGGTCAAACGCTCAGTCTTTCTTGTTGTCAAAGTTTAGTATACTAAGTAACAAACTGCTATCAATAGGATTTCTACTTTAGTACTGGGGAAGAAGATCATTGATTCAGAAATTAAAGAAGAAAATATTCCTAGAGACCTTTGAAAGGTGTGACCATTCATAGTTAATTTTTCACACCACCCCACCCTTCCCATCCCTTTTTTCAATGTAAACATTTGCCGCTCATTTGATGGAATGTATTCATATTTACCACTGCAATAAATATTTTGTTTTTCTGGGCTTGGATAATTGCATTGCTGCTAACACAGAATTTTACCACGATTGCTTGCATGTTTCTGCTTACGAGCTATTTGAACGATACCTTTTGGCGATTTTTCTGTTTACAATCCAGAAGAATTACATTTCTAAGATTGATTTGTAACAAAGAACCACCTCAATGACAATGCCATCTACATTGATTTTATTCAACCCCTTGACATAGCAAGCAATGGTAGCTGTCAATCATGAGTTGATATCTTTAGAAAATAATTTAATATAATGGGGTTTCTTTCATATCAAACCTACTCTCAACCTCCTCGTGATGACCACCGGTAACCACAGGGGCAACTCTGGGGGCTAATTAGAGGGCGGTCGGATAGGACGAATCACCCATCGGACGTATTAAATTAGATTATGCCAGCGGAACTACAGCTTCGCACAGCCTGGTGAACAAGGCACGATGTAAATACCCGCATTCCTGGTCTCAAACGGGATCGTGGAAAGTGCGTGCATGTAGCAATAAATGGAAGCCCCGCAAGAAAGTTGCAAAGGCTTCTGGCAGAGGTATGAAGATTGTCTACCTTTAACAGTGTCCAGGATGGACGAGGTACCACTGCGACGTTGAACTGCTACCTGTACGATGAAATCGTGCCAGAGGTTGTGCGCTGCTTGCTGTAAAAGCTATTTGTACTTCTGCTGTACCCCGAAAAGTCCTTGGGACTTTCCCTAATGGGTGGGGAGTATATAAAAAATAAAAGATAAATAAATTTTTCATAATTTAACAAATAATTTTGTACTCCCGCATGCTTGCAGGAGAAGATAACCATCGGTTAGGCGGAGCTTAAATTAGAGTTTATTTATCCGCTAATATTTCATGGGAATTGTGTGCAAAAAAACTACTTTTAATCTCTTGAGATTAAATAAACAATTTTCATTATTCGGTTCACTTCCAAAATAATCAAAGTAAAACAAATTTTGTCATTTAGTTAGAAACTTTATATTATTCTTCCATCTGAACTTGGCCACGTGTAAAAAATTGAGCACTTTCGCTTACTATTTGAAATAAATCCCGAAGATTTCAAGTGCTGCCCTCCATTTTCCATTTACAACGCTACATATCAAAAGCGAATTCATGGATCAGTTGCAAATGAAATAAATAATATGCTTAGATGAAATGCCATCAATAAGGTGGCGGAAGCTTTAGTCGACGGACGGTAGGACTTTGCAGCCAGATACATTTTCCTTCAGTGTCCACGAGCTTCTTCCATCAGCCTGAATCCATCAAATGACACAGCGGGATGCCAACTTCCCACTTCTGTTATGGGACAATTGTACTACTGAATACAATTCAGGTATATGTATCAACAAATGAATCTAAAGCTCTGCTGAGTTAATTACTAAAATATTCAGTTGCGGTCTTTAGTAGTACTAGAGTATGACTTTGAGAAGTCTACTGGACGTGAGAACTTGCAAATTAAAAATTGAAAAGCCTTCAAATGTGTAGTTGGTTTTTAAATAATGGTGATCCATTTTATCAAAATCTGTTGCTAATCTAAAGGTACAATAACTTGTAGTTTAAAGGACTTATAAGTCACTAATGCACCCGTTTAATAATTAACCAATATCACTTAGGTTAAAAATTCATTTAGAAAGTATTTGGGCTTGGGTTGAGAGAAATGTGGATTTTCTACTCTTGAACAGTGAAAATTCATGTCCCTTTGTTCTGCAGCCTGGTAGATTGCGTGAGAATGAATAGGGAAATGTAGGAAATTTAGGACAAACTGAAATATTAAATGGTGTAATCCCGCAGACCAACGAAAATAGCTCGAAAAACCTCGGAAAATAGATATTTCAGAAGATATCCAACACAATTCTATAAACAATAAGAAGAATTTCACTCTTCGCGGACTTACCCAAAAAAGAAAATCTTCAGAGGCTCTAAATATTTTGCCATTATTTCTAAAGGGAAAATTGTTTAAACTTGCTTTGGATAATTTCTTATAAGCTCAATATTACGAAGATCTGATGCAATTAATTTTAAAAAAAAAACCAAAAATAAATGATAGTATTCATTGGTGGGCGTCACTGATGTCCCTAGTAAATAACCTAATTACTAATTTAAAAAAGGATTTCTAAGCACATTTCGTATCTTTGCTTTAGGCAGTTTTTGTGATTTTTATGAAGGCATTTTAGCCTTTATAACCTTCATTAATAGATCAAGAGAATCATAAATGGCTCAGGCAGATTTCTGACAAACAAATTTTAAGTTTACTCATAACTTAAAGACTAGAGCAAAATTTATAATTCGCAGCAAAATCAAACAATTTTTCCAGATTTAAATGATTTGGTCACCCCATAGCATTTGAATGGATTGAGAAATAGAAATCAAATTTGGATTTGCTGGTTCATCAAAAACGTCCTTGAATAGAACACTTTGAAGCTAGGACTAGTCAGTCTTTCGAAAAGCGAATTAGAGCGCTCTGTTACGTCGAGATAAAGATAATATCAACTTTGTTAACAACCGTCTCACATTTCTTACGCCATGAAGTTTCCTAGAGTGCAAACAGAGAAACATGGACTTCAAGTATTTTCGTCCAAACTAGAATATGGGTGCTCGCATGAGTATTAGCAGACAAGTGGTAAACTCGATACACCAGTTTTTGATGATTTACACAATTTCTCAACTGCTCTCTTATCCAAGGCGTTTTACGATAATATTCATTGAAATTGTGAATTGCGCTGGGAATCTAATGTCAGTTTATTGCCATATCAGTTCAAATCGTCTACCATTTAACAAGATGAATACGCAAAATAAATTAAAGGAAGGAAGACATTAAACGCATTTGAGACGCACCACGCTTTTTCTACAAGGGCTCGACGATTAAGATAATTATAGTTGGTTATATAAGATCAGAGAGAGATATTTATGTTCAAACTCAAGCGTACAAGGACGGAGCTCATTGGTGGACTATCAGCTTAAATGGTGAGTGGTCCTTTTGCCATCCATTAAATGACGAATATTAACGTGTCGGTTGATCCAATCACCACATGCACACTGATGGGTTATTTGAATACAAGTCTTATGGCCATTTAAATATACTGCAAATGGTAATGCCACAACCTTGATCCATGACAAAATTAATCTGCTAACCTCGTATTTTGATGCAAGAGTACATAATCAGCAAGGTACATCAAAGATGGATCAAACTTTAGGTTCGTTTTTATCTATGTTTCAGAAGTCCTTGTACCGTGTCTCTGGAAATATTATTCGTCGAACTGAGAATTTACACAGTTTGTTTCTCATCGGGAGCCAAATGACAAAGAGTTTTCATAGAAAATTTCTATTTTTTCTTAGGCATCCAGCAGATTTGCAAAAATGACTTATTTTATCGTCATACTTTAGGTTACTTGTGCCCGCATTTTTAAAGTTAATATGTTGAAGTATAAATATTAAGGAGCCAAATTTAACATTCTATGAAACCGTAATAAATCTCAAGTCTATTTATATTTGCTAGTCCAAGTCAAATATGTAGATAAATCAAAATTTAGAAAGCCGGACTTCTGACAACCAGAATTAGTATGAAGTTAGAAATGAATGATCAAGTGCTTGATTAACGAAGGTTCTTAAGACGTTTTTTGATGCAAATCATAAAATTCATTTAATTTTTGTTCGCAGAGTTTATTCAGGAACATACTTTTTAACAGATCTCCTCCAATTTGGTTAATAATTTTACTGAGGTAAAGGATTATTCGGCAGCAATGCCAACTTAATGCATTAAAATGAAGTTACGGTTCAAGAGGAACACAATCATAGGAATCAGTAATCAAAAAAAAGTGCTCTAAATTCGTATCGGCAGACGGCTGTTAGCCTTGTTTGTCGACTATTTCACCATTTACATCATTCGCATTCAGCACTTTTCTCGGCTCTGGCCCCAGCTCGGATTACCAAGTCTCCATTCGCCAAGGTTAATTTGGGTTTATCTGTTCCCAAAGCGGTATGGATTGATGGATTCAGAATGGTTGACTTTAATAAGTCGCCGCAATGTTTAGCTCGAAAACGGCTAATTGTTTTAATATATCGCTCTTGCTAACTACTAAATACTCTTAAGTAGATTGATATGATCACCTTATGACCGTAAAGTAGATGCCTGGACTATCTGAGTAATGTAAATAAAGTGAAACTCAGTCATTTACAAACAAATTTCAAAAAACCAGTGAAATTCTTTACGATTAATTCATATGGCAATTTTTTTCTGGATACTGGCAAAAGTAGAATCGAAGTCTACTTCTGCCATACTCATCCCCCTAGCCAGAGCTGTTCATTCATCGCTGGAGCTCAGTCAAGGGCAGAAATGCATACCACTCTAACTGAAAATGATCAGGGCAATTTACTAACATTGTAATCTCAATCAATGCTCGTTTTGTCAGACATTCGGAGTCTTCTGTTTCGCAAATATTTTTTTCAAATGATTGCTTTTTGTCATCCTGCCAAAGGCTTGAATTAAACGCCCAATTCATTAACAAAAGATTACGGAAAATCTTATTTGAATCCTCACTTGATGCTAGTTGAGCATCGTAAATACTTATTACTCCGGATTCACCAAATGGTCTTTGCACTTCAAACAAAAAACTACAGAGGGTTACATTGGGAAGGTCGATTACGATGGCGATGCTATCGAATCGCAGCCCTAATCACTCTTTCCACTCCATCGGTCGATGGTTTCATTTAGAAAGGCGAGGAAGTACGTTATTAGACGAAATCTACTGTTACAAGAGATTGAACATTTGAGTCAATAGCGCATTAAGTTAGATAGAAGGTGTTGCCAAACCAATAGTAGAATCACCACAACTCCTGCCAGGTTGCCAATGGCCACGTCACGATTTCCATCCTCAAAATCACATCTGCATTGCCGACGTCAAGCACCAGATTTGCGGGTTAGACTGACTGAGATCTCATCGCGCAGTGTTAAAAATGGTGATTCCATGCATAGGTTATGTCAGCCTTCAAGAATGGAACTAGTCTGTGAGCTCAAAAACGAACATATGAGAAGGACACAAAATTGTTTTAATGCGGTGTATTAGCATGATCTGTATTTAACCATGAAAGGCTTTAAACAGCATGGGCTGGCCACCATTTCAAATAAAACACAGGAATTTCAGTTCGAATGTGAGTTCAAGGACATCTAAAGTGTAGATAAAGAGTATTTTCCACTAGTCAAAGGGAAAAGCGAAACAACTTATTAGAAGGAAACAATAGCTTGCTCTAATCGTTTCCGCATGTTTGGCATTTCCATTTAGTGAAAAACAACGAGAAGTTAAGTAACGGGCGTCCAGTCGCATCACTGCAACCCCATTTATACAGCCTTAGGTCTCAAGGCGACTCGCCACTTATCTATCAAATTATGACGAAGCCCTGAGCCAAGATTAGTTTGATTTTGCATTTACCTGAAACATGCTCTCCGAAATCGACTTCTCCTCAACAGTTTCCACCAGTAGCTATGATTATGGACTTTACAGGTGGCAGTATTTTCAATAGTAGAAGTAATAGTAGCGGTTTTATTGGAAGTAGTCACAGGAGGAAGGGATTTGCTTGGTTAACTGAATTCTGGAAAAGCTCTTCTCCTGCTATGACCGTCTTGAAAGTGAAGAAAATTTTCATTTTAGTGTCACTTCCTGTAAAATTATGGCTTGCAAGGAGCTTGGAAAATTTCACGGTTTTATCACTATGAGTCCAAGAATAATTAACTAGGGTAAACATACACAGTCTGAGCTCAGATAAATTAAGCAGGCCACAAGATAAGTCATCAGTCTCATCAGACATGAAACCAACTCTCAAAGGACTAGGAGCAAAGGGAGTGTAATATGGCAGTGCTGAATGAATTCAAGTGTTCGCACTTTATGCAGAATCATTGGAATTCAAACAGGGTGAATCTTAACTAATGCGAATGTCATGCATCTGTTTATTTCAAACGTTTACAAGAGAAGAACGAGTTCAGATCATAAACACCGCATTTTGGATGGCCGAAATCCAGTGCACTCCACCTTCTGAAAGGCTCTCGGAGAAAATAACTCGAAATTCAATGAAGCGCAGGGGATGCCAAAGACAA
This sequence comes from Moniezia expansa, assembly GCA_019097775.1. Taxonomy (NCBI): domain Eukaryota; kingdom Metazoa; phylum Platyhelminthes; class Cestoda; order Cyclophyllidea; family Anoplocephalidae; genus Moniezia; species Moniezia expansa. The sequence goes on from JADFDV010000003.1 coordinate 568,418, forward strand.
AAGCGCTGTTTATTCGCCCTGACCAATGGCTCTAAAGTTGCGAAAACACTTGCACACCTCGAATTCGAAACAACAAAAACCCACTGCCACTAACCTCCATATTTCTACGACTTTTCACTGCCAAATACTTGGTGCTCTAATCCTTTTTCCATTTCGTATATGAACATAAGGTCTGAGAGGAATAATTAGTCACTTGGACAAAAAGAGCTCGATTAATGCCTATGATAGACGGCTTCATCTCCTCAAAGACCACTTCGATGTTTCACTTCTAGACGACTACCTCTAGATTTCCTTTTAAGGGTGACCTCATCCCAAATTCGCTTATCAGCGTACTTCTCTGTCGAGATTTTAATTCTAAGTGAGAACCTTGCATTCGGAACTCCCCTCGTGAAATAGACATGCAACCGGTATTTGTGGCCATTTTAAAATAGTTTGTAAACTCTTCCGGTTCCATGTGCAAGCATTACATCAATTTTATTTTGGACCCAACCTGGTTATTGCCGTTCGCTTCGAGCGAAATCAACAAAAAGTGTCCTTTTAATTCCTTATTAATAAGTGAAAATAAGCATACACACAAGAATCAATATGAACAATCTATCCTTTGTTCAAGCTGCGTTTTTGGGACTTGGGGCCGGAAATGGAAGCATAAATTCCAGTTGTGATATGTTCAACACAAGCCTCGAAGAAACCATCCAGAGGCAGTCGACTCACGACACACTTCACTGCATTGACGATTGTCTCACCACCCGGAGCAGAGTCCGAACGAACTACAAGACGCGAAGCGGCTGCGTGAAGTAGACGGGGCACTAGAGGCGGAGCCATATTAGAGGCTTCAGGTAAGTATTCCATTAGTGCTGACTGGGTCATATGACCCCAGAGACAAGGCAAGTAAGTTCTCTCTATCACTACCGATGCCCGCTGAGGTACAGAGCGTAGAAAACGGAATAGGAGCTTGAGTAAAAGCGGTTGAATCTTTGCCTCTTCAGAGATGCATCCATCTGATCGGAGACTAGCGCTTCGGAGTAAATGATGTTCTATTTCCGACTAAACGAGGAAAACTATATTTATAGATTTGAAATCATCACTTTAAAGATAGGAAGGAAAAAGGCGTACCAGGAAAGCTTCAAGGAACCAGGGTTTGTTCTCAGTCAGCTTCTCGAGGTCGGAGAGAATATGCTCAATTTCTGAAATTAAGATTGTTAAAGTCATTTAACACTCCGAGAGCGGTTTATTTTAGGCTAGAGGGATTAATTGGTGTTTAAAGAAAGCAGATCCATGCCACAATAGCTCTTCCTGATTTCGGACAAATAAATTACAGCAAAGAAATATCCCAAAGAACTTTAGTTGAGCTGGATAACTTATTTTACAACAAGTACCACAGGGAGATAACTTGGACAAAACACGCTCGAAAGTAAGTTGGTGACTGCACGACAAAGTCGTCATGTAGTCTAAGATCTCCATTAGATGACAAGCATGTTGCTGAGGAATTAATTTCGCTAACATAAAAGCGAAGAAGCAGGCAAGTCTCCAATTCTTATGTTTGTCAGCCGTTCAAAAACAGTCTCGCCACTAGTAGACTTAAGCTGTCGCTTACTCTTCATTAACGATTAAGACAATTCAAAATGGGAGAACCACACTGACAGCCAATTTAAAGCTTGAGAGCTTGACCACTCTAGGTGCCAACATCAAACGCGAGATCAGTGTCGAAATTTGATGGAAAAGAACCGGTAGGCGGTGAAGAAAGAGGTCCTTAGGCTGAATTTCTTGGAACCACCTATCTCCGAAGAACTAACTTTATTCGGAAACATTTATTGCAGAAACGATTGCGGGAAGACTCAAGTCAAGGCAGTGACTGATTCAACCACTGAAACGATATCGAAGAAGTTGCCATTGGAATGAATATGCAAGTATGCAGCATGAAAATACCCAAAGTACAATTATTAAATCAACTGCTTTTGTTAAAATCTCGGTGAGTCCAACCTATGGCATGAAATCCGACGGCCAACATAACCTAGAAAATAATGAACAGAATAATGACAAACCTTCGAAAGTGGCGGGGTTACGAAGTTTCTGAACAGAAGCCAGCAAATGAGGGAAGTTTTTGACAGGAGGTGCGGTAGGAACTGCTATAGTACTGGGAGAATCCGTCGTCAATCCGACGAAAAGGTTCGTCTTGCCGGCGAGCCAAGTCAATTCCTCCACAGACGCCGCACTCCACCGAGACTCTCTGCCGATTCCACGCCGGTAGGCCCGTAATAACGTCGCAAGACGCAGCTCAAATTGTTCATGGTATCGCAATTTTCGATAATACGACGCCATCACATGGATTAAGCTGGCGAGGACGCCATGTATGTGTTCCCTGTTGGCACAAAAGGTGACGAAGCAATTAGTTTCTCTTTCTTAGATGCATTTCTACCCAATAGTTACTCAGGAGTGTTGCCATGTCTAGCAGACTCCAGAGGTTTTATGGCCGGCCAGAATAATGATTCTAGGACTGAGACCAAGAATGCATGAGCTCTAATCTCTCTAGTTCAACATGAGGCATTCTTTTGTCAACTGGATAGGCTTCAATCAAGAAAAAGTGAAAATCAAACTAAAGTCTGCTACTCTCATGATTTTAAGGTTCTAAGCAAATAAGATGAAATCTGACGAGCTTGAACCCACAAGACTCCAGGCCACAGGGGAGGAAATGAAGAAAGGATCCCCTAAAAGTGCCTTTGAGAAACGGATGATTTAACCTGTCAAGTTGAAGAGTACTTCAAGGGTCACAAAATGCAAGAGTTTCATTCATTTCATCAACTGTAAAAATTCGGGTTCTGTTCAAAATCAGTGATTGTTTCTTAGGACTTAATTCCCGATTATTGTATGGGAATCCTTGTTATATTAGAGGTTGGAGACAAATGACAAAAGAGCAGAATAATCAATCACTAGGATAGAAGTGTGAGTCAAATTCCTCTCAGAACTAACCTATACTGTTCAGCTTCAGGAGAAAAAAAAACTCCATCTGCTTGTTCACAGTTATTAGGAAATGCGAGAATTTCCATAAATCGGAGAACATTCATGTAGAAGTTATCATGTTTGTGCGTCTCAAAGGCTTTCCAGGAGATGGTTCCAGCGACAGCTGAGGAATTAAAGAATGTATCGTTGGTACCACCGGCTTCTCCATCACCACCGCCGCCAGCGTAGTTATGTGATGAGGTCAGCGAAACATCGAAGCGCCCTTGTGCAAGACCTGCGATCAGGGGAAGAAGCCGGAGAGATAGACGCGGGTGTTGGACAGCCAAAGCAAGGCTCTGAGGACCAGCAAGCAGCCGCACTGCGTCATTCTTGCTCGAAAGGCAGATTAGAATGGCACCACCCAAACGACTGATTTCGCGCGGCTCAAAACACTCCGAGATAGACTCAGCAAGAGAGGAAAGGTTCCGAAGGAAGGATTGAGTCTTGGGGTTAGGAAGAGCGTAGATTATACCAGGCCTTCGAAAATAGAGGCAGAGGAGGAGATTTCTTGCGATACTAGTAAGATCAGATGGGAGGTGGCCCTTGGTCAAGTCAAAAGGTAGGATAGAGGGTGGTGAATCTCGGAAGCCCGCTAGGTATTCTATATAAATAATGCAAGGCAAAGGATGACTCTGAAGAGTTAGGTCGAGTAGTGGTGCTCGGATGGAAAGAATCTTATTCCTGTTCGACTGTAATATTAAAGAAAAGAAAGATTAATTATATCGGTGGGATTTTCTGGATATTGCAAATAACATTAACTCACTGAGGGGTGTTTGGAGGCTTCCAAGCAAACATGAGCAATGAGACGCATTCCTTCAGATGGACTATTGAGACGATGAATGAGCGAGTAGAGATTGCCAGAGTCAGGTCTCTCGTGGTATTCTACGAAGGGAACGGCGGATCCTAATGTAGGCAGGTTGAGCACTTCCGTGATTAGGTCCAATACCAGGCTTGAACTACAATCAAACGATGATTTACTGTACTTTATTTTTTATGGAGTCAAACATAATGTGCGGATTTTTCAGACTTGTAATAGGCTGGTAACTAGAAAGAAAGTTCTGAATCTATTGGAAGAAGGTTCGAAATCGGAGTCGCTTTCATGGCAAGTTGATTCGAAAGTTAATGGCAGTCTTGGCTTAATTTTCAAAAAAATTAATCAGAAAATAGGTTTGGAATTTTTCGGATCAAACAAACTAGAATATTATTGGCTTTTATTATTTGAGCTACAGATAATCACCTATGATTCGTCTTGTTAGACCGATTCTCAGTGAACTGGCAAGTGTTTTGAAGCCATGTAGTTTTCTTCGACATCCTTGGAAAGGAAATGCAAATTTCTAAATATCTCATCACTAAAGTAAATTAATTTAAAACGTCACATAGAAGTAGTGGTGTCTATTGAGGAAATTAGCGCAAAGGAGAAATAAAAACTCTTTAACTAGTAAACAGCATCTCTATACGGATACGCAGAGTTGAGACATCAATGACTCAAAAGTTAGCTTACAATTTGATTTTCAGTAGTTGAAGCAATATAAGAAAATGACGAACGTACACCGCAGAAACCATCAATCCTTCTCTAGCCTAGTAGGTCTCCTCAGAAGCTATATATAATAAGCAGCAAAGAGAGGGCCAAATAAAATAATCTCAGCCAGAGGGTGTTATGGGGCCGGTCAAAGTGACCTATGCAAACAAACCATGAGCTATCTACCCGGGTGCAGATAGCAAAGTTGAACCGCGGAGCAAATCCCCCAGAGCCAACTACTACGCGGAAAGACTACTGCTGGGCAGGGTAGATGCGACTGAAATTATTACTGCGACACTAATGAATCTTCTTTTCTCTCCCGGAAACGATCTACCAGGATACACAAATCTCGGGAATCAATCTGAAAGACCAGAGAGTTAATCAATCGAAAAAGCTAATCGAAAGCAAGTCTGGTTGGAAGCAGAAATTCAGTATTCTCATGGCTAACCGCCTTCACTGCCCTCTCTCCTGATTGAGCTACAAAGTTATTTCGCCTTCATTAATGGGTTATGCTAAAACAGACACATAAAGAACGATAAAAGGTCTACTATCTCAGTCAAAAGGGCAAAAATACATTGGGATTTAAGTAGATTATTAGGGTTCACCGTGCAATAAGATCAGTGCAGGTCTTTTAAATAAATGAATGCATTCATCAAATTAAAACTACCAAATGAAAACTGACTGGTACTGCAGTCATTCAGGGCTTAGGCCAAATAATTTTAAACGAAAAACTCGATTTCTCGGTACTATTTGTCTGACCCTACTACGTTACTGCACTAAATTTGATAGAAGTGGCTACGTACTCTATTGTAGAAACATCTTCCTGCAAGACTCTGCGAAGACATTCACGAAGAATGGTAGGAGAGGTGTTATGTACAACTTCTTCTAACAAATAAAATCGTTTTCCACGGCTTGCCACATTCTCATCCCCTTGACTTTGTAGAATGAGAAGTCGGATAACACTCCATCCGGAATCCCCTGACCCGACTCCGATTGCAGAGACACCGTAAAGCGTTAGTGCCGCCATCTGCTGTTCTAGAGTCCTATAACAGAAAAACGTAATGTTTGGAAGAAAACTTACGAGGATTCAAGTTGTTCTGGAGTGTGTGGAAGGGCTACGGCGAACGGTGATGGGCTACCAGACGATATGACAGCCTGGTATTTATCGCCTTTTGCCAAAGCAGAAAGAAGAGAATTCAAAAGAATACATTCCAAGAGAACAGGATGCTTTGCGATCTTGGAGAACTCGGTTAAGACTAATTCAATAGCTTTTTGGTAGCGGCTGGTCATCTAAAATAATAATAAAAAACCGAAATCTGGGCCACTGGGAATTCGTTTACTGTTTTGTCTTGTGAGCTGCGTTGTGTTCAGGGATTTTTAAGAGCTTTTAATCTGGGTTAACCACACCTCATTAGTCTAATGGTAACTCTTCTTGGCCTTAGACAAAAGAAATATCTGCACAGAGTTGAAACGATAGCACCAGACAACGAATTCGAAGAAACCTTAATTGAGATCTCTAAAAGAACTAGCACCCTTGGTTCAACAATGAAACCTAAGCTCTAGATGACTTCGAGAATTGGAGAACCCCTGTGAGAAAAAATTAATGAGTAAGCACTTAATAATCCTTACATTCATGTTCATTGACGGAACTGATGGGTCGAAGTTAAGTAAAAGAACTCTTAGGCCATGAAGGAGGATATCTATGTTTGGAAAACAGAGACTTCCTCGCTTCCAAAAAGTGATATGAAAGATCAAAAGAAAAGTGAAGTGATCCAAGGCAAACAGTGTAAAATGAAACGAAAAAGTATAATAGAAATGATCATCAATCAAGATACGAAGTCTAAAACTAAAAGCATGGAAATCGACTGTCATTCAACCGAATACCAGTTCAACCATAAAACGAAGAAAAGTCGGTGAAAAAGTAGGTCCCTAAAATTAACTCCACTATTAACATAAAAATCACTTTCGTAAATAAGGTCCAGATGAATAAGTGGTCAACCTGCCTTGCTATCGGACGATCTAAGTCCTGTCAAAAGACAGGACCGAATAAGAGAATAGGTAAAAGTCGCTGCAATTAGATTTGGAAGTGACTTTAACATATCCTCCATTGGCGAAGTCAACGCAACAGCAGACGAGGCTCCTCTTCCACGTTTGGATGGAGTCTGTGCAATCTGCAGCTCCTACAAAGAAATAATATCATTGCATATGCACAAAATCTACGGTTTCTTAAGAGTGGACATACATTGACGAGATCTTGCATCCAACGATTCCGTATTGTGGTGGAGCTATTGATTCGCGAGAGAGTTGTACAAAATGCTTCAGACTGTGAGAGAAAGTCGGCTTGAGCCTCAATGAGCCTCGTGAAGAAGCCCCTCCAGAGATTCTTTGTGATAGCCGGAGAATCGGGTGAGAGTGGATGTCTGGTTGAGGAAATTGGAGAAATCAGAGACGGAGACAACCCCTTCCGTGGGGATGAAAACTTCGTGGGTGAGAGATGAGTTGCCGCAACCAAGTTCGGACGAACGAATACTCGTGAAGTAGTCAAAAGAAGACCATTGTGGACATCAACACTACCTGTCACTTCCTATAAGGGAGAGAATTCTTTGGATCCCCTAATAAGCTGAAAAATTAGGCTGAAATTCAGTGAAAACTAACATTTGCCTTGGCTTGAAGAGCATCAAGTACGAATTTCTGTTTTGCGGTCGATGGATCGACCTGAAGTTGTGTAGCACACTCAACGAGACGGGCAGCCACACTTGCTTCAAGAAGCAAGATTGGAGTCTCAACGATCATTAGGAGAAAATCTTCCCTTGTGATATCAGCGAGGGCTAAAGAAAAGGACTCAGTCGTAAGAAGCAGTGAATAAGCCAAATAAAAAGATCCCGACTGTACTCATGGAGATGTTTTACTAAGTCGCATACCGGCAGTAGAGAGTTGAGGAAGACCACTGACAAGGAAGGCGGATCGCAATTTGGGTGATATGAGTAATTCGTCAGAAGCGCTGAGACTAAAGAATCCGTGCTTCGAGCGCATTGTTTCAGAGGATTCCGTAAGACGCATGATCTGTGGGAGACCAAAGGCACCGGAAACGTCACCAGGGAACCAAATGTTGAGAAGGTGGCTCCACCACGAAAATCCATTGCTAGTCGCGGTAAGGAATCGTCGAGGAATTCGAGAGAGAAGTAATAAGTTTGATTCAATCGTTTCTAGTTCCATCGGGAGTTGATTCGACTCTGACCAGACCACAAGTACACTCTGCAAAAATGAAGGTTATCGATTTCAATAACATCGGGGTCAGAAAAGTGTACCCTGGATGTCAGCAAGACGTACGTTTTTCTCATTAACGGGAATGACTTTCGTGGAAGTGCAAAAGTATTCTGCATCAAGAGCCATGATACGACATATGTTCTCTAGCACAATGAAGCCCAGCGTCTGTCGAAACTCTCCCGCTTCGGTTTGTGGTGGCTGAGAAAGGTCCTCAACTACAGGGGGAGGTGGGGCGAGAATAGTCAGTGTCTCATCTGAATCAATGAGACGCTGGACTAGGGTCCTCCGATTCAAGAGAAGTTGGCTTAAACAGCTCATCGCCGGGTGCCAAGCCTAGAAAAACAGAATTTGATAATAGATACATGATAAGGATGAATTTACCACAATACAGCAGCAAAAACCACTTCTGGAAATCAATGCTAGTCCATTCTATTCATTCTATTCTGGTGGTTCCTCAAAAAGCGCTTTATTTCAGACGCCATCTAAGTCCCAATCTTTTTGAAACCAGAGAGGAGATAAAGCTGAAGTTATGATAGCGAAAACTTGATGTGGAAATTCAACGCAGACTTCGACTATAAGTGATATTTCATAGAGTAAATGGCTTTTCCTCAAGAATTTGGTGAGAAGCAGCATTAAGTTCGAGTCCATACTAAGGATTTAATCACAGAATCTCCATAATGAAGAACTTTTCCAGATAGAAAAAAAAACTGAACAGCTTGGATTCAAAGAAATTAGTTGGACTAAAATGTATTAAGACAGATTTACACAAAAGTGTAAACTGCCAGAATTCGGAATGTGCAGTGTTGTCTGAGAAGGAGGGGGGGGGGGGGGGGGGAGTGTAAAGTTATTACCTTCAAAAAGATCACAATGAATAACCTCAGGATGCTACTACACAAGCAAGAATCTCATTTAAGGGTTTTGTTCATTCCATTAATCCGAGGGGAAATTGCTGTCGAGTAAAGAATTACGAAACCTCGGGAGAGAGGAAGGTGCTACAACAACAGGAAATTAAAGCCAACGTGAGATACGGCCCTCATACTTATCATATTGAAAATTCTTGAAGGGAAGATGGACGTTATTATTACCACACAGAACAAAAACATCCACAACTCAATAGGCTATCTAGCTCGTAAAAAATAGCAGGTTAAAATTACCTCGAAAGAGGTAGTTTCCGTGAGCTGACCAAGGAAGAGAATGTAGGATGTAAGAGGTGCAAACTCATCCTCCACCAGAATAGCGCTCAAAATGAGGTCCAGGAAACGCATCCCCCGACTCGTCGTTGCAGTGGCACTAACGCTGGCCTCCACAGATTCCATCGGCTGCTCCTGGTGCTGCTGATGGCTGGATGAGAGGGCTACATACAGACTTGGAACACTAGTCAGAGATTGGAGAACAAGGAGGTATTCTTCTGTGGATTGGTTGGAAGCAGCTAACACAGACTTCGCTGCACAGGCGGTTGGAAGGTCTTTTGAAACCAGAAGAGTCAAGCACTGTAACAGAAAAATAGAGCATGTTTTAGGAATATATAACATTGTTTTCAACGATTTCTAATCAAACTCACGTATCGAGCAGCTCGTCTGATGAGAGAAGAGGGATCCCTAAGACGACTCACAAATGACTGGAGAATAGCTTCAATGACATTGTCGAGGAAAAGCTGCTGAGCGGATGCATCTTCAGGGCTAAATTGTGCTGCAATGGCCGCAAGATCCGGTTGAGGACTCTGAGCCTGCTCCTGAAGATGATGTAGAATGTGAAGGAATCGCATATCCATCTCATCTGACGACGGTTTTTCTACATTAGATCGTGTACTGCTTGTGCTATCTAGCCGATTACGACGATGACCTGAAAGAGTAATTGAAGGGGTTGCAAAACAGAGCGAAAAAAGCAGACCAAAACCAAAACTAAATCAATGCCTTCAGAAATTCATTATTTATGCAGGTAAGTACCTATTATTGATGAAAATAGACATTTGCATTACAAAGAGAGCCTGGAGATGTCGAGTGCAAGGGACTTAGAACTCTGACTGGACATATTGAATAGTTCTCACCTTCCATGGCTGGTCTCTGGGATCCTGAAGGAGTGTCGAATTTATCGTCTAGAAATGTGCCAGTAGTGAAGGCCTTTTCGTCTGAAATGCGAATCCGTCGAACAGCAGAGTGGAGGATGTAGTCTGTGAGGCATTGGAGAGGCAGGGTGGCGTAGTCCTGCCCCATTGATTCTACCAATTGGATCACCCATGGTTGTGGGAGATCAGTAGATTGAAAGAGTATTAGTTCTAGAAGGAAATCAGGCTGCCGGCAAGAGCAGAGACGCCGACGAAGACGCAATCGGGAGGACAGTTGTTTCAGAGCTGTTAGTTCTTCATCTGGTGGGCGCCGACAGACCCCTTTGGGGTTACAACGCACTAATTTACCCGAAAGGCTAAGCGATGAAGGCGTGGAAGTAACTTGAGAACTATCGCCCTCTCCAGACTCTGACTGCTGCCCCAATTTTTCTTTCAAATATTTTTCTAGCTTTATTATTAGCTGGTTCTCCATCTCGATATTCTAAATGAAACAGTTAATAGCACTCAAAAACTGTGGAACCTACGAGATATTCAGATTCGACTGATGTGCCATCACTTATAACACTCAATGGTGGATAGGAAAAATCACTAAAATTAGCATGAGCGGATTAATCTGAAAAAAGCGAACTTACTTTGTGATTACCATTTCCATTAGCTTACGCACAGTTGGGAAATTGATCCAAAAATATGCACCACAGGTTTTAGGGGAATGTATTGCCAAGGCAACTAAAGCCATGGTGACCTTCCAATAGAGATTTCGATGAGCCAATTCAGCGAACTCGCTAAAAAAAATTAAAAGCTTTGACAATGCGATGATCTTTTACCTAGGGAAATCGGGATCCGGACGGAATAAACAGCACTTGTAAAGAAGAAGAATTAGCTCTTCAAGTTTGACGAAATTCATTGATTCTGAGTCTGCAAGAGAAAGACGATTGGTCAGTTGTTCAAGTAGAGGAACCTACGTTACTTACTGTTTTCGACGGCACAAGCAGTAGCACGCCAGATGAGCTCACAGACAATGGAAACTGCATCCGTAGGAGTTAGAAGAACCCGCTGTAAATCAGCCCCATGACGGAGAAGGTTGAGAGCATGTTTCTCCGATAGAGGTACACAGGTTAGATGATATACGATTGCGCTATAGAGGAAAATCAACTTCAACAATACTGCATTGTTACTCAGAGCTTCTCTTTTTATTGTATAGTCTAGCAGCAAACGGTAAGAAACTAATGCGTACAGTAACACCGCTCGAAGGGCGATTTTTAGAATAAAGCAGAAAAAAACCGAGCCTAGCCGATTTTCAGATCTCTCGAAAATAATACGAAATACAAAGTAACAATCGACTATACTAATGTGAAGCTTTCCAGAAAATGAGACGGGTTGAAATGAAAATTTGTTCTTGAAATGTCAGGATTCCGGAATCACTCCGAGTATCACTTCGAGAAAAAAACATTTGGACATTCTGATGTCATATAAGTGAGACACACAACGATCCCTTGAGAATGAATATTTAAATGGACAAATGAGCCTTAAAAAGTAGATCCTAAGGATACTGAACTTGGTGGCAAATGGAGAACTGAATGGGGAAAATCCAGAGAGATGCTTGGAACAAAGCAGCTGATTTTGACTGAAATATCGTTTCTTCGATGTCTCATGATGTTCCCTTCTCTTTCCTGTCTTTTTCTTCGTTTTCTTCATTGATGATCCTGAATGTGATTACTAAAGGCTTGTAAGTTAATGGCATTATTAGATCCTACAGTTCAGGGGGTCTCGCAGCTTCTGCGAACCTTGAAAAAAAAGAACACACTGAGGTTGCCATAAATGGGGTCGATACACTCATACATTTAGAACCTAAAGATCCTGCTTCTTTCACTAAGCTCCAGCTTGCTATTTCCAATAAATACAATTCGAAACTGAAATTCAGCAGTTAGGTAAGATCAACCGCAGAGACTATGATTCGCAGGTTTATTTAATGTAGGGCTAATCTGATGATAGCCTGTCGACACGTCAACATTGTCAAGCAGGTAGATGGTAAAATTCGAGCGGTTCTGATCTTGAAAATATCTTCAATGTGCAAGAGCCAAGTGTTGCAGAGGCTGGGACACGATTCGCAGATCAAAACTTTAGCGGCTGTCTTTACAAGGCGTACTTACTACTTAATCAGCCGGGATTGATTACTTTTATCTTATTACCCGTGAAATAATTGCTCATCAGCATATTTAAACAAGAAGTCCGCATTAAGCAACTATTTGTTTTAAATACTGATAATAACGAAGCCTGCAAAACCCTTAAATGAAGAGGCGTGAGTGGACGGTCACGACTACTTCACTCACCTCTGACTCTTTTCAGTAGGCCAGAGTTCATCCGCAGCATAGAAAGGAGGAAAGACAGTTGAACGATTGGTGTTGTTGGTGGAAATGGTGGGCACATCAAAAGGAGAGCAAACTTCCAGAAAAGATGCTCGATAGAGGCATTTGTTGAGATAAAAGAAGGCCAAACCCATGATATCAGGAAGCGGTGCGCTAGTCGACAGCGAAGAGAAGAGATTTGGCACGAAGATTCGAAACCAACGTAGGTAATAGCTCCGGAGCTGACGTACGCATACCTGGTGCGCTTTCAACTGGTCCGGGTTACCATCAGTTAAAAAAACGAAAGACTTAATTAAAATTCTTATTTAGAGCGACTACAAGAGAGTGCGTTCAAGAAAAGTACCTTTTCTCTTGAAAATGAGCGCATCGCTGGAGAAAGTCCGTGTGACTGAGATCATTTGGAGCTGGCAGATAATGTGGGTGACGGCGTAGACATAGCGGAGAAGGGTAACGGGTCCAAAGCTCTGGCCCCCACTTAACTCCCACATTCGGTGTACAACTGCCTCAGCTGATTCCTGCATACTCGGATGAAGTTCACGATCGGCACACAGTAGACCCATGCCAAGCTCCGAACAGGGCAAGAAATCGACGGTTCCTGAAGTGCCAGTGCTAGCAGTGGCTGGGACAGCACCAGTCGGCCCTCCTCCTAATGATGTCTGAGATGCTGTCGACGTTAGCCGAATCCAGTGAGCGAGATCACGGAGTAATTTTCGGGTTGGACTAAAAAGACAGATTGTGTGGTTTATTAACTCCTCCTCTGGGGGGTTCTGTGAAATAGGCCCCGCTATTTGAGGTGTCAGGGAGTTCGGATTGGCTACGGCTTCAATGATTCGATCGTGTAGAACCTCAGCAATCACAGAGGTCCATTTGTCGGGATAACGTTGAAAGAGTTTGGGTAGAATTGCGTGGACTGTGCCTTGGCCTTTTCCAACGGAATCTATTGCGCTTTGGACGACTGTATGCAAAGAAGGCGTCATAGAATCGGAGAGAGGCGTTGGTTCGCCAGTTTCTAAAACGAAAATCGTTTTTTTTAAAGAGAATTTGTAGGGCATTCACAGTTAAAATCCATGATTGCTTACTAGAGCTTTGAATAAGTTTTCGAACAGTCTCGGCCACGCATCTAGCAGAAGGTAGATTGGCAGTGTTCGCTCCGTTCGACACAACTGAGCTGGGCAAATGGGGCTGTTGTTGTCTGGACACCTGTTTGGCAAGTAAATCGAACGACTCGCAGACGGATGAGATTGTCGGCAACTCGCTAGCCATACAGAGTTTAAGCAAAATATCGATAGTGGTGGTATTAGCTTCAGCCAACCGACAAATACTCTCCAGGTAGGACGCCTATGCACCAAAAAAACGAGTGAAAGATGCTACTTATTTGGTTTAAGTAAACGGATAGATTAACCAACCTGAATTGTATTCTTGAAGAGTTTCTGTCTGATGCGAAAGACAACGGTTACAATAAAGTCGATATCGAGTAACGAACTCGCGCCTTGGGTACAGTTGAGAGTCAAAATGGCGAAGAGAGCGGCTGTGAGAGTATGGAGTTTTGGGTTCTAGGAGAAGGGGGGGAATAAATTAAGGCAAACTGATGGACTTACAGCAAACCAGAATTCCAACCGCTGAGCGACGAGTGAACGTATTTCAGGGATACCAGCAGCTAATGCAAGAGTCCGGAGAAGGGACCGTGTCTGTAAGAGTTCACCAGGAGCCACAGAACTAGAACTTCCAACAGGAGTGTCGCCACCATGAGATAAACCTCCAGCAGCAGTGGTACTGCGACGTGTAAGAGCCTCACGCAGTGTGGTAACGATCAGGTTCTCAATCGCTGGGCGATTCGACTCGAAACGAGGAGATACCAATTGTGCCGGATCCTCACCGTAAATTATCTACATCGTGAAAAGAAGTAGTTTATTTACTAGTCAAGTACTTATCTGTGTCCAAAACAAAAGCTGATATGGGAATTCAGTACAACCTTACTTAGTCTAATTACAAAAAGCCCTTTATTAGGAGGCAGAAAAGCTAAAAAACCTGCCTTCAACCAGCAAAATGATAGAATGGTAGGGTCAATACCTGAGACCCTTGAGACCTTTCAATTCCTGATTGCAAAAGTATAGTAGGAAATATGACTAAGTTAAATTAAGAACTTTGAACTCCAGAAATACCCATATTGACTAAACTCACTTAAATTGCAAATGGTCCACTAGATTTCTTTATAGCCATGCAGATTTGATTTCAGAAGATAAACTATTCCAAAAAGTTAACCAAGGGATTCGCTATGAAATTATGGGCTTAATTATAAAAGAAAATGCAGAACCTCTATAACACAAATACCGGAGCAGTAAACGTTCTACTACTTCAAATTACACAAATTATCGTGAACTGAAAATACTCTAAAGGATTACAAACGACAAGAACTCAAATAGGACTACTAAACAAAGATGTGCATTTACTCAAGAGAATAATCTCCAAGTCAAATTAGTCCGCATATATATGAAACGACCCACCTTAGCTGTGTGAGACGAGCGTCCAGAGTTATTCACCGCGGCAACAGTCTCGGCAAGGTCGAGTGACGCAACTGGGACTGATGAAGGTGTAGGTTGTTGCGAAGAGCTAGGTCCTATGGAAGCCGGTGTGTGAATTCCAAGAGCTGATAGAATAGTTGTCGGAACCTTTTCACATGTGCAGAGAATGTTAAAGAGTCCGCGCGGGTCACCCAACACCGGAGGGAGAGCTGATTCTATGTTGAGTACGAGGGACTTGCATTCATCCATGTCCACCCAGGTACGATCGGAGAGACTGTCTTCCAAGTAAATCTACGCATTGAAAACCATGTCGGACTTGATTCCACAAAATAATTTTTCACGAATAAAAAGCATTTTTCGTTCTTTCAAAATTATAAAACGAGATTAGCCACAAGACACTCAAAAAAAGTGACAACACCCTATCACCAGAGATACGCTTTACTTTCATATATACCTATGGCAGAGACTCACAGTGGGCCTCACTCTGGACTTTTGCTTAGCAACTAGAAGCCGCTACTCTCCCAGTGAATAAAGATTTCATTAAGCGTTATTATTATACTTACCTTTACCAACTTTATGGGCCACTTCGGCTGGTTCTTAAGGGCAATCCACAGGAGGTTTGCGGCAAATGCCTAGAAAGGGAACGTAAATAGGAGTTGACTCACAGACAAAAGCCGATTAGGGACTCAGAAAACGAATTCCTACGTTGATGTTTCGTGATTTAGAGACTAGAGAAGCCATTGAAGAAGTATTTAGACGCGACTTTCCAAGTGAAAGTGATAAAAGAGAGAATAATTGTTCCAAAACCGCAGAACGGGAGAAGAGGGAGGGGCCATTAGGGTGCTTAGCAATAACGAGTAAGCCAATGGCGTATGCTGGTGGTAGACGAGGAGCAGAAATACCCCCAGGCCTAGCAAGCGAGCAGCTAGCCACGTTAGTGATAGAGGAAGTGAATGTAGCTTTTTCTCGGATATGAATAAGCACGGAAACCACTAGTGCTTCGGCCTCTGCTAGGTTACTGCTGCCCAAGAGTGCCTCAACGCGACTAACGAATTCTGTGGATGCAACTGCAAGAAAGGATAAATAACTTAGGACTTTAATACGAAATTACTCTCTTGCGATTCATGCCGAGTTTTTTTTACGGGTGGTCCGGTACGCTGGATTTCGGGCGGTCGTTTCGGCCTATTAGAGCTCAGAGGAATCAATCCGCCGGCGGGTGGTAAATCTATAAACCGATAAAAACCTAATATGTTATTTATCGTAAGGAACTTTCAACTATTCCTTTTTAAAAGATAGTTAAGCGTCGTTGTAAGAATCAACCAGTTAAAGAGCACATATAAGACCTTCGAACTAGTATGAAAATACGCTTGTAGGAATTCAACCAACTAAATATAATTGAACTTGAACGTTACAAAGCATCGAAATTTAATGGAACCGACTTCTCTTTGAGCCCTTCATTGCGGGTTAAGTTTGCTAATATTGTAAATACGAAGGTCATCCATCATCAGCATAGTGAATAATTTTAAAAATTATTTGAATTGAACAGACTCATAACGTAACACAATTTAACCAAGTAGAAAAAATGGACTATTTTAAAATTGATTTTATAAGAATATCGTGAATTGCTTCCTTTTTGTTTCCCAGCGGATTATGAACGAATAATGTGCACTAGAAATATTCGCAACTGATCAGCGTCTTAAATTAGGTCTCTCGCATGATCAATGCATTTTTCAAATGAATAATTTACCCATTCACCCTTTGTTTTCGAAAAGAGCTGGTTGAAGTAAATGCAAAATGAAATCCGGTTTCCTAAAACTCTTCATACAGTTATGGTAACAGAGTTGATTTGTTGGAGAGGGCTTTTATAGGCACTTTGATCAGTCAAAGTTCAGCTCTAATGATTGCGCTATTAACTATTATAATCTCTACGTGCTTTGTTTTATGCATCAAATATCATTTAAAACGAATCCGTTTCACCGGAGTATAAATTTAGCCATATCTTTACTATGGTTCTTCTGCGCATGCATTCTAGTTCCTATTTCTCGCTGTCCTATTACAAAATGTATGCTTGGCCTTAACGTAGCCAAGGAATTTTGTTTACAGTAATACAGGGCTCTCCACCCATTTTTTTCACCATCATGTGGACTAGAAAAAAGTATCCTGAAAGTAAAGTTTTGTTTAGTTTTGGTTTTGAGCTTGAAATTTAACATTTCGTTAAAATTATTTCGTCTTTACTAGCTTACTTGATTACTTTATCCAGAGATAGCTATGATCCGATGATCTTCGAGTTATTTAATTACGTATCCTAGATCACGATAACATTATAAACTCTTCTGGCAAAATGTTTTAAAGCTGCTGACAAGTTGAAACATGACTACTTTCTGGAATTCCAAGGATTCTCATACGCAGAGGTAGGAAAATTTCTTTCATTTTGAGTTCCCCAGTGCGACTGATCAGACATTCGAAATGAAGCTAAATGTTGAGGATTTAATGGCATTGAAGGATGCTTTTTCCGTATGAATGGTGATAATTTCAATATTTTGCTTCTAAGATACCCGGAACGGGCTATAATGGCCTTTTAGCACTCAACAGAGAGCAATTCGTTGAAGCTTTATCGCTACTTCTTAATAAAGGCTCACGTCAAGAAGTGAACAAATTTTTACTTATTGGTTGATAATAGTACGATGAGTTGTTTGAAAAAATCGACGTATCCAATGAAGGTTTTGTTGACTGGGATAAAATTGCAGCACATTTCATGGTAGACTATCAAGAGCGAGATGAACGAAGTAACTTAATATCTGTTCCACAGTGGAATGACTTAAAGACTCTCCACAATTACCACAAGGATAACATTCAGAGAATTACAAGGCTGGCTAATTTTGAACGCTATATTAGTATAAGCAGAGTAAGCTATTGTTTCAGAAATAAGTGTTCAGGAGGGATTAGTTACCATGTATGGCATGGATTTGCGTCCTCGGGCTTCGACTAAAATCACGACTGATTTATGCAAACAACGAGATCTTTGGGTTTCCGACGCAGTCATCATGCCGAACATAAACAAAGTGGCTTTCTTCTTATCAAGCAAGGAGATTTGTAAGACTATCCTTTTTAAGCTAAATTACAAAGTATTTATGAAGTTGAACTTGAAATTGGAGTTACAAACACCCATCAAAATGGTTGATTTGCCATCATTTCCCCTTTGCACCGATTATTGGTTTAACTCAGACAATCACAACGAGTGTTTCCTCTTCTGGGGTGACACTGATGGATATATTAATGCAATATTTTGGCAAAATGCTCAAACTATTCTCTTTGAACGTCCAGCAAATCTCCCCCAAGGAAAGGAAGGTCTGTCTGTTATCACATCTCTTAACATATTGAATCCGTTGGGCATTTTTTAATGGTGTGTAAATCGAAAGATTCAACAATCACTGTGCGCTACCTCACTGTGCTAAATGAATCTGAAGTAGCCATGGTGAAAAGACTTAAAGTTCACGGTGACTGGGTGAGACAAGGTAAAATGCAAACTTGTACCAATTTAAATTAATTATTGCTTATTAATTTAAATATTGTGATATTTCAGTTCAATACATTTCACAGCTGGATTTCATCATAAGCTGTAGTACTCGGTGGAATAGTGCTTTGGCGATAACGTGGTTAGAGAAGCCTTCAGTGGGTCCAGATGGATCTGTAGAGGAGTGGGTCTTATTAATTCTGCGATTCTTATGATTTTTTTGGAATATAGGGTCACCGCCCGTAATCTTACGCATATGTAAGCTCTCAAACCTTATCTAGTCTTCCCATCTTTAATCATGATCAATTTAATTCCATACTTGTGGGCCGACAGATCGAAATTTGTGATCCCCCAAGGTGTTAATGGATTCGATTATCATGCCGGTTTGACTTTGATCGCAACTGCAGGAAATAACTGCCACATCACGTTATGGAACCCTTACGTCACATCCAAACCCAGTGGGGTAAGTGAAGTTTCTTTCAAATCATTATGATCATTTCAATGACCCTTAAAATTCGATAACTAACTAGGCAGTGGCATTATAATCTGCTTGTCTGAGACTAAATTTCATGACTCTACTTCCGATGGGGCGAATGTTTAGATGAAAGAAGCTACTTCAATCTTTTTCACAGAACTGCAGCTAGCTGATTCATTCAGTAGAGTGTTATGGGTAAATTGAGGTGAAGCCTTAAGAAAATCTTGGTGCTTAATCATTTTTAATGTAATTAATAAGCCCTGATTTAACGTAGGCCTCACTTTACCCAAAACAGCTATATAGACCAAGAGCATCATCATCTAACTAATCGATTTATAGCTAAGAACTTTCGATCAACTGATCACAATTCGGATCTATCAGTGTCGCATGGCTTTTCCAACATCAGGTTTCACGTCAAAATATTTACTTCACCTGAATTAGGCTAAGGATGAAAAGGGTCCTGAATAGCCTTATCCCTTTTTCATTTTGCTCCATTTAGGTGTCCATTTCAAAATATTCCGTTACATTCGGAATGACCTGATTCAGCTTCTAATGCTTCAGGGTTTAAAGTTTATGAAAAGCATGGGCTGTTTATCTCATTCTCACCTAAATTTAGGATGTCTTATGGACCAAAAACCTAGACAATCTGACTGATTCATAATTACGTTTGCGCCTTTAAATTGCTAGCTGCTTCGTGGACATTCAGCTCCCGTCGTGGCAGTACAATTTCAGACAAACCGCCAGAGACTGCTGAGTTTTTCAAAGGACAACGTTCTTAGAGTGTGGGATATGCAGTTGCAGGTCTGCGTTCAAAAACTTACTGGAATTTATCCTAAAAGTCTTGACGGTAAACCTCGCATTTTCCATCTCAAGTTGATTGTCTCCATTGAAATTTAGCCGCTATTAGTGCACTGCGTACTCAAAGTTAGTCCAAAAAATTTCCTAATCAATACCTCTGTTTAGTATATTACAAAACTTTCTTTCACGAGGAGAAAAGTAGACTCTTTATCGCCTACAACGAAACTCTGGCAGTTTTGCAAATGAAACCTGAGATTAACGACAAAGTCCTCACTCACAACAGTCCTGCCGTAGGGGTTGTCTATAATCCACTCTATAACCAGGTAGGTTGCACAGACATTCTGCTTCCACTTCCAGGTGCAAACTGCTTTTCCAATATTCGAACTTGTAGTCAATCCTTTTTTTCATGTACTTATTCAAGTTCACGCTGTTCCACAGATCTCTCCATATTATTCATTAGATTCTTGGGATGTCTAGGCTCGAACGCACATCTGTTTTTAAAGAATTGTATTGGCTGTCTGTCAACCGTTGCCGCTTCGAAGGATTTCGCTATCTTTAGTAAGGCTGATTTCATTAATAAAGAAGTCCTTTTGTTTAAAGTAGGGAAAGGACATAAACAGATATAAACGCGTTGAAATTCAGAAGCAAAGAAATATAAATAGACTTATGAATTTTGTTGGAATTCCTTACAACAGTGGTAAATTTCTCTATCCCACACACAAAAAGCTGTCTAAACTATGCAAAGTAGACGAGATCCGGATAGAGGAAGAGAAATATCAAGCCATTTGTATTCTAAGCCTGGTTCGGAGATAATCTCAAAACTGCCCCTTTTATTATTAAATACTAAGTTGGTTGTATGCAAACCCTAATCAGGCGTCATTGCACTCTTCATTTGGTATCGATGGCTCCAGAACCCAATCTGCATATAGATTGGATTCTCCAAGTTGGGTGATATTGATTTATCAAGGTTCGCAAGTCTCATTTGCTGGGACTTTGCCACTTTGGGATACCACCTGCTTAACATTTCTATTCTCGCAAGGCACCATAACACAAGGGTGGTGGTGTAAATCTGACGGATGGCTCTTCCTACCTGCTCACGGCTCTGTGATCTTTTTAATACTAGTGGCTTCAGCTTAATTACACTTATAGTGGTGACGCATATCTACAGGCATTCTGGGGAGAATGCCGGTCCTATATAAACAAAGAAATCACAATGCTAACATTTTGAGTCTGTTGATGTCAAGTCTGGCTCAGCGTCAATTGCTGTCATCGGTTATCCTCGTGATATATAAGTTGTGTTTCATTTCTAACAGATCATCACGGTCGGCCAGAGTGGCAAAATGACCTTTTGGTCGGTGGAAAGTGGAAAGCGTATCAAAAACCTTATAAACTGCCATGGGGAAGCTGAAATCACTTGTCTCACTCAAGACACCACCACCTACTCTCGCTTATATACAGGTAGTACCAATGGGACTGTGAAGGTGAGGGTCCAAATCATTCCCAATAACCATGTCTACCTAGTTTTTCGAATTAAAAATTACGTTAACATTGCCTCAGGTGTGGGACATGAATGGAAAATGCCAGCATACATTAATCTGCACGCAAAATGCCTTCCTAGATGTCACACAGATCGTGGTGCTGAAACGAGCAGTGATTGTCATGGGTGGTGGAAAGCATTTCATCGTTTTCAAACTGACGGATTTTCGGGATCATTTCGTTAATCCATCGGACTGGAAAAGCCCACCAGTGAGCCGGCCTTCATGCGCACCTTTTGAATATTTGGGCTGTCCTGCTCTTAGTAAGGTATATTTTCACGTATAGCAACACAAGGATGACGTCATGGCTGGATGCCCCTTACCTCCTCATGGTCTTATTACTGGGTCATATGATGGCGAGCTGATCGTGTGGAACACCAATTCTGAATTGGTCTCTCGAAGCATGAATCAGCGATGCAGCACCACCCCTGATAAGGTTTGCTAATTACCCTTTAAGAAACTCTTATTCGAAAATATGTTTCTTTTACTTAATGATTGTAAGTAGACAAAAATTCTTGTACTTTCTCAGCACGCTGACATGCTCTTTAACATTTCGCGCGTGGTGCTTCTCGCTGCTCGAACAGCTATAAAATCCGGTAGCAAAGCGGGTGCCAATATTGTTTCCTGTGGTGGGAATGGGTTCGTTCGCTTCTGGAATGCTTATGCATGCATTCTTATCGGTGAATTCGCTGCTCATCCTAAAGGTACTTCACATTCCATGCCCTCTATTTGATTGACAAAGAATTTTAGTACGCTTATAACTACTAAATAAACTTTAGTAAGCAGCATCGTTATGGCAGTCGACCCGTCTAATGAAATGTTGGCCACCGCGGATGTTGAGGGCTACGTAAAGGTGTGGAATATCTCGAACTATTGTCGAGTTGAGGGTGAAGAGGAATGCATGTTCTCGCCACGTAAATGCTCCCTACAATATTTAGTGTAAAAATCTGGGATCTGAATGTCAAACAATTTCTCCACTTTTTAGCCATGATGTCTCATTGGATGGCGCACTCTGATCTTATCACGGATCTGGTATTCTGCACGAGAGCTGAGAAGCGTGCCGTAATTGCTACTAGTAGCTCCGACTTTTCAGTCTGTTTGTGGAGTGTTGAGGGTTTCCGTCTCGGCATATTTGGGCAGGTATTTTACTCCGTTTTCGTTTGTGAAATCTGCTGGTAGACATCTAATTCAGAAATAGGTTTTAATAACTACTTCTCACTTAACTAAGAGTTAGTTTGTTAGTTAGTTAGTTAGTTTGTGAGAATAGAGGGTTATCTACTGCAAAGAGTGTGACTAATGGTAATAATCATTCTTTCATCATATTCGACAGTGTCCCCTTTAGCTTGCCTCGCAAAGTGTTAATAGCTCACTACTATCAATCGAGGGGCATTCATTCTCTTCCTTCTCGGTTTCAAACTGAGGGCCGGGAACCAATGATCTCTAGTAAGCCTTGACCACCACACTATTAGATGACAGGTGGATACATGGACTTTGTTTTGATGTCCAGGCAATAAGCCTGTATTGGATTGACTTCGACCAATGCAATTCTGGAATGAACAGCCAAAGCAATGCTAAAATAAAATTATATCCACTGGTCTCACGTACTCTCTATTGATTTTTGAGACAACTTTTGGAAATTGTAGGATGTCATTATTTGGGTTTGCTTGCATTGGTTGCCATTTTAGAAGTTCAGTTGCTGTTATTTTAGCGTTCTTTTTCACTGAAAAGGCTGAGCGCTGGAAGTTGGATGTTTGCCCGCGTGATGTAACAACTGGTTCGGTCTTTAGCCAGGAGACGAAGACCCAATCTTCTATTGAGAAGAAGAATGAAACTGATTCTCGAAATGTTTTCTCTGAGTCGGACGACTTTGATGTATGCTTATTTGTGGTGTGTACTATAACTTCCAACGAACTACTTAGGTTAAACTGGACTATTGTTCTTCTCTAGCCGTTTATCGGTCTTCCCGGAAAGGACCTCAAGTTCGGAATCAAGGAGATTTTGGGTGACGGAAAAATCCAGACGGAGGACGACCTTCACCGCATTAAAAATAACCTGTCGGTTTGGGACAGTAGTGTTCTTGGTAAATTTTTTTTACTAGATGAAATCTTGACCCACTCCGATGATTGAGTCGTTAGGACCAAGACCTGACAAAACGATTGGTAAGAAGTTCATCTGCCTGATCATCATATCGAAGCCTTGCTTGCAGGGGATTAAAATCAGCAAAGTCTTGTAATAATAGTGTAAGGAAAGCCATACTTCAGTTTGAAAATATACTTCCTCAGATGGCCACTGATTCCCAGAAAGCGGCTTCCCTGATCGGATGGACCATACAATAGAAATAATATTTGGTAGGTCGGGTCCATGTTTGAAACACAGGCCCTTGATTGCTACCAATCTACTTAACCAACATCAATGTTGCCCCACAGTACTCCGAGGTGCTAGAGGTTAATTTGTGCTCTGATTCTTAAAATTTTTTTTTGTGTTGATCAGAGGAACAAGCGATCCAGAGTCTACTTAATTTTCGATAACTAGGCCCTTATTTGAGGCGATCATGGTAAAGGCACTTCTATTAGGGCTTATGAATTTTTTTCTTAAAATAAAGTGAGTTTTAGAAGATATTCGTCAGCACATGTTCTTGTGCCGGTTAGCATGGCACATGCATACTACTCAAGAGTTGTTGACCCAAATCCACTATGCTTCGTAGGCCTTAACAACATGATAATTTCCATTATTTTTACGAATGGTAGTGTGCAAACGTGGTCCGAATATCGCTAACTGAACTCGAGCTATAATACTCTTACTAAAGGTTTGTGTATAAATGCTCTGTTATTTTGATAGCAATATCGAGTTGATTTTGCGACCACTTTTAAGCTATTTCAATATTCGAGTGACGCGAATTTCCAGTCCTGGTTCTGGTCTGGATCATGTGCATTACCCGCAGAAATATGACTGACTACCTTACTTTATATAAACTATTAGTGGGGTATAAGAGCAGCCATTTCAAATTACACCGAGAAGCACTTAAGACTCGTTCAAGTCCTTTTCCTATGCTTGATGTTTTTTTTAGACTCATATCAATTAACTATCTCCGAAAACTTTACTTTAGAAAGACCACTTAATTGCCTTATCTTCTTACAGCATGACGATCTATCTATCCGTGTATTACATGACCTGGCTGTCAGACCTCAGCTTCCTTTCCAAGCAGAAATTCCCTCACTGACAGAAATCAAAACTTACTATTATTTTATATTTCATCTAATGGGAGCCCTCTTCTGTTAACGAATACGATTTTAGATAAAGAACAGCTGTGAAAGCTTTCAACATTGAAACATTAACAGCTTGTCTCACATCTCAATCCTCAGCTTTTTTTAGGCTTCACTTCCTATTCCATATTCCAATTAGAATTAAACGATCCTGTAACTCTAATTGAAAGTTTTATTAATGCGTTGCTTCTTTATTGATTTCGAGTTCCTGTGTACGCTTGCAGGGGGAGATTACCAGACAATTCGCAAAGAGAAACCGATGCGACGTCAGCCGAAAACGCTCGTTGAAATGCCTTTCCTCTACTCCGATAAACTTGGACGACCGAAATACGGACCCTACTATGTATGTATTAGTCTAATCACAAAATTAAGTCTCCCCGCCTAAATTTTCTAACTAGTTATGCAAATGTTTCTGGATTCAGTCTGTGGGCATAAGACCACTGGCAAAGCGGAAGGATCTTCATATGCCGGAGTTTGTGATGAACCCGGTAAAATATTTTGCCAATAGGGAGGACCTCATTGGCGTAAACGCTCTTTTTTCACACAGTAAACTACCCCTTGTCGACAAGTGTAAGTTATCGAAACGATTATGAGACGCTTTCATCATCATTTTTGCGTAGTTTTATCCTGAAAACATTCTCTTTAGACGTATATAATCAACTGAATGCCAATTCATCCGTCCGTGAGTACTTTTATTCAAAATCTCGACTTTATGTTTATTTATTTTGGTACCGATTTTTTTCTGATTTCAGCTGCTCCCAAGAAGGTCTTCACGGAGAAATCCTTCTTCCCAAAGTACATTCTCGAATTCGATGAACAACTCCGACGCACTAATCAATATGTAGCCACGGGTGTAAGTTAATAATCTTACATCCATTGCCATCTGCAAATTATCCTGGAGTCGAATAAGTGCTTTATGATTATGGCTATCAAATGTGTCATTTATATGAGCTTCACTAGAGCGATGAGCGTCATATATTGCAAATCATGGTCTGTACTCTTTATCTGTGTAAATATTCGGGGACTCGGTTAATGGTACGTTATCAAAATAGGATTCGCTAAATATCACTCCCATCGAGTCTATCACAAATGCTCATTTCATTATTAAAGCAGAAAATGCTTATGCCCATTCATGTTTATTATATGGGTCTTTTTAAAACTTAGATTCAAATTCGTAGTTGAGCTCAGAAGAGGCGGTGGAATCGACATTGCAGCTCAAGAGCATTTTATTAGGTGCCACATATTCAGCAGCTGGTGACTAGGTGCTGCACATCGTATAACAAATCAAACCGAAAGTCTCTCTATAAAACAATCAGATGCGATTGTTAAAAAACTACTGGCCTGATGAACTGAAGGCTTAAAGTTTTCCACCTTGGCTCCCTAAAAGATACGATGATCGCTAGAGAAGCATACTTTCGACAGTGTCTTAGACAAACAAATATTTTTAAACATGTAAATCCGCTTCGTCATTAATCCCGAACTCATTCAGAAGCAGAGATATGCACACACCTTGGCAAATTTCACGAAGCATAGTCATCGGACATATAAGCGCTTTGTTCTTTCGATCTATACATTATAAAAGGTAGATTATTTTAGTTTATGAATGTGAGTTGAACAATTCTCGCCTTAGGTCAGATCTGCCACAATTTATCTTTTATTTTGCGCTTGTAAATGTCCATTTTATCGGTTGGAAGGATCGATTTTGTGCATTATATGCTATGAAGTGCCATCCACTCAGAATTGTTACCGCTAAAACAGCGGGAGTAGCAGAGAAAAGGTGAATTGAAAAGGAATAAATGTGCATTTTAATTTAAACGAAATTTACTGAATACGCTGATGGTAATCAGAAGATATCCAATTACTGCGTCGCAGATTAGCGCAATTGGTTAATCTGGTTTTAGTTGAAAGCGCTCCATCGTGTAAGCCGCGCTCCGTATTCTGCAATACAGGCCACTGAAGTTTGTAAGTTTGGCTTTTTAGACGATCAACCAAATGCGTTTCGAACAGATTTGGAATCAGGGGTTCAATTTTCATATTTAGGCATTTATGCAAGAAGTTTGTTTTCAAAAGTCGTGTTTCCCTTTAATAAAGATAGTTATCAAAGCTACTAAGCTTGCTTGCTTGTATGTGTATAAATCTTCAAAGTGGAACGTTATATGAACTGGATGCATGCGGTTTCTTGCATTATATCTAAATTGGTTATATCACAGTTAAACAACTACGATTATAAAAAGCCATGTTAATTTCCTTCAAAAGTAATGTAAATAACTAGCGATATGAAACCAGGTCTCAACTGATGATGTACACTGCTTTTTTTAGATTCTTCCGGAATCTGGGCTGGTATTAGACGGCAATGCGAAGGAGCACAAGAGGTCTTGGCTAATGGCCGGAAAGAAACCCAATTCCTTGCAGAAAGCACCTTCGAGAAATTGAATGCAACGTAGAAAGATTTCAAATAAAACATTTATGAGCATAATCCCGTTAACATTTCAAATCGGTCCGAATCCTCCAATTTTTCCGCACATTAGTCAGTTCGGCAGTCGGAGAAGCAGGTGATTTGTCTATCTACGCAGATCATCGGAATATAGGCTCTCAGTAGAGTCGCTATATCACGGTATGAGAATAATTCTACTCATTTTGCCCCTATTTCGTTCACTACGCCACAATTTCGTTTGCACCCACTTCTCAGTACTCTGCAGAATTAGGTGCTCATAAAAAGGTGCTAGTCACTCGGAGACGAAGGCACTCCGATTTTTCATTAGATTAATAGTTCATTTGTAAACAGGACTGTAAACAACTCCTCTTCACTTTCTGTCTAATCGGCGCTCTTGTCCGCATTTTGGGTTTCTCCAAATGAAGGTTCAGTGGCCTTAAATTGCTATTCTCACCCCTGCACCTAGGTCTGCACAGTTGAAGGACATCGTATGATCTAGGCGTCCCTCTTAGTGAAAATAATCTTATTAGGCTTAGCTCTGATGAATTATTCTGAGATACTTGCGAACAATAAGCGGTGAAAAGCAATGAGCGGTAAAGAGTGCCTTTCCTGCTTATAAGCTTCCGCTCTTCTATTTAATTGGATAAACGCCACCTGCTTTCTGTACTCTTTAAACAATATCTGGTGGAAAATATCAGAAGCAGGAAGTTAAATGGATGAAAAATGTGCTCTTTTGCTGTGGAAAAGAAAAAAATGACATAAAGACCGTCTACCAATCACTTTTCGAGAGAAGACTTACTCGTTGTAATGGCCTTCAATCTGAAAT
Organism: Moniezia expansa; assembly: GCA_019097775.1. Taxonomy (NCBI): domain Eukaryota; kingdom Metazoa; phylum Platyhelminthes; class Cestoda; order Cyclophyllidea; family Anoplocephalidae; genus Moniezia; species Moniezia expansa. Next base: position 595,999 of record JADFDV010000003.1, read on the forward strand.
ATGTAGTCTTGTAGTGTTCACTTCTTCTGTCTTTGCGTTGCCTCCGTTACAAACCCGAAGGCGAGTTGTAAACATGGTTTTGAATAATAATTATTTATCTACTATTGATCGTTGTGCAAATGAATGAACAGGCATTCTGCTTACATCAAGCTGCTGGAAATTCAGCATAAAATTTGGCTCTTCAATCAGTCGAAGTGTGATTCTGAGATAATTGGATAGGTCAGAAGTTCTCACCACGAGATATAATTGACTCAAACACAAAAAGTGCAAGCGTATATGGACAAGAAATTAATCGTATTGACAAAAAGAACAAGTTATCAATCAGTATTGCTCTATAGATTAAGTGTATCTCAAATGTAAAGTGAGGTGATCGGTTATGCTGAACTTAACATTGCTGATCCTGCTTTTGTCAGCAGCTATAATGGTGAAAAGCAGATCTGGGAGTTGATGGCTAAATCTACTTTTAGTTTTAAACCGTGTTTATGTCGTGACTGTTCGTTGCTGTCGCATCTACATTTTAGATATTGGACGTTACCGTGTTATCAAAATTTGTAGGTCGAACTAGCATTCAGAGCTAATAGTATTTTTATTAAGAGTAGAGCAAAGTAGTATCAGCGTTTTAAGGTTCTCTTTTAATTTCTGTCGTAATATATTTATGCTCCTTTGCAGATATTAAATGGAAGGTACTAAATTTCACAGATTTAAATAAATTTATTACCAAATGAATAACTTGTAAATTATAGATCTCGCATGAAAATCCATCACTTGGATCAATTTAGCCCAAACTGCTTTCGTGAGTTTTTCTAACCTTCAGATTCTCTATCTAACTTGCAGTCCTTATTTTCATTCGAGCTGGTTGACAAGCAGCTAGATTTTATCCTTCTGGTTGTTGAGGTGGAAAACAATATTGGAGATATTGGTTTAGCTATGAAACAATCGACTACTTAAAAAAATACGAGTTTTCGCTTTTTGGGAATACTTTTTTCCACGGTCGCTTTTTATGATCCTTTTCGTTCCTCTCTCCCTGTGACAATGAACCTTGAAGTTAAATATCATTTCTCAGAGGGGTCATATTCTTGGAATTTTCATTCTGAAACGTTCTCCTGCATTATACAAGAGTTTTTTTGCTCTTCGAATTCGGATTAGCGGCCTTCCACGGACTTCCGCGCCTCCTGTCAAGATTTAGGGTGGAAGGCGGGGGGGGGGGGGTGTGGGGGACTGGATTTTTTAGGAGATCATAGCTTTTTCAATTGATTCTTTCATAGAAACTTCTAAATTATCAACCACGACTCTTCTCACACCGATATTGTAATATACTTAGCTTTATAGAAAGATAGAAGAATTAGCCATGAAATTGGCTAACAACTGCACATTTGCATATCCAGATAGTATCAATGTTGACCAAGCTATTGCTTTGTCAAACGATTGATAGCTTAGAGTAACTGAATCGGTACTTGTACAATGGTGGAATAAAATCCACTTCATATGCTCTTGGAAAGGCGTAATATTTATCAGAATAATTTATGAACAAGTTTTACTTTGAAAAGATGGCATAGCAGCAACAGCTCAATTTAATTGTGACTTTGAAGTGCATACGCTCTTGGTCAGAGTCAATCTACATTTGTGTTTGCAAGTGCTCAGCACCGTAGGTGACTTGATCTGAAATAAATACGTCCATCTGCAATTATTATGTATTGACGTATCTTGTACTTCAGGATAATTACTGCTGAAAGGGCTACAGTACATGTCCAAGGTGTACTGAATATGAGAGCAATCTGGACAGATTGGAGAGGTCTTTAAAACCAGTTACTATAACCAGAGCAACATTCTATGACGCTCACTAGAAGGCCAAACGTCACTAAATTGTCGAGCAATGCCCCTTATCCCACTATTCAACCAAGACTACTGCCTCAAGAACCCAAGTTTAGCGGCCAACTCAACCAGTTATGTAACTCTTGCAAACAAGAGCAAATGTAAAGGAGATTATTTCTAGGATTCTCAACTAAAGTGATTCTAGAATTGTTTCACCTGCAACAACTATGAGACAAGTAGTGAATTTGGGCCATTAATGAGAACCAAATTGAGTGTGATTTACAGCAAATCCTTAACTGCAATAGCCACCAGAGCTATTTAAATAATTTTCCAACCTTTTTGATAAAAATTGTGGAAAATAATAAGTTTATGCGTCCTTCGGATTAGGTTGCCAGAATTCTGAAAGCCTTGGAGTTAATCTGACAAAGCTTCGTTTTTAGAGTGCCATGTGTGCAAATTTTTACTAGGCGTGGTTCGACGAACTTCTCCACTATTTAAACTCAAACACGGGCAAATTGCTCCTAGAAGCAAGTATCCTCGACTGTTCTCTGCCTGCTCACATACTCAGAACTATTTTAAAATTAACTGATTAGTTTTCTTCATTAAAAGATGGCTTAGCATAAGGTTATAGAAATCGGCTGCGCAACAGTCCCTTGTACTGATGCTCAAAATGGAGGAACGGAATGCCATTACGAAGTTGCATGCCCCTATGATGGAAGATAAGTACTACGTTTTTAAATACTGCTAGACCAATTTGCAACATTAATTCTTGTAAATTTCGATGAGCAACCTTATAGTGAAGGAGAGCACACTGGATGCATTTCAAACAGAGAACCTTTGAAGAAATCAGAGTTACTGGAGAAACTGATCCAACAAATTCGCTAATTCAATAGCATGACTATCGTTATTTAGCCAAGTTGTTTATTTATTTATTTATTTACTCCCCATCCATTAGGATAAGTCCCAAAGACTTATTGGGGGTACAACAGAAGTACAAATAGCTTTTATAACATGTAGCACACAGCAGTTAACACAGAAAACAGCAAAAGCATTTGTGGACGTCTTCGGTTTTCTGGTCACATCTCTGGCACGGTTTCATCGTACAGGTAGCAGTTTAACTTCGCAGTGGTACCTCGTCCGTCCTGGACATTGTTAAGGGCAGACAATCTTCATACCTCTTCCAGAAGTTTTTTTAACGTTCTGGCGGAGATTCCTTTCATTGCTGCATGAACCCGCTTACCACAGTCCCGTTTGAGAACAGGAATGCGGGTATTTACGTGGTGCCTTGTTTACCAGGCTGTACGAAGTTGTAGTTCTGCCGGCGCAATCTAATTTTATACGTTCGGTGGGTGATTAGTCCCATCCAACCGCCCTCTCATTGGACCCCAGAGTTGCCCTTGGGGTCATCGGTGATCACCAAAAGGAGGTTTAGAGTAGGTTTGACCATCAACCAAGTGATGAAGAAGCCAACGCCAGGTTTTGTGATTTTTCTACTCATTAACACATAACAGCTGATGCGTGGTCACAAAGACAATGTCTACTTTTGAAAAACAGCCGTAATTCAAAAAGTGTTATTTAATGCATCGCATTCTACGCCTTGCCAAAAACGGCTTGCTGGTAAGTAACTGAACTGAAAAGCTGAAAGTTTATCAATAATTAATGAAATTTTTCTGATTTTTGCAAGGAAATGAAAGAAGTCTGAAAATTTATATCCATTCACCTGAAATAAAGGGTGATGTAAACAATATGTTCATTTATATCAGCAATTTGAATCCCTGCAACTTGTTTATAAGCATATATATCAAATATACTTAATTCGAATCAGTAACATACATAAATATAGAGGAGAATTCGAGCGCAATAATACTTATTTTGCAGTGACTGGAACTGATTTACTTGAGGCAATAAACCATAGGTGTTAAATCACAGCCCGCAATGTGATGACAAATTAGAAATCATCGATAGGTCGAATATCAAGGTATTTTTTAGGTGGCAGACCCGAAAAGTGAAATTATTCCTGATCACCAACACTTTGGTGTAGCGTGAAATGGAAACACCTATCCACTTAATTGTAAATGTCATCAGGACTAGTCATGATATCTCGCCTTAACCAGCGAAATAGCATAAAAACGGACCTCTTCAAAGGTAAAGTTGAAGTTTGCGACATACTTGCCTCCATCTTCGTTATGGTAGTTCAAAGAAGGTATAACGAAATACGCTAATTTGCACAATGTGGATATCGACTACTATGTCATTTTGAAGGTCATTCTGCAAAGTTCGTCAGAGCCAATCATAGGAATGCAAGCCCTGTTCGGTGCTTTCTTCATTGTGCCTCGTTTATTCTGCTCTCACCTGAGGTGTCCCTGGCTAAAATTAATCGGGAATTCCTTTGTTAATTTCCTCATCAATTGACCGTTAGCAGTAATTGCAGCGGCGGTCCATCCTACTCGAGTCCGATAACCTCGATCCATAAAGTTCTCATATTATCTCAATATGACATTTCATTTCAAAGCACCAAACTTATGGCAACTGAGATTTCAGTCACTGATTGATCGGAATCGGATACTTTTCCACATTGTCTGAGCTACAGTGACGAATGGAAATGTGGTTAGCTGCCGAGAAACGGTAGATATAATAGCTACCTGCGAAGCTGCTTGCTTGAATTCAATTCTTTGACCAATTAATTGTCAAACGAAGTGACGTTGCTGATCTCATTTTCGTCGGCAGCTGATGCGAAGTGAGATGGCTAATCTCGCTCCCTCGGGCGACTAATAAGTCATCAAGTTGAGATGATCTTAAAATGGCCCCATTAATGCTCCGGCATTGCTATCAACATAGCCTAAAACTGATAAGGTACTTTTTGCCTCTTTTCACTACCATAGCCTCAAGGCCATACTGGCTGAATCCGAATACTTTCCTACTCACAACTCATGAGTGTGGGTGCCTCATGTCAGGCAGGACGCCTTAGCAATCGCCTAGATTCCAACTAATAATTTCATTCAAGAATTATAATTAGGTCATTTTTCAGTTTAGTTAAGGCAGCGAACAGGTAAGAAACCTCAGCTCATACTAGCGATCAATCGCTTATATTTTGTCTGACCTCTCAAAGTATGATCTTTCTGGGCTTAACTTAGTTCGACCTTGGCTTTAAAAGTATGGTGCACAGTAATCTAGGCGTCGTGTGAAACCTTTAGAGTTAACCAATTGGGCCAACTGACCTTGTATATTAACAGCTTGATTTAATAATATCAAGTTTAGGATAGCACCAACGACTTCAGGCTAATCTGTCAACCCACTAAACAACATCAATAAAGACGTTAGATACCGATTCGCATACGTCTTTTTTCTGAGTACTCTGAGTTTTGTAATAAAGATCGTCTATTTTTCCTGAAGTGATAACTCGTGAATATACTCTCAGTGGTGATCTGACTAACTACTGGCACTATTTATTGGTTGATCTTGAAAAGGAAACGCCAATCGCATTTATCCACTATCCGTTTAGTCTCAACTTATTGTCCAAAATATGTCTAGTTAAACTGGTGCTGTTCATCAATGCATTTTCATACTCTTATCTTGTCTGCATGCATTGACCGACCAATATTGCTGTTAGGGAGAGGGATTGCCTTTAACTGTTCCGTTCGAGAATCCAATTCATTTTCGCCCGACGCCTACATTACCGGTGGTGTTGCACAAATTCCCTCCTACATTCTAAAATATCACGGATGAACTGGATGAAGGGAACTTAAGAGACACAGTTGAAGGGATCATTGGCAGTGATTACTTCTAATAGAGGAGTAAAATGGATTACAATGAAATTGTCTTCATGGATGGATCAGTCTAGTGTTAAGCGAATTTGTGAACAGAAATGGCATCCAGGTTGATAAGGTAGAACAAACTGCCAAAATTTTATAGTTGGTTAATTCATGTAACCGGCGTAATTTCAGGTGAAAAAGCTGTTCTCGGCTCCATCGGTAATTGAAATGGAGTGAGATGGCCGATGATATGATGTATAATAGAACCACGACTTGAAAAATCAAACTCTCCGTGCGATTAGTTGATTTCATTAAGAAAATAAAATAGCTTTCAGGCGGTCAACGTTATCGGTATCTTGATTGTAAATAGTTACTACACCACCACACCTGCATCTCTAGCTTTGGACGTTCTTGCTTTGCCAAGGCGCGAATTATACTGGTTGGGTTCTTGTCACTTGGGTTCAAAATCCAAGACCTCATTTCTCAGAGTAACCGCCGATGTGATCATTGCGGCAGTTTTTTAATATATTAGAGCTAACTGATCCGGTACTAATCTTATGAAGTAATTGTACTGATCTGCGACAAAATTAAATGACCCAGTAGCATGTATCATCATTTTTTTATTTTATTTTTTTATTTTCTCCCCACCTATTAGGGCAAGTCCCAAGGATTTATTGGGGGTACAACAGAAGTACAAATAGCTTTTATAGCAATTAAGCACAACAGTTAACACAGAACACAGTAAAAACGTTTGTTGACGTCTTCGTTTCTCTGGTCTCTTCTCTGGCATGGCCTCGTCGTACAGCTATCAGTTCAGCCTCTACCGAATTCGTCCGTCTTCATATCTCCTCTAGAAATCAGCATTCTGGCGGAGATTCCATTCAAGCTACTTGCATGCATTCCATACCCCAGTTTGAGGCCTCAAATCCGTCGTACCTCCTTTACCAAGCTGTAAGATGTTGTATTTCTGGTGGCATAATCTAATTTTATACGTCCGGAGGGTGATTCGTCCCATGCGGCCGCCCCTCTCATTAGCCCCCAGCGTTGTCCCTGGGGTTACCGGTGGTCACCACGAGGAGGTTGAGAGTAGGTTTGACCACCTGTATCATCATAAGCTGTCTTAATACCCTTATGACCTCCCTGCCCTTTTCACTTGCGTTCTTGAGGTCAGCTTTCTATTCACACCTATATCCTATTTCCACTGTGATCTTAGACATTCATGCCTTCCGGCTTTTCCTTCTGCAAATACAACAAGACCGCTGAACTTTAAGAGAATGGGCTCAAGAATCCACTAATTAACCTAACTTTATCGTTGAAAATGATGAGGGTTGATGAAGTTCACTGTCATCTGTTTACCGATTGTAGCGAGCTGTATGCCGTAGATGAATAAATAATTTTCTCCATACTCCAAGTTAATAATGTGCCTTTTTCTCGCATAAAAATTTAAACTCTTGCATAGACACTGTCACGTTCGGACCTATCGACTCTGGCGAATTTTCTCGCAAATGAATCTTTGAAAGTTGATTTTGATTGGTTCATTGCGTTTAGGTACGAACTTCTCTTCCAAAGCTTTAGTCTAATTAGATTACGAAAGGAACACAGCCGAAAAGCACGATTCCTCGCGTTCAGTTCTTCTTCCATATCATGATGCACTTTACTTTTCTTTCGTTATGCATAATAATCGTTTTCATACTTGGAGTAAGGTGTCACTTATCAGGCAGAGGTAAGTCGATACTACTAAGTGAAAGTCACCACTCACAGCTGGTGCTTCAATTTCGGACCAGGACCTTCTCGTGAGGTACGTGTTCGAAGAAAAGCAGTACGATCCTTTGGCAAGGCCTGTTCTGAATAAGAGTGATAGAGTACTGGTCAAAGTTGGTCTTGCTATGAGCCAGATCGTTCAACTTGTGAGTCTGTATTCCCAACTATTCATAGTTCCAAACAATTATTAACTGCATGCTCAATTCTCGAGTACCTTAGAATGTAGAGCTTACAGAAAATGATATTCTTGAAGTCTGTTTGGCTCGGACTTCAGTCAAATCGAAAATAGACTGCTCAATATTCTGTCTTTTTCAAGAATTGCACCAGATTCAAAGAAACTGACCACAGATTATGATTAGTCATTTTAATCGCATGGATCGTCCGAGGATCTATCTAAGCCAATCGATTTACAAAAATTTTTTGAAATAGATAATATGTGAACAAGCCAGAACAAGAGCCAGTTTTCGCCCTTTACTGACAGTCCCTAAGATGAAGACTTACCGTCGAAAGACACTTCTAAGGTGCGTGAAGACCCACCAGGGCCTAGATGTCTTTGGCTGATCAGCATGTTCTCGGCTCATGGTACCGTCTTATGTTATCCACTTGTGAGATCTTAGAGTTGTGATCCTCATCTTCCTTTCACAATGCTCAAGTGAGAGAACGTAGTGATTATTCGAGTCCAGCAAACCAGCGGCAATAACAACTGACTAGGCATCTCACCTAAAATTTCATGAATTGAAAGCCAATCTGTGCTCATTCAGTTGTTGCAATGGTTAAAAATATTTGTTAAGTGCAGAGGAGACATAACTCACTCTGACTGAACCTGCGATTTTAGTTGGTACTGTATTTCTGCTCAGTCTGTCCATGCATAAACTACCGTTGGTACTAGACCCATTAAAACGAACTAAGAATACACGCTGGTTCACTGAATCAGTATATTGAGATGTTCCTTGTGAGGTCTCTATCAAGATGTTTGCGATCTGATTCTCCGATAGTGCAGATCGCGCATGGTGTACGATTAAACCGTCATGGATCGTGATCATGACGACATGAGCGTATTCACTCGGTGTTTTCAACGCTAGGTTGAATAGTTTAGTTTAGTGGTTCGGCCTGCTAACAAAGGCAATGGCTTCTTAATTTAATTGTGTAAATCGCTGGCTCCCGCCATCTTTCTGGATCACTCACTGATCACTATTGTAGCACTTTTTCAGTAGCAAAGAGGCGAATATCTTCTCAAAGGCAATGCAAAATGTTCGATTATCTCGCACTTTGAGTGGATACGAAAGAGAGTGTAGTAGCTATGCTTGTATCTCGATTTTTGCCAGCCTGATTTTACCGGTACTCTACTATAGGCGTTATTTATGAGACGAAATGCGAACTGAGTGCGTTTAAATGCACCCCCCCCCCCCCCCCTTCGTCCTAATACAAGCCTTCTTAGGCTGAACTGGACTCCATAGTCTGTAATAATTTTTTTTACAGGATGAAAAGTACCAGCGCCTCAAAAGTAACGTTTGGTTGCAAATGGTAAGTCCACCATACCAGCGTGCCTCTATTCATTTTTTATCGGTTAGACATGGTCTGACTACCGCCTGGCCTGGAATCCAAGTGAATTCTCCGGTATCGAGTCCATCAATATCGCCGCTCACAAACTCTGGAAACCCGACGTGGTTATTTTTAACAAGTAATTTTGATCCGTTCTCTACTCTAATTACTCTTTTAAGCGTTGATGGCAAATTCGAAGCTAGTTGGAAACCGAATATGGTTCTCCGAAATGATGGATATGTCCTCTGGATTCCACCGATAATCTACAAAACTTCTTGTGAAATTGACGTCACGTACTTCCCTTTCGATCAACAGAGCTGTCGAATGGATCTAGGAAGCTGGACTTACACAAAGGATCAAGTAACTCTAACCTGTGATTTTGGACCTTCCATAGGTGGAACTTCAGTTCTATAATAATCAAACCAATATCGATTTGTCAGACTACGTACCAAGTGGGGTTTGGGATTTTATAGAAGGCCCTGGAGAACTTTATATTGACGACCCACCACACTACGACGAACGATTGAAACCTTCGCAACTCTATCGCCGTGGAAGTATCTCCAACCGTCCAATCAATTCTAGGATTGTTTTCAAAATTGTCCTCCGTCGAAAACCGCTTTTCTACATTACTAACATAATCATTCCTTGCGTGCTAATAGCTCTATTGGGTGTAGGTGTATTCTGGCTGCCAACAGACGCGGGGGAGAAGATCACTCTTTCAATCAGCATTCTGGTAACTCTGGTGGTGTATATGATCCTGGTGAGCAAAATGCTTCCAGCTGGAACAAAGCGTATCCCGTTATTGTCGAGGTTCCTCCTTTTCACTTTCACAATGACGTTCTTGAGTCTGTGTATCACAGCTGCGGTAATTATTAATCTGAATCACCGGAATCCAAAAAGCCACCCAATTATCCCGAAGTGGGTTCACCGAGTCTTCCTACAGGGTTCGCTCCCACCTCTTTGGTTTCCTAGGTTGGGCTAGTGTTTGTTAAACTCATGAATTTTCACTTGGAAATGATATTGCATCTAAATGTTCGCTTAATAGGAAGGAGCAGACTGATAACGAGGTGAACCCGATGGCAAGTTCGGAATTGGAGGAGAATCCAAAAAACGAGCTCCACGAAGATGAACTTGGTCTTTATGGCTGCGAACAATACCCTCAACTGGAATCTTTTGTGAGTCTAGTAGACAATAATGAAAAACTGATAGCATTGCACTGTTTGCTCTGCAGTTAAGTCAACCAGAGAAACAAACGCAGCAAAAATAAGCGCTAACGACCTTAAAAGCGATATTATTATAAGGATGTATATTTTAAGATAAGAATAAATGTGCTCTGCTCTCAGGCAAAATCCAACTATAGTTTATTGGACGAAACCGGCGCATCAGAGACGCTACTTGAGAGCGTTAATAGGAACTTGAGCAGCATAATAAAGAGCGTCGACAAAGTAGCAAGTCATGTGAAAGCCGTGGAGAAAGAGAGGCGGGTAAGCCGGCCACTGTCGTGAGCTAATAAACAAGGTTTTGTCTTTAAATGAAGTGAACTTTCTTGATATTTAGGTGAGGGAGGACTGGAAACATGTCGCTTCCGTTGCCGACAGGATTCTGCTTTTCATTTTCGTCTGTGTCACTGCGTGCGGCGTGACGTCTATCCTCATGAGCGCCCCGAACATACTTTTGAACGTAAATCAATCAGCAGTCATAAAGAAATTTTCCTATAAAAATCACGGCTAGGAGACCACCAAAGAAGAAAAAGAGGTTTAAATAGTAACTATTTACTTGAAAAGCGCTGGAAATTGTTGAATAAAGAAAACGCGTGCATTGCCAATTCAATTTCGCCTTTTCTTCGAAGCAACAGTTGTTGAATTAACATTACCGAGTGAATAGTATTGTTGGGACATAGTGTTTAAAAAATAACAGCATGCACATGAAGATAAAAGGCTGCAAATGAAAAACAAGCAGGGAGATGATAATCCAAGGCAGATTGCAAACATGAAAAAGAAAATTTACCAGACCGTTCCACAAACGCGGTGAATAGAGCCAACCGTTAGAGTTGTCACAACGACGGAGAGGAAAACTAAATATAACAGCGTCATTATTAGCCATACCTTCAGGGAACAACTGAGCATAAAAGTCACTTCCGAAAACCAAATTTTCGAAGTTATTAACCGCCTATAAGAGCATTTAAGGGGCTAGAATTATATTACTGTAAGGAGAATAATGCTTAATATACCGCCGAAGATACCAATGGAAATAAAGGCAACTGGAGATTCTCCAATAAGGGGTTTGATAAGATTCAAACATGCCACCGATACTATAAAAAGTACTGTCGAAGCGAGACATGACATTTTTGTATCAAGACTCATTTCGATTTATGCACACAATCAAACCGTCTATAAGCAGCTATCAGCTTCTCACCCAAGGTCAGGCACGCAGGACCAGATGTGTGACATCATTTCTTTCAAGGCAATTTCAAATATAAACTGAAAGGAGACTTTCATTGCATAAAGTACTTACAATACATTTTGAGTTTATCAAAATACATTCTAAACAGTATCTAATTTAAAACTTTTGATAAAAAAATTACGCGATTGCCATAATTCAGGTAAGCGCATATATGCATGTTCAAAACTTTACAAACGAATAACTTATCAATCAGAATGTGTTAATAAAAGCCTAAGTTCTAGGCCAAAATGTATAAATTTTGATCCACTTAAACCGCGAGAATAATCTCTTTTCCGCTGTTTAATAGATTTTTATTACTGTTATTGCGAGGTTTCAATGTTAGAGGAGTTTTAACTCGCTTGATATAAGTATGCTATGCTCGGTCTTGGCCGCTTTGCACTGAGCCGCGTGCTTTGCCCCGGATGTGCGTCACTTTGTCCCAGTAAAAGACGAAAATGTAGTATAATCCACGCACTTCCCGAGCATTCTCGTCGTGAAATAGAAAAAATTCGTAGCAATGCTCAAAATCTTGAAATTGTTTACGGAATTCAGCCTTCATTGGCAGCTCTTTGTGGGAAGCAACGAACTGTCTCGAGAATGTTTTTGAGAGACGATTTGTTCAAACTTTCTTCCGCCGAATTAACTGCCAAAAATACTTGGCTGGCATCAGCTGTCCGGAAAGCTTCGGCTAGTATCGAGATTATCCCTGTTTCCCGTGATTTTCTCACAGTACTCACTAATGGTCGCTCGAACCAGGGTATTGCTATCGAGTGTACTCCAATGCCTATGCCTAGTCTCAACGGTATTTCTACCCATTCTCTCCTCCATTTCAAAAATTGTGATGGCGTTCGCTCCAAACCCAGTTCTTGTTGTGGATCCTCTTCTGTTGTTCTTTTTCTGGATCAAGTTCAAGACGTTATGAACGTGGGAAGTGTCCTGCGTTCCGCCGTCTTTTTCGGTATCCCAACCGTCCTTATTTCTGCATTTTTTTCTGCGTCGCCTTCCCCTTTAATTAGCAAACTCAGTTCTGGGGCAATGGAGTCTCTTAAATTTTTTCGGGTAACTAGTCCAACTTCTACTTTAGAGCAACTTTTCAATGCTGGTTTCATTATTGTCGGCACTTCAGGACTGCAGTCAGATTCTGTGGAAAATTTCAGACACAGTCCACCGCTAGAACTATCCCAAGTGTTACCACATATGGTATGCCAGGTCTAACGCACCTTTATCGACTCTATTCGTAGGTCGGTGCCTCCAAAAATGGCTCACCGAAACCGCTGGTTCTGGTTCTTGGATCAGAGGCGTATGGGCTTTCCGATTCCGTGTTGTCTACTTGCAATCTGATAGTCAGAATTCCTGGCCTCGTCGACCAACATGACGAGTTCTCCACGGCAACCTCATCTCTTCCAACATCCCTCAATGTGGCCGCCGCTACTGCAATTCTACTGTATCAGATTAAAAGTCTGCGTTCTTAGAATCTTATTACGTAAATGGCACTTTGTACAGTGTAGTAATGTTGATGCCAAATCCTAATGAAAGTCGGCCATTCTTTTTTGGTCTTTAAATTCTTGTTTTCTATTGGCAGCCTTATTCACCGGATTAAATTGTGATATCTAGTATTAGATTGGAAATGTGGTTTCTAAATAACAGAGAGGGGAGCCATGGCTTTTTAGTTGTAATTTGGCCATGAGGCAGTTTTATTGCCGTGCTGCTTTCGTGAATTCAGGTTCCTAAGCAGTTCTCGGGTAGGTGCTTGGCTCTGTTTATTTGCTTATTTGGTGGTAGAACCTACTCTCAATCTCCACGTGGTGACCACCGGTAACCCTAGGGGCAACTCTGGGGGGTAATGAGAGGGGCGGCCGGTTAGGACTAATTATCCTCCGGACGTATAAAATTAGATTATGCCAGCAGAGGTATAACTTCTTGCGACTTGGTACACTAGGCACGATGTAAACGGCCGGGCTCATGGTCTCAGAAGGACTGTGGAGTGCACGCGCATGTAGCAATGAATGGGGTCTCCGCCAGAATGTTGAAAGATTTCTGGTTGTAGACATGAAGACCGACGAGGACGGATGAGATGCCACGATGAAGCTGAACTGCTATCTGCACGACGAAGCCATGCCAACGTCAACAAGCGTTTTTTTTATTGTGTTCTGCGTTAACTGTTGTGCTTCCGTGTTGTAAAAGCTGTTTGTACTTCTGTTGTACCTCCAGTAAGTCCTTGGGACTTGATGGGGAGTAAATAAAAAAAAATTTGCACAGCTAATCAAGATCTTGGTTTCGTTCTGAGTTGCTGGGCTAATCTGTCGGTTCAACCTCTATAGAGCTTTGCCTACGTTGAATGGCCGCAGGGTTGGCCTTCATCAAATCCTTCCATCGGGTTTGCTAGAAAATTTTTGAAACCTCATGTAGACTTCCTGGTGGTGGTGATAATTTAGGATCTTCGGATTTTAGCTTGAATGCATCTTGTGGAGACGAAAAAGGGTTTTTTTGCCTTGTGCTATTTACAAGTACATGGGCGAACTTTCTCATCAATTATTCAAGTTAGCGATTTCCACAGAACACAGCCGTTAATAATCAACTCAGTTCCATTAAAAATCATGCTATGCAGAACACAAGAACTGTGTGAAATCAATTAGTAAATAGCTTTTTCTATATGTCCATTTGTTCACTTACAGTTTACGGGTTTCCTGAATTGTAGCCAGGCCAGAGTCGCTATCATTGATGAACTCTTTTCTCCTAACAGCACAAATTCTCTATTTGATAAGAGTACCCAAGTGATATCTGTCCATGAACCTATTCTTCTTATACTGTTTGGGTGTAATTGCTGGGCATTGTTTACATGAGTGTTTATCCAAATGCACTCTGAACGATTCTGGTGCACTGTTAAAATTTTAAAATTCAGGTGCCTCTGCACGGCCTATATTCTCCAGGCAACTCCAAATCACCTGTACGAAGAAATGGAAAAGGCAGGCAGTTAGCGGAAACACCTGGCAATGGAGGGATTGGGTGAATCTAGTTTACATTGCAGAAGTCGAATAAGTATAAATACAAATCGATTTGCTGATTGGAAGTGCCTAATGGAGCGCATAATTGCTGACCCAATTCCTTCTTAAAAAGGCAGACATTTTCAGTGCTAAACTAATGAGGTAAGGGAAATGTAATGTGGAAAAAAATTGAAAAGGACTTCTCTAACTAGCTGCATTACCGTCCGCATGGGATCGATTTCACTTTCCTAGGGTGTTGATCGAAATCTTTCATGGATGGATCCGGCATTGATTTCTTCTCCTTGACTTATGTTAGTCAATAATTATCAAAGTTTTCTTCCATTCGGACATGTTTCCCGCTCTCACTGAAAGGATGATCCCACTTCAATTGCTTGTTTACGAGTAAGCTGAAGGGTCTGAAATAGCTTGGAAAATTCGTGCAAATCCATCGATAGAATGCATAGTTCGGACCCTGATTTACGGCAGCATGAGAAAATTTCTCTTCCTGGAACCAACCTAACCCTTCAACCATTCAAAATGTTCGTACGATGGCAAATTTGCTTAACAAAATGAATGTTCAAACTCAATGTGTTGACTAGACATGGCTAGCGGATCGATCCATGGAATGCGACTAGTTACCTTACGGAAACCAGTAATTAATGTCACTCCTTTTATCAATGCGGTGATACTACTTTCTTGTTGCTCTTCTTTCTCTCCTGTTGTCTAAAGATCTCTCCCATACTTTTGGGTGTAGTTCGTCATATCGCGAGGAAGCAATGCACTTGGTGGGGTAATATTTACGCCTTGAGACCTACCCTAAAGTGACCTCTTCCCTAAATACGCCATTTATTTGGAGCGCATTTTCTGAGGGTACATATTTCTAACCCCTGAAAGTCCATTTTGAGCCATTCGATTTGAGGATTAATAGCTATCTAGCACATTACCTCCTTCAAAAAAGCCTTCAAGAAGAGATCGGTAATTTATGCAGCCATAACCACAACGAAGTCATCTGGGAGATATTTGGTAGAGCAATATTTGTCCTCAATGCCTCAGATTTCAAGTATCTCCAGCCTCGAATTATTTCTGAACTGTAAAAAGAATTGAAAAAGTTAAGTAATTAGAAGCGATCTGGGACAGACCGATTTTCACATGAGGTTTACTTCCTTCATCAAATTAAAGGAAAGGCCGATGAACTGAGGAAGGCGAAAGGAAGATAACAAAGGCTATGCTTGATCACGAAACCCGCAAACGGTGACATCAGGTGGACCAGACTCTGGAAAACATCCCTGTTACTAGCATAGTTTTAACTGTTTGAAAACGTCCAATCGTGATTCATATCTAAAGAATTTCTTCTACAGTTGTGGTTTTCCCTAAATGACAGAAAATAAGGAAAAGAGACAGATTGTCTGTTAAAACTTGCTTATAGTTTCAAGGCCCATGTGAATGTTTGCGAATTAACAAACTCTGAACGTTCACGGCTGTGGCGAACTAGTGACCGATGCCCAATTTCTCATAGTTGCAGCCTAGTGTTAACTTGGCCTTTGAAATACCGTGCAGTTATATATTTCTTTCATAAATACTTCACTTAACTCCCACATTTAGTTACCTCGGCGAATTGGAGTTACAGAATTGGGATTCTCATTTTCCTGATGTATGACCTACTAAAGAGGCGAAGTTTCCTACTTCAGAGATCCTCTAAAAAAGAAAACTGTCTATGCAAGGGTGCAATAATCTTTAGTGCTGAGTTAAACCCGCTGCTCGTCAGTCTGATTTAAGTCCAGTAAATGATCTGGCTTTGGAAAGTAAGTCAAACAAGTCTTATAAACAGGTGGATTTTGATGTATGCACTAATCTCCTCAGTAAGCACTTGGAAATGGGTCTGAAAAATAAGTTGAGCCTAGTTATGCTCCAAGTTGGAAGCTATCAGATGGATGTCACTTGATGTGCTGAATTCTAAGAGTAAGTTTTTTGCCTTGGAAACATAGTCCTCAGGATTACATTGAAAGTGAAATTGTTTGACGATTCAGTTCACACCCAAGATAAAATGTTCCGTTTTATTTTGACCTGGCCTGACCTTATAAGGGGATTATTTCCTTAATCAGCTTTATCAAAAGCCCATTTTTTTCGTCTCCTGATTCCTCTCTTAAGGGTGAACTCATCTAAAATGTATTTTCACAAAAGTCCTTTTCAGTGGAGCGTTGATTTTTTTCTTGTTTTTTTATACATCCCCATCCTTTGGGCAAGTCCCAAGGACTTACTGGGGTACGACAGAAATTCAAAGAGCTTGTACAACAGCTAGACACTTGCACATAGCATGGAACAGTTAAATTGATGTCTTCGGCTCCCTGGTCTTTCTTCGGCATGCTTTCTTGGTCAGTAAGATTTCATTCTTCAGCTACACTTCTTACAGCATCTCGCTGTCCTCGTCTTTTCATCCTTATCCAGGTATTCTTTTAGCGACCGTGTATGGGTCAGAGTTATTCACAGCTATGAAGGAACAGATGTGCTGTTAATCCTGCCTGTTGAAATTTTCTTCGCAGCCTTTTTTTCTATGTTCCACTCTATTTTTTTTTCCTCCTTCGTGTTCAGTTCTACTTTCTCTACTGCACTCTGGTTCTTTCCTTTTCTCTGCTGGGTTCTCTTTTTCTGCGATTTTTGACCAAAGGGTGACAGTCCCTAATATGTCTGTAAGAGGGCACTTTAGCCTACGGTCCAGTATCTCGTCAGGTTTATGTTCTTCTTCTCCATGATCTTGTCTTACGTGTCTTTGCATCCTTTTTGTTGTGGCGAAACATCTGTGGCAGTTTGCGTTGGTACAGACAATATCACATTGCCTTCCTCCTAACAATCTCGGTGTATAATTATCATCTCGACCTCTGAGGCTTTCCTTAGAATCAAGTATCCATGATTCGAAGTGCTCTTGCCGTATATCTTTCGCACCTTTAATTAAATGAAGCATTCAGTTCCTTGTATGTGAGAATTTCTTAGTTTCCACATTTTCAAAGTTACTCTAAAGTATAGAGAGTATCAGGCTATCTTTGTCCATTTTCAAACTCTTCCATAGGTTCAACCTCTTTGCCTGAATAAGACTTGCCAAGTTACTCATCGGCAGTTCCTTTCGGAGTTTCTCGACAGTTTTGGCGCTTCGCGAATACAATCGATTGTTATCTTTTACTCCCAAGACAATAGTTGATAATCCATAAGTGATTGCATGATCGACGAGAATTCCCACAAGATGCGCTTTTGGGGTGTTTTTGAGATTTCTTGAGCGCAGAAACGATCGTAGTCGTATTAGGTGCCGTTTTGCCCTGGCTAAGTTTGCTTTTGTTGCCCCGTCTGGCTCACCGGTGTCTTGGATTATGGAGCCAAGATATTCGAAATATGAGGTACGTCGGAATGGCATTCCTGCTGCTTCGAGAGGCGTTTGATCCTCACTGGCACCAATTTGAAACCAGGGGGTTTTGTTCGCTGCAATTCGCATTCCCTATTTATGCAGCGTTATCCCCAGATGCTCTATTAATATGGCAGCTGCGACCTCATTTGTCTTATTGGAGCGTTGATATAGATTCCGTACCCTGGCGTCCTTAATGAGTAATTAATTCTGCTTTGGCCTTCTCTGCTGCCCATTATTTTACCAGTTTGTATTTGATATTTAACAACACTGCTTGATCGCTTGGAGGTACCTAACAGTTGTCAAACCGTGGAATGCAAGCATTTTATGCACTTAGATCTCTAAGCAGCTGGGTCGTAGACCCACACTAAGCCTTCCAGCCGAAAAATGACAGTCGTAGTTAACTTGTGGCGATGCACCAAACCGTAGCTTTCCCACCAAAATTTCTGTCTTTAATTTTTCTTTCTAGCACATTAAACTGTTTTAAGTTTACACTACTCTAGTTAAAGGCATGAAAAACCACCCAGCTCGTGCTAATTATGACCCAGTAGTCTTATCCATAAATCTTGAAAATTCGGTGATGTCTTAGGTTGAAGGTGCAGACACGGTGGCGAGACCAACTCTGATGCGAGCAAAACTAGTTGAATAGAAGCTGCGGCATTCAGTTAAAAGCTTATTTTGACAATACAGCCTGAACTCGCATAAGATCACTTGCACGCATACTATGATTGAATGGGTCGCCAGGACTCGTGCCAAAATTAACTAAGCTACCTTAAAGGAGTTAGTAAACCTCGTCGGACGTGAGTAATAACGACTGTTGAATGAGATCTGTCCTTGCTCTTAATTCAATTTACTTTCAGCTAGTTTTATCCCGTACATAAACGGAAAAATATGAAGTCAAAAGTACTGTTTTTATTGTAGTCGTACCTAACGAATCTAAAAGGACCGAGGAAATGTGTTACTGACGACGAGAACGAGATCTACGAAGACGTACGGTATTCAAGTCCCCATCAATACCGTTTACATTCATGGCGGATGTTTCATTTTTGAGTTCAGGTTTTTGAGAATGAAAACCAGCACTAAGGGTGGTAAAGAACCTATCATGAAGGGCAGGGAAGATTAAGGCCACAATGAGAGGAGGGAGAGAGCCCTTTACTGCCATGTATAAGAGAAAAGAGAGATTAGAAACGAAAGAGAACGATTTTGCAAAACTCTTCGCAGTGGGAGAGACGAGGAGGACGACTTGGTGAAGGACATAGTACATGAAGAATGTGGTGATGGAGGAGAGCACAATTCGCGAGAAAGAAGTGACAACGGGTTTGAAGGTATGTGGAGTTAGTGGTCGAAAATGGAAAGCTCCTGCTAGACCTATAAGAACACAAAAAGATACTAAATAATTTCAAATTTGAGTGCAGTACCAAAGGTCTCACAGATAGGACCTGGCATTTGCAGAAAAAGCCATTAACATACAAACGCCAAACAAGCAAAACTGTTTCATTGTTCCAATGCTACTGATTAATGGTGAGCTTCAAAGTAATATATGATACCTGATTTGTAGGCTGAAATGAGTCAAACTGACCAATGAGGGCTCCAGCAACGCGAGCATAGGAAGCCGTAACACTGGTTGAGGAGTGAACCCACTCCGACCGAGCGCAGTATTTGGTAGACAGTCTGTAACTTCGCCCAATATCAATGCCCAGGCATTTCAATAAACCACCAAGGGCCAGACCTATGATAAAACTAAGTATACCAACGATAAGGAGCGATAACGGCGAATCCAAGATGAAGGAGTGGAGTTCGGTAGAAGTTTTGGCCGATTTGAAATTCCTCATCTCGAAAGACAAAGCCCATTGATAAAATAAAAAGCCGAGAAGAATTCCTATTATACAATGAAATGTATTAAATCTACAAAAGCATAGAAATAAGTGCGAGAGATCTGCAACTATTACCTGTAATTGATCCTGAAAATACTTGATGAGGAAAATGCGTGGCGATATAGAGCCGGCTTGCAGCGACCAGAATGGTGCAAAAGACAAACAAAGAGAGAATAATGGTACTAAATCTAAGCTTTGAAATCAAAAAGTGGGAGAGAATTCAACCTTTTATGCCTGCTCTTAAGGTAGAGAAGTAATGGAAGCCATCCAGCAGCCATGACCATACAGTGACCAGAAGGATTACCCGGACCAGTTTCACAGGTAAGTGGAAATTGCCTGAGATTAATGTGCAGACTCTCATGAGTTTGAACCCACCAATACGGCCTATCTCCATCGAGAATCCTACTAGTGTAAGTTAGAAATAATCAGCATACCATTTCAAAATACCATTCACCCACTCAGAAAAATTTATCGATAGCAATGTGGCTGAGCCAAGTATTGGGTGAAAAAAGAAAGCGAGAGGAAAGGCAATTAAATTGACGACAGGTGGATCAGCAAAATGACTTGCAAAAACAAATAACTCGGATGGAACCTGAGGCCGAAAATGGGTTTATACAACACAGGGGGAAATGGCACAGATGGTAAGAAATATATTACTATAACAAAAAAGCATATATCTATTTAATGTGTCGAAACTATTAATATAATATGCTGTCACCGCAAGCTAATCTCTGCAATCCAGAGCTAAATATCTCAGGCGCTAAGAAGATTATCAAGGTATAATTAAACCAATCGCCAGACGAAAAAATTCACTGGAAATGCATTACATCGATTTTCTGGAGAAACCAGATAAATTCTGCACCGTATCTGTAAAGCAAATCCATCCAAGTAGCTAAGGCCACGCGTCAAGCATTAAAATCCCCGCAGGTCACCTAAACCAATCAAGAGTGGGTAGAAGGATAACCTACATTTTAAAAGAAAGTAATGCTTCCAACTGTGTTTATGATATGACATTGAAATTCATTTGTGTGACCAAACCAGAAGGATTAGATGATCTTACATTTTGGTTTCTAAAAATTTTTTTCGACATTTTCGAAAATTCTCAAAATAGATAAATGTTTTCTTTAACGCAGATGGCATCTATTTTTTAAAAAACCTATGCTCTTCATATGTGTGCAGTCGGGCCGATAAAAGTGTTATTTATTTTTTCATTACAAAAGGACGGTTTTTCAACCACACATGATTCGAATTTACAGGGTCTTAAAGCATTAAATTATTAACAATTGAAACATTTTTAATCCCAAATATTTTTGTATTTTTATTTATTTTTTGCGAACTAAGCGATTGCTAAACATGAAGGAGTGGACTGATAATCTTATTTGCTCTGATAACTCTAATATGGAAAAGGTTTAATGTTACCAATTTTCTTCGCAAAAGTAGAGTTTTCAATTTCCATTCTCTTTGCTTCCAGGCAGTTCGAGTCAATTGGAATCGACCAAATAAGATATCGATTTCACGCAGGTGTATTATAAAATGGATTTCGGTTGTTGGCTACGCAAAAAATAACACGTATTTCCCCTTAAATAACATCCCTGAAGACCACTAGTTCGTATACTGGCTTCCCACTCGTCTTTATAAAATTTTAACCTGAAAGCGGAATTTAAAGGTATACATCATGAGTAACAAATTTTTGACTCATTTTTGGATTTACTAAGTTGAACTTATTGGGAACTCATGACGCGATTTTATCAATTTAGTATACTGGAAATTATCGTAGAAAAAAGAACTATATAGTTTATGAAATGCTTTACAAATATCCCTGAGGAAAAATAACACTCGGAATTCCGCTTATCAAGAAACATTTACAACATGTTCAATTAATTTTCGTTTGGTTATATGTTCACGCGTCAAATTGTTCCTCTCCTGTATGTTTAAAGTTCTTGTGATTTTTAAATCTGCCAACCACAATTTTGTACTGAGTCTCAGTGACCTTCAAGCCTCTAACCGTTCATTCTATTGAATATTTGTATAGCCAATCATCTATAAGTCTGAGAGTTGATTAATTCGTTTAATCAAGTAAGGCACTTACGCGCTAAACTTGGTTTTTCAGCGCTCCGGGATACCGTACCGTTCGTGCTTTGAGGTAGTTGCATGTTGCATATGTCTTATGCCGTTTGTCATTTATCTGAACATTTTTACAACCTACAGATCGATCTGAAAATCAACTGGCTTATGATTCATACTTTTTTGCCTTGTTTCCAGTTTAAAGTATGTTCTCGTTTCAAACGGTTATAAATGCGTTGTTTAGACAGTATGCAGTGCTGTCGCATCAATGCAAAGTACTGGGCTTGTCTAATGGCTTTATTGGCTGTGAACGTTTTCGTCAAGAGTGTGCAATTATACGCCGTTGGGGAAGCTCAACTTCTATATCAAATTCGCCCACTAACTCCTCGAAATGGAATGCGTCATGTCTATGTCAGCGTTGCGACATGCTGGGTAATTCGATATATTATCTGTAAATTTTTAGGATGGAACCTCTGGCAATCTCCCAAATTTTTCTATGTTTAACATCTCTCAGCTGTTGCCTAATTATGTTAATTTCACCCAACTGTAAGTTATATTGAACACTTTTCATGTATTAGGAAAGTGGGGATTTCTGCTACTGCAGTTGTTATTGTCTCAAACACATTCCCAAATCAGTCTCTGCACTTCATTTCACTTCAAACATCGTCTTTTACATTGCTCTTCAAGTTGCTAGCCGTTGGGGTGGGTGAAATGCGATTGCAAATTCATTGTTCCATAGATATTAGAACTTCAGCAAGTTACAGAGATTACATTGGTATTAGTTTCAAATAAGGTAGGTCACATCAAGGCCGATCTATACGCGACAAAATACCCTGTTTTGGCCAAATGTGAGGTGGGTTTCTTGGGGTTGTTTTTAGGTTGTTCCTATAGGTACATGGATTTTCCACCCCTAGCAAGTATGGCTCTCGACTACTCAAAACAAAAAGACTCAATTTTTCGAAAAAGATCTGGTTTACTTTTACCTTTTCTGATCCCCACCTTTTTTCTTTTGAGGTAATGTTCTCTATGCTAATAATCGTCTTAGCTCTCTCAACTAACTCTGAGTGCATCCGGTGCTGTGCTGAATGGCGAAAATCAAATTTTATTTTTATCACTAGAAAGTTCTTTTCTTTCAAAACATAACCCTCTCTCAGTCCCCAATTCCATCACATTGGCGGGACACTGCAGGTCTAGACCGCATTCCTTGGCCTTCTCTAGTATTGAACCCAAGACGCTGAAGCCTCTTGCCTCTGGACTTATTTCGTCGGATTTGCTATTATACGATCATGCATTGATCGAAAACTTGTTCATTTTTCTGCCGCGCCAATTCTTCCTGGAACCAATTGTCCCTCCCAGCCCAGTCCAAATGCATTTTGATGACTGTAGGTGCATTTTTACTTTTCCTCCTCATGCCGCCCTCTTTTTTTCAGCAACTGTATTTACTATGCAAGAATTCGATGTCTACAGATGTTTCTTATCACTCCGACTAAGTCACCTCACGACACTCAATAAAATGATAGCTCCTTCGATCCTGCACGTGGGTTCAGTTCTAAATTTTCCTCCTCTGAAACAAAACTTGAAGCTTGGATTCTCTTTTAGGCGAAATCAACGAATGGAATAAGATGTTTTGGACTGTCATATAATCACGTTCTCCCTCCTGGTAACCGTTCCTGTTTCAAACAAATTTCAACCATTTCGTTCAATCTTACTTAATTTTATTTTGTTCCACTCATGTTTGCAACGTTTCTAGCGGGCTTACTCTGTAGATTTTATTTAGTTTCTGCTATATTGCTATGATCGAAAGCGGCAATAGTACCAATTTTTCGTTTATTCAATTACATGCTAGAATATATTTGGTCATGCTTGCTCCTTCAAAAGCGCTCACTCTTGGTCCACATTCTACGGTTAGTGTACAAGCACAATCCACCTCTGCTCTGCAAACCATATTGACTTTGCTGCTTTTTATACAAAGAACCGATCACAAAACTCTATCCTCGTTGTTTCAGCTTCTGCTGTTGAAAAGTTTGATGTTTTTGGCAATATATGTGTGGAAATAGATGGACAGCCACCAACTGTCATTCCCTATTTAACGCCTGCGTGGAAAGAGTGTGTTATAATTTTGTTACTTTATTTCTGATTTATTTCAATGGTTAATCCACGATCTGAAATCGTTACATTTTCTAGATCACTGCAACTTGGCCACCAGCGATTGTCATTTTTCTGTGGAAGTTTGGCCCAGTTCCTCGACCGGGATATATGGAGATACCAGCTACCCAAGGCCTCTGCTGGCATTTTAGAAGTAAGGTCCTCTCCCCATGGATTGTCCCATCCCTACTTCTGGATTAAATTATGTACTGCCTCACGTCGGGTGTATTACAGTCTTGTTACTAAGCGGTTGTAAGCAGTAGAGTTCATTTTTGGTCCTGTAATTCCTGCTACCCTTGATAATTATTGGGTCGCGTTCTTACATTAATCGATCTGCGTTTGAATTACGGGTTCAGCAAATTGGCCTTCACATAAATTGACTCATTCCTTTCAAACGGCTCTCGAGGGGTCGGAAGATAAATGTATGATATTCTGCCCCCATGCCTTGATTTGCAATTTAATTCACGAGCTATTAAAGAAACTGAAGAAGCTTCCTAAATAACTTGCGGCAGGAGTAAGTCGCCCTTGCAATTTTTCACACAAAGTGTCCTGTCGATTTCTTGGGTCGAGCCTATTTATGAATACTTATTTAAGCCGTGGGATGTATTATGTATATAACATTTTCAGGTTATTTCGCTTCCCTCCATTCCACTTCGAAGCTTTTGAAATTTCGGTTTATTTGGACCCAATTTCACCCGTAATTGCTAGAGCCCGTCGTTATTTCCAATTTGCAAGGCTTAGAATTTCATAACATCATTTAAACACCCAAACTGTAATTAGTGCAAAAAAACTGAGCTATTTTTTACTTCCGTGATATTGTGCTTTTCATAGGATCTCTCACTCCATGCTCTCGCATATGATCCCAGATACACTTGATAAGTGGTTTGACTTTTTCTTTTGATTTTTATTTCATTTTTTTCCCGATTTGATTTCACAGAGCCAAGTGGTTCACAACGGCCTCACTAATGTCGATCCGACTGCCGTTAAACTCCACGACACTGGCGAACCATTCACCTCCCACGTTGAGCCCATCCAACTAATGGGGGCAAAGCTAGTGAAGCTAGAACACAAAAAAACTTCATTGATTGTTTCCTACTATGGTTCACTTGAATTTCAAGAGATTCTCAATGTTGATGCCGCCAGTAACCTTGATAGAGTCCTCTATTCTGGCTTGGAACTTGCAAATATCAAGGGTATGTTTCGTTCAATTCGCAAGTCAATCGCTTATCGATTATTCTAACTAACCTTGGTATAAGTACATTTCAGACGCATAGTCAAGGTACACGGACGCATCGTTTCGTGAATAAATATCTTGGTACACTCTAGCGTCTACGATATGTACAACTATATATATGTTTTTCTTGGGTCAATAAATTTCAAAAGAATTAAGGACTAGAATCTGGCGACCTTCGTTGTTTTGCATGAAATTGAATTTGTAATAACCCCTACCTATTTTTTAATCGCATAGTTTGGAATTAAATTATAGGTGCTTTCTTTGCTCCACTAGCCAATTTACAGAGTAGGATAAAACATGAAGTGTTCCACGCGCCCAGCATTATTGTTAAAAACGCCTACGCAAATTTAATTACTTGGTTTATTTGCCTGTCCTCCTATTAGTTATTTCCCTATGAGCATATGCGTTTTCATTGGCTTAGTATAAAAAGAATAATCCTAAATGGCTTTTTTCGTTTAGATATCTCCGCGACTTCCCTTGTAGAAAGGCACTGGTTCGCGAGTAGCCTATTTATTTTTACTGCTGAAGAAGACGTGAAGACCAAATCACGCTCCATAATTGACTTTCTTCCTGTGCTCCACTATTTGACCAGTCCGTTTACTCAGTTTCAAAATACATGGCGTTCTCTACTTCGTCACATTCACGCTGCTACCCTAGGAGTAGCTTTAGTGGCTGCTGAGCCCATTGAGCACTGTCATGTTCCTGGTCGTCTCGCACTTAATTTGGCCACCGGAGACGACAAAATTCCAATAGCAGGAAATGTCGTGACTGATGTCGTTTGGCCTCGCATTCTCAGTGAGCATCTTTCGGTGGATCAGGCCTCCAGCTGCCACTTGAACGTCAACTTCGGCAGCACAGAGGGTCTTTCTCAATTGAGGATTCACAGCCGCGTGACTGAGGCTGTGTCTTGTCGACTGACGCTCAACAATCCGACAGACAAGCCACTCCTCATTCAGCATATCTTATTGGATGATCTAATTCCTGTGAGCATGAACTACTCTGAAATGGTAATACAAATGCCGATCCTTTCGGAGCAGTTGCTTCAAGCCGCTCATATACCACAACACCTGACTAAATTTCCTCTAGTAAGACTTTTTCTTTTTCCTAAAACTTTTTTCAGCATCCTTCTCAGCGAAAGGGACGTTTCATATCCCACTTTGAAGCGTTTAGGTATGAAGGTGAAGCTTTAGAAAGTATGCTTTCCATTATGCCAGGTAATCACCTCCAAAGTTTTGTTTCTCCTGCCTCTTGTCCAATTTACACTTTACCACCACGAGGAGGTGAAGTGAATTATTCAATCACCTTCTCACCGGGCGCTTTTCACAATGAAAGCACTGGACAATTTCAACCTAAGTTCGACTCATCCCTTGTTTTATTGAGAAATAACCTCACTGCTCTTGAGGCTTTGGTTCTACAAGCAGTCACTCAGACAGCTTCATTGGGAATCCGAAGTGGGCTTCTATCCACAGAATCTTCAGCTTCACGAGTAGAAGAGACGAGTGAACGAAGTCTTACTACCTTTCCCACTGCCACGGGGTTCGCTTTTGACGCCTCTGTGAGCTATAACCCCTCACTCACCAACGCGGGATGTGAGAGTACTCCATTGGCAGGCAGTGTCGATGTAGCCAGATATGACCTCTTCTCGGAAAATGGAAAGGCTCTTTGTCCAGTTACTGTTACAAGTGAAAATCTCTCCCTCTGCAAGGTCTCTGCCACATTTTTAAATACCTCTCTGCTTGATGGACCTCTCTACTTCACCTTCCATGAAGGTTATCTTCGGTCGCTTTGTAAGTCTGTATCGGTAGGAGATATTATTCCTGCACCTTTTTGAAATGATGTCACTTTAAAGTGCAAGGTCACTTTGTGAGTTTAAGATCTGCTCATGTGTCTAACGAGTACACTTATTCTTCACAAAGTGGTGAAGGAGGTTTTATATCCAATAAATATTATGCGATTTTCAATTCTACAGGTTGAAGCTGCCAAATTGATGCTTGTATCTACGCTGCCATAAAACTACTTGTGATCCAACATGCTGATTTTATAATTGTCCAAGTCTTTTTTTATTAATGCTAATTGATCCAGTAATACCATTGAAAATGAAAACTTTCAGTTGTGCCTTTTATGTTATAACCAATGATACGCTCCTTTTAAGAAAAAATTATTCCTTGGTCGTTCTGAGTCGATGCTGGTCACGTGTGTTGATTTGTAGAAAATACCGTCTATTTCTTATCCTTTTGAATAAGGTTCCGACGGCGCGGTTCGTCCTCGCCCCTCCATCACACACTTTCTAGAGGGCCTGAAGTCAGCTTTCCCCTTCAATTTGATCCGCCTTTTCACCAATTCTCAAATTTCTGTTCCGCCGAAAATGGAAACTTCTCGTTTCGCCTCGAAGCTTCAGATTGCTTGGGCTGTCGATGAAGATAACATGCCCATCTTCTCGTCGGAGTTCATCTCTGGTCTCATATTGTCTCGTCGTATTGCGCTCTTCAATCCAGGCTCTTTGCCTGTGTGGATTGTCCGGGTGGGTTTCAGACGACCTAATAGCACTAGACATGCTGCTGCTCTAGAGCAATGTGATCCACATCTCAGTGGCTTTTCTGTGGCTCTCTGTGACGCTGATGGTTCAACGGCTTCTTCACGTGATAGACCTAAAATGGTTGATGAAGCGATGGGAGTGTTTGAGCTGAAGCCGGATGAACAACGTTGGTTAGAAGTGCTATACACGCCCGACTTTCTCCACTCCGAAATCAACGTGGAACTCTGTTTATTCGTCTCTTTGCGGTCTCCTACTGCTGAGAGGTCTGTCCGTTTGGGCAAGGGAATTATCGACCTGGATCCCAATAGAGGCGATCGTGGATCCCAGTCAGTATCTTCTTTCTTCACTTGTAATGAAAGCAGCGTTAGTGATTGCTCGTTATTTCAACCGGACCCAATTCGGCTGACTGCCAAGATTTCGCCTTCACTTGCTTACCTCTGCTACAGTTCTCTCCTCAGGCCCGACTTCGAGGCCAATCTTTGGTATGTCTGGAAGCAGGGACAGTATATTAGTCTTTACTATTATGCTCCGCGAACGACTAGATTGGACTAGTTCAGTTTTTATGACTCTTAACTGAAACGATTGGATTCAAATCGACACCTATGATTCTTCCACTTTAGTCAGATATTTCTAGTCATTAATGTTATTATAAGAATGAAGTTTTTTAGCAACAGGTCGTTTGACACGTTCACAATCTGCATTTCAGGTCCCTTTTACTGTTCGTATTTGCATCCAACCTGGCTGGAATTTTCGTGGTCGCTTCCTTCGACGCAGTTCGAATGCTTGCTTTCCATGAGAGCTGTCGACAGCTACTTTTGCCTACTGCTTCCTCAATAAATACTTCGGAGATCGAACAACAGGGATCTCCATCTCTCTTAGCACCACAGTTACTCAATCTTCCACTGGTTGGCCAAAATCAACAACAAGAAAACTCTGCCTTGCCGTATCTTCGCGCTCTGGGTAATACCATTGTTCAGCCTTTTTCTGACGACAATACGAATAACCGTCGTCGAACCCACCGTCCTTCGGTTTCTAAAGTGTCCATCACCAATGCTATCGGCAAGTTTGCCAAATCACTGACACGGAGTCTTCGAAATGGGGCTATAAGAGCAAGTAAAACTGTCTATGGGCCAGTGTCAAGAAGTGTCTGGGCCCCGGGAAAACATTTCTCCAGTCTTTTCACCTCTTACTGGGGACAAGCCGGAGAAAGTGGACGTTCTGCTCCACGAAAATTAGTAAAATCCACTGCAGAGGCATCTTCAATCATTCGCAGTCAAACTCAGAGTCGAAAAGTTGGAACTGATAATTCTGAGATCATCAATGTCGCCATCCTTGCCTCTCGGAGATCGTCAGATGACATTAAACGAGTAGGAGTTTAGTGTTTTTGTCCTATTTCATTAGACTTTTCGGATCACAGCTAAGGTATTTTTTTGCACTCGCAGACTCCGAAGCAATCTAACACAAAATTCGGCGGCGAGCTAACGTCTACTTCGGCAAATGTCACTCAGGCTAGCGTTGATGGTGAAGGGTATGTTTAATTCCTTTTATAACTACTGAAAAAAAAATCTAATAACTCACGCTGAAGTGTTTAAATCGATTCGAACACACTTGGAACAGCCCGCATTTTCTATACGTGAGATTCCAGTAAAACAAGGCAATCGATCGTTTTGTGGTTAGTCTTGCTGGATTATTTGTAGTTCGCTCATGCGGTCGCAGTTTATTTTAATGTTTATTGTTAGCCATATTTTATCGTTTCTCGAATATTTCTCCAGGTTTTTATCTAGACCTTGGTGTGATCGAAGCAAACAAATAGGTAAATTGAAATGCACACTCGTCAACCTATTTGGCATGCTTATTTCAACACTTGTCTGGCAGTTTCATGAATGGCAGTGGTCGCAAGCATCTCTCTACATTGATGAACCGATCTTACAGGCACATATTTTTTTCTTTTTCACAGCGCCACACTTTGTACTAGCCAATCCTCGAACGGCAACTGCTTGAAGAGCCGTGTCAATGGAGCGAAACAAAACTCAGTGGTTGTGAGTCCCTCTGAGTGGGCAATCTCATCAAAGTCGGCTTCAGGATCAACTTTAGCTATGAATGGTGCCTTAAAAAAACATTTGTTGTCTGTGCCATCAGTTTCCACGACGCCTTCCAGTCCGAAAATGCGAGTCTCGAGACCAGCAGCCCAGCGTTCACCTACTCCACCCCCATTACCACCTCCGCCTCCTTCGTTAATAATGGAGAGTATCAGAGTCGAATCCGCTTCCATGGGAGTCAAGAAACCTAAGCAGTTTGTCCCTCAACAACAGTCATCATCTCAACAGTTCACATGCAAACCAGTTTCGACTTTACCTCAACCACAGGGGTTCACCAAGCTTGTCAACAACAGGAATGGCTGCATCAAAGAGACACTCTCGTAGGCTTTCGTTCGCATCTCCATGACCAGCCTTTTGTTTGCAATTTAACGCAGTATTTCCTTCCTTTTAGTGTGAAGCAAAAGTCACCTTCTGTAAGCACGTATGACTCAGTGGAAAGCTCAGGTGCTCTTTCTTTAATTCTTGTTTGTTTTGCAACCGTTGGACGCCTTTTCTTAATCTTCTGAAATAATGCTGTTCTCCTGTTATTACTGTTTCAATTATGAAATTAGCTTTTTTGTAAATTCATTAACTCAGTTATGCCAGGTGTTTTTTACCACTTCTGCTTATAATTAATGCGTTGGATGCCATTTCTCTAGGGCTCGATCTGAAGTTTTAATTTTTTTAAATTTTATTGCGTAATCTTCTGAATCTATAAATTTAGTATATTTCTGATCGGGAAGACGACTTTAAGTGCTCTTAGAGCGATTGTTTGAAAACGGCTAGTCAAATTCATACATGAAAAATAAGTTAGTTGAGTCACAAAAATTACGATCGCCCCATTTATTATTAACTTAAGTAAAATCTCATGACAAGGTGTATTTAGATAATAGTTTGGGTAAGTTTTGTGTTTCTACAAGAGCTTCGCAATATACGCTTCGTAAGCTCACTCCAATGCCTACTAAGTGCTGAATTTTAACGTGACATACTTGTTTGTGCTGTGTGTCGCCTAACACTTCAATCACGAGATTTAGTAATGATATGCAAAGACCATTTCAGCAATATTGCAATATTCAATTTAGATCTTCTCTGGTATCTTTACAGCTCAACGGAAGAAATCGGAGAAGAAGGTCACAGCTTTACCGAAACAACCCAATCCGATTGTATTACCTGCTCCCGTGATTCCGGCCTGGCAGCCTCGGAAAGCATGGACTTCCGTTGAGTTGTCGGAGACACCGCAAAGCACTGTGAATGAATCGAGCCGGTTTGGATTGCCTTTAACTAGCGCGTGGACAGCGACATCCAGACTGACAGAGTCTGATGTCAATGAGCCCTCGGGTAAAATTCGTCCAGGTGATTTGGAGTTCCCGCCTCTGGGAACTGTTCCATCGAAGCGTCCTATGAGGACCTCTCTGGATGATGAAGGTAAATCAATGTCTATATTGTTTATTCTCAGTACTTGACTTCATGGTCGGTAAAACCAGTGATTTTGAGTTTTAAAAATGATAAAAGATCTAAATTACGTATGTATGCTTTGGCTCTACATTTGCTCCGCTTCTTCTCCTTTCTGCAACTCATTTGTTTGTGGAATTGCAAAGTCAGATTGAGAAAGTACTGTCAATTCCGACTCTATTGATTTGCTGTTAGTGGCAATTAATTGAAAATCGAAGACGAACTAGTATCAATCGCGAGACGTTGCCATTGTCAAGGCCAATAACCAATAAATTAAATTGTGCTTGTAAATACTTTGAAGGAATTACTTCGGGCTTTGTGGAACTTTCCGGTTGCTTGAGCTAAGAATAAAAAGAATTATTATTCGATATAATGCTATTAATGATGGTGCTACAAGTAATTCTTTCCTACCAACGGTAAATGGTTTATCATGGAAATTATTCCGTAAAACGTTTTTCAGTCGACCCCCAGTTAAAAGGTAATAGCTTAAGGATAGTCTCTGGAACTCAGTTCTCATCCCAGCTGTACTTTCGTTTGTGGCGTCCTCAATGCTTATCCCATACACATAACTACTGTTCCATGCCCTCCACGCCAGGCTCTTATGTTATTTGAACCTGGTTAGTAGTTGATATCGATCTTGCATTGTGCCATCCTCTTGACGGTGTTGTTTTAGGGACCTTGTAATTAACAGAATTGGCTGTTTTCCTATTGTAATTGCAAATGGTCTTCAACCAAGTATAAATCACTCAAGAATGCTGTCATTTCTTTACTCGTTTTCGTAGAAATTTCTTTTATTTCTCATTAATACTTTGTCAATGCTTTGCCTTAAATTAAGAAAAAAACCTGAAATCTGGAAATAATATTTTGCAAGGAACTAGCGGTATCCTCGTTTTTGGTTTAATTAATGTTTCTCGTTGACGTAATTGTTATTCGTCACTGATATGCATTCACGTCTCTAGATTCATCTTGCAAATCCCCTCCATCAAAGTTGGGTAAGTCTCTGCTTTACCATTTCAAAAGACGTTTTAGAGATGTTACTGTATTACAAGGTCTTCGTATCGACAGGTACTCTCAGGATGAGTACAAATGACACAGAAATCACTTTCAGTAGGTCACGCCTAAGCCAATTTTCTCGTTCGATCCAACGATGAAATAATAAATCCTACATTCCCTGTGATATAGCTCCATCCGTGTCCATGCCACCGGCCATTGAAGAGGCCTCCACTGACTCGTCATCTAGTTTGTGTATTGCCTTGCTTGATATGAGTTAACTCTTGAACTTTATTTTCTTTTAATATGTTTTTCCTTCCCTGCCACTGTTCTCGGTTCAGCGACTTCAAGGATCACCGTTACTACTAGGCCTCTTTTGACATCCTGTTTCACCGCCTGCCGTATACTTTTCATTCTTGGTTTTGTTTGCGTTTGTGCTCTCTTCTTATTGTTTATCAAATTCACATGCGTATTTTTATCACAGAATGTTATCCAATCTGCACCATGCAGCAGTTCTCGTCCCTCAAACCTCTCACCCCAACTTGTAGGTAACCTTGAGGCTTTTCCTCCTGTTTAATTTAAGTCAAGCACCGTCCTTTCCCTCTCCTTTTGCTAGATCTTTCTACATCCTTAAAATTTAGCGGACGAACATTTCCGCCCAGCCTTCTTGCCGGTCGTATGTTTGTTGAGAGCCCATTGGTTATTGTTATTATCGATTTTAATAGTTAACCTGCAAGTTTGTTTTCTCCATTAGAAATCTCGCCAATTTTTTTCAGTATGTGTCCTCACATCCTGCCTAATAGTATGTATTTGATATCACCATCTCATTTGTTGGTGCCTGCAACTAATTAGCCAATTTATCTAATTTGTGCCAGCTTGGTCGGGTATGACGAACAGCCGTATGTCTAAGATACCATCAATTACCTTGTTATTTGGTTGACTATCCTTTGATTGATAGTCTCTTGAAAAAATGCGCATATTCTATAGAATCGTCATGTCTGGCGGTGGACACCTCGGAGTACGATACACAAATTCGATACCTACCGTCAACATCAACAACGGCAAGCGGTCATCATTTCCGTTATACAGGAAACTGTCACGATATATCACCTCGAAGCCAGCAACAGCAACAATATTCCTTCCAGAATCGTTTCACCGCTCCGCATATTGCTACTCCCCCTCTTCACCGTAGCAATTTCGTAATCACAAACACTCAAGTGGCACGCCGTCACCGAACCCGCCTTTGCAATCCCTCAATCTCCATGACCACACTTCTCAATCCCCAGTCTTTCTCAGGTTCTTATCTCACTCAGTTTGCAACCAGCGCCAATGCCTTCTCGTCAAACTTCACAGCGGGGTACGTAAAGCAAGATTTCGTGCCGATGCGTCAGCACGTCTATGAACCCTTAACAGGCACATGTGACGGCGTTCACATTAACCTCCATGGCCATCGTAGACGTCGTTCCTCTACAGGCCAGATATTCAGCGACGGCTTTTCGCCGAATACTGGAATTACAGGCAATCATGAGTCGACCGATTTAATGTTCCACTCTTCACATAAATCGGCCATGGATTTATCTACCATTCTGCCCAAAAAGGAGGAAGAAAATGCGAATGACCTTTACTCGCCCGAATGGATCAACGCCTTCGACACACCACCGCCGAAAGACGTTGAAGTCTCGATCTCTGGTTCAACACCCCCTTGTGAATTACAACAGCTTACGGAGACTCGGTTTAAATGTATGCTGATGCACGAGCGACGAGGTCGAATGAGTTCAGAAGTGGAGTCGGAATTAAGCATTCTGAAAGATATGTCGATCGTAGACTCTGAGGAATATGTTCCACCGAATCTGCTGAACGACTTGACGCCGGACGACCCATTCTCTGGGAATGAATACCGCCAAACCGGCTTTAATAAGACGATGGGAGGCCAGCTGTCAAATACAGAGCGCTCTCCACCAACAGTAAGCCTAACTGGGACTATTCAGGAAATTCCGGATGCTTTTGACGTGTTCCAAAAAACTTGGCTGCCTGCGTTTCTACCTTGGCGTAGCCGGTTTCCTGTGGAAGACCCAACGGGAGACCAGGACCTCGTAGAACCTACACTTTACCTGACTCTTCGATCGGATGTTTCAGGATCAATCATCCAAGAAGTTTGTTTCTGTACTATTTACCAACCAGGTCCCCTCAAAAGGGTTGACTTTAAAATATCCATTGCCTTATCTAGCCAAGCGAGTCGACAACAATGACCGATGGCAAGGCAAAGGGGCAGCTAATCACAAACACTGACGAGAAGCTCCCCATTCATGATGTTGGGCTCCATGAGTGAATCGCCAAAATACACATTCGTCTTTCGAGAGCACGTTCAGGAAAGTCGCAAATGCACACTATTCTGGTCAAATAGAGAAACTAACCCCAGACCGCTTCTTTTTAGTTCTGGACAGTCGCGCCATGTTTGTTGTTGAGTAAACGATATTTTTTCTCAAAAATACTTTTTTTCATTTGCAAGAAATTCACTGATGATTCCAACCACCGAAATATACTAGGTAGTTAACGTATAATTTGTACATGAGGTAAAGGAAGTAATTTTACTTTTCATTGTATTGTGCATGGGCCTGGTTCAAAGGATTCTCGGGAGCAGTTTGGAAACTCTTGTAAATCTTGTCTTTAAGCTGTGAGTAGCGCATTCCTGGATTCTCCTTCTTCAATATGGGTAACATTTTTGCCTCGTAGGCTTGGTAGGCGGTCTTGAGCCGTTTCTCCGGGTGCCTTTCAAGAGGATCGTCTTTGAGGCTGAAGGATAGAGCAAAACGATTAAAGCGATAGCATAGAATTTGCAATGGTGATTAAAGTGCTTTACTTACCTCAAGACCTTAATGGCATCCTCAACAGTTCTGGCTGAAGCCTCGCCAGAAGCTTGTATATTTGGATTCTCCGTCAGATCCATTTCCTGAAGCTCTTTCTTAGGAGCCAAAGCAGCTAACTGAGCATTGATTCTATCACGTGCTGCAGCGATCTGGGCCTGTGTTAGCTTATTGGCGTTTGAGGGCTGATTTTTAATTTTGGCGCCTTGGAGATTATTCATTTCCTCGTCGTGAAGTTTCCTATTCTCCTGTTTCTTCTTAATGACCTCGAGCCGTTTAGCTTCTCTCTCATCCTAAAAGAAATCAGCTAATGGTACCGTTACCTTGCGTTGTAGCTTTCGGTTAATAAGTACATCGTCGTCAGCCCACTTTTCCTCTTCTTTTTCCTGAGCTTTTCTCGATTTCTGAAGCTCCTTAACAGCTTCTTTCCTCTCACGAGCTTCTTGCGACTTCGTGTTAGTTCCAAACTTCTTGGGCATCCCTTTTTCAAATAATTTAACACTGATGAAGTACTAAATAGATCAGAAGGAGATCAGCCGATAAGGCCGACAGAGCTGACCAATGGTAGCTAAATGGCACTCAGTTGATCAAGGTCTCTAAATTTACAAATAAAAACGAAATATATCAGTTTTCTACACAAGTTCTTTTTTATCACCATTTTTCGTTACGCCGTATTTCATTATAAATGGTCCTGTTTTATTGAGGTATGCTTCATTTTATTGTAATTCTTGCCGCTTGGCATTGGCTGTAGCCCATTCCCCGAACTATTATCGAAGGCTCCGTGCTCCAGTTCTTTGAAATACTCGATTTAGTCAAAGAGTAAAAATAATAAAGGAGCACGTCAACACTCTAAATGCTATATAGGTGAAAGTAAGAAGGTAGAACGCTAGTAAATTCATTTAATTGTTGTTGAACGAATTCACATTAATGCATCGGTTCATGCATTTTGATTCATTCGCCATCTGGTAGAAAAATGTCTTGAATGTTTTAAGTTTAATTTGTTATTCCATTTCATTCCATACACAATAGACTTTTCTTGGTTCAATACAGTGGATTCTTGAAGGAGCTCTTGATTTATTGCATATTTCAGCAAAGAAATGACTTCCTAAGCTTTTTTCTGAATCAGACTTAAAAGGTTTTTAACGAATTTCTTTTTAATAAAAGTTGAAGTAATAATCCAATAGCTGAAGTAAGTTCTCAGAAAGGAAAATTCACATCAGATTAATGCATATTCGCAACAGGAGCCAGATTATAATTATTCGGATTAATTAACATTAAACAACATCATAGTCACTGTTGGTCCGCCTTTTAGTAATTGTAGTTGAGGTGTTAACCAAATCTCATAAGGGGAAGGACAGCAAAATACTTTATTATGAAACTTTTTGTGGAAATGTCAACATTTACTGTATTTCGATTTACTTGGCTGCACCTGTTTTCTTTTGGTCCAAGCATTTTGGGTGCATTCGTTATTTGGATAACGCCATGCATTTCTGAGGAGCGACTACTTCATCAGGGTCTATCTCAATCTGTATTCACTAAGCCAGTTCAACTACCTGTACACATATTTTTTTTGTTTTTTAATTGAACATCTAACTCCATCACTCAGTGTTAAAGTCAAATTTCATCACAACATCTAGATTCATTAGTTTATATATTTACTGCACACTGTATTTAAAATACATAAATAAAGTCTCCATAATAAATCTCTATGTCACACGCCCAGGCCGAATTGCTTTAGTACACGCGAAGGCAACCATCTCTTTTCACTTTGATTAAGGTTATGGAAAGTAGACTTGAGCTTCGATCAACGCCTGGTTCATCACGTGTTCAAAAAGCAATTTTTCGTCTATCGACGAAAGATTTGGTATCTTAAGCTATGCATCATCATCAAATAGTTCAAAACTTCAATCATAAGCAGGACAAAATCCACGATAAGCATAAAATTTGTGCCTTCGGGGGGCCAAACTAAATAATAATATGAAAATCACGCCTATTTTATGCGAATAACCTCATATTCAAGTTTGCATAAACTCTAAAATTTTTGTTTTAACGCATTTCCGCCGCTGTGAAGTAATTTAAGGGCGTACTCGTCGCTTCGAGACTGTTCTAGTCGGGTTCTCGTAATGACTTCTGCCGTCGTTGGCTTTGACGTTGGTAGCCTCACAAGCTACGTTGGAGCGGCGGTGAAAGGCGGGATAGAGATATTAGTTAATGAAGTTAGCGATCGATGCACTCCGTAAGTCTGCAAGAGATTTTTATTTTTTTAGATCTTGTGTTGCCTTTAATGGCTCTTCGCGGTTTCTCGGTTATGCTGCGGAGCAGCAATCGATCACGAATCTTGTCAACACAGTCACTACTTTCTCTCGTCTTATCGGAAAAATGGAGTGTGATCCCGTCGTCAACTTCGAACGTGAGTATGCTTTCTACCAGATCGTTCCTGATAGCCAAGGAAGAGCGGCTATAAAGGTTAGCTTTTTGTTTCCTCTAACGAACTTCCCTAGGTTAATTTCAATGGAGAACCCATGGTTCTTCTTCCGGAACAAATTCTCGCCATGCATTTTTTTAAGCTCACAGAAATAGCTGAGAACGATCTCAAAACTAAAGTTGTGGATGTTGTTCTAAGCGTACCAACCTACTACACTGATCGAGAGCGCAGGGCAGTACTCGACGCTTCTAGAATTGCCGGGCTTAATTGTATGAGACTTGTAAATGATATAACAGCGGGTAAGTTCTCTCATCACATTTTACCACTCTTTTAGTCGGTATAGCTTACGGCCTCACCAAGAAAGACTTACCGCCTGTGGATCAACCGCCGAGGAATGTGGCATTCGTAAGTCTTGGAAACTCGAATCTTCAGGTCGCAGTTATCGCATTCAATGAAGGAAAGATGCATGTTCTTTCAACCGCCTGTGACCCGTGTCTAGGTGGTCGAGATTTCGACTTGTGTATCTTCAAGTACATGGTTAACGAGATTCAGGAAAAATACAAATTGAACGTTATGTCAAACAAAAAGGCTCGTGCTCGCTTAATGAAGAGTTGTGAGCGTTTGAAGAAAGTCATGAGCACCAACTCTACTGAAATTCCGCTTAATGTAGAATGTCTTATGGAAGACACCGATGTCTCTTCTAAGATGAAACGCGAGTTCTTCGAAGTAAGGTTTTATTCTGTATAATTTATATTTATCTAGGTACTCTGTGAATCACTGCTTCTGCGAGTAAAGCAGACAATGGAAGAGGCGCTATCGGCATCGAATCTTAAGCCAGTGGATCTTCATTCCGTAGAATTGGTCGGGGGCGGCACTCGTATACCAGCGGTAAAAAATCTTGTAAAAGAGGTTTTCCGAAAAGATGGTAGCACGACTCTTAATGCTGACGAAGCTGTCGCTCGTGGTTGTGCGTTCATGGTATGCTATTGTCATTCCATTTTTCTCCAAATTAAGTACGCTTAATTTTTTACGTTTTTTAATCTTTTATAGGCTGCTATATGCTCGCCCGCATATAGAGTTCGAGAATTTTCGATTACAGACGCTTGTCCTTACTCCATTTCCCTTAGCTGGACTCCATCGGATGATATCCAACCTACCACAAACGATGTGGATCCCGGCGACGCCGTCCAGGGCCATTCAACCGTGGTTTTCAAACAGCAGTGTGCCATTCCCGCTACAAAGCAGCTCAAATTCTACAGGAAGAGTGACTTCACTCTGAGTGCTAGCTACTGCCATCCTGATGGGATGCATATCACTAATCCACTAATTGGAACTTTCAGAGTGACTGATATTATTCCCTCTTCGCCAGATGATACTGTTCAAGTGAGAATTAAGACGCGCGTCAACGCCAGTGGTATTTTCTCTATCAATACCGCATCTATCATGGAAAGGGTTGAAAAGGAAGTTGAGGTACCCATAGAGGAAGAGAAGTCGGCGGATTCTGGTGAATCTGCCGCTACTACATCAGCTCCTGCTGATTTAAAGATGGAAACGGACGTTGCTGAATCGGTCAAATCTGAATCTAATTCAGGTCAACCAGCGATGGAATCCCTTGATGCTGGTGTTAATCCCGCTTCAGCTAAACCGCCCGCAAAACCTAAGATGCGAATTGAGAAAAAGACCTTTCTCAAACCGCGCGACGTTCCAGTTAAGTCAACGACCTCTCAGCTGTCTCAGGAGCAGCTGCTTAAGTTCACAGATTTTCAAGTAAGGTCTTTTGTCCTTCAGCTTTTTTTTCTATCTAAGTAACTAATCACCTAAATGCTTTTTTCCATTAAAGGCAGAGCTCAATCAAAGAGATCTTATTGAACGTGAGCGACAGCACATGAAGAACGCCCTGGAAGAATATGTTTATGATATGCGTAGCAAATTGGACACCTGTCTGGATCAGTTCACAACAGTAGTTGAGCGTGACTCTTTCAGGAAGGAGCTGAATGAAGCTGAGGATTGGGTGTACGGCGAGGGAGAAGATGCTAAAAAGTCAGCCATTTCGAAGCGTCTTAAAGCTCTTAAACAACACGGAGATAGGTATTTGGTTCGCTATGCAGAGTTTGAAAATCGGTCCTCTGCGGTCAATGACCTCAACACGGCTTGTGAGGTATTTCTACTTGAGTACCTTTCGCTCATTTTTACAATTTTAATAGCATCAACTTTGCGTTGCAGAAAATTCAAAGGGTGCTTGAGAGCTATGCCCTTGGAGATGAGAAGTACAAGCATCTTACTAAGGAAGACATGACCAAGGTTGAGAGTGCGTTGAAGGACAAACAACAGCGACTCCAGGCCTTCAAGGAAGCCGTTAGCAAGATGCAGCCAACTTCCGATCCAGTCGTATTCGCGGCTGATCTTGTCGATGCTCAGAGAGTTAGCATTATTTAATCCCCATTTTACTAACTCCCCCCCCCTTCCTAGGATTAAGATGAATTTATGTCCTTTAGGATCTGGAGATGACATGTAATCCTATAATATCGAAACCAAGGCCTTCTCCTCCAGCCCCACCACCGTCTAACTCACCAGGGGGTGAAGGTGTTACACAGGACAGTAAAGCAACTGATAGTGCAACTGGCACATCAGCTAAGAATACTGCGAATGGTCCGGTAGTGCCGGAGGCCCAGCAAGCGACCCCTGCCGCTGGAGGTGAGGATATGGACGTTGATTAGATTCTTGGTCGTCTTACCTGAGTGCACTGCTGCTTCCTGTTTTCAATCATCGCACTTGCTCCAAGTCACTCACTATACACAAACGTCGTCAGTAATAAAAATTATGTGCTACTTTTTATGGTTCCAAGCCTAAGTGTTCGTTTTTGTTGTTGAAAGCATTAAACGTGTCCTTTTGAGTACTTTCTTGCCTCTTCTCCCTCTCTCCACGAGGGCATTCTCTGTGCTGCTCTTTTGGGGTGATTCTTTTGTCTTCCCCCCATGCCTCGCCTCGCTATATTTGCGATCTCGGATGTAATGACATACAAACGCCTTGCAATGCGCTGCACTTGTGTTCTAGGTTTTCGTCAGTGTTGTAGTTTGCATTTTCATTTGACTTTTAATGGTCCTAGTGTCTAGTCTGTGTGAAGTCTAGTAGTTGTCGCTCCTTCATATTGATGTTAGTCTTCTAGTTCACCCATGCAAAGCCTCATTCATTGCAGGTGAAATGGTAGAAGTGATCACCCGAAAATACTTTTAGAGAATTGAAAAGGGACTATGCTTTAGGAATGTCAGATAATTTAGTGGATGATCGACCAGTTAGTGACCTGTCTCTAATAGCACGGATATCAACTTTGCATTCGCAATTTTGAAATCGTTTTCTCTTGGGGGAGGAGGATACATCCTGAAGTAATACCACCCGGTCCGGTCATCAAGGCAGAAGACCCGGTTGGCACAAAATTTGTGGTACGATGAAAGTCGTACCCGCAGTAGGTAATGAGATCGTCTTAGAATAGCTTTCGAGTGTGGTGTTTTAAAATTCGCTCCACACGTCTGCGATTCCCAGCGCCGTAGGGCCCAACATTAAGCTGCAAACTTAGCGGTGAACTTTTTTGTTACGGGAACCCAATTCACGTCAAATGTGGCTGATACGTTCACTGACCTCCAAAACAGTACAATCAAGAACCGTGGCCTAAGAGCTAGGTTGCGAAAGTTTAATGTGGATTAGAGAGACGAAAGGTTAAGCATAAATCTCCAGCTGTTACATTTCGTTTTCAGTTGTGTGGGATTTAGTCCAGTAGGGGAATCGCTTTTCACATCTGATTCAGAACCTAATCCTGCTGGCTGTGACATTACTTGACACCTACCCAAGCATTCGGTGGTCATAATAGCAAAAAATCATCGGGCTACCAGAATCCGGGGTCATTCAATTGTTTTAGTGTGGCAGCCAGGGGAGAGCCTGACAAGGTGAGAAGTGATCTCCACAAAGATTAAGAATTTTCGACATCCATCGTCTCGAATTATTAGGGATGCCAAACTTTCTTGCTTTGAATAAAACCAATATACGCCACACGTTTACCAATTTTGTCAATAGAAGATCTCGAACATCTTTGCTTCATTTAACAGTGCCTGGTGGCTCTTTACTCTCACCCCGAATGCAAGATCCAACAGATCGAATTTGCTCCTGGGTGGATATTATCAAGCCCACTTTAATTCCAGGAAATGAATCAAACCTCAAAGATAAACAAGGAAGAGGCATCATCTGCCAACAATATGCAGGAAAACAAATGAAAATATGACGAACGATAAGCCAATCCCAATACAGGGAACCATTTGCAAGTCCAGCTTTTGATAATGTGGATCTAATATGCACTATTCAGTATTGTCAGAAAAGGTTTATCAAGAAGTTCTCTTGAACTAAGTGCTCATGTTAACTTCTCATCTGACCAAGGAATTTACATTTTGAATTGTCATTTTGGCCCCCTAGCCATAGCTAGGCAAATTCTATTACATCGTTGGTGCGGGGTTCTCCTTGAAAATTTGCGGATTGAAGTAATTTCAATTAGAATCTTGGATGATCTTATTCCACGTCAATAGGGGATTAACTACTCTCTTCAGCCTTCTCTCTTCCTACACGAATAATATGATGGTCTGAGATCAAGTTTAATGGTTTAAAAAATCGTTATCAACATTTAAATCAACGAAACTTTTGGCTATTTAGAATGGGGAACATTTTAACCACTTCCTGTTTATTTATCTGCCCAAAGCAGCAGTGGTGTAAAATTCTTCAAACGTGGTAATACTTTTACTTTGAATGGAATCTCGGCAAAGAATGATGATTTCTGGAGGAGATATGAAGACGGACGAATTCGGACGAGGTGGCTCGACGAAGCTGAACTGCTACCTGTACGATGAGGCCATGCCAGAGAAGAGACCAGACAAACGAAGACGTCAACAAACGTTTTTACTGTGTTCTGTGTTAACTATTGTGTTTATTTGTTACAAAAGCTATTTATACTTCTGTTGTACCCCCAATAAGTCCTTGGGACTTGCCCTAATAGGTGGGGAGAAAATAAAAATAAAAAAAACAAATTGTGCTTAATGATGCTCCTACTCATTTTGAGCTGCATTAGAAGTTGCTCCTCAATTCCATTTTATATGAGATTAAACACCCATGGTAAGCTGAACAACGGCCGTAAAAAAAACTCACCATTTGAATGTCCTTAAGGAAATTTCACCGTTTGGTCAATACCAGTGCAGATTACCTGTGCATTTGCGGTCGCTTTCAACATGAGTAAAAATAGGCTTGGTAAACTGGAAGTGTACCGCTTCCGGACGATGCAACAGAGTACGGATCGGCGCTGGTGGGTCGATTCTTCTGCTCGGCTTTACAATTGGCCATTACGTAGTTATAGGTGGGATAACACTAATTGGTCATGGCGATATTCACAAAGTACCGAAAACATTTAAACACCTTAGGCTTCTGAGATGGTCTACCAAATT
The DNA here is from genome assembly GCA_019097775.1 of Moniezia expansa. NCBI lineage: Eukaryota > Metazoa > Platyhelminthes > Cestoda > Cyclophyllidea > Anoplocephalidae > Moniezia > Moniezia expansa. The sequence continues at coordinate 638,822 of JADFDV010000003.1, forward strand.
GAAACACATCATTAAAAAGTATAGAATGAATTGAGTTTGAATAAGAAACAGTTAATGTCTTAAACTTTCTTGGATATTCTTTGATTTTCTAAAGGTTTTCACCCAAAATAATTTCCAAGTTTCAAGTTTTTTCAGTTAATTTCTGCATTAGTTCCAATCGAGAATAAAGCAAATTTTTTGGACCAACTTTACGAAAGACGCAAGACAGACTCTTTGGTCGTGAGTTACAGCCTCGCTTATCTCTCGCTACGGTGTCTTCAGGGACGTCTTCCTCAAATGACCTCTTCCGCCGATGCCTTCATCGCTCCAGTTTACCAGAGCCTGGCACCTCCACTCGGCTTCTTTCCTCTCTCCCCATGTAAACTGCACGTATTTCTGTTTGATTGATTGCATCTAACCGATAGCAGCTAATAATTAAATGTTAGAGACTGTGGGGGCAAGAATGAATGGAGCGCTTATATCAAAAGAATAAGGAATTGGGGAAAGCTAGTGAAGAGAGCAAACAATTGTGAATTGCCGTAAATGTGGCAAAAATGTACAAGTACATATCGAAGTATGCGCAACCTCATTGTGGTATTCATACTCTGCATAAGAATGAATTGCTGACACAATTTGGGACATTATGGAAAAAACCATGCATTTAAGGTCTAGTGATTAATGAAGAAGGGATAGGGCGCATTTTAGTTTCGATTTCAACCCCATAAATATTGATAGAAAAGCGCTGAACTCAGGGAGACCGAACTGGTAGGGAGTTTGAAGGAAGAGAGGTAACAAAACCAACGATCTGGTCTGTTCACATGAATTGCAGACTTGTAGAGCCACCATATCTCCCACAGTACACAGTCGCTTAGGTGACTGTCTGACGACTGGACCGAAGCTTCATCATCAAACAATCATTTCGTCAGCCACCTCATCCTCACTTGGCACGCACTTTAACTCTTTTCTTCCGAGCAGACTGTCTTCCAACCAGCCGAATTAGTGGACGTATTATTTCTAGATCCGTTTAACATTAAAACAAGATAATTTATTCATCCACAACTGCGACGCCCTGGATTTTACTCGGAGTTTGAATGCTGCCTCAGAGAATTCACCCCAAACCAAACAAATATCTCAGCTAGCTAGTCTGTAAAATCCAGCATTTCATTTAGTTGTGATTTAGGAAAACACTGTCATTCTTCACATGATTAAATAATTACGTGTGATTTCCAATGGAACGCCATGCTCGTCTTTGATAGAATCGCCTAGAATTAATAAATAATGTCAATTCTACCACTGCTGAAATCTCGATAACCGAGTTTCAAAGAAGTACATTTCTCCGAAAGCGTTTCTAACACTTCAGGGCATTGGTGGGATTAATGCCCTCTTCTAGCAAATAAGGTCAGCCCATGGTCACCAATAGTTACCTCCAATTAGACGGATGTGATTTTGAAAATTTTTCATTGACATCCCAAGGTTTTTGTTTCTGGCTTTTTTTAAAAACTTCCTTGTTTAACGTGGATGCATAATCTTGATATGTTAGGCAGATTCCAGGTGGCGAAAATGGAAATTGAGATAGAACACATTGCAAGTTCTGATCAGAATAATCCTGGAAAAAAATTTTGTCTGCTAAGACATAGCTGGAAGTATAGAACTGAGCAAAGCCACGAGTGCAGAAGAGATCCCACTAGGTTACCACACGGCGATTAGAAGATTGAAGACATCGCTTTTGGTTCGGTCTTAGTGTGATGTGTGAAGAGGTCAAGCCCAAATTCGCCGCGAAATACGAACGCTCTTTTGCCATAGGGATCAAACTACTGGGCCAAAACAGTCGTGAAAACACACCACATCGCTGAAACTCTCTTTACTGGCTCCTACATTTATCTGATCTTTCTGATATGGATAAAAAAATAAAACTTTCATGCCTTGTAGCTCTCGCTCCGAAGCCTGACTTTAGGAAATACAATGGTGGAGATAAAATGGAAATCAGCAGCGGAGGCGGAAGTAAGGGGAGAACTTTAAAGTTGCAAAGAAAGATGGCAAAATAACGCGTTTGATCAAAGCCGAAAAAGTGAAACAGGAATCTTTGGAATTTGTACTTTACATTAAACGACCACCTAATATCTAAGCTGGCTTGGTTTCTCTGAGTTTCGAAGCTTTCATCCCTACGTTTCCTTTAGCCTGTGTGAAGTTGATTGGGACTCTGACTCCTCTGGATGATGTTAAAAAACTCCCAATCCTGTCAGAATGAAGCCCTTGAAAAATGCCAAAATTACGCCAGTGCTTAATAAATGCCAAATACTCAGAAGACAGTTGAGTAAAGTGGATCTCTCTCCAAGAATATTAGACCCCCACATCTTCGGAGTTTAGATCTTTTCATAAACTGATCTTCAACAACAAGAATTATATGCTACTATCAATGAGTTGTAGAGACGCTTGACTAATGATTACTAGCTTGAGACGTCTAGGTTCCTGCAACCCTGACGTGATCTGAAAGGGAAACAGTTAACATTCGATCTGTGGATAAAACAATATAGGAACAAGCGTTTCCTGATCAACAATCACTGCACAAATATTCGTTCCAAAGAGGACCTTTGGGATGCTTAATCTAAGTGGCTGAAATAGGTGCTAGATGGAGGTAGAATGCATTTATGATTCTCTTTTATGCAAAATGAGGTAGTTGGCTTTACTTACGTGGTCATAGCACGCAATGGAAATCTGATTTGTTTCGTGCCGAGTTGACGCAGACACGATCTCAAGACCACATCCACATTGTTTTCAAATTTAGAAGGTATTTTTTTATACAGAACTTAAATGAAACCGCTACACGCATTCTAATCGCACCTGCATCTTCAATGGAAGGAGTTATTTTGACATCAGAGCTTGGCTAGTTTTTGTCGCCCCGTTTCCAAAGCCCGTGTCTGGCGTGCATACGTTGTCGGTCGCAGCACACAGGCCATGTCCAAATCTAGGTCTAAATGCCGTTATAACCTCTGTTTTTTTTATGGCACCAAAAGTTTGATTGTTTTCCTATTAACGAAATCTTCAGAAAATCTTCACATTCTGGCCCACTGCGATGCATTTGATGGCTAGATGTATAAATTGAATTAAATAGGGTGTGCCGTATTTTTGTACTATGGAGATTGACATTAAGCCCAATGTTTTCAAAGAAACGTGGATTAACTAGTTATGTGGTAATATGTGCTAACCTGCGATCTAGTTGAGACCATAGAAGTTGTAGACGATATTAACTGAACTTTATTCAAAGGACAAATTCATCGAGCTCAACCTTGATTTAGTCAAAAGTTGCACTTCCTTCAATACCAATAGTTCATTGAACAAGTCGTTAAATTTTGTTAATTGCAAATTACTAAATGTACTTCCATATAAAAATCTTCAAAGTATCTGGAAATACAGGCTTTTAATAATTCACCTACTAATTTGCATTTGGCGTTGACAACAGGCAATTCCGAATGCGCTTGGAGAGGGGAAAAACCAGTTGTCCAACGGCGATCTTAAAACATTCCATTCTATCGGCAAAAGGCGCCACATCGTAAGCGCGCTGTGGCATTGATATTGACACAAGATTGTTACCGTTTAGGTCCTTATCGCTCTAGGTGTGGACAGCTCCCGGTTGAAGAGTGTATCTCATGGCGATCGTCTTCATAACATATCTCTTTAATAGGTTTTAGAGGATATTTTCCAAAATGCATTTTCTTAATTATCTTGCACAAGTTCTCTACTCATTATACTTGAAAAGCAACTTATATGAGCTAGCATTTGGTAAAGAATCAAACACTGTTTTAATGGCGAGTGAGAAAAGCCTTCAGAAGACCGTGACCTCTTGACCATGGCGACAGCAAATTTTCGTAACGTTCTTCTCTTCTTGAAACAATCAGTTTAAACAGACGTCTCAAAAAATGGCCAATTGGGGGAATCTACTTGTCTCACGAAGGATTCGAACATACTTTCCTTCATTGTAAAAACGAGTACATTACCCCCTTTGTGGAGACAAAGCTTGTTAGGGCTCTATTGTCTCACGGATTCTCCCTTTGGTAACAACAGATTATTATTTTTACTAGCCCTTTTTAAATGCTCACTGTGAATCATGAGATCCCATTTTGCCTTAATTGTATTCCTCAAATACATTCAAGTAAACAGTCCCTTGTAGAAAAAAACAGGTATGGTTAAATTGAAATGTTGAAATTAATGCCTACTAAAACCTAGACGACAGTATTTAAGCAGTTATTGAAAATTCCCTGTTGCTAACACCGCTTCCAACTGCATTCCTTTCAGTGGATCTAGTCTACCAAAAGTCACCCAAAATAATGAAAGCCTGACTCTGAAACAAGAGAGTGGCAAAAGAGATGACAATTCCCATTCAACAAGTAAGGGGGTAGCGTGATATGCACCAAACCCTTGCCTTGTCATGTCAATTTTGTTACTTGAGTCATACGAAGATGGTCGCATTTCCCTGTCAAACCAAGGAAGATTTATCTCTAATTGTCCTTAACCAGGTATCGCTTCTCCTGATCCGATCAATTAGCGGAATATCAGCTTCTCATGGACTAGCTCCAGATGATGGGCATATAATATTCTTAGCAGGACAGGCACTTCCAGATGAAGTTCTAACAAGGATTGATTTGAAGTTATGAATAAAAATTCAGCATATGTCCGTGAAGGGATTTTGCAATTATATTTACAACCTCCGCGACTGCATGATCGTTAGTTTCGCAGCATGGGTAGACTGAGTCTTTGTTCAGTTATTTCATACCCGTTTGGACAAGTCCCGAGGAATTATTGGGCTACAACAGAAGTACAAATAGCTTATACAATGTATAGCACACAACAGTTAAAACAGAATACAGTAGGCATTTATCGATGTCTTTTCACCTTTCTAGTTAAGATTCCATTCATTGCTTCATGCACACAATTGCCACAGTCCAAATTAAGACCATGAAACCAGGTATTTACGTCGTACCTTGTTTGCCGATCTGTACCAGATTGTACTTCTGCTGGCATAATCCGATTTTGTAGGTCTAGTGAGTGGTTAGTCCTATCCAACCGCCCTCTCATTAGCACTCAGAGTTGCTCCTGGGTTTACCGATGGTCAACCGATGAAGGTTGAGAGTAAGATTGATGGCGTCTTTAATTTTCCAGTTTCTCATTAATAATATGAAACCCCTTTTGGGTCAAACTGGTGAGCAGTTGCTCAATTTAGTGAAATTCCAGCAGTTAACCCCGTGGTTAATCCACTAAGTAATTAAGATCACTTCAGCTAGCAATAGTTAGTCTAGTACCACAGACTAAATAACTTATTTGCGTTTGATATGCTGGACTAGCGTATAACTGAGTATCCCGAAGGATTCATACTATTTAGGTCGCCAACATCGATGATGCAGTCAATAGTCGACAGAAATAATCAGGCTGATTTCCCTCCTAAATCATTTTAGCCCTAAGACCTCAACAGGAAATGAGATGGGGCCATGCTTGGCATGAAATTCTGCAGCATAGGAAGTAGGCCAGGTTCAAGCAGATTCAAAAATAAACTTTCAGTTTTCAGTGGACCTACAATGTGAAAATTTGGTGGTATTGAGGTCATTTTGACGAAACTGGTTCTGCCTTGTTCTACTTTCACAGGTTAGATTCTAATCACTTTCTCACCAATAGGTTAAACAACACTTAGGAGCCCTCAGTAGTAATTTTCTGTCTAAAGTCATAAATTTTAATCATCGGGAAGCCAAGACTGTTCTGAAATTCATAACCCATCTCCAAATTTTCCGATTTTCTTGATGATTTTGAATCTATGCATGTAGGAGCTTGAATCTCCCTAACGACAGTTGCGCTCAATTATATTCGGTTTTTCTGCAGCTACGGTGGCATTCACTTTGAATCAGTCAAACTCGTTCAAGATAATGAGATATTGAAGCCTTCAAGAGCGTTTTGTGGTTTATACAAGACACAAGCTCTATCTTAGCTTCAGAAGTAGGCATAAAAATTATCAGACTGAGCAGCGTGTTATATTACTCCATTTGCATTGAACAGTGGAAAGTTGGCTGCGCTTCACTATCCAAAAATAGTCTCCCACACACAGACAATGTGGGAGACTCACCCGCACGATCAAATAAGCGCATCCATACTAAATCCTTTCACACCCAAAATATCCGCGTGAATGAGCTTATGCGTAACCGACCCTTTAAACTATGGGCGATATCGCAGATATTTCTGCAAAGCTAGTCGTATGGACGAATAAGGTTGAGGAAGTGGGTGAAGGCTGTTTTGCTTCTCCCAGTTATAAAAGCGAGAAGAAATGAAGAAGAGCAGAAAGATAAAGAAGGTAAGGAGAATTAAATCGCTCTAAGGGCACGAAGCTTTCTTTAAAAGAGAAATCGAGCATAGATGAGGTGTGGAGAGGTATTAAGGAATATGTACACCTACACGTTAAAGAGAAGGCAAAGAAAGGGGTGCAAAGTTTACTACGGCGATGGGGCATGTGTTTTTTGGTAACTCTGGTTGAATGTTGAAGTCTTTTTTGACTGTATTATGCAATATGGTTCGTCTTTATAAGTGGTCCACGGAAGAGGTGATAATACGAGATTGGAAAAGAGTACTTGAGAAGAGGAGAAAATAGGGTTGGAGACTCAGTCGGTATATGGATTTCTAAATTTTGCCTCGCGATTGTCGATTCTTTGAGGTGCGTCGCTTAGCTGTTGCTGCAGCAGATGAGGTGGCAGTTGCGGAGGTCCCAGCAAAGGCTCCCTCAGAACTAGTGTGTCGGTGGACCTGTTTGTGGTGCTGCGCCGTGGCAGCAATCATTCCGAAGAGTTTGTACCACCCAAATACGATCGATCGGAGATTCAATTCATCCAAAACTATCTCACACATTCCCAGAAATACCTTCTTGTCCATTCTTCCGTATTCGCCCCAGACAGAGACCTTTAAATGTTAGAGGATTAATTTATTGTTCTCATACTACTTTTTGGTTTGAGTAGCATAAGGTGTTAGATTTAAGAAACTATAACGCAGAAATCCATAGCAGATATGCTAATTAATGCACATTTTCGCACTTACCCTACGAAATAAACCGATAACTAAATCAGTCTAGCGAGAAGAGCAATGCTATTTAAAAAGACGTAACGGAATATTTACATACCTGAAGGATCTTATCTTTATAAGAATTGGAGAAGGAGAATTGCTGCTGGAAAAGAGGATCGAGAGTCCGACGAGCAGGCGCGGTGGTGCGCATCTTTTCAACGGACTGCTTACCCTCCAAAAGATGTAGTTTGACGTAGGGGGTGGGGAGCGGTTTGGAAGTGTTCTTCTGTTGCAGACCCCGTGCTCGAATCACCTCCACTTCAAGGTGACCCTTCCTATCGAAGAAAGAAAGTTGAATCTCTCCTAGGCAGGGCATCCCCAGTACCTGGCGGCCGACCAACTGTCCTGGACCAAGACCGTCCACAAATTCACCCACGTGTATCTCACCCCTGTTAGATTGCAAAATATAGTAGCAGGACATAAAAACTGTATTCGTAACATCTGAGGATTTTAAAACCTACATTTCCAGAGCAAGCTGATCTTTTCTACCAGAACCCCCAGACGGGTCATGAGACGTGCTGAGCTGGTGTTGAAGAGTGACACCATGGTGAATTCCTTGAGCTCCAAGGATACCTCCAGCTGTCTGAGCACTACTTGCCGCAATGCCACCGAACCCCGCGCCTTCGGCTACAGCTCCTGGTGCTTTGTATCCACCCGAGACAGTTCCCTTCTCGCTCGTCTGAATGTGGGCTGGTAATACTTCTTCACTCCGTTGGAATGAGGCCTTCGTCTTCTTGTCTAATCGAAAGTGACCATGCGGTTATTGAACTCGATTTTAGTAGCAGCTAATATTACAGATACCTACCAGCTCCTCCAGCTGTAGCATTCTTCTTTGATATTCCAAGTACATTACTGAATCGATGACCAATACTAGATCGCCGGTTTATAGCTGAACTCGAGGACGAAGCCGCAGATAATTTCGGTGCTCGTGCGGACGATGTAACGTCAACACTTCCTCCAACCGAAACAGCTGACTCTATTGAAGTGGCAACTTTAACTTTAGAAGTGGCAGCGATTGAGGAGGAAGCAGATTTTTCCTCGGCAGATGAGGACTTTGGCTGATCATCAGCGGATCTTTCCTCTGCTCCGCGACATGACTTCCACCTTCCAGCGTCTAGATCGGTTTGGGTGGGCTCTGCGACTTCGCCACATTCTGCATCTTCATCCTCTTCTCCTGTTTCAGCTAGAAGAACTTGTTGAGGTGATCGACAGTCGGGACGGCTTCGAGAGGTTCGAGGAGAAACGCGACGTCCACCGGAACCTACCTTAGTACTTTCGGTGTTGAGACACTGGCGTTGGTGTTGCCTAAGACGGCTCGATTGGAGACTGAGTTTCGAGAAAGACGAAAATTCAGAGGCTTCTGAGTTGTCGGAGAGGAAGCTCTGATCATCCTCCGATAAGGTAAACCTAGCACCCCTGCAAAATTCACAAAGTCGAATTTCACATAGTCTAAGCTATCGTATATCCAATCTTACCAACCGTTTTTTCTAACACACATATACGGTTATAATAAATTCCAAATTCCAATCATTGTGATTATTAATGAGCATTTTAGTAGAACTCACACGGGCATGCATTTTCTGAGCCTGCAAATCAAACTCTCGTTTAGTCGGAACCAAAGCGATTACTAAGACTGACTATTTAGAAGGTCTTGGTCACAAGCCCTATAGGATAGTGGTCAGTATGCGCTTAGAATACTGAATAGAGTTCGACAAAAACTTCCCCTTACAAGTGGTCGATTGGCAGATAATCAGGAAAGACTTTGGGGAAATAAACGCTACGATCATTTCATTTGAGGGAAACTTGACTGTACTCTAATCTGTACGGTTGGTGGTTTACTTTTTATGGAATGCTCGCTAGGGCAATTACTGTAACTTAAGAATTCAGGTACTGAAAAATACCATACCCTTGCCCTAGAGTGTTCGTAAACTGAAATAACAACTTATAAGTGAATTTAAGAGCTGCTGCTCGCGTCATTTAGAAGAAATCGAAGAGTTGGACGAATGAAAACTTAACCTGATAACCATAGCCATCTCTTCCTTCTAGGTGTTAGAAGTTTCTATCACTTTAGCATGCTCAATGTTTAGTAAAGGGTGAAATTATTTGGCGAATTAAATGTCAGTTAATTCATTTGACCCGATTGGTTTAAGTTTCATGAGATTCTAGGAGTGATCAAAGGACGCTTTCAAGCTTTATGCAAAGTCATAAAGATAGCGCATTCATCACCTGTATATCGGAAAAGTTCATTAACAGTCAATTCAATTTCGATTATATCACTATTTCAATTCCGTGAACGGCAAAAATCGACGCAATCAAAGTTCTTCCCCCAGTGTACTCTTATAACAACCCAAAGGGCATCTGTACCGCTAATCAAGTTAAAAGATACCGCATTCTGACTCCCATTGCAAATAAGACAGCTAATTGGTGTCGGAAAGCGATTGTTACTATGACCATTCTATTTTAAAATTACCGTGTACAATATATCCCTCATGAAATGCGAGGCTAACCTATTAGTGAGATGTGTCCGAGAAGGGACCGGTTGGGCTAGTGCATGAGCTTCTCTTCTGGAGGTTCGTGATCCACCTTCGATTTGTTGACGTCTCTGTCGGACAGATGCAGAAAGTTGGCTGGGCACTGAGCGAGGACTAATGTTGCGCAGGGAACGTCCGCCACCACCGCTGGCCATCCTAAGTGGCCCATGTCCCAACCCTCGCTCTGAGGCTTCGCCCGACCAATCATCTACATCACGGCAGAATAATTTTTGTGGGTGTTAAACAGTCTTACTTAAACCATATAAGTAGGTGTAAATGCAAAATTATCCATTTTTCCTCCACGAAAATGTGTCCCATTAGGTAAGTGAAAATTAAAGTCGATATAAAATTATAAAATTTAGGTCTACTTTTTAGGTAGAAAATAGGAGGTAACAGCGCTTACCAGCTTCAAATGTTCCACTTTCAGATTGAACCTAAGATGAAATAGCAATATACATTTAGTTCCTATTAACATAACATTTCAAAATAATTATTAGAACGATGTTTCAAAAAAATTACACCCATTATGCGAGAGAAAAGGGGAGTGCTAAACTTGAACAGTGAGGCTTTCGAATTCTTCGTTTAAGCAGTTATTACGAGGTGATCTCTCACACATAGTGTTAACCTTCAAGGTTATACAACCCAGAATGAATTCACATTTGGGGATTAAACAAGCTAGGATTTTTGAGGTCAAAACTCCTCAGAAAAAATCGTTATACCATCAGCCATCTCACGAAATTATAAAGTTTGGAATTCTCTTACAAGGAAATTAGCAAAAAACAAATTGAAATTTGGTTGTAACTGCCCAACGTGTAAACATTTAGTCTACCAAATGAAAAAGAATCCAAAAAGCCCTTCGAAGAAGAAAACTGATGATTCTATAAGTAAAGTCTTGGGTCTACCTCGTTCGACTTTTGATCTCATCAGAAATAAACAAATAGTAAATTAGAATTTCTGTAATGCAAGACATGGTTTCATCTGTCAAGTCTGAAAGGTAAACAGAAGAGGAATGCTGAATGAGTCCTATTTTGATTCAGCTTGTGCTTCAGCCTTCATGTTTCGTCTTGTCGACCATATAAAAAGGGAGTACAAACAAGACGGCAGATCAGTAGGGCTAGATGGGAACAAAAAAGCTTACCAAGCGAGTGATTCAGTAAATGAAATAATTAACGTCAATTAATGTTGACGATTACAAATCCAACGAAAGGGAGGACTAGTTCAAGATGCCACTGCTCATATTGCCGCCCTCAGGTCCTGGATACCCAGAAATAGGTACACTAACCCTTCCGAAATAGTCCCATCTAAGCTTAAATGGACCTTGACCTTGCCTTATTGGAGGTCATGAGAGCCACTGAGTGCAAGAAGAGATGACCCTATTGATCAGTAAATAATGGAAAGTAGGCTCGTGCTTCAGAGCTGGAGCTGAGTATAAAGGCATTCCACAGTGAATACCGAGAGTGAAAATGTTCGACGGCTGCATGTTCCATGCCAACTTTTTACCCATGTATATAAAGTATGCCATCCGTGTCACAGTTCAGTGAGACAAGTCTGTGGTTAGGAGAGAGGTGACGAACCTGGCTGACAATTTCCTGATCAGCTGCGTCCAATGGTGGGGGTATCGGATACCAATAAGCTCGACCCGAGAGATCAGCTACTCGTAGATTTATTAGCACCTAGAAATAAATCAGTAGTGACTGTTACTTCCATCGAAGCCTCCATAACTTCTATTACTGCTAACAGTAAGGTCACTCATCTTTGGAAATATAGCTTCCACAATTTCAATGAACCTACCTCTCCAATAAAGGCCGTCCGTCCCTGTCGATAGTCGAAGACGGTTACTTCCAGTTCTTTGGCATTTATAACAAAATTTTCGAATGTAAAACTGTGAATCCAAACTGGGTCGTTGGTGTTGCGAGCCACTCTTGTGCATCGGGGTTCATAATTACTAAAATGTTAAAATTTGAATTGAGTCATGATTTAAAAGTCTAAAAATGAAACACCATGGCTATGAAGAAAGAGATCTTGAAAAGCATAATATTGCCATTGAATGAAGCTCTGTGTGAAGCTCTATTGAAAACGATTTTCTGAGTTGGTTGATCGCTTATCCCGTTTATGATTTTGTACGTTCTGGTGGAAAGTCAGATTTACGACTAGACAGAAGTTCCCAAGCACAAGCTAATGCAACCTGAGAGTTCAGCGCATTTTCACGGATTCCTCACCACAGAAAACGCCGTTATGGAGTTCCCAAATGCGTCGACAATGACGGTATCGGCAAAATTGCTTTCCATTCTTGTTAGGATTCAATAAATCCGTTTATACGCCTATTTCTCACCCGATCCAAATGCGGGGTGGCCTATTTATTTAACCTAAACAAACCGGTTAATCCAACGCAGGTAGGCAGGAATTGCTCTCAGAACAGCTGGCGTGAACTGGAGCCAGTTTAAATGCTGTAAAAATGCAGAGAAAGCAGTGAGAATGAGGATATAACCAATGAATAATGAATCATATTGCCTAATAACTTGAGTAGCCATTTCACTCCTATAGATTCTGTAACATTATTGTACAACTCTTCAAAAAAGTAAAAAGACCTCTTGCTTAATAAACATTCAGACCCAACAACCATCTTCCTCCCAGAGCATAACTGCGAATATAGCCGATGTTTTGACTATACAGTTAGCTCCACTCCACACAAAATGTCTGTCCCTATATTGTAAATCTGTAGCTGTTTCACAGTGAATCGTGAAACTATAGGTTACTATTCACCTTTCCAGCACTTCAGCATTTTACCAGGAGTTCCAGCGGCCTTATATCTCCTGGCCATAACCATCTCATTTCGATCATTCAACATTATTCCAGTTGTTACACGAAAAAAAGAATTCATCGGTCAGGTTATCCCGTTCAATCCTACCTGGGGTTCAGATTTATGAACTTAAGAAAAGCGCAAAATGGGCATTAGAGGTATCGAACTTAACCTCTCCGAACACTTTCAGGTCTACTTAGATCTCTCTTTGTAGGACCTCTTTATAAATGAAACCTATCCGATTGTTCCAATATTCTTCTTGTCAATGAGCATCAGGTCTTCAATGGATCTCTAGGTTATTATTGCCACCGCACGCGTTTTCCTATTCTTTAATGTATTTTGCAGATTCTCATGATAACTGGAAACATTTCTTCTGGCTTCTTTCTTCTTCACTAGAAAGAATTTAAGAACTTCGAATAACTTCAACTCTCCTTCAGTCATTTTTACTCTGCGTCGGCACGATGCTCAATCACTTTACTCACTTTTTCTTTCACTGCGATATTTCCAGGAACTTCTCCAAAAATAGAATGGATGAGTTCTCAAGGGAAAATATATTCTAAGCTCAGTGGAGAAGAAAAATTATCGTCTCCTATTTCCTTTTCCTTTTTACCTCTTTTCTGATTGATACACTCGTATCAGCTTTACTGCTTTCCGCAATATTTAAATATCGTATCCGAGCATCTCCTAAACCACCGGAGGCTTAGTTATTAGACGATCCATCATGGCTCACGCCGTAATCAATTCATATTATTTAACTGCATGTCGGATTTTGCTCCAAATCAAAAAGTTGTGCCTCACGTTTTTTTTATATTCACGATTACTGCATCATCATTTGATTCAACATCCATCTGCCCGTGGAGAATCAACAGATAACTAAAGTATTCTCACTTTCAAAGCTACCGACAAATAATAGTCATTTCATAGTAAGAAAATATTTAAATTACTAAACCTTCCATTGCCGGATTTGAAGTTGTTGTTTGATTCCGCATCAGAGGAATGGAAAGCAAATAAAATGATACATGAATTAAGCAATACGACTACTAACCTAGTTTCTGGAAGAATGGTGATTTGACAAAAGGCGTTGCAGAGCCAGGTCTGCGCATTTAGTTGAGGAGGAAGGTCTCTCGCAGCCAAAACGGATACAATCAGCGCCTGCTTACTTTCGTCGTAACGTAATTTGAGCTATAAGAAAGCGATTAATTACTGGGCAAAATATTTCAAAATATATGACCATAAAAGCATCATATAAGATGTTTACTTCTTACAGGTGCATCATATAGTTCTAACAAACCTGTAAATGGGGATCGGCATCCCCACGACCAACGATTTCGCCGTATTCTTCGTCTTCTTCATCCTGGAACTTAGGGTCTTCGTCTAGATTCACAATGAGAACGAACGATTAACGCAAAGAATAACAGTCTAATAAAATATACATTTGCTCTTACCGAGTCTAGAAATTGAAGTTGGCATTGCTCCATCCAATTCTTCATAATAATCGCTTAAAACCAAAATAAGCCGTTTTAATTAGATATTTAATGAAAAGCTAATGGATTCTACTTTTTTCCTTTACATCTGAATGATTCAATTTACTTTCCCCTAGAGAATTTCAGGGTCATTATGATCAATCTGATTTAACGGATGACATTTGGAGTAACTTTGGAGAAAAATAAAACTTTCAGGAAAATTGAAATGGAATATATACTCTAGAACGCGTTGCACAGTAAGCCACACTTCGTCAGTATTTCGAGAGAGTGCGAGGATTTTGGAGACTTCTGCTTGGTGCAGACCTCGCAAGTTGTGTCCGTTCCATTCGAGGATCTCGTCACCCATCTGGAGTTCACCCATTACATCGGCTACGGAACCTTCCTTCACGGAACTCACGAAAGTTCCTACCACGTCCGAGGGTACGCGCTTCCCAATTACCAATTTCAGACCTAAAATGTCACAAAAAACAGTTATGAGTTTCAAATAGTACATTATAACACTATATTTTTTAATGAAATTATTGCAGCTTTATGTACAACTTTTGTTCTGTCGAACAAATTTTATAAAGTTCTCTTCAGCCTAAAACACGCCCCTTAAGTTTCAGGTAATTCTTTAATAGAAAAAAAAAGAATGAATTCTTTAAGAATGAAATATTTTCACCGAATATTGAATTTCTATCAGAAGTCTAGATTCAAACTTTCATCAAGAGAAACGATCAAAAAAATTATTTTGAATTATCGACAACCTATCGCAAAAGAGGAGAAATTTTCATGAATATGTGCCTAAAGCGATTATATTTTAAAATAAGGACTGTATCTGAGGTAATAAATCAAATCTGAAAGTAACTGCTTATAGATTAGCTAAAAAGCCTGTCCGTTTATCAACACATTCATGTGTGACTAGGCTCAGGCATCAAATTGTAACTTATGAAGTACTCACCGAAACTGCTAAGAAGACCAATTTCACAACTAGCTCTGGACTTTCGAAGATAGACTTGCCCAATCAAGCTCTCTCCATCCTGTGATGCTGACCAAAACACCGATCGGCACTGAAGAAGCAGATATTCGTAAATAATCAAGGTATAATAGTATTTTCTTATTTATGCACTAACCGAGACTGGGCGATCAACATCGATACTATGCTGATGCATTCTGCTTTCGGCTGTGAAGGACTTTTGATGGTCCCCTGAAGTTGAGACAAAGTTAAGCCACTACTATAGATCCGCAAGGCATTCAGTGGCTACTACATTGTCAGATTATTTCCATTTCTCACCTCGCAAAAATGCCTCCGACTGACAAGGTTCCGATACAGATCCAGGATCAATTTGTCCACCACCACTCCGGCGAAGATGGGCTGCATGGAAACTGGCTCGTGGAGAGCCTTCGGCAGAACCGCAAGAGGTCGTACTTGCTCCACCTCCACCCTCCGAAGGTCGAAAGGCGTGGCGTTCCATCTTCAGCGATGGTGGAAAGGCCGGATGAGTCCAGGTGCCTTCTCCACCGATTCCTCGACGGCAGGCTCGACCTCCTAACGGGGGTCCAGTCGAGTGTCGGAATTGGGGAGGCGGTGGGGCCTGGCTGTAGGTGATGCTTGGTGGGTAGTGAGAGGAGTGCTGCTGCAGATAACGCGGAGTCATTGCTGAAACACTAGCAATGGAATAGGACTGCTGACGCGCGGCTTGGAGGTGGGTCTGAGGGTGAAAGAAGTAATTTTGAGGCAGCAAAGGGGGCTGGCGACTTTGCTGTTGAAGTGGATGAGTGTGCGAACTAGGTGTGGGTTGGAAATGCGACCAAGTTCCCTCCTCTTCACTCACTGATCGATGACTATGAAAACAGAGTATCATTTCACAGAATGGTTTGATTTGTATTAAATGCCGAAAAAGGGAACTCACTCTCGCAATGCCCCACGCAGTTTTGTTCTGCTGGCTATGCCCGCATAGCCGCTTTGATTACTTTTAGGAGGCACATTGGATGTAGCGGAGGAGGAGGCCGCGTGGAGGGTGCTGGTGGATGCCACAGAGAGAGGACCACTTTGGGGATTGTGTCGGGAATGGGATTGGACTTCGCTAGTTGTAACTGAAACCGAAACTAGATTGGTGGTATGTCTCTGTACATCTTTGACACCGCCTGTCATTGACGATTGTGGCGAGGAGAGGTTACTGAAGCATTTCTTGCACATCCATGAAGACTATTAGATGGAAGGATAATTAGAGAGTGGTTTTACTCATAGCTCGCTTGTGGTTGCATTGTTGCATTCGTTCCTTCTAATAGCTTGGTGATGGCATCATAGACTATCTTAATAAAAGGCATATATTTCATTCTGCACAAAATCCATGCATTTTTTTGGTTTCTAGGACTGATGTACTGCGAGTCTATGCTTAAATTAATCTCGGAGACACTCGCAAAACTTTAGCGTTAACCTAGTTCCAGCCCCAAATGAACGAACCAATCATGTATTCACCTATTCGTTCCACTTGATTTCGTTCCGCTGTTGCCTTTCTTGAAGTTCTGTTGCTTTGAGCCCTCCGTATAATATCTCTAGTTTGTGATAAGTGAAGACCATTTTTTTCTTATGCGAGTGCTCCCGCAAACTTTCAAGGATTCCCTCCGTTCCTCAGATAACCGTTCTCGTTATTGCCAAATTTGTAAAATTTGCAGGAGCTTCGATCTACTCTGAATTGCGAATGATAAGCTGTCTGTTATCAGTAGGGAATCAATCAAAGTCTGCTCTGCACCACAGTTACCCATTACAGGCAATCCAGGAGATTATATTTTACTCCCTAATCAGCGCTCGTGTTCGTGTAAGTACCCAACTCCACCTGATATTGCATGTGATCATCGATTGTGCGCACCGGCTCTTCCCTTGGTGGCTTGGCTTCGGTCAATTGGTTCGATCGATTCCGGTCACATGATAGTAGCAGCACCTAAAGTTCACTGACCAGGTTCTAAATTCGGCCTTCCTTCCTTTGTGCATCCTCGATTAATCCAAGAGGTTCAATTTTCACACCGATCCTGAAAACTCTAATTTATTTCTAATCTACGGACTGGGGAAAGACAGTTTAGTCGAACAAAAACCGCGCCATATAGTTATCAAAATACTAGAGCCACAATAGGTTCTCTTAACCTTTGGTATTTTGTCTTGGATGACTTCTTCCTATCGCTCGCTAATTCTCCAGTGTTTGTAAGTCCACCAGGTAAGTCATTTGAACATTACAAGTATTATAATTTGGTCGATTCGAGTGAAAAATGAGAAGATACTAGTGAAAATTTGCCAACTTACGCTTTCATCGATACATGTTAAACAAACCCAGTATCAACTGAATTCGGCTGATAAAGAAATCTCATGCCCTGAATAGGACCACTAGAAGACCTCCTAGTCAATATGCAGTACCTTCATCACGAGGCTTTGTCACCAGCAAAATAACGTCCAGTTTAGAAATGTGTAAAGTGAGATAAAATACATAAGAAAGTCATTAAAGTTTAACCTCACCTGGGTACCGGACCATCCACCACATCGAACGCATGTTCTAAGATTACATTGAGCACAATTGTGGCCGGCAGTGCTGGTGAATTTTGTGACGTGACAGACTTCACAGACGTCTCCATCGCTACTGATACCGGAACCACCGCTACCGCCACCGGTTCGGGTAAAAAAGTTAGAGACTGCCCCAAAGAGATCCTCGGAAGTTCGATTGTTTTTGGCAAGGGGTAAGGGTCGCTCGGCGCTGAGACGACCTCGACGGGTGACACCTCCGAAAAACTCGTCCTTGGCACGGCCAGGACCTTTGACCGCTTGAGCACGCGTGGTAGAAACTGCTGAGCTAGTTCTAGTGAGTGCTGAGGAAGGTGCAGCATCGGGAAGAGTTGGAAGGCGTTGAAATACTTTGGAACCCCGCTGCACGATCTGCACTGCAGGTGTAGGGATGGTCCCCTGGGAGCTACATTATGAAATCCCGGTCATTAAATAGTAAACAAACAATCGATTTGTCCTATGTGGGATCTTATTTTTTGTCACGTTTTATAGCCAGATTCAAGGTCTAACCTGTAATTATTTATCCTAAGACTCATTAAGACTATTCCCCCGATATACTGCTTCATTGAGTAATTGAACTTTTTCATGAATGTCAATATCAATGCAATTATAATTTGTGGCATTCGTAAAAGTTTAAAAACTGTCTAATTACCCACTAGAAAGATATATTTTAGGATAATTGGAATTAATACGCTAACATCACTTCTTGGACTGCTTCATAGCTATTTATGTTCCTGTTGTTGGAGTCTATGCACTTGTTCATCTTTTTTTGCAAATACTTTCTCCCAACGCTTAACGTTTTGGGGTTTGGTAAAAATATGCGTCCATTGTACGGCATTTCGTTGTTTTCTGTATCCGGGCAATGCTCGCAATTCTGATTTATTTCAATCCATTCAATACAAGCGCTGTAGTTCAACTTCCTCCGCCCATCTGACTCATTCACATTACAATGACAATATCCGTCATTTTCTGGATTACTGGATATTAGAGGAACTTGGTGTTGGCTTCATGATTCAAATAGTGATGGAAATGAGTTAAGTAGGGTCAAGGCCCGGCTCTAACCTAAAGCAAACATTGCCCCAATTCCACACGGCAACCGCTGACCTGCCAGGTCTTATAAACAGCAAAAATAGGGAACCAGATACAAGCAGAGGTAGAGAGGTCTATCTGACGCTGGCGCAAAGGGAAAGGAAATTACTTCAAAGTTGATGAAAGCTAGTGTGCGTGAACGAGTACAAAAACTGGAGAGCGAGAGACCTAGCACCCAATAGAAAGTTGCGTCGTGATGACGTGCAGTCATGCCGCAACGATCGATAGCACATGTACGTGGTAGCGCGCACGCGAGCACCAAATGGCCAAATTGCTTAGTTTGAGTGGATGGTTTCAGTTGCGCACGTATGAGCATTCCGGTATGTAAACACACGCCGCGCGCGGTCGTAAGCAGCTTGCAAACTGCCACTAAACTGGGTGGCTGGCTAGTAGCCCGCTCACCGACTCTGGCGTACGCGTCTATAATTGCTATTCACTGGGACGGGAATTAAATTGCTGATGCCTATCTTGCCTTCTTCTCCTTATCCCATCTTGTGCTTCCTCAATCGCTATTTCGCGCTGTTTCAGCAATACTAACCATTACTGCTGCTACTCAAAACACTCAAAGCTCTCATTGTGCGGAAAGAGATAAAAACATGGAGGGTGTTGCGATTTGTTAAGATTTAACTTTTAATTCGCCCTTAGGTACAGAATGCAATTTCAGTAGGTGCTTATTAACCATCAGGGGAGTTGATTGAAGAGCTAGACAAGCTTATAGAGCGAAAAATACATTCGAATAATGGACATGGTTGTTGCTAAGACTCTAAAGAGCCTGTGTAAATCTAAAACTGAATGTCTAGTATTCATATCTCTCCAAATTGTCTATTTGTGACGCCAGAGTAGCTAATGGGAGAGGCGGTTGGATACATAAATTTATTGTCGGTAGACGCGGAGCTAGAAACGAATTCAGGTCGTATCCTGACTGACTGGCAAATTAACAGGGTTCGTGGTAAATTGGTGCAGTCATCGAATGGATGGGGACGATGGTTATGGAAATTAAGAGTCATGAAGAAGGGTTAAGGTGTCGCCATCGGGGCCATCATTCGTTTCTTCAACGGGACCCAATGGCTAACTCAGTTCAAAAGAAATTGAAATAGAATAATCGTACGTAATAGGTCCAAGAGACCCATCCTCTTGTTAGCTTGAACAAAGTCATTGTTTTTCTAACAAAGGCGGAAATGATGGAATGAATTATGACCTCAGTCAGTCTCATCTGGAGCTGTCTATTTAATTTTAAATTCTAAAAAACGACGTTAAATGAAATACACCACTGAGCTCAAGGAAACATCCGGGATTCGTCTTAAACAAAAGTTTGGGCTGTATTCTATCGGTATAATCTCAAAATGCAAATCTACATGCGAAACTTGGTTAATTTAAACAGAGTTAGTTTACTAGTTTATTATGGTTGCTGTGATTAAATAAATTACAATGGACCAATCAGATGACAGCAATTAAGTGTAAATTGAAACGACTCAATATGACTTGACAATAACTGTTCACTGATGTATAACTGAACAGAATAATCCAAAATTTATGCAAACCTACGCTGTAGTTTTTTTATTCATTTGTAATGCGATTCTCAGAAGTAAAAGTGTTTTGCTAATGCAAATCTTGAAGTGACACGACTGCCTGGAAGTGTGCACCTTACATGATAGCCCTAACAAATTCATCCGGAACTTCGTTTGTAGCTGAATTTGCAAAGACTTTATGAAACTATTATTAACTACAAATTTTCGCTAATTTAGCGGTCCAATAAATATGTTGGGCAAGCACACCTGTGCAATGGAAATACCTCGTCCACAATCGATATTGAAGTTATGTAAATTATCGATTTAAAAATCAAATCGGAAATGTATACGATTAGGTTCACTTCGCATCTCGGCCCAAAAACGGCTTGTGCATGTTGTTTTTTTTTTGGTGAATAATGTTTGTTCAAAAATATAAATATAGCGCAACCTAAAGTCTTTAGTTTGAAACAAAAGGACTTAATATCAGAAAAAAATCAAAATAGCGCTTTTTGTTTCAGCACTTGCAATAGTAAGTCATTTTGAGGCTCATAAAGGACAATAGTTACTACCGCAATTGTATCTTGATATCCAGCATTATAACCGAGCGATTTCAAAGATCTCATTCATAATAGAAATTAAATATGATTGACAGCCATAGACCGTAAATTTGTAGCTGAAGCGAAAAGTTCCGTATAACAATGCATAAACTGTTGCAGCCCACTATGGCTTGCATTGTGGTGTTGATATGTCCCTTCTTTAATCCTGCCATCTGTAAAATTTGAGCGACTCTACAATATCACACTAACCATCTTTGTGATATTTAATTAGGGTTTATTCTCGTGTTTTATAAAGGTTTTTCGGTCTCTCATATTAAGATACGCGGACAGCTGTGACCACGGACCAATCGCTGCAACACCTTGAATTTCTTGCTTCCTTATTGGTCAGTTATTAAATCGATCTTGTAGGTTATTAATTTATGTTGCCCCCACAATCAAATCAAATGCTTGCTCAGTGTGAACATGCAAGTCCTGAAAGTATATATAAAACAAAACACCATAATTTATCGCGTGTTCCACTTACCACATTTTCTGCCAAACAAAAACAGTCAAATAAGTCGAAGCATCTCGAATGTGTATATTTCTAGCGGAATTTCAATGCTGATGTATTCAACAATTGGCTACAAATTTCAAATCGCCTAAATGGAAGCGGTGGAAAATACCTTACTTATACTGCCCCAGAGAAAATAAATCGGTAAGAATCTGACCGATTTACGCTAGTAAGAAACGCCTGTGCATGTCGATTTAGAATCTGAATACTACGTATCATCTCCTTCTTCCGATACTAAAATTAGTTTTTAAACGAAAATCTAAGTCTTTGCTGTAATTTGACGAAATTGAGCGACTCATTATAAGTTCTGCTATTCAGTTTACTATTAACATTTTTCGTACGCACTTGTGAGCAACCAGTCAACTTGGAAGTCTGTCAATACCTCCAAGGTATTTTGTGTTAGCCAAATGAATAAAACATAGACATGATTCTTTTTTTTATGCCATTTTTTATGAGTAGAGGATAATGAGAGGCCTCAAGTTAGAAATGATCAATAAATAAGAGAATAAAGAACTTGAAAGAGGGGGACGGGGAGTAGACCTACCGATCAACAAGTTCTTCTTGTCTCTGTCGATTGATAACATCCTCAATGATCCTTCGCTCCTCGGGGGTAAGGTGGGATAAATCAGGTTGTACATCGGCTCTGGGCTCCCGTGGCTTAAAGGCCACTTGCGTTGAGGCGGGTGCCGACTGTGATGGCATTATCGGTTGTGGCTGCTGCATGGTGGCGGTGCATTGAAATAACTTCAACAATAACAACAACAACGACAAGGAGGAATTTGAGAGCTAGAGTAGGATCAACTAAAAGGGTTCTGCAATATTCCACGCGTACAGCGTCATTTGTGCCCTTCAATTTTACGTTGGTCCACCATTTGGAAAACATTATAAACAGAAACAAATCAAGATATAAGTTGGATGGAATGGTCCTGTATCACATGTCAGAGTAACCGAGCTAACAGCTTGGTACTTTCTGTATAGTTGAATCGAACCAGTGAAGCAGTGGTGCGAATTTGTTTGTATGTATGAGCACTGGAGGACAAATAATAGACAAAACAGCCGTCCCTTTTCGTGCTCTCTCTATTGCATTGGGGACAAGTGAGGATCGACCAAGCCAGCCCTTCTGTCTCCAGGAGTGACCTTGGCCAACCAATCGCCAGCGTAGACGTTAGCGTGGCACGGACAGGTCGGTGTGCATGCCTTCAGCCTCTGAGTGCAGCTCATTGCCATTAGGAGAAGCATACACACACTACGTCCGCGTGCCTGTCTACACGTCCGCACCTGAAATGCACCCGCTCGTGGGCAGTTTGGTTTGAAGTTGGAATGGATGAGGGGATAGGGCAGGGGTGGAGGTAAACAGCAGAGTAATTGCCGCTTCCAATGAAAACGCTAAACGGTGACGTCGGGCTCCACATTAATCTGCATTTTCACAGACGTAAAAATTTGTAGTGGCCTATGCAATCTCACTACCTTCAAATAAATTGCTATTTTACGTTAATTTAAAGGGACATTCTTTGTTAGGAAAGGAATTGCTACAGCGAAAACTGATACTCTACAACTTGGCAACCGGGAAATACATTTTCTGGACTCCCAAAAGTCTTACGATGCAGTATAGATGGATTTAACTATATGAAATATTCATCGCTTTCATAAAGCAAATCAAATATGCGCTGCCTCGACTCATTCGCAAAATTGCCGCAAAGAGTGCAATTATCTTATTGGTCTGAATGGGAAATGTATCATCCTTAATGAAATATGTTACTTCATACTTAAGCTCGAATTGGTGAAAATTGTCCTCAAGATCTTCTCATGAAACATTTGCTATTGAATACCCTTCTGTGGGCCAATATTGACCAACGTAGGTGATAAGTACAACGAGCTGTTATTAGATCTGATTTCCCCGAAATTTTTGAGGCCACCAGTCCTTCGTCACAGAAATGCGACTCATCGATCTATCGATACCCACGTCCCAAAGCTTCTCACCTTATACTTCTTCCAGAATCTACGAAATGATCTTTTGACTGTCCCACTGTACATCATCATGTGTTTCCTTTGAGACAAAGGGCTAGAGGAAATTTCACACAAAGGTTTCTCCGTTGGATGCTTGACACTTGCGACTCAATAGCTCAAGGTGTGCCTCGAACACATGAGACTTTCAACTTATTAATAAAATTTATTAATCTCTAGTTTGAAAGACAAAGGCACCAATCGAAAGCCTTCTACGATATACTTGTAATCGCGCAATCAATCTATTCCAACTAATCCTGCTGTTGAAATCGCTCCAGTTAGGCGGTTAAAGTGCAACCGCGAATCCCTTCAATCTTTGCTCCAGAAGATGACCAGGAGCCGTACCATTTGATAAGTCAGACGAGAACGCCATCTCAGAAGTTGTATAACCAATCAGCTCCGATCGCAAAACTGTGTTATGATAATTAATATAACTGCAAAATGGAGGTTGAGTTGAATTTTCTGAGGGGTTTAAAGTATAAAGGCAATTTAGAGGAACACATTAGACTAGCTTAGCACCCATCTGTTCATTCCTTGGATCACCTGTTTTCCTCGGTAGCATTCTGAGTAGCAAACTCTTCAAGTAACTATCCCACAAGGATGACAGCAGTTTCGGTGGTCTTTTTTTAGACCCCGCTTATCGAATCCTGACCTCCTCTAGATCGAAAAATATCCTTTGCCCTCCATTAATCAAATCAAGGGTGATTACTGACAAGACTCTCAGACGTGGCTGAGAACTATCTGCAATTACTTCCTCCATGATAGGCTTCTTTGGAAAAAACTATCCCCGGAATCTCAGAAATGGTGCTTGGGTTCATTGAATTGCTGAGCATTTGCCTCTTGTTTTTTTTTTTTTCTACTGGTTAAAAGGTGACCAGCTATACTGATCTACTTTAGGCCAATTGGTTCAAAGGGAATAAATGCTCTTTAAGGACCCACTTATCTTGAATTAAATGACAGTAGATCAAATTATTACTTTAAACAGACATACTTTTAAGGTCATTGTTGGACTCAAAATAAGACACTGATGTGGCATTTTGACGGCTATTGAGATAAAGATACTGCTAAAAGCGATATTTATGGTCGAAGGATTGCCTCAGAGTTTGGTTGATACATAATACTGAAATTATGATCAATAAAAACTCATGTTGGGTTAAAATTATATGCTGCTTTATTAGATCGGAAAATAATCGGAGGGCGCAAGTAGTTGGGAAAGAAAATTATTGTTGTGTTCATTCCTGCGTTGGCTCGTTTCGCCCACTACTCATCTTGTAATATGGTGATCTCTTGAAGATTCGACGAAGGCGTCAGGATCAATTAGTAGACAATGGGAATATTTCACTTTCGTAGCGCTGCAACCTAGTCTGATTGTCTCATTGACCGGTTAGCAGAGTATACCTTGTCATTTTAGATCCTGCCTTGAGTCCACATTTACTCCCATTCACTTTGACGGCTAACAATATCGAAACACCACGAGGCTTTTGGAATTGAATTCACTCTCCAACCTAACTATATCCACTTAATGAGATTGTCGCGTGCCTTTTGCTAACTGCTTGTTCTTATAACTTATTATTCCACAAAAGACGGCAAAAGGATAAGTAAAGGTCGTTGCTAACAAACTGGTTTGGTCCTGACACCTCTTCTGCACTGGTACATGCCGAAAATGCGCAAGCTTATCAAATTTTGTAGTCTTCATCTCCAGTAACTTGTACCATGCAGAAGTCCACCAACTTTCCCACTCCAGTTCCATCTCTCCTCCAATATATACTACTTTTTGCGAATGTTTCCTTTGTCCTCCCACTACGAACTAATATTCCTCCCAAAAATATTGTCACTAGAGATAATCAAAACCGAATTCAAAACAAAGAATGCAATTTTGTCAAAAGGATCCCAAAATATATCTCGTATGCTTTGGTTTGCTCTGAGTAAATGTGCAACTTTATCTCTAAGAAAGTGAATAGGATTGTCTGTTGAACTTTTGGGTCTCTTTCATCCTCAAACAACTACACCGCATACTAAGTCTCTTTTAAGGGATTAATACACTTGGGAAAGAATACAGCTGTTATTTTGTCGTTTCAAGCGGAGCTTAGAGTCAATTTCTACGATTAATTTGACTAACATCATAACGCAGAGGCTAAATTAGTTTCACCTAGGAGTTTTCCAGTCTCTTTGACTGTTGGCTGAAGAAATGAAAAGTTTGGCCTCTTGTTTATCTTCTCAACTGATGACGGATAGCAGCGTTTCATTCGGTCTCTTAGAAGTTTTTTCGGGACCATTTCCAAAGAGATGTATTCTGCGATTTACCTACATGAAGAGATAGTTGACAATAGAAATCGCAACAAAAACGGCCTACCAACACTGGTGTAGTGATTGAAATGTCGATACCGACATCTATAATAGGAGCCAGTGCTGTCCACTACCTTGGAGGCCATACCCTTGAAGATAAGGGCCTTTGGGGATATTATGTACCTTCATATACCTTAAGTGAAATTGACACTTCTGTAAGTGGAATTAGTAAGATACAAGCATAGAGCAAACAAGTGTATTCTCTGGGTGTTATAAACAGAAAAAAAAAGGACACCAATGTGATCGCTTGTGATCGCTTGTGATCGCGTAATTGTCTATATCAGGTGATATGAGCTCTAAATACGAATTCAGAATAACTAAAATGATCAGCCTTACCCGCTTCTGCAAGTCTACGAGTCGAACGCGTACGCTCCAAAGCGGTATCGCTATCCTAGGGATGTAATGAAAGGCGCTTTCCTTAAACGGAGGGTTGTACTTACGAATGAGAAACTATGCAATTTTAGTTAGCTGAAGGATATAATTTCGTGGATTTCCCGATGAGTTAGAGAAACTGAACGATTTGTTAAAAGTTGCAGTAATATGTGAAGATAGCAAGATCGAAAGAGACATTGAAACACTCCATAGTGTTTAATGATTTGTTTAACACTGATCTGTTTATGATATTTCGATATGAAGTTGCAAATCATCTCAAAGCTCTTTTAACACATCTAAAATTGAGCTTTATTTTACGGTGAGGCGATACGATATGCTGTATTATTAATAGGAACGAAGTTTTGACCATTTATCATGAATCTTGGCAGTATTTGGGATCTAAGGTGAATAATCTATATCTAAGGAGCAAATTAAATGTGGAAAAGGTTTATAGATTAAATAAAATACAGAGCTCCATTCTATAGTCTCTTCTCCCGATTTGCGCCATCTGGCATCTATCTAGAAGCCCGTGGTCGCCCCGGCCATCTAAGCCTCACTTTGAATAAACACCTCATCGACTGGTTCGCGACTCTCCTGCCTTTATCATTTCCTGAACGGAAAGCCAGGTTATTTAGAATGGCGATCACGAGTTTATTTGGGTATACTGGACTGCCGCAGTGACCACAGTCTGAAACGGCTGGTTATTTTCATTGCAGCACCCTTTCAATCAGGGGATTGAAGTCCTTATTACAGATCCGGGCAGATTACAGGCATTTCTTAATGAATAATAAATCGGCAGTCTTTCGCCTTCTCAATATGTGATGCACTCTCTCTCAAAGTGTCTGGTCTATAGCTATATCTGGCAGGACATTCCCATTTTTACTTGGTTTGGAAAGGCAGAGGTTGAAACTACTAATTATTCGACCTTCTAGTGGTTGCAAACTTCAGTAAAAAACTCGGAGATGATTCCAAAATCTATATTTATGCTTGGAATTTCGCTTGCGCAATATGGAAACCACATGACTATCCGAGTCAATTGGCCAGTAAAAAATTTCTAACAGAAATAAGGTTGAATTCAACTTTTTCTTCCTGTCATTTGAATGACTTTATGGGATTACTATACTGCGTCAATAGATACTCCACTAATTGTTGAACTAGCAATGGATGAGGAGAGTGAGCATATTGACTCAATTTCCTATAACACACTTTTTTAAATCACACCTTGAATTAGATTTGACATATCTCGCAATAGGCGACTAAATGGATGCGGTGGAAAACCGCTAGTAATGTTGGATGCTCATGTAAAAACGTCTTAAGAAACAGTAGAAAGGGAGATAGTTTGATGGGGTCAATGAAGGCTCAATAAGACAAGTGCGTTTATTTTAGGCGGTTGATTAGGCGTGTAGTCTCTTGGTAATCGACTGACCGACTAAATTTAGTACTTAAGCAGATACTCTAATGGCTTAGTATATTCATGTAAATATCAATGGAGCAACACGGATTTCTACAATAAGGTATAACTATGGTGTAGCTAACAAGAAAGATGGAGCTAATCCGAGTCTCGCGATGCAGTGGAAAAACATCAATCTCTTGGGGTTAGTAGCAGTAATGTTTCGGGGAGGTTTGACAGGTCGGTTTACCTAAAAACGTTTTTTGCGCTTTGCAATGATCTGTTGCATTGGCATTTAATGTATATTTAACTGGAGGTAAGTTGAAAAGCTCATGAGCCAAAGGAGTTGCAGGTTCAGGTTAGCAGCATTAATTAGTCAATGCTGGTGCCAAAGAAAAGGATTTTATCGTAACGGTCTGATCTAAGGTACATGGGGATCCAGTTGGCAAGGACAAGTCTCAGCTAGGTATTGAAATTGAGATCGCCGAAAATATACCTTAGGGAAATGACAGAACTGATGCACACAATCCAATCACGAGTCGCACTCTGGAGCTACAAGAGCTGGGGCATGATTCATTGAACTCTGGAGCTGTAGCCATGGCAGCAACGTACAGTATTCGATTAAAGGGCGAAATTTAAAAGAAAAATATATTGGGGTATTTTTGTATCACCACCAAACTGATTCACCTTGCGCGTGACTCAGCTTTTCTCCTCTAGACCATAATTTCGATGAAGTTTCAGCTCTTAAGTCGACCTGGTTCCAGAAAGCAGCGCTTATGCAAACATTGCGACTTCCCAAGTCGCTGCTGCTGCGCTCATAGGCCAGTACCTTATCTCGTGAACTATAAATTTAGGTCTATGTCAACTTTCTGAGTGGGCGGTTTCAGGTATTAGTTTATTATTGGTTGAATTATGTTACCTTATTCCCGATTTTTTTTTCCATCTAATAACGGCATTAAACTCAAATTGCCCTCAGGAACTCTGCAGAGTGGTCGAGTAGTTATTCTAATTTTTCGTTTGCTATACCTTTCTCTAACTCTTGACCGAGAAACAAATCCTGTATCGGGGCCGGTTTATTAAGTAGCAGAAAAAAAGGAGGTCAACTTTCCCGTAGATTTACGCATTTATGCCCTCGTGTTATTTGCATCTATAAGGATTCGTTCCTTTTACTTAGAGGAGGAGGTCAGCCTGATTACCGGAAGAATTCGTTGGAGTGCGGCGATTCAAATGCCTGATTGCGTTAGTCACTGCATTGCGGTGTGTCTGATCCACCGTCCCCCCCCCTCCACTTTTGCAAGTTTGATTCTCTTTCGTATCCTTCCTTTTTAAATGGCTGATGATGCTGCCTCTTATTAATACTGGCGCAGTACCCATTCTATAGTTCACTCTGAAATTCAATGAATTTTTCTACTATGCAGCCCATTTCGAATCGGCATTTCCAGGGCTGTCCGTACCTCGCCTCTTCGTTAGCAGCCAAATAAATAGCAGGAGAAGACGGTGAACAAGCAATTCTACTTCGGTCAGCGATGGTAAGATTTGTATAAGTGGTTTAACTTATGGTTCCTCCGGTCGGAGCTGTACTAGCCTGCTTTGAATCAATCGGCATCCCATCCTCAACTACCTCCTTCTCAATGATGTCTGACTGTTGTATCAGTTACGAATTCTAATTAGTTTATTGTTCTCTTTTACATGGTTTCTACTTTTTTTTTATTAGTAAACATTTCTTGTTTAGTATTTGGAAAGAGACAATCCTCTATTTGGCTTACATGTCGAAAATTCGCCATACCTTCTGGCATCACAGTGTGTACGCAAGAGCACACTGATACTTCTCGCTTGAAATATTTAAATTGCAAATGGATGCTATGCGAAATACTGCTTGAAGCAAATTCCTTGTTTTCGGCCAGTTCTTCACCTGTGTAATCACATACCCGAGCAACTGTTTGAAATAATTTTTAACCGGTTTCTTAGATAAAAGGGATTGGCAATTCACTTTATCAGGATGTCTCCGATAAAGGGTATCGTCAAATGTGCTGCAAACATGGTGTGACCAGGAATTCACCAATCACTGCTTATAGTGGTAGTGTTGTTATCTAATGATGAAACTCAGGGACCCCAAAGTGCAGGATCAAAAGAAAAAGATTTCAGAAAAGAGAACAAGGAAGAGATCAACAACGAGAGGACAGAATGGATATTTTGATACTCTTCCCTAGACTCACTTTGGCCAGCTTCCTTAAAGACCAACTGGTAATGATCAGCAATCTTTTTCCACTCAGACATCTTCTTGGATTCCTCCTTGAGTACCTCTCGACGCCTGGCTTCACTTGAAGACAAACCCAGAATCAGAGAGTAATGTTTGTAAGGATTTTAAGGAATTTTTATGATCAAACCTACCGATTATTTGAAGTAGCTAGACATTTCCCTCTCTGCTTTGGGCTCTCATTAGCAGCCAGTAATCAGTCGCTTTTGATCCGGGCGTCACTACTGTAGGAATGCGGGAAGATAGAGGCTGGATTTTTACAGTGAGTTTTTACCATTGCAATTTTTGAATTTGAGAATTTTTGATGCCATCCAGTTCGCCGTCAAAATGCACCACCTTGTCTTTATCAGAATGTTCTGTTTCTGTCTGCATTGGGATGCTCGAATAGATACAGGAGATTCAGACGTTAATTTACTCAATCGTTTGCCACGATTTCGTGAGGTTTTCAGATACAAAAGACAGGTATCCTAAAGCCAAAGTCATTCAACCTGCATCTCTTCATTTTGTCGCCTAGCAGCATCAGTTCTGATGAAGCATCTAGGACCAGTCGTAAATAGACTTATTTTTTGGGAATAATTATGTCTGATCTGGCCTAACGCAACAACAATTAAAGCCCTCATCCTGGATAGAGTTTCGATCCGGGAGCTAGATATTGAACCATGCGTGTGTGAAATTTAGAAGGAACGCGAAATCAATTAAAGAACAAACAGGATCTTTCTTTTATAAATAAAGCTTCCTTAGGGAATTTTGAAAGGTCATTGAACTGTCTTGCACATGTTAGTTGTGGTAATCGTGGCCTTTACTTATTGATGGTTAGTCAATAGAATTATTGGGATCAAAAGGAACCACGCATAAGTACTAACAGGATGAATCAAAATGTGAGAAGAAATCGGGTGAGAATCAACTGTGAGAATATGGTGACTCTAAATGAATTTTCCACTTTGATGCGCGCTGGCCAGTGTCTCCCTTTTTGCAAGAGTTGCTATCGAGCTCAAAAATTTTGTGTCCTTTTGAGGACCTCCCATTTTTATACTTCCATAGGAAACAAGCCGGGCGTTACAGTGGCAAGTATAGGCTGGTCGCTTTCAATTCTGCATAGAACTTTCTATTGCCGCCAGTTCACATAGAAAACAAATTTGCTCAACAAAGGCCTCTGAGGAGAGAAGATGTGAATTACCTGCGTCATAGTTGTTGGCCTATTAGTCACTTGAATTCATAGCCTTTAAGAGCTTTAATCATTTTCTAGCTTTCACAAGTAATCCACTTACCAAAAAGGTACATTCCAAAGTTTGAGGCCTATAAGGGCAACCTATTTGAAACAATAATCCTCTTTAAGATTTGTTAGAATAGTTTGGAGAGAGCGTATCGCCGATGTAAGTCGCATCGTACGCACTTCGCCGATTTAAATGATAGTTTCTGTATAATATGCTCCCGATTCCGAAATAAGGAAAGCCTAAGCCCCCTAGGGGAATTGTTTCACAGTCCAAACGATCTTTTTTGTGGACATGGTACATAGACCGCAGCATAATGGAAAAGCGACGTAAATGGGATGGTCGAATGACTTCGTGAAATGCACTAAGAGGAGAGGTGGAAAAGGGAAAGTGTAAGGGCTCTTACGCATTCCTAAGTCCTCAAATAATCCCCTTTGAATTCAAGCTGCACGGCTATCTGAATGCTGCTCTTCCAGCCTTTGCCTTGGTCTAACATTCAGACTTTTTTCCGAAACAGCAGACAGTACACTAATGTCAATCCAGGCGAAGTGGCACGTTTTCCAAAAACGGCACAGAGTCTAACATCGCTGATGGGTTAGAGATACGTTATTTTGTCTCTATTTTCGCGTTTTCAGAGACAGATTACTTATTGAAATACCTATTTTACCCCACAATTACTCTTATAATGAGTCCTTAATGTTCTAATCAAAGTAGCAAATCATACCAAGTCAGTCACTGTGCTTAAGGATTATTTATGGAGAATTAACAAAGATTAAATGCTTAGAAAATGGAATTCTTTGTCAAACGAAAGGTGGTAATGCTATACTTGAAGCGGTTTGAGCTGTAAGTAGAAACCGAAATGAACGCCGGCTGTGGCCTGGGTGGGTGGGGACGTGGTCATTCTTAGATTAGCGGAATCTCTGACTGATTGCTAAAGGATGACAATCTATCCAAGCAATACCGCGAAATGTGTTAACTAGGCATAATCTAAGTTGTGTCTTCATCACACTCCCATTTTAGTCTACGATAATACCTTACACCATTGATAAATAAAGAAGGTGCCGAAAGCAATATCGAATTATACAAGTACTGAAAATGTGGAAAAATAATTCAAATAAAATTGAAATTAATCACGACCACCTTAGCTTTATGAGTGCTTCCAGTGGTTGAGACACAGGATAAACTCAATTAACCTGACTGGGCGGTAAACAAACTGAGACACTGTCGGTGAAGCTCATATTGAACCACATTAGAAAAAGAGCATTTACACTCATTCCGCGGGCTAGTGGAACTCCAGTATTACGGCTCATGGTGGGTCTCTGTCATGAAAGCTTTTCGATGAGTAACAAAAAGCTGCCGCGATGTCAAACAACATTTGGTAATTTATATAATGCGACAACGGTCAGAAATGTCTTCCGATGTCAAAAACAGGAGCCCATTCATTCAGCTATATTTTTTTCTCCTTATTGGATTAAAAAGGAAACGAAATAGAGCATTTCAGATTCAGGAGTCATTAAGAGAGAACATTAATGGAAAGGATTTCGTTCGATTAATACAACCGTTATTCGAAACTGCCAGAGACCTCATCTGCAAAAACTGAAATGTCTCCCACTCTTCACCATCCACACTGGTACTCTGTCAATCGAGTAAGTTATTCGAACCTCGGTGTACCAAATTTCTAAGGCTCCTCCACAGGGTTTTCCACCAATTTATGGCTCAAGTGATATCAGTGTGAGTAGCTCTTTATATAGCTCCTCTGTCCAGAGCCCTTTAGTCCACAGCATTACAAAGTAACGGAGGTTCTCGAGCTCTTGTGAAAGACTCAAGGAGTATACTAACAAACACATTTTTGATAATCTATTTAGATGGTTGGCTTACTTTTTGAAATGATATGAAATCCGCATTCGCATTTACGAAAGATATCGGATGAAAAGTAATGACTACATGGAAGGCTTAAAGTTAATTATTTTCTGAGCACTCCAAGTTCCGTGATTTGTTACCTACATTGGATATTTATTGTAGTCCTCAATACATTTTATAACTAAACGTATTTTGTAGACGGTGCTTTCAGATCAAAGAAACTCCTAATACGCAGACAACTGCAGAGGCTGATAGGCTCTTGTATTAACGGCTTAGTAATTAAAATTCGTGGTTACATTAGTGGATATTGCAGTGTAAACCAGTTGCCAAGACACTATAAACCAACTTCAAAGCGACAGGACACGCAAAGGCTTCGGTTCAAGTCTCACTCCTGGAAAAAATTACAAATATATTCAGAGAACTGCGCATTTGATAGCTGCAATTAAGTGAACCACTATTAATGAACCTTTGCTTAACATGTTTCATTTATGTCCGCGGAGGCTCTGCTTGATGATAAATCTCAATATACGTTGTAGTTCAACTATTGTGATGAGATAGGTATCTGATGATTGGTAGTAGTTAGAACCATAACGTTTGTAAGCATAAACGTTTTATCAAAATGAAATTATATGGATCGGTTTGCCTCTTTTTAAATCATGTCTGTAAGAGTCAATTGAGGACGCTGGTTTTTGCATCAAAATGACAAGGGTACATAAGATGAAATATTTTTTGTGATTTTACGACAAATATAGAATTGGCTCACTCAGGATGTCATCATTAAAAAGGTTACTTGGTAATAGTGCTCTCCGTTATTAATTTCAGTTGTTGACCCGATCTAATTCGACGGTATTAGAAAAGGATCGACCATATTAACAGAATGGACAATAACTGAAAGTTTGTCAATTCGAATATTTAGAGCGGAAGCTTGAGATAGCATCGCGAAATTGTCAGTCAAAGAGGTCTGACATAAGGAGCACCATAAACAAGTGCTATACCATCAAGGCATGGGGACTCTCAAGCAGATCCTTGTGTTCTAGCAAGCACCCTTGATCCCACCTTTATAACAAGTAGTTTAAAATTCTACTGGCTTCGATTCGAAATACTCTGCCTTGAAATCGGTATAAAATTGGAAGGACTTCAATAATTCTCATTTTTGACTCTTATCTTAAGTACTTCCTATCTAGCCACCGATCTGTAAAACAACATTAACGGCTCTCAGGATATAAGCTGATGCATTTGTGTTTGTGTCATCTATCGAACCGATTAGAACACGCCACTGAGGTCGATTTTTTGCAGAATTTAAGAGCTCAGCGAGTCCATAAATGTCGAAAGGGAAGGGCGAGTAACAGATTGAAGTTGGCCATCACCTTGGGGATAATTTAATAAATCAACTTGACTATCCTATTTGGGGTCATGTTTTTACAGAATCACCAGTTTGAATCGGTTTTGTTTTAATCGAATGAAAAACAGTTTATGACTTGTGAAGTATACACTGTAGCGCTAAGTAAGCAAGCACACAATCTATATCTCGAAAAATTAATACGTGCCATTAACTTGGATGCATTTCACCTTGGACGGTGAAATGTGGGGGTGAAAAATTCCCCAAGCTGAATACGGGACTTGCGAAAGCTAACACATTTCGCAGTACTTTTTGGCACGCCAAGACAAGAATATTCTGCATTTTTTGTTTTTAAAACAGTGAAACCTAAAATTGACGCTGCCTTATATGATAATCACCAATTATCACGCAGAGCAGAATAGAATCTGATATTGAAAAGATCTTAACATTAAACAAGCTAAAGTACCCATTAGGGAGTGTATTTTTTTCATTATTTGAGTGAACTGGTAATTTTCGAGTAGAAATAAATTAATTTGCATGAGAATGGGGTATTAGGCTTGACAATGACTGGCACACTTCGCTGACCAATTGAAAGTGCGCGCGTGTTGGAGGGACCAATAGGGAGGAGAAAAGAATCGCGTGGCGGTAGCCAATGGGAGTGTAACACACAACGTGGCGTGAATAAACACCTTAAGCGATGGAGAAAGGGTGTTAAGAGCACCCAGAGAAGCCCCATGGAACGGCAGATCTGTGACTATCATCCAGCCACAATGGCGGAGATGGTTATGATGCAACAGTACATGAGCAACCATCACAATTACTGGACTTCCACCATGTCACATGACGCCAATGCTGGGCTCTGCCATGGATTCCCATTAGATCCCTACGGGGACTGCGTATCGCCAATTTTCAAACCAACCGCCTATCCTAATTCCGTCTATGCGCCCCCAGGAACAATGTTGGGCTTCTCACCAGATTACTACACTTTCAAACTCTCTGATGAAAAGGACAATGTGGTCTCCAAAAGCCTTCCACCTGGTGAGTCTGATTCCAAGCTTTCATTTACTAACTACGTCATCTAGCGGTGTTTTGGCCGCTCCCAATCCTTGAGGTTATATAAACAAGCTTGTGCTGATTAAGTCCCCGCTGAGCTGGAAGTGAACCTACGATCACATGCGGGTCAACCTTTGGTAAAGGTTAAGAAAATTAGTGGGACGTGATAATTAGCGCTGGTGTTTGGTTAGGATACAGGGCGGTTTTCGTGACGGAAGTTCGTTTCTCCTCGCACCATTTTCTCGTAGGAAAGATAAATAAAATCGGAGTACGAGAAGTGAGTACAAAGCACGTTGGTAGAGGGATTTTGTGGCCTTGAATTCAAGGAAGCCACTTCCTTCGTTCACGTGAAGCATGTAAATTAAAATGCTATATTTTTTCCGAGCGAAAAAATTGGATATTAACGTTCATAGTTTACGCTAAAATGAAGCAGATCTAGCAAGTTTTTCATCCAAAATAAATCGTTAACTTTGATTCTAAAGTCTTAAGTTTGAACACATATCTATAAATATTTATTGAAACCTCATTATAAAAATGGAATAATAGTAATATTATTATTATTAATGAAATGGTAAATTATCAGTGTTCTGCATTTTCCCAAATGACAGACTTTAACTGTGAAGTCACAAAAATATTGCAAAACTTTTAATTAAAATTAATTATACATTTGTTCCACAAGTTTATAGATAAGCAAACGGTAATTTAAACAAGAACGTCATCCGTCCTAAAAATGTTTTAAATGCTTTACCCAATGCTATTCGTCTGTTTTTTGACATAAATTTTATTAATTTATTTCCTGATTAATACTGTATTATAAAGAAAATTTTCAAAGTAACCGTCAGGAAATGTTTTATGAAGGTCTTGTAAAAATTATCTATTTGAGGGGATTTATCGTTAATCTCTTGAGTCCCACGTATAGATATTCAGGCTAAATAATATTGTTTATAGCTATTTTTAATCTTACACATGGGTTATCTTATCCAAATCAACTTTTGAAGTGATCGGGAGATTTCAGAATGCTTAATCTATTGTGAATGCTTTGGAATCGACTTTGGATTAGGCTTGAGGCTTGAATTTCTATATGCAAAATGTGGACGGAAATGCTGGAGCGACATTTCCCGTTTATTAGAAAAAAATCGCACACAGTCATAAATACGAGACCAGTACAGATCTAACTTGGCTTGCACTCTCCTTCTATAACCCTACTGAAAATCGGGGCGTTACAGTCGAGTTAGATAACCGTAATAATACAGCTGCCACCAGTGAGCTATAAAACCCAGCAGAGAACATGAATGTGTGCAATGGCTTTTGTGTAATGATCCTGTGCGCAGATTAAAGGGTTGGGCGGGTAGCAATAGACCATTTGTCTTTTATTCTACTCCCTCCAGAGATGCAGGGTAGACTCGGGGCAGCGATATAATCCACTGATACCGGCGAAGTACTGCCGAGGCTTCCATAAATTCCCTCACCTCGCACCTCTGATATCATCTGTTATGGCAACTTCGTGTGAGTTTGTGTGTTGGGAAATACCGATTCACGCTGGCAGCCTCTCTGAGAGGCATTCTGCTTAGAGCATCGATGTATTCCCCTAAAGTTCCTTCTTTTTTTGGAAAATTGTGAACCATATCCTGATTTCTACACTTAAATAAGAATCGCGCTCACCTTGATAAGAGGATGCGGATTTTAGAAGCGGTAAAGTGATGGCTAAAACTTTTCAGAGAGGGAAACTTCGTTAGACCATCAAATTAAGATTTTGAGGGGAGATAAGGTATCCGGTGAGTGCTGTCGTCTCTCAAGACTCAAGCCGCCATCAAACAAACTTCATGCTCCTCCCAGAGATAGTATAATCTGGTGGCCACAGCATTTACTGTCGTGACTTGCCTGCTAAAGATGGCTATCTCCATTCCTATGAGCACATTTCCCTTAACTCGACTTAGCTTAAACTCTTGCCTGATAATCAGCCTGTTTTCTTTACGAATAACAATTTAGAGATGAGTTTCGAAGCCATTACTTGAATACCAAATACTTTGCTGCTAGTGTAATGCATTAAATAGGAACAAGCCAATGCTTCTGTCGAACTGAAGGTTTGTATTTGCAGTTTCGGTAGTCATCCGAGTAGCTGGCGTGAAGTGCAATCAAAAAAGAAGGTGGCAAGCCAGAAACGATAGTGAGAGCAGAAATAGCGTGACCCACGCGTACAGCGTCTTAGACAAGTTGAAAACTTCCTCGTGTATCGCCTCATAATTGCAGCTCGTGTACTGATCGATCGCTATTTTGGATCAAAACGTCTCTTGCTACTTAAAACGCACGAATTTTGAAGGCGAATAGGACAGCACTCTAGGGCATCTAAAAGTGAATATATTCAATCAACTGAAGATGATAGGTTTTCATTTGGAGGAGGTTATTTGTGGTGGGAGAGGGAGTAGAGGGCGACAATTGTCCGCTGCCTTAGTTTGATTGCATTTGTGAAGGGGTTCGTTATTTTGTAGAAAGCTTGCTTGAGTTTACAGGAGAGAAGGAGGGGAGCTGGTGTCGTGAGGATAAATTGCGTGACGTTCTCACAAGAAACACACTCTCACTCACTCACTCACTCACTCACTCACTCACAAACAGACTAACGCTCGCTCCCATGGAAAGGCTGTCGTTGTGGCCGTTCTTTTGCCTCATCGCTCACCGGCAAAAGAAACTGCTTGCACATTTGCATGTGTCTTGCCAACCTCCCATACCACCTAGCCCAGTCTAGCTTGTGATTTCAAACTGCATTGACAAGGCTGACAGAAATCCACAATCTGCTTGTTGAAAACTAACACATGGGGCGAAAGTTTTAAATTCCAGCTCATTTTCACACTCCTCTTTTAACGCTCTGCCGGGCCAGTTATTTTTAACTGATTATCTGATTGCCAACTGCAGTCTAATGGTTAATAGGCCATCTAATTTGCCTCTCTGGGCGGGCCTAATGATCACTCAGATACCTACATTTGCTAAATATTTTATTTTCTACTCATATTTAATCTTTGTAATAGGCAAGAATATGCAGGAATGCTTTTGACCTCATTTTACTCCTTGCCCAACAGTACATCGGGTTCGCATCCCAAAAAGACCTATTGACAGGATAATTCCTTGTTCGCACGAAAACTGGCACGCAACAATGTGGTACCCGCAAGAGGTGAGTAGAAGGGTTGAGAGGGCGGACGGGGGTGAGCAGAACGGCCACTACCACTGCTTCCGAGATTTCGTGTTTGCGTGCAAATGCCACATCAAAGTCAGCCTTCCTTAAACACGCTCACACATTCCTACATACGTACATACCGCCTTCAAACCACACTGAGTTTCGATTTACACATCATGCATTAAGTTTCGCCATATTTTTGCAAGTTATTTGGCATTTTCTCTGCGTCTAAGCATAATTTTTTGGCAAATATCTGATTCTAAAATCATAAACTCAGTTTCCACCGGACGCACGTTCAAACATGCAGGCCATTTTCCGATTTCGTGATTATTTGAATGTATTGTTTTAGTCAGCACCACGGTTTCCGATGGTAACTCTATTGGCTTCTTCAGTTTTCTCAACATTTTTTAACAGATACAATAAATATATTCTTAAAATAAAATGTTATTTTTAACCAACTTTTTGCCAATGAAATCCTACTAGTTAGAGCAGCCATTTTAACCTGAAGCTCGCTAACCTTCAGCAGGACGGCTAAATCTATTCAAAAGAACTTTCCCCTGACTTTGACTATTTTTGAAAAATAATGTCAAATGCCATTTTATTAAACCATATTTTTAGAAACGCTTTTCTAGTGGAACAATTCATCCAACTCCTAACTTGTCGAAAAGGCATCTGAATGCCTGACTGAAGGACTCTCATTTGACTGTTTTTTAACCATCGTTGTGGAAGGCCATCCCAACCACTTGAAACGCGCCGATGATTAACTTTCACTTTTTTGATATTTTTAAGCTCAAGTCCTTGTAAAAATTTTCAAAAGAAATTATCCTAACTTAATCCCTTAGTTTATTGTTAACCTTACTTCTTTATTGGTAGTGTCATTTATTTAACCCACAAAATAACTTTACAAAACAGTATCCGCTTATGAGAACAATTAAGAAGGGAAAAAACTTAATGCCTATTAGTTTTTGAAATGATGCCTTTTGTTCGAATGATGCTCCTCAAAATGATACTGAATTTAAAAAAAAAAAGATATGCATGTGAGGAAATTCAACGATACATAGTTAAGAGATTTAGCGATAAAATGGGCCTATTATTCAATTTTTTCACGTAGCGATTCTCTTCATTTATGACCAACGAAATGAGGTCAAATTTTACTCTTTTGAATTGAAAAATGGATCTTTCTATGTGTCATTTGAGCCGATTTTAGACTTTGCAAGTCTTCAAAATTTTCCGTTTGGCTCAGCGACAGAATTGTTCCTTCATTTAAAATGTTTCATCATTGTGTATTTACTATATTGAAAATAGTCCTGTGCAATTTACATTCCCAAAGTTTACGTTGCTATTGCACTCAATTTTGATGTTGGGATGAGGCGACGCTCCAAGCAGGACGTTCCTCTACATCGTCAAGTTCTACATTTAGAACAGCTTATATCTCATACCTGATGGATAATTCTGTGAGAGAAGAGAAGCTTTGATTATTCTTTCTTACGGCGGAGTTCATATTGCCTTCTAAGAACA
Source organism: Moniezia expansa (assembly GCA_019097775.1). Lineage (NCBI taxonomy): Eukaryota > Metazoa > Platyhelminthes > Cestoda > Cyclophyllidea > Anoplocephalidae > Moniezia > Moniezia expansa. The sequence continues at coordinate 678,463 of JADFDV010000003.1, forward strand.
AAAGATGCGCGAAGAAAGAAAGACGGATGTTAGTGACTGGAGATGTGTATTCGAGAGATCGGAAGTCCACTTAATTGTCATTTTTGCGAGAAAGCAGGTTTTTCTCCCCTTCTATCGTCGATCAGCGCTCCCGCACACAAGAAAGAAAAACCTCTTCTTTAATTAATTTTCCGGAAGTTCATTACTGCTCATTTCTCTTGCCCCAGCTCCCACACACCTATCCGGGAGTTTGCCTGTTTCCTCTTTCCCACACAATTGACTCGCGGCGATCAACCTCACACCATTTTGACTAACCCTTCCACATTCTCTTCAAATAAAAAAAAGTGATAGAACTCATTTTATCGATTGACACATCAAACCATGCCGTTCAGCTAAGTTTCAATGAAGACTGAAAGTGGAGAAAGGCTCAGGCAATACCTAGGATACTATCAAGTCCAGGTTAGTCTGATTAATCTTCCTTGTGTCGACAGTATTATTCGATCTGGAATACATCTCGTCTGAAATATTTAGCAATGTAATCGATACGTGCTTCTTTCGAATGCTTTATTTCTTCCATATTTGTGGGATAGAAGTCTGAATATGAAGATGATTGGCATGTCTGTTTGAAAAAAATCGGAGGCGAGTTATTCCTCAGTCCTGTCACCAAATAATTTCTGTATCGAATGTAGTCTGTCGGAAGGAGTGATTAGCAGATCCTTCCCCATCGAAAACCAAATCATCTGTCCTTTTTCCACTAAATCTTTTCTATCAAACACGACCCAGCAGTATATTCTTGAAATAGCCCCTCTTTGTTTTCATATGTGTGGCCATAAAGCGTAAAACATAAAGTCATTGGTAATAAGAAAACTTCAGCTGTAACAAATAATTTATAGAAAAAAACATTAATAATATTTAGATCATAATTTAAAACGATCCGATACTAAACTCTTAAATAAAGGTGTACCTAACTAATGAATTATCGGTGTCTCTAGATGAAACATCGATTATGAACTAAAATCAATAAGAAAAATGATCATTAGAATTTCAAATAGAGAATTTTATTTGAAAAACCATTTTAGAGGAATCACAGACTGCAGTGTCATAGCCCAAACACAAATATCTTTGGGTCGAATGTAATGCACGCAAGCGGCTGTCAGCGATGACAATTTTCTAAACTCCAACAAAAGAACTGGAGCGCTTTTCAAATTAACTTGAATTAAGCGCTCTTTTTTTCTGGATCCGTCTTCAGTTTTTCACATTTTATATGGATTTGTTGTTTTCTTACTTCAGTGAATATTGAATATATTCAACTTGGAGCATCGACGACTCACCACCGAGCATTCGATGAACAACCATCACAGAGCAGTTGTAAAGAAAATCATTGTCATCAGACCAAGGTGGACACTTCAGTACTAGAGCAGTCAGGTGGGGCCGATTCAAAAGGATCCACGAAGGACCATTTAATATCTTCTCCCTCCGCCGAATCAGTTAACAATGGGCAAGAACTATATCGAACACCATCCAACCCTCCGCAAAATAACAACACTACCGGCAATCAGGCCACTGAGGTTAGTTAGCAATTTAGGGCTGAAAATATTCACCAGGTCGAAAGTCCATTTGAACTCAACACTACAAAAAAGGCGAAGATTCCGATGTACTTACCGTATCAATAAGAAATTGCCGTAATTATAGAAGTTCAGGTTTACTGTCTTCGTAATTAGAAAACAGCTGCAATAATTTCTGACTCATGAATTTTTTTAAAATTTTCCTATGCTTTTTCCTAAAGAATTGTTTGACTCACTATCTTAAATAGAACCGCTCCTTTGTCTTTAAATTGATTCCATAATACTTTCCCGTAGAAATAAGTGATAATTAGAGAATTTAGAGGTCAATCCCCCCGTCAGCCAATTCAGTCCACGACATTCTGGACAGTGGACAGGAAGCCGTCGTGGAATTGAGCAATAAGTAATTAATTTGTCAAGGCAGATCAGTCCCCATCATTTTTTCGATGGACTGTCAGTGCCACAGTGAGAATATGAACTTGGACGTAACCGACATCCATTTCGAGTAACTAAAAGTGCCTCCACTTTGATTTTGCTAACCCATTAAGCTTGCTCGCTTCTTTAGTAAGCATTCGGTAGCTAAATGGGTATAGGGCTATTCATTATGAACCTTTTTTCTCATTGCCTTCAGATTCTCCTTCAAACAAGTGCTTAAAACGTTTTGCGAAACAGAGAATGATCTTGGGGATAACCCGCTTAATTATTGTATTTCTGACAGAATTTAATAAAATAAATTATCACTACGCTTAAATAAATGGGCACTTTTAGTAAAAAAATGTGAGCCTGATAAGGAGCACTGTATCTCTGCTAATGTCCTGGTAGCGCCAATTTCGAAATCAAAAGACGCCTGGCTCTCGTGCTTAGCTGATGCGAATTCTTTAAGACCCGCTCTCTTCTTATTCAGTGGAGCAATAACGTCTACAATGCCCATTTTGGTTCGATAGCCATGATTTCTCCTAAATTTATACAGAATTTCCTTGTTTTTTAAATGTAGATTGATCAGCATTTTAGTTCGAAGAAAATTCTGCAACTCTACACACCTTTTTAAGCTCAAAAGACTGGCTAACCTACAACCCGAAAACTCCCCACGGAGTGGCCGCCTTCTAGTTTAGTATTGGAGCCAAAACTCTCAGGACGGTTCCGTAAGTCCTGCGCGCCTCCGCAAGAAAATAGAGTAGTTTGAGCAGTCACTTTGCTTTAATTAATAATGTCCCATGTCGACGGGTTTGAAGTGAGGCAGTTGTTCATCAGGAATAGCTGCAGTAGAAGCATGCACGTGGTTATCACGGAAACAAAATCACCACTTCGGTCCCCCATTTACCCACCCACTTCTACTCAATTCTCCTGCAGTCACCCCCTGAGCCGTGTCTATCAGTTGGCGGCAAAGCAGGCTAAGAAGGATGTATTCTAGCCTTGGCGCCAGCTAATTGACTTACCCTGTCTTAAGGAGATGAGAAGAGCAGAAGGGGAGTCCAGGAGGTACGGGGAATATGATGCAAAAAAAGATGGCACCACCAGAACCACTTGGCGCCGGTCGGGAGAGAGATATCCACTCCTCCCTCCGCTCTCTCTCTCTCCTATCCTTCTGATCCCCATTAATACCAGAAGGGAAAGACATCCTTGCTGTCCATTCCAGTCGCCACTTTACACAAGGTGAAAGAGTGGTTATTTGGCCCCCGGTAACCCACTCGAACAGCTCTTCTCCCAGAATGCATGCCCACCAAATGAGAAAGCGAAATTATCGAAAGCCAATCTCTGATGCTCCTGGTCCTCCTCCATCATCCATCCCCTTACTTCCTGAGAGTGTTTTCATCTTTGCTGCAAATTTAGTAGGTCTTCTCCATTTTGATAATGGCAAGAAGAAGAGCCAAAATTTAAAAGGCTTCTCATCAAGAAAATGAGGCGATAAGCGAGACCTTTAATTTCTAATTGTAAAACCTCTAACGGAAGTCAGCAGAATTTCCCCACGACAAAGACGAAATTTGTAAGAATGATTAATTAGTTGTCTCTTTGGGAGTAATGTGTATTAATGAGGTCCCAAGAGCGATGGACAGTTCTTGTGGTATTTATCACAATTTGGAAATAGACAATCCAAGAGATGGGTTGGAAAGAGGATAAATGACTTCTAAAAATGAAGTTGTTTGAGGCTGCATTCCAGCCTACTTGGTGACGCCCAATATATCTCAAATGAGAAATGACCTTAATTGCTTCCGACTGAAGGGGATGGAGTTACTTCTTGGTGAGTGCGTGGTTTGACATTTAAGTATAGGGGTGCATAGGGACATAGCGGAGTTTAGGGAGCTTAGAGGTGAGCCAATATCCATTAACGGCTCACTTTCAATTTCATTTCTCTGCAATATTACTAGCGCCCCTTACCACCACCCCGTACATCTGCCACCCACTACGAGCATTGGAATCACTGAGTGGAATAATTTGAAATTTAGTCCGCATCATGCTAGAGGAGGTATTGCCTTTGACAATTCACTTTCACACTGTCGCGTTTTCATTAAATCGAACAACACCAGCTATAAAAACACCAAATACCATAAGTGCATTATTTGGCCGACTATAGTTTTGTCTTCTGTATCGCTAAAGTTAATTGAAAGACGGACTGGCAGGATTTTGCACTAACATATGAAATGCGGTTACGAATGCTCTACACTTCGCTATCTAGAAATTCAATAGTTAGGAAGCCTTCAAGATTTAGAAGTTCGGGGATGGGCTTTACGATCAATGGAGCAAGATTCTGAGCAGTTGTAAACTGCATTTATCTCTTTTACTTCTACACAGGTATCAGAAGAAGGAGTAAAGAAATCAACAGATGATATAAAACAATCCCAACAAACGAGTAATTCTACACTGGGTCGGATATACACTGACATATTAAAACAGACAATGGGAATAGGCACAAATCAGTCAACTTTTCCAAAATTAGAAGCCACAACAAACAGTAGTGGCGGATATAACGAATACGATGATGATGATAATCTTGTGACAGATGATGGTGAGGATGACGAGACCTATTCACAAACCCAGTTTACAAAGAATCCATCGAATGCTAATGGAAACAGTAATAACTTCGAGCGTTACCATACATTGGTTGGATATGAGTCTCAAAACGGTGGAAATACTAATTCTTCGACGTCAGCTGTCAACAGCGTCGCTATCGCCGCCGTAGCAGCGGCCGCAGCCGCGTCTGCGAAGCAAAAACGCCATCGGACACGCTTCACTCCGGGTCAGTTAAATGAACTGGAGAGGGTCTTCGCGAAAACTCATTACCCTGACATATTTATGCGAGAAGAACTTGCACTTCGAATTGGACTCACGGAATCTCGTGTCCAGGTGAGATTCGTGGTTATTGTTCTTACCTTCTACCTCCCCTTGTTGATTCCGGCCATCAATGCTCCGAATATTCGTTTTAAAGAAAGATAGCGATTAGCCCTGTTCTTTAAATCATATCGAATGAATAATTAGTTATCAGGATGCGGTTCGAATGCAGGGCCTTCTCCAATTCCAAATTATTGTGCTATTAACTAGTTCGTAACCCAATTGCAGCACCATTTTGGACAAAGACTCCCTATAATCGGTCGGAAATGCTCTGCTAGTATTGTGCCATGAAAAATCGCTTGAGCTATTCACTCCACATACGTGCTCATCAACTGGCCTTAGAGTGTGCAGTTCCCGGATGTAGAGTACACTATGAGATGCGAGAGTGAACATAGGCATGCACTAGACTGTCTATTCCAAATCTTCATCCAACTTGGCTTTAATCAAGGTTACTAGAACTGAAAGAAGGAACGTAGCCAAAATCTTTCCCTACCCAGAAGCTAAACATAAGTAAATAGAAAATAACCTTCCAGACAACTAATAGTCTAGGCAAATTATTACCATTACTAAATTTTCGAATTCACGAGTGACAGAAAGGAATATGATACAAAATAAAATCTTTCTTGAAATCAATTTTAGCTTTAGATCAAAAAAGGAAATTAAGCCGAGTCTTTATTCTTCACACCTTTTTTGAACAAGCCCCTACGATGTTGAAGGAAAGATAATAGCCGTCAGACGCCGACATCGTTCTCCTTTGTTCTAAACTCATGCAACGAGTGAGATAACAGCAAAAGCTTCGTCTTTTGTCTTTTGAATACATGTTAACTCTAGTCGCAAAATAGGAAAGAGGCGGAGACTTAAACAAGAAGGTTAATGAGTCCAAATTAACATGCTTCGAATCACTTTAAGAGCAGTTAAAAAAATAACATGAATTTTTTTTTCTGGTATTACTTGCAAGTGTACGACACTTGTAAAGTAACTGCCTTCATGTTGGACTTATTGCTATTATTATCATTGAGCGTTTTGGCGGACGCTTATTTACCAATTTTGTTCAAGATTCAATAGTGGTCATTTTGAAATTATATAAAGAATAAATTATTAATATACCGATACGATGAATACTTTTTACCAAAAAGAGATCCTGTACTTAACTGAGAAACTCTTATCACAAACATGCCCAGCGCGTACGGTCATTTTGATGGCAAGTTTGATGGCCGAATCGAGTAGCTGGTGGTAAACTCGGCCGAGGTTTAGCTTAATGCGGGTGTCGAGAGTGAGTAATCGCCTTGTTGAGGTGTCAAACGACTCGTGCGGTTGTTATAATGCGAGGCAGAGGCTGGCTGCTCCCGGGTTTGTTTAACTGCGCGTACGCGTTAACGCGGCGTCTTTGAATTTTTTGCTTGCTTGCATGCAACTGCAGTATCATGATATTTCATGCGCCAGATGTAGAAAGGAGCAGTCGAAGAGGTAGTTGGGACAGATTCAATAGCTTAACACCCACCGACTCGACTGTGTTTGTGTGCATATTCGAGGACATCTCATATCCCGATGTTTGCAACTGCTTTAAGCATTTTCTTCTCTAATTCAAAAAATGCCTTAAATTCAAGAAAGAAATTAACAATAAGGATAAAATAACTTGATAAATTTGTGGGTGTCTAACGGCTACTAGCTTTGCTGAAGCCATTGGGTAAAGTTGGAGGGAAAAAATCGTAGTCCAGGAACGAAGTTGGGTTTGCGACTCCCCTAAAATTTAGCAGTTATATTTAAAATGTGGTAGATGAGTTTAGGAATACGAATTTGGTCAGTAAACGCTAGAGCAGTTCGTAGATTATTTCCTTACGATTTTCCGACCGGACTGGGACCTGTTGGTGTGCCAATAATAAAGTCATCACCATGAGCATCACATATTTAGGTATCTCTTGAAACGACTTTGGTTTTGGGAAGATCCTGACAGCCCAAATTAGAGTTCAGTGATGAAGTCGTTTACTATTGCAAATAAAAATGTCCTTTGCCATCTAATTCCATCCAAGTGTAAGAGCGTCATACTAAAACAGAGGAAGCCATCACTGTTTTCTATTGAAACTGCTCATGTACAAGTAAAAATCGCCTTTTTATTAACCGAATTTCTGATAAAGAAAATCTGCAAAATTTTAGAAAAAAATTATTAAAGGATTAATGTAATTCAAACAAGATTGGAGTAGATATGTGCGTTAGATACAACCAATTCTGTTATATCTCTGCTAGACGACAAAGTTTTACTGATAAACTCAAGCGTGCTAATGTAGGAGCGTATTTCCGTACACAATCTCTTTCCGAGGTGTTCAAGAGGCGAAAGAGCGAACAATTTTGAATAACTGCTCAGTTAATCTTCGCAATGTAATGATCAGGACTTTTGTGTAAGACTTTTCAACACAGTGCTTTTTCCTTCCTTTTGAGTATTTCCCTGCGAAAGGTGGATGAGTCCTTGATGTCATTTCTAATAAATCCACCTATCTCCAGTATCTTAATATCCCCACGATGAAGAACCGTAGAGAGAAGATAGGCGATTGGGATGGTTAGGGTGTAGAAACGACTTTTGCGGTAGAGGGCATAGAGATGATTGGCGCAACCACAACTAATTAAGATTGCCCAGCTATCAAGCACAACATTTTCTCGGCCAGAAATCCGAGTACTGCAAATATTAGAGACATTTGATCCGCGACAGAAAGGCGTTTCCTGTTTGAAAGTAGTTTTCAGTATTACTCAGTAGTGGACCAATCTACTACCGAAATACTTCTTTGAACCCCCAGGATTTCAAGACCGTATGATACAGTTAAAGCCGTTTAAAAAAAAGTATTCAATTTCTTAACAAAAAGAAAGTATAAGACTACTTGAGTCCCTACTTTCTTCGCCTCGGTAATTGTTAGAAAACGAATGTGCATGCCACAGCTATCAGCAGCACACATTTGAATGACAAATCTGGTGGATTCCAATCATGATGCATGAAGGGTAAGGACATGCCTTTCTCTACCTGGCAAATGACATTTCATACTATCCCGAGTTATTGTAATTGCTAAGGTGTCAAGTGATTCTTTTGTTTCAATTTCTACGCTCCTGAGTTAGAACATTCAAAGTCCGATGAGTTATGCTCGACAGGTATCACCTCAGTCTCTCTTTAACGGCGGTGGGACCCCTTAATCGAGGACTGTGGCATAGTTTAGTTCTTTAGGATATGAATAGGAGAGAAACGCTTGAGGTTAGATGCTTGTTAGTTCGCAATAAGTTTGATTGATGATTCTGGTCTTTTATGTCATGTTAAATATAATTTGACGACGAGTTGACAGTAGAGAATATTCATTAGAAATGTTAGCATAAGTGGTCATTTTAGGCCTCCGGTGAATAGGATCGTCGCAGTGAAGCCATTTACCTAGAGCTCTATCGACTAACATCTTCACAATTTTAGACGTTAAATCAAATCACCACTAGAAGGGGAGGATTAAAATTGCTAGATCTACTTAAAGATACTTCCTCCATGTTGTTTTTGTGCATCATTGTGTTTGGTTTGGTAATTTACTTGATTACATACTAACCAGACAAAATGAAATCTAGGATAAAACCGAACTCCTTATTCTACCTCAAAAATACACAGGTATTCTCCATTCAATTACCTCAATAATGCGATTGACATAGCTTTAACTTCCCTTATTTTCAGTCATGTTTAATTTTTTTGATTTAAAGTTACTTATACCAAAAACGAGTTAAATGGAATGATAAGTTCAAGACGAAATCAAGCATGGATCATTGATGCTGACGATTTCAATTAACACGTAGAGAGCAGTCGAGTGGGGGTGGCTTCAGAATCGTGCGAAGTCATGGCCTCCGCACATTACAGTATTTGCATGTCCCTAATCAACCCTATCAAAATGCTAATTTTTTTTTACTTTCATCTTTACTGCAATCGTACAGACATGTATTTCGCTTTGTATACTGGAATTGAAGGCACAAGCAAAGGTGCATTGGGCTATTTTTTAAGCCCTAAATAACAAATATTTGGGTGAATTGCCAAATCGGATGTCTGCTGAAAAACAATGTCGTTTTTTTCTCATCTGTTCCTCTACCCCATTTTCACCGATTCACCCACCCGTTCTCTTCCTAAGCCACGTTCGACTTCACTACTAAACTCCCCCTCTCAGTGCCCAACCCGAAATCCACGACAGCAATTAGGCAGGACTTGGGCTCGGCGTGCGTATGTTCGCTCTTCTTTACCACCGCCGCCACCACCACCACCACCGCTGCCACCTAATCGTGGATAGAAGCGGGAAGAAGAGGAAGTGTTCTAGAGATGAACTTTACCGAACGCACAGTCGCACCCACGCACATCATCTGGGCATAAATCAGGGGTCGTCGTGCGTCGCGCGTCCCTTTAGGCAACGCGTGTATCTATGATCCGTATAGGTGCGGCCAGTAGAAGGGCCGCCTAATCAGCTTGACTGGCTGGTTGGATGGCCACCTCAACTCCGAGGCAGAAACATTCGTTCTTCTCAGTGGCTGGGGCATCTTCTACCCATCTTCAGTTAAATCCACCCTCGCCTCAAACAACACCCCCTCATATTCCCCCTTTCCATTTTCTCATCGTACACGCGCTTGTTGAGAAGCACCGAAATTTGCCTTGCGTGATATACACCCATCTTTGCGCTTGAGCGGCCAAATTCATTGTCTGGATGTGTGTGCTGTTACTTCTGCTGCTCGGAATGCATTTTTTTCAAAAAAATTCACAAAAAATGCAAATATTGATTAATATTGAGAAGTAAATCCAACACAGTGTTACTATTACCCAATATTAAATTATTCAAATTAAATGCAAGTAATATATCATTTCATTTGAAGGTATGGTTTCAAAACCGTCGGGCAAAGTGGAAGAAGCGAAAAAAGACAGGAGCAAATAACTGCGGTGGAACCACGAGTAACAACTGTGGAGTCAAATCCTGCATAAATTCTCCGTTCAAGACACCTACGCTGGCAATTAACAGTCTAGCCAGGGGGTTGGAGTCGGCACAGTGTATTTTTGGGAAGGTGGCTTGTCATCAGCCCTCAACACCGCCAAGTTTATCGCTACTTCAAGCAGCCTGCAGCCGTGCCGCTGTCCAGCTATCACCAGATCTGGGAGTCTACAACAACCCCCCTCCTAATCCTCCTCCTATTCCTCCTCCTCCTCCTCCTCCTCCTCCTCCTCCTCCTGCTCCTCCTCTTCCACCCACCACATCACACCGAATGTCTCCCTACTCATCATCAGCCTCGCTGACCAGTGCAGGTGCGGTTACAGGCCCAAATGGTATCTATTCAGGTGAGCAGTTGGTAGTACGATTATATGCCTAGATAACACAGATCTGGGAGCAATTAGTCCGTTCTTTAGTCATCATAAGTGTCCATATAGGCCTCTACCTAGTAATTCAAGTAAATGTGGACTAATTATGGGTCAAAAGCATTGCACGGAAGCGAAACATAACGAAGACGAATTATTTCATTGGCACTACTTAGGACTTCACATTAAGCGTTTTTTCAAAACCAACCCAATTTCACATCTATTACACAAAGTATGAAGATATTTGCAAGTTTCGTTCTTTGTCATTCTATCGGGTTCGCAGCAATCTTGCGTCAAGGACCCTTTTCTTTCACGCGCTTCTATCGAGTTTAACACCAAAAAGTCCATTGTAATAATGGAAATGTCAGGACAAGAACATGTTCAAACGAGTAGTAAAGAAAAACTAGATCTATAGTGATTATTCTCAGTTGCATTTAATGGCATTATTCGTGCCCAAGCGGAAACCGTCGATGCTTTATAACTGAACAAGTATTTAATACCTCACGGTTCGGTCTATCTTAAACCCCTCAGGCACCAATACTAGTAATACGCTTGTGGAATTTTCACAGAAGAGTTCGGTCATGGCAGTAGACTATTAATAAAATTTGAACAAAATTGTTCAGGTGGTTACTGTACGGAAGACCTGACCCAGTCCGTCATGTTCAAACAAGCAATACTTTCCGGTAATATAGGATCGGGAAATGGCAATACATGCACTAGACACTCACCCACCGCCTCTCCATCTCAAGATCCCTTTCATTCAGGATGGCCAACTGGAGCCTACCAGGGCCATCGGCCGACATCTGTTCCCCTATCCGGTGTATTTCAGCCACCTTCCATTCCAGATTCCCTGGTGGCTGACGCGTTCATGAATCAGTACAGTGGCCTTCTGAGAAGTGGACGCACTTCCTCCATAGGAGCGCCTTCTGCTGCACTCCCACCACCACCACCGCCACTACCTTCTCTTCCGCCCTCGATGCACGTTCAAGAATACGAAACGTTGAGCAGTATCGAAGCTACCATGCAGGGCTGCTATCAGGGTCTACTGGCTCAGCGTAGACTGAGTGAATTTGAGTTCTGCGAGCGTGAACGTCAAAACTGGGACACTGAAGACAAAATCAACGAAGGAGATGCCTTCCATTTTACGTCAGGAAGTGATTCTGCCGATAATGGGACCGGTGCTGTAGCTACTTCCATTGCGAAAGCTAATAGAGAACCTGGGTATTGCCAGGCTCTAGGTAAGGAATGAAACTTTTTTCATCAACTGGATTGGACATACAGTCCAATCAAGTTTATTAATTTGACTTTTTCGCCATTTTTTAGACGAAAAATCTATAGATGATCTACCAATTTCGAATTCCTATTTCCCCACGCATGGGGTGATACTGCCTCACTATCCTGAATACGACAACCATTCAACTGTCAATGCAGCGAAAAGCTACCTCCTTGATGTTGGACAAATGAATGATGCTTCCTGTAGTCTTATCCACCATACACTCTCTCCTTTGCCGAAGAAATCCCAAATCAGCCAGCCAAATGGCCTGAGAGCGTGAACAGGTGCCTACTTATTCTATGTAAGTAAAAATTATTGATTGAACGTTTTTAACCGATAGCTGTTTCACTGTAGAGGCAGGACACTACTGGAACCTTAAGAAGTCGGTGGCACCTTCATTCCCAATCATCTCAACCAATCAGCATTGTATAGATGTACATGCGTTCCATGCATTCATAGGTATTTTTTTGTTGTCTTTAGTGGAAAATCATCCTCAAACTGCAACTATACATTTAAGAGTTCGCACTTCTAATATGCCCACCCTTCTCAGTTCTGTATTGTGTACATTCAGACTTTGTTTTTAATTCAAGAGTCTTCTCCTCCGGTTGGCGGTATGGCCCTATTAGCATTGGGAGAACAGGATCCTTTGAAAACGGTATCCTCGGTCAACTTTTTGCATTCACATCTTCCACTGGCCTTCCAGATTAAGGCATCCCGTTTGTTTTGCCTTTAATTAACCACGAGTTTAACAATTTTGGTTCGCAATTTAACTGAGAAGCTAGTACAACTGGCTACCTCAATTTTCACTAGACAAGGTGTCTTTAAATCTTTCTGGCCTATAGAATGACAGTTTCTTTGTATAGTAGTAGTACTTTGAAAGATCCAATTTAAGGATTTTTTTCCAACAGGTATGCTTTTCTAAGGGTGTCATTTGTATAGAATAGACGTTCAAATCATAGTCCTTCTAAATCATAAAACTCGATATTCTTCTATGGAAACAACTAACTCCCATGATGGATGTTACGCCAAAGAGGATACCGCTGATTGAAAATTTTCGGAAATGCCCGTGCACCTAGACTGAAGTACTGAAAACATTTGCGTTTCAAGATCATCTATTTTAAATATTAAAATGTTAATATCAGAATCATGAGCAACTCTTTGCCTTAACAAGCAAGTAGGCGTGTAAAGAATGAAAGAACCGCAGACTGGAAAGCAATGCCTACAGTTATGTTAAGATTGCTGCATTCTACTGATTGATTTCCTCCACAAACGCTCCTCATTTGACATACCCTTGAATCACATAAATTAGGCAAGTTAATTCAGTAGAGAGGTGTTCATGTAAAGCTTAAAGCTCCGTCTAAATGGGAATCCAGAATCTGGATGGTTAGACCATTTGTTAAGGAATAACAAAACGATTTATAAACTCTCCACCCATTAGGGCAAGTCCCAAGAACGAATTGGGAGTACAGCAGAAGTACAAATGGCTTTTAAAACAGGTAGCAATCACCACTTGACACAGAAGGCAGTTAAAGTGTTTATCGACGTCTTTGGTCTCTGGTCACTTCTCTGGCATAGTTTCATGGTACAGGTAGCAGTTCGACTTCATAGTGACATCTCGTCCATCCTCGACCTTGTTGAGGCAGATAATCTCCGTACCTCTTTCAGAAGTTTTTTCAACTTTCTGGCGGCGATTACATTCACTGTTACTTGCACGCGCTTTCCACAGTCCAGTTTGAGACCAGGAATGCAGGTGGTTACGTCATGCCTCGATCACCAGGTTGTACGAACTTGCAACTCTGCTGGCATAATCAAATGTTATACGTCCGATAGGTGATTAGTACTATCCGGTCGCCCCTCTCATTAGTCCCCAGAGTCGCCCCTGTGGTTACCGGTTGTCACCACGAGGAGGATGAGAAGAGGTTTGAACACCTACAAACGAATAATTTATTTGTTCCGCTTAGCGGTTTAGACCCATTCAACCGTCTTAGTAGAGCAGATTGTGAAGCATTAACATTTGAAAAATGCTCGGGTTCTAAGGCTTATGATTAAATTCATCAAAAAAGTCTATCACGCCCTTAAAGTCGCGAAATTAATCGGTTCAAATCAATGACAGTCAACTAGCCATCAAAACCTATTCAAACTATTACACACTTCTAGTCCCAATGGCGCCCTTGATAAAGCTCTCAGTTTCGTGCAATAGTATAGAGCTAATGCATCAGATAATTCCTTCCAAACACCGGGCTCATGAAATATTTTCCTTTTTTCGGTAGTTCCATTGCGCCTTCAAAGAAATAGTTTCCTCTACTGTGATTAGGTGTTGATAATATCGACTCCATCAATGGCATTGAGAAACCTTGCCCAAGTTTTAATCTGGAAAAGTGACCTCTTTGTTGAGTCAGTTGAAATGCTACGTTTACGCCAATCGGAGTTGCCACGCCTGAGCGATGAGCCTCCAGCCGCTTTGTCTCACAAGCCTTGTAAATAAAAACGACATTCGTCGTCGCGATGTTGGCGTGTTAACGGCAAAGCTCAATAAAGATGAGGTTATCACCAATGCGACAGATGCTAAGACCGGGGTGGTATTGGAAACATATCAGAACCATCTCAACTCACAGTTGGCCTGATTTTCCATTCCCAGGGTCTAACTTTTTTTCATTTCAAATGCCCACGAGGTAAGATCAGCTACATTAGCTTATATCGACTGCCAAATAATGGAAGCTGTCTGCGTTCTTAGTGTCACACTTCATTAATTATCAAAGACATTTGCCTCCTTAGCCACTACAAAGTGACAGCTAGACTGACTGTAGTGTTTACAGAGACTTAAGCTAGTAGGCGTTGATTTCGCAACTGAAAGTTGCCAAATTCGGGTTTTTTTGTATAGAAATCAATGTGAAAGTGATTGTACACTAGCGATGGGCACGCATATAATGCAAAAGATAGCATCGGCGGCCTGCGTCCAGCGATTGAAGTGGCCACTAGTACTGCTAGTACTGGCTAAATGTCCGTCTATAAGTAAATCATAGACATGGCACTCGAATCTGGAGTGGTATCACGTTATCTCGGTGAGAGACGTATTGGAAGACACTTTACTTCGATGGAAGATTCGAAATTACCATTGTTTACGAACAAGCACACATCGAAATAAGACCTTTGCAATGTTCTGACATTACATTCATAACATGGCCCTTTCATGCCATAAAATGCAACCGATTTTCTAAGAACTAAGCCTCTTGAATCAGAAGCATGTAAATATTTTTTTTATACCTCCCCACCCTTTAGGGCAAGTTCCAAGGACTTATTGGGGGTACAACAGAAATACAATAAAGTTACATATTATAGCATAGAACAGTTATTTGATGTTAAGTGACTCGCTAGTCTTTTCTTGGCGTGGTTGCGTGGCGCAATAGCATTCGGTTCTTCTTCTGCATCTCATGGAGTACCTGGAATAGAGTTCCTCCCAGCCGTGATGGAGCAGATGTACATTTCATCCTGCCTGAGGGACTTTTCGTCGCAGTCTTTTTCCCTGTCTTCCACTCTATCATTTTTCTCAGTCTCATTCAGCTTTTCTGCTTTTCTAATTCAGTTAATTGTTTCCTCTTCTCTGTTTGTTTCTCCATTTGCCTGATTTCGACCGAAGAGTGACAGTTCCAAATATGTCCTTCTAGCCAGCCTTGAGTCTTGTATCTTTTAAGGCAGTCTATTAGAGGGCACTTTAGTCTAGGGTCGAGCATTTCTTCAGTTCTATGTTCATCTTCTCCATGATCTTGTCTTACGTGCATTCGCATATCTCTTATTCTGGCGAAGGATCTTTGGCAGTTAGCGTCTCGAACTTTAGGGCTTTCCTTTGGATCTAGTAGCCATAAATCTGAATGCTCTTGCCATATTTCTTTCGCATCCTTAATTATTTGAAGCATCCAATTCCTTGTATGTGAAGCTTAATTAGTTGCGCCTTCTTCAAAGTTACTGTCAAGTATGGAGACTATCAGGCTATTTTTGTCCATTTTCAAGCTCTTTCATAGATTCAACCTCTTTGCCTGTATAGACTTGCCATGTTACGCATTGGGAATACAGTCCAAGTATCATACGCCGAGCCGTATTCTGTATTGCTTTAAGTCGGATCGACAAAAATTCCCACCAGATATGCTTTCAGGGTGTTTTTGAGACTTCTTGAGCGTCTTTTTGCCCTGGCTAAGTTTGCTTTTATTGCTCTGTCTGGCTCACCGGTGTCTTGATTTATGGAACCAAGATATTCGAAGTGTGAGGCATGTCGGAATGGCGATCCAGCTGCCTCAAGAGGCGTTTGGTCCTCACCGTCACCAATTTGAAAACAGAAGGTTTTTTTTCTTCGCTGCGATTTGCATTCCATATTTTTGCACTGTTTTCACCAGATGCTCTATGAATCTGACAGCTGCGACTTTATTTGGCGCAATAAGACAGGTCATCAGCGTATTCTAAATGACTTAGTTGCCATCTTTTGCCCGAGTGATCAATCATCTGAACTGCACTGTCCTTGAGTGAGTAGAAGGCTTCACCCAATATGAGTTGGAAGGTTAGGTTGAAGAGAAGTGGCCCCTCTTCTGAGCCTTGCCTCACACCACGTTTCATCCCAAAGTTATCCCTTGCTCCCATCAATTTTCCCTTTGGTGCGTCCATCAAGGACTTTACTGAGTGGATCTTTTGCCAAGAGCAGCCCAGCAGATCTAGCATTCGGTTGATTATTAAAGCTATAGGCAGCGAGTCAAAGGCCTTTTCCAGGTCGACAAACACTGGCACTATTTTCTGCTTCTGGACCACGGCTTGCTGTATAAAGGTTCTTACTCCAAGTATAGCCTGTTCGGTTGATCTTCCTTCACAGAATCCAAATTGGGTTCTTGAGGGTAGTTAGTCAAGATGTTGCTTCAAATGTTGGCACAGAATAGATGCATATAACTTACCTAATGCATCTAGAATGAAGATTGATCTATAGTTTGAAGGATCTGTCTGTGAACCTTTCCGTTTGTAGATACTTACAACTTCAGCGTCGATCCAAGCTTGAGGTATAGGAGTAGTCCCATTATAGAAGTCTTTGAAGACTTTTAGTAGATAGGCATTTAGATACTGGTTGTCCCATTTCAGTAGTTCGGGTCTAATTCCATTTTCGCCGGGACTTTTATGTAGTTTTAATCTATTTTTAGCTATCTCGATCTCCTCCATTGAAATAGAGGAGTCTCTGGGTAGATAAGCAAGTGCCATTCCGCATAAGGGTTCCGATGCCATAATTCACTTTGAGACTAATATTCAGCCTGTAGCAGTAGGTGTGCACCGATGCTTCCTCATGATTTATATATACACGCATACCTGCAGTTCACAACCTCAATCGCAGACTTGTCAACACAAAGTCGTGAAAGTTGTCATTATTTCAAGCCTTGAATTTCCAGTTGCGGTATCTCTGTAAACACTCCAGCTAGTCTAGCAGACACTTTGTGGTGACTAAAGGGCTAGGTGCTCTTGATAATTAAAACTACTTGGTGAATAATATGTGACTTCAATTACATGGACACAACTTACATCCGTTGGAAGTTGATATAACCTCACGTAACTGATCTCACTTTGTTGGCAATTGGTATAATAAGGATAAGAACCTTAAAACGTAAAGTCGAGCCAATTGGGGGTTGAGGTGGTTGGGATGCGCTTCCAATAGCATCCCGGCCACCACAAGCCTGTGGCGAAAATACTGGAGCTTCTACCCACTTGGTACAATCCACATGGCTATTGTGCCAAGTTCGGCATACTTCACATCGTGTTTTCGATGTCATTCGGACATTGACAGATGGTGCTGCACCGAGCATGGAGGCTGGTAGACATTAGCATTGAACTTCATCTAATTGCCACAGAAAAGATTACTCCAGCAATACAGACAGCGCGTTTCTACAGTTGAAGGTTCATTACAGACCAGAGGATGCCACCATGGTTCACAGTGTTACTTCATTGCTTGGATCAGAGTTAGCCATATTCGTTCGATCTTTTCCTGAAACCCACCTTCATGATTAAAACTGAGAAATGATCCGATTGGGATGCATCGTAATTCTTCTTTTGAAGTATTTCGGTTAGATGACTGAATCCAGCCCAGTGACTGGTGAAGCCAGCCGAATTTGAGGATACCATGCCTGAATTCAATAGTTCGCAAATGTGCGATGGTTAGAAAAGAGCAGTAGAGATGTTGGGGAACTACTGCCTTGAACAACAAAATTAAGGTTTCTCTTAGCTCAAGCTCCTAACCAACAAGAAAAAGCCAGCTTCAATTCAGCAATGCTAGCTGTCAGAATTGACAACTCCATGATAACAGACAATGATTTGCAAGAGTAGAGGCAGGGCAATGGCCAACAGAATTCTGAATGTATCGTGGAATCCACTCTTCTGTTGCAATCAGTACCATTGTCTCTCAAAACTGAGTCTATCAAACTCGAAGTGGAACTCTTCGAGTGTCATTTGTTAAGCTAAGTTGAAGAGCCAAATGGAGGCTAGAATCTCTGACTCTTACGAACTACAACAGAACTCGCTCAGCCTTCATCGAATGCCTACAAGCAGATGATGGCAGATGTTAAGCTCTAACTTGGCAACTTAAGTTAACCTGAAAACGTGTCATTTCAGTTCATTCAAATGTGAACATAGGCCTACATGGCTCAGTCGTAGGCATGTTTCTCATTTCGGTAAAAATGGGAACATGGTTTCGTCGGAAGCTCCTTGTATTGGAGCGTCGGTTGCAAGACCTAGCGAAACATGCAGTGCTCGTGTTGGTAAGTAAACGATCTTCAGAAAAGTGCGAGTTTGGTGCGAGTTTGAATAGTTGCTTGTAAGCATTTGCGCATCATTGGCAAGCGCAAACAGAAGCCGCATGGGGAAATGAGGAGTCCACAGGTTTCACGTGCTCGAAAGCCAAGCAATGTGAGCCAAGCCTTAGTAAAATGGGTACTTAGCGCCTCTTATTTTGGTTCAAAGAATTAGTTCTGGAGAGGAAGTGATTGAAGATTCGCCAACACAATAGTCTGATTAAGGTCAGTTTTGGAACATTAAGAGCTTCTACTCATATCAGAAAACTTTATTTAAACGTTCAATCAAACGGATGAATACATAGAAGCGTCAAAATGTATATTTATGTGTGTATGTTTGTGTATGTGAGTAGTTGATTGTGAATTTCCAAAGTGCTTCGAAACGCAATCAACAATGATCTCTTCTGCATAAACAAAACAGACTTACAAAGCCATCAATAAGAGGCATTATAAGTGCTTGTTTTTGGGAAGGCCAAACTCCGGGTAGCTGGATGAGATATGCTTGCATGATACTCCGTGAGCCCAAGTGAGGGCATCAGAAAGATTGATATGTCCGAAGCCGCGGGAATCGACGCACCATATCCGCCATGTTAGACAGGTCACACCTCGCAGTTGTCTCGCCAACTGCTTGAAAGTCCTGATCAGGCACTGCAGATTTGAAGTTGTTCGTGCAATGCCGGTTTTTATCTGCACGATCAGCAGCACTTGGTGCGACCGCAGTGATCTCAAAAGTAGTTGGAATTGTGTTTTTGAACGTACAGAGCCAGAAACTGCATAAATGATGACGTTGGGATGGATTGTGCAGTAGGTACTTCCTAGGTGGAACGAATTGCACTCTTTCAGGGCATTCAGCCAGTTCATCAGCCGTAACCCCGTCTTCAAAATGTACATGGTGTTAATGTGAACATTATAATCCATAGTCAGGTAAGTGGACGGATATGAATTAATGAGGTAAGAAGGTTCGATAGAAGAAGAAGAAGAAGAAGAAGAAGAAGAAGAAGAAGAAGAAGGAAAGGAAGAAGACGAAGAAGCATAATGAATGGCCGCCTTGGTACACTGAGAGACAGCCCAGGTTCTTTGCAACAAATGCTTCGATACAGATTATAACATTTCCCATTACTGCCAAATAGACCTTTCCCACCAAGAAAGAATGCAGGGAGTTGAGTGCACCCAAGTGCAGTCATAATAGCTTTGAACGCGAGGTTACACCGAACTTATCTCAAGAGGAGTCCTGGTACTGGCCTTTCTAAATAAATAACATTCTCTACCGAGCGTGTGACTGATAGCATGAATCTTTGGGCGAATCTATTTGAAAGAGGAGAATTTCGTCGACTTCCCATTATGTGTTCACGGCTGTGGATTCCTTTTGAGATTACTTTTGTTCACTTACTAAACAATAGTGAATAAGAACTGTTGAAAATATCCGAGAGCAGTCAAACCTATGCAATCGCGATCACTTGAAATCATCTGATGCCGATCACATATGTTGTAGAAAATATGAAGAATAATGACACAAAGCACGTAGAATCTACTTCTGCTCACATTGAAAGCATAGTTTGGTGGGTGACAACATGCGGTATCTGGTTTTCCTCGGATTCGGGTTGAACCAAGTCATACCGGTGACATGGTGCAACTGCGAATCAGCACTTACATTGATTCTTTAAGGAGTTCAACATAAATTCGACGACAAGTGCAGACGATATGGCAAAGAGTAAATGATGCGAATGCGAGCTCTTTAGTCAATTCAGTAGTAACAATTGGTCACGTTCGGCACTAGGTGCGGAACGATTTATGCACTCGTGAATCCGAGCAAACAATCGGACCGATGGCCAATTCGCACATATTTTCTCCCATCTGGACACCCCTCCCATCACTGTTCTGACTGATAGGTACATGGCATCGCTAGAGAAGGCTTCAACATCTCCCAAAGTCAGTTCCACTCCCTTCTGCATTGGTCAAGGTCGGGAACTCATCGCAACCATTGCTTGATGCGATACATTGAAAACCGTCAGAGGAATGCTGATTCTCAACCTCAGATATGGAATGTTTCTAGTGGCCAACCACCTACTTAAAAGCCCCAGCGCCACGGGGACGATGTTGCTTTACACCGTGGACTCTATTTCATGCTAAATTAGATCCGACCAGTTAGATACAAAAAATATGACTCCGCTGTTCCATGTCGGTGCCTTCCGTTTCGGTAAAATCTGATGTCAAACGAGGTCACGCATCATGTGCCTATGGATGACTCCCGGTGGACGAATGTCAGTTCACCCAGAACGGAATCCCTTCAAATAACAAGAGAACAATATCACAAGACGTTAATTATTTGCGGTCGCAGCGACTAACTCAGGGTGTTTATGTGTTACGGCTACAATTGAATTGCGGCAACCGTCGAGCGGGGTCACTAATTAAGGCCACTGAGAATGGCCTATAAATGGAGTGCATTTATGCGAGGTCATTCAGACTCTGCATAAATTAGCAGCTTAAGTTCGATTAAGCCCATTTCTTTCTCACTGCTCGTTGTAGGTTCGGCAGTATCCTAACACTTAAACATTGCAGTATCTTATCGTTTCCATTTGTATTCTTCATAGTCCTGACCAATCACTCACCAATACTATTTGATTTTGTGGATTTTCTAGATAACATCATGGAAGGAAACGCTCACAGCATAAGTAGTTTACCTGTTGAGATCATTAAGCGTATCTGTGATTATCTCCAATTCAGTGACCTGTTGAAGGCATGTGATACCATCCCTGGATGGGATTACGTCCTCTCACTTCCACGCTACGAACCCACTTTCAACGCATACTTGAGCAACATCCAGTGGCTGGATGAATATATGTGTTGGTGTCTATCAGGAGGATCTGGAACTACCCGGACCTTAGATTTATATAAGGCGGCCGTTCATTATGCTTCTTCGTCTTCTTCCTTTCCTTCTTCTTCTTCTTCTATCGAACCTTCTTACCTCATTAATTCATATCCGTCCACTTACCTGACTATGGATTATAATGTTCACATTAACACCATGTACATTTTGAAGACGGGGTTACGGCTGATGAACTGGCTGAATGCCCTGAAAGAGTGCAATTCGTTCCACCTAGGAAGTACCTACTGCACAATCCATCCCAACGTCATCATTTATGCAGTTTCTGGCTCTGTACGTTCAAAAACACAATTCCAACTACTTTTGAGATCACTGCGGTCGCACCAAGTGCTGCTGATCGTGCAGATAAAAACCGGCATTGCACGAACAACTTCAAATCTGCAGTGCCTGATCAGGACTTTCAAGCAGTTGGCGAGACAACTGCGAGGTGTGACCTGTCTAACATGGCGGATATGGTGCGTCGATTCCCGCGGCTTCGGACATATCAATCTTTCTGATGCCCTCACTTGGGCTCACGGAGTATCATGCAAGCATATCTCATCCAGCTACCCGGAGTTTGGCCTTCCCAAAAACAAGCACTTATAATGCCTCTTATTGATGGCTTTGTAAGTCTGTTTTGTTTATGCAGAAGAGATTATTGTTGATTGCGTTTCGAAGCACTTTGGAAATTCACAATCAACTACTCACATACACAAACATACACACATAAATATACATTTTGACACTTCTATGTATTCATCCGTTTGATTGAACGTTTAAATAAAGTTTTCTGATATGAGTAGAAGCTCTAACCATCGCACATTTGCGAACTATTGAATTCAGGCATGGTATCCTCAAATTCGGCTGGCTTCACCAGTCACTGGGCTGGATTCAGTCATCTAACCGAAATACTTCAAAAGAAGAATCACGATGCATCCCAATCGGATCATTTCTCAGTTTTAATCATGAAGGTGGGTTTCAGGAAAAGATCGAACGAATATGGCTAACTCTGATCCAAGCAATGAAGTAACACTGTGAACCATGGTGGCATCCTCTGGTCTGTAATGAACCTTCAACTGTAGAAACGCGCTGTCTGTATTGCTGGAGTAATCTTTTCTGTGGCAATTAGATGAAGTTCAATGCTAATGTCTACCAGCCTCCATGCTCGGTGCAGCACCATCTGTCAATGTCCGAATGACATCGAAAACACGATGTGAAGTATGCCGAACTTGGCACAATAGCCATGTGGATTGTACCAAGTGGGTAGAAGCTCCAGTATTTTCGCCACAGGCTTGTGGTGGCCGGGATGCTATTGGAAGCGCATCCCAACCACCTCAACCCCCAATTGGCTCGACTTTACGTTTTAAGGTTCTTATCCTTATTATACCAATTGCCAACAAAGTGAGATCAGTTACGTGAGGTTATATCAACTTCCAACGGATGTAAGTTGTGTCCATGTAATTGAAGTCACATATCATTCACCAAGTAGTTTTAATTATCAAGAGCACCTAGCCCTTTAGTCACCACAAAGTGTCTGCTAGACTAGCTGGAGTGTTTACAGAGATACCGCAACTGGAAATTCAAGGCTTGAAATAATGACAACTTTCACGACTTTGTGTTGACAAGTCTGCGATTGAGGTTGTGAACTGCAGGTATGCGTGTATATGTAAATCATGAGGAAGCATCGGTGCACACCTACTGCTACAGGCTGAATATTAGTCTCAAAGTGAATTATGGCATCGGAACCCTTATGCGGAATGGCACTTGCTAGTGAGATGGCCTGACAGTACACTCTCAACCTAGTCCTTTTATTTGAAATGTCAGTTGAGTCAGTCAGAGGCCTGTCAGCTTAAAGCAAAACTCCATTCAGAGCATCAAATATGTGAGCATTCTGTGTGCGGTCAGTAGAAGGCAGATGTCAGTTTGGCAGAAGGAGTTTTTGTCACTGCTACCATTCTCTGTAGTTGATTTGACTGAGTCGATTAAACTCGTTACAGCTCGGCGGCTCGTAGAGACTGATTCCGAGGGTAATATGCTCAGCTAAATAGTGTAAACCTCTATACTTGTGCAGTTCAAAATCCCTACACAAAAGCCCAGCTTAACGCAAGTAGTCAGTCGTATCCACTGGCAACGCAGAATGCCCAGACAGGTTTACGAATGTTGTCTTATTAAATAGTCCCATCATTAAAGTGAAATAGGCATCGAAATGGACGTACACATCCTTCAGTGCTTTGGGCCTTGAAAGGCAGGGCCTGTATATTTTTTAGGGTTACTTGTTGCAACGTTGATTGGAGAGTTTGGGTTCCTCCACATTGTGTATGGAAGTGTCTGACTGCGTTCTCTTATCAGCTTAAGAGGGGCTAGTTAATTTGAACCAACTGTCATCTCCCGATGGTGAGTGATGCTGGTGGATCAATGGTAGATAGTCGTTTCGCCAGTGCTTAAAGCCTACCGATTGAAATATTTTCTGGAGTCCAATTACTCAGCAACCGAACCAATTAAAGCGGTTGAGGTCTAGTCACTGGAATGTCAACAGAATGGGAATCTTTGATGACTAGTGCTTAACGAAATGAAAAGCTACTAAAAAGAGCCTAAAACTAGCATTCCAAGAACTGCAAAACATTAAGCGTAGCAAATAACGCCGTGCGTAAAAGACAAGCGCAGAACAATCTAATTTTCAGCTTGTTGAATTTACAATTAGCATTTCCTCTACTTTGGTCTCCGCAGCTGGAGAAGTGAAAAAATGGATGTCGCTTGAAATCCACACTCAGCGAAGCGACATCAGGGAGATGGGAAAAAGGCAGTATAAAAGCGTTCACATTGAAAGAGGTCAATTTAAATCGTAGAAGGTGACCCGTTCGAAATACATTGGTAGAACTTCTTCGGGATATTTATCCATCAGATCCACCAGCGTTTTCTTCGCGAGAAGGCAATAGTCGTCAAAAGTTTGCGCATTCCATCGAAATGAGCGTGTTTTCTCCTCAGAAATACCAGCACTTGCCAAGGCACATGTGGCGTAATCACTCCACGAAACCAACCAATCAATCAGCTCCTCCTGTTCGCCTGATTCGAGGATAGCAAACGTTTCCAATGATTCTGAAACGCGATTCATCAAGCTATCCTCCGCAATAGCAGATGGATGGCATATGAAACCGCAAAACCTGTTGAATGGCGTTTGGAGTGATTTTTCGGCGACAATGCCACCACTAGGATTTGCTTCACTGTTAGAGATACTTTCTTTTGATTCAACTACCATTTGTGTTGGCATCTCCGAATCTAAATGCATGGCATCGAAATAAGTATTAAGAACGTGGCGAGGAGTAGGCATACCAACATGTGAATCCTCAGTCAAACATTCGCGATTCGGTGATCGTGGTCCAGTTTCCGCGTCAACACTCTTTTGCATAGCTCTCTTTGAAATTAGTCAAGTCAGGAAATAAGAATTAGTAGATACGCACCTCGTTTTATTTCACTGCAATTTGCTTAAGGAAACGCACTTCGAACCTGAAAGTGACTGCTCACTCACTTTTAACACATCAAAACTTTTGTTCATATGAAGTGAACTCAGATCACACTTTTAGATATCAGTTAAATAAGTTTGGAAAAGTGTGATTCCTCTTACTTTTGTTGGGGAGACTCGTGTTGGATGCTCATACCTTCAAACAGGTAGTTGAACATTGGCATCTAAAAGGTATTCTTTGTAGGCTTAGTCACAGACCCTTCGAGCTGGCTTCTGGGAAGTATTTGGATAATGTATCCACCCCGATCTCCAGTCACGTAAGTCCTTTTATGTGTTGCGGTGCCCACAAAATGTGCATTTTGGTCTGCCACAGTGGCAAACGTTTCCCTGTAATCACAGCTGCATCAGTGGAAAGAACATGGCAAAGTAATTCTCTTCATATTGTTGTTCTCGGGCCTCCACAATGTTGGAGGTCTTGCTTCACGACTAAAGGCAAATCACGATGTGGTCGCCTGTTAGTAAGGAGAAGAAGGGCAAAAGTTGTAATGCCATACACACCTATCTCGACTTAGACAGTTTGATTTTACCAATGTCTCGGATGATGCTCACGAAAAAGGCAAATGAAACAAGGGAACCAGTTGACAAGTCGATTTGACTCGTAGCAAATCGGAACCCCCTCAAAGTACATTGAGAGAACTCATTCTGGACACTTTCTCATCAACTTTACAAGTGTCTATTTCGCGACAAGGAAGCCTTCATCAAGCGTTCCATCCAATTAAAAGTGCTTTCATTTTCAAAACACTTTGCTAATGTCCGTCAGACCATATCCTTGTCATTGCTGCTCTTGTTCACTTTTGCTCAATCGCTAAACCTTTGAATGATGAGCATCCCGTGCTTAAACTCACTTCATTGATCATTCTAGTGAAATTCATATTCGATTCCGAAGTGTCTTCCAAATTATCAAAGTTCTTCGGGCTTTATGCTACCATCCATCAAGTTTGCTGATAAAACTTTGCGGATTATTTATTTAAAAATCTGAAAGCTGCTCTATCACTGTTTGTCCTGTAGAAACGATCAAAAGTATTTTTAACGACTTTGATCAAGTGTGACCCAAATGGGCGCATCTGACAGCAGCAGGAAAAGTTGCTGAAAGGCAACTGAATCTAAATGAACTTATATAAATAATCAAGGTCAAAGTTTACAATGCTCTGAAGTCGTCACAACGAACCAACATGTCACCGTTTGTATGCTGATCGAGTCTAACAGTTAAACAATAACGGTACGATTTACTTCAGTACGGACGCCGTCTTCTGCTAGGGTTACTTGAAATTTTAATTATAATATTTGTGAAATTTTCAGCTCCAAAATCCAATTCTCCCAACTTCATCAGACCCAGAAATATTAGTAGTATCAATTGCGTCTATATTCTTAGTGCACTAGTTCACGGTTGGGCTATTCACAAAGGCACCTCCGGTATTCCCCAAAAATAGTCGAAATTTGATCGGGGATGCTTGGGCCATGCCTTGAGCGCACCAACTCTGTGCTTCTGTTTTATCCCGAAAATTTCCCTGAAACTTGCCCTAATGGGTGGGAAGTATATAAATAACTACCTCTTCAACTTAGGGTTTTTTTAGACTTAGGAAGTACTAGAAATGGTTTGAAAACTGCCTCAGTCTGACCGACTCGAACTAGCTAAGAACCAGATTCAAGGCCTTGAAATTGAAATTTGCGCGTTTCGCGAAGTCAAATTCGGTATTCGTTTGAATTTCCAAAAATCTGACATGAAGTGTATTTGTGCAAAAAACGTGTCGAGTTACGATACTGCAATAAACTTATGACGTTCAGGGACCAGACAGCTTGATAGCCCCATACTTTCCATACCGCATCCATTTCCATACCCTCCAACAGCAAACTTTGGTAGAGTTATTTTGGTGTATTCCGAAGCTGTAGATGCCATCGTTAGACGAATTTCCATCAGTAAAGAAGTTACTACGAAAAGTAGGGCACCTCTTCCTGGTTCAAAAAATTCAATCTCGACTGTTTTAAATAAATAGGCGAGTGGTTATGCATTTATAAATTGGTTGTAAATTGCCAAGTAAATTGAGAAGCTCAAGGAGTACATGAGAAACTCGTCCTGGCTATTGACCATCAGGTTATTTACTCAATATCTAGTTTTTAGCAGAAAAATCTAGTCCTTTATTGCGGTAGAACTCGAGTCAACGGGCACAAAACGAAGCACTCGCTCACTCCAAGGGTAGTAGTTGGCGGTTCTCGGAAATTGTTTAAGATTTCCAGATGAAATAGTTGTCACTTGAAATAAACTTAACCAGGATGGCTCATGTTCAAAGGAATTTGTAGGTCTGAATTCCTTTGAAAAGGTAAACATTACAAAACGCAATGTAAAGCGCTGGGTACAGTTATCAGAAGGTACGCATCTGCAGGTGGCATAAACGAAATAGAAGTATCGGCAGAGCATATTAAGATTCGTCAAGTTCCAACCAAAAGGTTGAATTGCGTTGCTAATTTGTCGAAGCTTTCTTCAATAACTTTGAATTTCGCTTTTGCATTTCACAGACTGCCTGAGAAATGTCTCAACGGACTCCAGGCAAAAGTATAGGTTGTTAATGCCATTTCTACAGAATTTCTCTAAGAACATTTTACTCTTTACCCTAGATGCTGGCTGACATTAAGCGCATGACAGAAGATGGAGATCTCAGTTAGCATGACTAAATGAATAACATTTCGTCAGTCGCGAATTTATTTAATTTGCAATTGCGTTCAATCTTTTCTGCATTACTGAACATAGTATTCAACATCTAGTATTCTGAAAGGCGCCCAACGCCAACACCTCAATCGAAGGAATATTTCAATGTTATCACCAATCTAGCACACAAAATTTAACTGTGAATGTTGGTAATTGTGATCAAAGAGACAAAACTTGGAAAACTTCGGAATTTGGTCGATGTCACTCTGCCGATCTAGTAAGCCATACCGAAATCCCCATTCAAA
This sequence comes from Moniezia expansa, assembly GCA_019097775.1. Taxonomy (NCBI): domain Eukaryota; kingdom Metazoa; phylum Platyhelminthes; class Cestoda; order Cyclophyllidea; family Anoplocephalidae; genus Moniezia; species Moniezia expansa. The sequence continues at coordinate 706,086 of JADFDV010000003.1, forward strand.
AATTGCGTTCAGTTCAAGTAATCAATTGTTTGCGTCTAACTAACATGTGCTAAATACATGAACAAGAACAGCACATTGAAAGTGACGTCGTCATAGGGCAAAACTTGACTGATAGAGTGACCCAGAGTTCGACAAGTAGTTCACAATCTAAGTTTCCCTTATCACACCTGCAGTGCCTTTCCATGCTACAGAAATCTTTGAGAGTGTCACTTCCCACATCTCTCAGTTATTCGTGCTTTTGGACGAAATCTGCAGAAGTCCAGTTCACCAGTTCAAAGAACGTCTATAGTGCACTGACACCATTCAAGGAAATCAGAAGGCACGTCCAGTGAGGATCATAGGTAGTTGTGTCATCAGTCGTTTCCTTGCCCTATCAAAAGGGCGGCATTTGTATTTCAATGCATATTCTTGCAATTGAATCTCCCTGGCCAGGAGTACAGCACGTCTGGAAATCGTTTACTTGATTCGACCTTGACATTGGCGATGCTGGTGAAGACAATTTTTTTACTACGATTCCAGAGCTAGTGCATCTGAACCTAAGGAAGCATTAATTTTGAGATCTAGACATTGCATTAGCGCTGTAATTGCTCCGATACAAAGACATTTCAACGCAATGAAAGACAAAAAAATAGGCAGCATCTGATAAGGCGTGATCTTGACCGACCATCTTCCGCATAACTGGAATTAGTGTTTTGATCGAGTTGCTTAACGTAGGTTAAATAAATATTTCACTGGATATCCCATTTTGAATCTAGACCTACAGTTTGAACCAGTTCCACCGCCTTCAGATCTTCAGTGCTGATGAAATTGGGATATCGGTCAGGAAACAAAAGCAATAATGGATCCAAATACCACTTCCATAGGGTTCAGGGCAAACGATTTTGTTCGGCACTTTAAAACACAGTCACATACAGCTTGCCACTATTATTTACTCTCTGAATTTTTTTTTATTTCTCTCCACCCTTTAGGACAAGTTTCAAGGACTTGTTGGGGGTACAACAGAAGTACAAATAGCTTTTATAATAAATAAGCACAATAGTTAACACAGAACACAGTAAAAACGTTTGTTGACGTCTTCGACTGTCTGGTCTCTTCTCTGGCGTGGCTTCGTCATACAGGTAGCAGTTCAGCTTCGTCGTGGCACCTTATCCATCTTCATCCATCTTCATGTCTCCTACCAGAAATCTTTCAAAATTCTGGTGGAGACTTCGTTCATTGCTACATGTACGTGTATTCCACATTCCAGTTTGAAACCATGAATCCGGTTAATTACATCGTGCCTCGTGTTTCAAGCTGTAAGAAGTTGTACTTCTGCTGGCATAATCTAATTTTATACGTCCGGAGGGTGATTAGTCCTAAACAGCCGCCCTTCTCATTAGCCCCCAAAGTTTTCCCTGGGGTTACCGGTGGCCACCACGAGGAGGTTGAGACTAGGTTTGACCACCCTACCCTCTGATAATGCTTTTCGGTACACAGTAGATTAGGGAAAATGGAGGCCGGACAGAGTTCAAATTGCCAATACTCTTATATGGCGCTATATCTTAGCGTAAAATCCATTGATTTTTGAATCAATATTTGTGCCGTGAAGCTTACTGCAACTTGCAAAGTATGCTAGAAAGTGGATCCCGGTAGACTCTTAGGGGGCTACATCTATCACAATTTGTAGACTCATTAAGAAGTGCACTCAGTGAAAAGCTTTCATCTGACATCGTGCTATGTGTGATCCATTCTTCTCACTTTAGAAACGTACTTCACAAATTCGACAACTTCACATCATTCCATCCTTCTTCATATTTTGACCAAAAACGAAACAACAACGTGTCACTTGGTATTTAGAATCCAGCCAATGAAATGATTTAAGCTCAAAACAGACCCTAGAAATATAAACTAAAATAGCTTTCTACTCTAGTAACCTCTTCATTCATCCAATTCAGTGGAATTTCTTAAATGACTAGCTGCTCTAATCCTGTTTTCCTCGATGCACCAATGCAGTCCTTTGAACGAATTTCGTATTCACTAGTTTGAGAATTTCCGTTTCACTTCTGCAAGTGTTCTGCATGCGGTTTCAATTAGACTGATGTGTCATTCCACATTCATTTCATTTGTGTTTGGAGAGCTGTTCTGTAAACACTTTGAATTTGTTGGAAGGAGCTATCACCGTAGCAAACAGTTGGGCGCAAAGACAAGTTCTAGTCTTGTACCCCTGAAGCAATCTAGTTGGTATGCAACTGAAAATATGCGTTGAAGGTAAGTATTTTCAAATGCGCAAGTCTGTTGAATTCCAAATAATTCAACAACACAAATTTTTACGGTTTTTCAAACTGATTGAATCACTAGAAAACGGCCTTAGAGTAACAAGTAATCAACTTTTTATATTATGATACTGTATTCGATTACATTTTAAATGCGTCCTCAACTTGAAAACGATCAAGAAGTGGAATTAAAATTGAGAGTTCAGAGAGAGATTTAACATGGAGCAACTTGATGAGGATTCCATGGTAACTGCATTGAATCAGCGCAGATCCACTTCAGAGCATCGAATATATTGATGAGGTCAAACTCTCTAACCTCCTAGCATCATATAAGCCAGCATGAACACTTCGATCTTCTCAGAAATTTGGCAAATTGTCTGAAAGTTCCCATCACGCACTGCTAATCTGAAGATGTTTGTCCAGCCTCAACTGTCATTTGCGAAATCAGCAGCACTTGGTGTGACTTTAATGGGCTCACTAGTTGTTGGAATAGGGTTCTCATATGAATAATGATGACGTTTGCCTCATCAATGGAGTCGGTGCTCGAAAAGGATATCAAACTAAAACCATTCAGGTCACTCATCGCTTCTAGCAGAGCGCAAACCTGCAAAACCTTTGCCGCGGTACTGCCAAAAAGCGCATCCAAATCTAAGAAGGCATGCATGTATTGAGAAAAAAAGCCGTCAGAATCGACGAAAGTTGTTGGATGCGAAGAAGCCTGATGGGTGTCTGCTTGACACACATCAGTAGACCTGGTTGCTTCAGAATCTGCTGATAACAATCGATACATGTTCTCATCCAGCCACATTTTGTATAACTTTTTTCGGCACGAATTCGATCTGCTCCTGATTCTCGTGACACACACAACTAGACTCATTTATTTACTTTAACTTGCGAAGCACGCATGTCTGGTAGCACAGTAGGCAATTAAAGACTATTAGCGATGGCAACTGCGTTACTGTATATTTGCATCCTCCGTGTATCTTGAAGTCCATTCGTCTTTTGCAATCACTTTTACTGTTTACAACTTGAGTCGACCCACTGTGAAATCGAACTTCTAGTGTCGTCTGTTAAGCTAAGTTGAAGAGCCAAATGGAGGCTAGAATCTCTGACTCTTACGAACTACAACAGAACTCGCTCAGCCTTCATCGAATGCCTACAAGCAGATGATGGCAGATGTTAAGCTCTAACTTGGCAACTTAAATTAACCTGAAAACGTGTCATTTCAGTTCATTCAAATGTGAACATAGGCCTACATGGCTCAGTCGTAGGCATGTTTCTCATTTCGGTAAAAATGGGAACATGGTTTCGTCGGAAGCTCCTTGTATTGGAGCGTCGGTTGCAAGACCTAGCTGAACATGCAGTGCTCGTGTTGGTAAGTAAACGATCTTCAGAAAAGTGCGAGTTTGGTGCGAGTTTGAATAGTTACTTGAAAGCATTTGCGCGTCATTGGCAAGCGCAAACAGAAGCCGCATGGGGGAATGAGGAGTCCACAGGTTTCACCGTGATGCCAAAGTCAAACGTGCTCGAAAGCCAAGCAATGTGAGCCAAGCCCTAGTAAAATGGGTATTTAGCTCCTCTTATTTTGGTTCAAAGAATTAGTTCTGGAGAGGAAGTGATTGAAGATTCGCCAACAAATAGTCTGATTAAGGTCAGTTTTGGAACAGTGTTCAATCAACCAAATGAATGCATCGAAGCTTCAACATGTACATTTATGTGTGTATGTGTGTATGTGTGTATTAATCGTTCCTTGAGAATCTCCTAAGTGCCTCGAAACGCAATCAACAATAATCTCTTCTGCATAAACAAAACAGACTTACAAAGCCATCAATAAGAGGTATTAGAAGAGCTTGTATGGGGAAGGGCCGAACTCAGGGTAGCTGGATGAGATGTGCTTGCATGATTCTTCGTAGGCCCAGTTGAGAGCATCAGAAAGGTTGATAAATTCGAACCCTTGGAAATCGACGTACCATATCCGCCATGTTAGACAGGTCACACCTCGCAGTTGTCTCGCAAACTGCTTGAAAGTCCTGATCAGGCACTGCAAATTTGAAGTTGTTCGTGCAAGGCCGACTTTTATCTGCAAGATCAGCAGCACTTGGTGCGATCGCAGTGATCTCAAAAGTTGTTGGAATTGTGTTTCTGAATGTCCAGGACCAGAAAATGCATAAATGATGACGTTGGGATAGATTGTGAAGTAGGTTCCTACTAGGTACAACGAATTGCAAGCTTTCAGGATATTTAACCGTTCCTTCATAATACACAATTCCCAATTGTTCATGGCGGCGATGGCAGTATTTTCATCCCAAATTAGATAAGTGGGTAAATATGGATTCCTGAAACGGGAAGGATCGATAGAAGCAATCGAATTCGAACAAAAACCAGTAGAAGAAAAAGAAGAAGAAGAAGAAGAAGAAGAAGGAAAGGAAGAAGACGAAGAAGCATAATGAACGGCCGCCTTATATAAATATAAGGTCCGGGTAGTTCCAGATCCTTCTGATAGACACCAACACATATATTCATCCAGCCACTGGATGTTGCTCAAGTATGCGTTGAAAGTGGGTTCGTAGCGTGGAAGTGAGAGGACGTAATCCCATCCAGGGATGGTATCACATGCCTTCAACAGGTCACTGAATTGGAGATAATCACAGATACGCTTAATGATCTCAACAGGTAAACTACTTATGCTGTGAGCGTTTCCTTCCATGATGTTATCTAGAAAATCCACAAAATCAAATAGTATTGGTGAGTGATTGGTCAGGACTATGAAGAATACAAATGGAAACGATAAGATACTGCAATGTTTAAGTGTTAGGATACTGCCGAACCTACAACGAGCAGTGAGAAAGGAATGGGCTCAATCGAACTTAAGCTGCTAATTTATGCAGAGTCTGAATGACCTCGCACAAATGCACTCCATTTATAGGCCATTCTCAGTGGCCTTATTGAGTGACCCCACTCGACTGTTGCCGCAATTCAATTGTAGCCGTAACACATAAACACCCTGAGTTAGTCGCTGCGACCGCAAATAATTAACGTCTTGTGATATTGTTCTCTTGTTATTTGAAGGGATTCCGTTCTGGGTGAACTGACATTCGTCCACCGGGAGTCATCCATAGGCACATGATGCGTGACCTCGTTTGACATCAGATTTTACCGAAACGGAAGGCACCGACATGGAACAGCGGAGTCATATTTTTTGTATCTAACTGGTCGGATCTAATTTAGCATGAAATAGAGTCCACGGTGTAAAGCAACATCGTCCCCGTGGCGCTGGGGCTTTTAAGTAGGTGGTTGGCCACTAGAAACATTCCATATCTGAGGTTGAGAATCAGCATTCCTCTGACGGTTTTCAATGTATCGCATCAAGCAATGGTTGCGATGAGTTCCCGACCTTGACCAATGCAGAAGGGAGTGGAACTGACTTTAGGAGATGTTGAAGCCTTCTCTAGCGATGCCATGTACCTATCAGTCAGAACAGTGATGGGAGGGGTGTCCAGATGGGAGAAAATACGTGCGAATTGGCCATCGGTCCAATTGTTTGCTCAGATTCGCGAATGCATAAATCGTTCCGCACCTGGTGCCGAACGTGACCAATTGTTACTACTGAATTGACTAAAGAGTTCGCATTCGCATCATTTACTCTTTACCATATCGTCTGCACTTGTTGTCGAATTTATGTTGAACTCCTTAAAGAATCAATGTAAGTGCTGATTCGCAGTTGCACCATGTCACCGGTATGACTTGGCTCAACCCGAATCCGAGGAAAACCAGACACCGCATGTTGTCACCCACCAAACTATGCGTTCAATGTGAGCAGAAGTAGATTCTACGTGCTTTGTGTCATTATTCTTCATATTTTCTACAACATATGTGATCGGCATCAGATGATTTCAAGTGATCGCGATTGCATAGGTCTGACTGCTCTCGGATGTTTTCATCTGTCGAAATCAATTGCTGTATAACAAATATGAATTTTTATGAAAAAAAAAACATTTTTTCTGCTGGCCTAATAAAAAGCTATTATTTGATGGCATTTTCCTTAAGTACCTTTTCCACGAAAAGGAGAAGTGAAATAAGAAAGGTATTTTCAAGGAGAAGCTAAATTGAGATTTAACTGAGCTGGCTAACAAAAGTTTTCTCTTAATCAAGACACTAATTTGTTATGGGACTGGGTTAGTAGCACTTGGGTCGTCGGTTTCGAGAGCAGCTGATAATCAGTAGTGTAAACTCAGCAACTTTAGCATACCCGATATGCTTAATTCAGCACTCCAACATAAGTTGTGCTTGTTGGCATTATCAAAATGTCTTGTCCTCTTTGAAGGTGATAATTAAAGGGCTAAGAGACTCATGATATCATCTGCTCCTTCAAAATCGGCAGTGATATCCGGAAGTTGATTGGTGATAATGTACGGCAATGCTTGAAAGATTTTAATGCGAATAAATGTTGCATAACTGGTGAAATCGCTAAGGGTAAAATTTAAAATCAACTTTTTACTCTGCAATTTTTTGATAAGACTAAAGTCTCAACTACAGATACCGTGAGATTTCTAAACACAATGGACACATAGATTTGAAAACCGAGCTTTTAAACTCGTAGGCATTTATCAGAACTTCAAAGGGAAGGTAATGATAATAAAATATTTATGAAGAATTCCTTTAAGAATTGTTCGATTACCTAGTTAGCCCAGAAAGTGAACCCACACAACAGATGATAAAAAAGTCGCAGTTTAAGCCGTAATTATCCACTTAAAAATAAATGAAGACCGTCAAATAGAAAATTGACTAATTTGGGGACCAACCTTGACCCATTTTTTAATAATTTGGCATCTTTATTTTGAGTTTTATTAACATTATTACCAACGTTCATAGCAACAGAGCAGAAAACGGGAGACATGTCTAATCAAAACTGTTTTCCGGAATCATATGAACGCTCCAGAGACACATTGCGTGCATGGAGGCACTCACATTGTCAGTCGGCTCCAAAAATGATGGGTCTTTTAAGTACTTAAATATTTATATTAAAATATTTAATCTAACTCCTTACGTATCATTTTGAACGCTTTGTCAGATTAACAAAGATACTAGTGTTTTAATTTGATTTTTTGCGCTGCGGGAGGTTCAACACATCTGACTGTGACATTCATCACAAGTGGCTGCAGTGGAAAGTGCTTTATTTATTACAAAATCCGGAATAAGTCAGAAATCTTACAAACTATGGTACGAATTGAAAACCCTTTATTCTGATTGACGATATTAACTTTACCACAATTCGTTTAAGTTCATTTGAAACCTCTGGAGATATGCAGCATAAACAATGTGTTAAGTAATTTAGAAAAAGAATGCAAAAAAGTATATGGCCTTTATTTTTAAGGCAATACATTCAGTTAGCAACTCGATTGAGGTCTTTAATTAGGTAATAGCTGTGGCGTTGTTTATGAAGAAGTTTATCAGGGAAAACTGAGATTCAGGAATCTTCGTAGGCAATCAAATTTCTCAGAAATGAGGGTATTTCGAACATTGCTGAAAGCATAATGTTAACAGTTTCTAGAACAAGATACATTTAAAACCACTTTCTCTACAATACTGAAATGTCATAAGTAGCTGGAAAATACTATTCACGATCTTCTGTCCGAATGAATTTTCCATACTTTAGTTTTCTTATTAATTCAACTTACCTGGGTGAACATTCAAGAAATGGTCCATTAGCTGATCGAGATAAGGCGTGAATAAGGAGAACTCTTGATCGTCGAAGTAGCTCAATTTTGAATTGACGTCAAAACAATCTAGAAGTAAGTATTTTTTCGTTTATTTTGTGAGATTCAAACTGATTCTCATAAAAGCATCAGAAATTCGCATGCTATCTTACAGATACCGTGATTGTTTAGAAGATCAATTGTGAGATGCAAATTCAAGCAATAAGGGCACTTTATCAAAACAATCTCTGTAAAATCGGAAAAAAAAAATTGAATATTGCACTCAGCCATGTTTTTGATAATTTGGTCACTAAAAAATGATATTCAGATGAATAATATTTTCAACATGATGCGATGCATTCAGATGGTTTGAGAAGAAATGTAGAAACTCTTTAGAAAATTGAAGTATAGAATGATCTTTACTGGTTTATCCCGGCGAAAAACCGTTCAGTTGTTTATGCTTTTAAGTTAATAGCTTTAATTTACTTAAGAACAAGAATAGCCTACTTTTCTATGGTGTAGGTACCTTTTAAATGAGATGCCATCTATTCGAATCCCAGTATCTACATTGTACGCATTCATGCCAGTTTGATGTCAATTTGCAAAGAATATACGACATGAGATTCCCCAATCAAAGTGGTTTTGAGGTAGCATCCCTGTTACTAATAAAGGTGTCCAAGGACAAATTGTCAGATTTAGCCTTGGATCTCAGCCGAAGTTAACGCAACAAAGTATAGATTTCAAAATAACTCCTACAGGGCGGCAGTGCATATAGGTACTGCATTAAGGTTCAGTTTAACCAAGACTTACTTGAGTGTTTCTCCCACATGTGCAACACAAATGCATCACGGTTTTCGAGAATTTGGTCACATATATCGCAAGGAAACTCGGGCATCACGGAGCTAATAAGTAATAGCTAATTTCATTTGAATATATTTGAACTTTTATCACTGAACAGCATGAGGAAAGTTTTCATGACTAAAGCTACTGTTAACGAAATGTTATCAAGAAGCCTTGGTGGTTAAACCTACTCTCAAACACTGGTAAGCCCAGGTGCAACTCTGGAGACTAATGAGAGGGGCGGCCGGATGGTATAAGATCAGATTATGCCAGTAGAAGTACAACTTCGTACAGTCTGGTAAACGAGGCACGACGTAAATATGTGGATTCATGGTCTCAAACTGGACCATGGAAAGCGCGTGCGTGTAGCAATGAATGGATTCTCCATCAGAAAGTTGGAAAGGCTTCTGGAAGAAGAAAGAAGATTGTCTGCCCTAATAAATGTCGAAGACGGACGAGGTACCACTGCGACGTTGAACTGCTGCCTGTACGATGATTCCATGCCAGGGAAGTGACCAGAGAACCGAAGACGTCGGTAAACGCTTTTACTGTCTTCTGTGTAACTTGTTGTGTGCTACTTGTTGTAAAAGCTAGTTGTACTTCTGTTGGACCCCCCAATAAGTTCTCGAAACTTGCAGTAATGTGTGGGGAGAAAATTATAAAAAAAAATAAATCAAGAAGGACAGAAGGGGAAGGACAGACTGTCTTGGATCTGAGTAATAGTTTCACTTAAGTTTACAAATGAACATTACGCCTTCATTTAAGAACTTGAAAACTCGATCAGTTTAATACATCATCATTCGATGTGATCACCACGATTCCACCGATTAGGTAGACCAGCTTTATTGTTTAATGCAAACAGAAAAATCTATCCTATTGTTTCTGTTAATCTTGGCTTTTGGCCACTTAATTTTAAGATAGAAAACGTTTTTGTGTCTACAGGTCTTGAGAACTAGCCGTTGAAATGACAGACGAAAACTTGCGAGAGAAAAGATGGGCGCATTTCTGAAGAACATATTAATAAATATGCAGTGGGTGAGTTAGTTAGAAGACCCAAAAATTCTCATATTTCTGATAAATAAGGAAAATTCCTCCCTCAATAGAGACTTAGAGACTTATCATGCAAAGCATTGGGCTAAAATTTGCAGGTTATTTGAGTAGATTATGACCCAAGAATCCGACTTCAAAATCGCTTTTATGGGTAAGGTTAACCAAGTATTCTGAAATAAAATATTTTGCCAATTTTAAGACAAATATTGAGAAAGAACATTCAAGTGAGAAAATGCGGTGCTTTGCAATGATGGGAAGAGGACCAGAAATTGAAAATTGAGAAGGCAAGTCACTTGACCTAGTCCCAATAAATCTCCATTATAGCACTTGATCAATTGATGCTGTTTCTGCAACATACTTGGCCGTAAAATATACACTCTGTGGCTGCTTCTTGCTGTACGTGATCTTATATTGGTATTTCTGAAATTGCATGACACTATGTTTTCCCGGCTTGTGAGCCACGATGGTTGGATTCACTTCGGTCTGGGTTGAAAAATCACGATTGAAGTAAGTGCAACATTTTGGGGCTTCCTGTGCATGCAAAGTTCCAAATTCGTGAATGTTAAAGCATTTGATTTCGGATAAGAAAACTGGATATACAATAAAAGGGAGTCAAGCAAAGAAATGCCTAACTGGTCTCCTCACAGTACGCCACCAGACCAGTTTTAAAACCGGTAAACCAGGTGTGCCTTGGAAGAATCGTGGTTATTCATCATTCCACCTTGATTACAAGGCAGATCTGCTTCGACGGAGTACTACAATTTCTGCCCACGGTTAATGGCTCTTCCACTGCTACCTCTAATGTAACTATACCTGGAAGCAAGAATCTTTAAAAATGCCCGGCTCTGAACGTCAGTGACGCCCAAAAAATTCATCCAGTTTCGTCATATCATCACTTCAATATGCTCCCATTTGATCTTAGGTGCAATATCCCTGCCTGTCCAAAGAAACGTTAAATATCGAATCTGATAAACTGAAAACGTGATGGAAAGCAGTGTATATCGTAACATATCGCTAAATAATCTCTATTCATCACTTGTCTTCAATTGAAATTTGTAGTTAGTGAATCTGACGCCTGGTCACCTAGAGGCTTGACGTTCCAGCTATCTATTAACTAAATGATTAATTAGGCGTTGAAGCAGAGCCCTCAATGTTTGATTGCTGGTAGAGGATAGTCTGTGGGCTTCAAAGACTTAAGCTCAATGGTGTGTGCTTTCTCTTACTATTTCGAAGCTTTGATTAGGGCAAATTTAATGGGTGATTGACTGAAATGTGGCAAGTTAATCATCCGTCTTTGATGTAGGAGCTGTAAATCCCAACGTATAAACGTCTTTTTTAAATTTTCCTTAAAGGTTGGTGAACCGAAAATACAACAGGGCCAGAAACGAATCCTTCACGTTGGCATTATCAGCAAGGTGTCTTCAGTCATGTTCCAACAAGAATAAAGTCATTGGATGAGCTCTTGTTCAGTGTGTAAAAGAGACTTAACCTTATTTTCACTGGAGCTCCTTAACATGTTTGAGAAAATTCCTTAGAGTAGAATTAGTCCTGCAACGAGTTCATTTAATTTGGTTTTAACTTTGTGAAGTAACCGAAGATGCTTCAGTGCAAGTCAAGGTCGTGGCGACCTACTACTTAGCCTTACCGACATTAAGGCAATATCATAATTGGCGATTCTATGTACCTGAAACCCACGGCCTTTTGAAAATCACTTATCTCGACATGAATTCTTTATGCATTTTGTTCTCTAACAGCTAGACGGCTTTACCTGACTACTGGCTATAGGTTATGTTAGGTTAAGACCTAGTCATCTGCCTACTTTGTGTGTTCCAAAATTTATTCTCGGTAATCCACCCTTAGTAGGCCTCTTCACATATCTGCTGAAAACAATGTCGCACTCGGCGCCGCACTGATAGGCTGCCATCATGTCCACCAACCCCACCCATTTTAGTTGTCCTAAGGGCAATCTTTTATTCCTTCATTCACGTCAATAAAAATTATCAAAGTTTGAGTTTTCCGCTTAGCATTATCTGAGTTTTGCCCAGTCAGCCGACGTACTTTAAAAAGATTATCGGAGATCAAAGATGCGCAAAACCTACTGGTATTTCGCTCTCTAGATGAATCATTAACTTTCCTCTTATATGTCCGGATCACCTTAGTGTTCTTTCCTTCACGCGGTCTCAGTCGACTATCCTGCCACTTCAAGCAAGTAAATGCAACAACTATTCTCTCCTCATTTAGAGAGCTCTGATTCTACTAAGTCTCGACCAGAAGGCCCAGATCTGGACAGTTTTGCTTAAACATGAACTGGTGCTTCCAATATCAGATCCAGTTCATTATGCAGGTTCGTTGAGTCATTGAATGGCCAGATACAAGAGAATTGATAAAGTTTATACAGTGCTTATACTATGGAGCAGTGGTAAAGGCGGCCTTCTAACGAACAGGCTCAGTTTATTTCCTTATGGTTAAGCTCAAAATTTGGAAAGAGACCAGATTATTTGGAGAGTTCACAGTGCATCTGAGCCGAGAAGTTTGTTAATTTTTTTCCAGATATTTCTGCTTGGTGTATTTTAGTTAATTTTTTACCTGAAAATGCTATTTTTGAAATGTAACGAAATAGCAAAAGAAGTTCGAGTCTAAAATTTTCGGAAATGACTCGTTTTTAAAAGGGCTTATGTTTCAATCATCCTTGACATTTGTCCAGATTGATCTTTCTTGTTGTCAAGTTTTCATAAGCTGACTTTTGGTAAAGTTGGAAATCCAGTCAAACCCAGTGTTTACCTATTCCGCTGTCATATAATTCCTTACCACAGCTGTTCCCTAGCCAATCTTCCTGTGCCTTAATCAGTGGATTCTTCAGTTAATGAATGCAGTCAGAGATAGCTAAGTCCGTTCTAGAGACAAGTGTGTAGGTGACGAGTAATCTTCGTGAATATGAAAATGGAATTAGGTCCAGCGATTATGATTTACTAATTTGGTGGCGAAAAGTCCATCTTCACGTTATCTTGACGAAAAAGGCTCTTTTAAGCTTACTGTTCTTTGATGTCAGAAGTTAAAGAGCCTCTGTCTATTTATTTGACGTTTTCACAGGGTTCACAACGAGAGAGGGACTCTGCAATTCATCGGAGTTCTTTGTAGATCTCTCCTGTTCATGAGTAGAAATTGATCATACTACGGATGTTGTGGGCAATTTTGATCCTGAGGGAAACGGAACTGCCTTTTCTTTCTTTTAATTTGAAGCAGTTTCCGTTTGAAGATTCTTGAAATGGCAACTACAGAGTTGGATTTCGCTTCAGTTGGGGTTCTGGGTTGCAAAGCTCCCACTGTCTGTGTAAATCGATGGTGCTGAAATGCATCTAAGGGTTGCTGAGTGAATGCCCTTTTACTCAGATAGGGATATCATGTAATGTAAATTCATAGCGATGGTGAGAATACTTGATAATACACCTGACAATAGTTGAGATATGAGTGTTACAACATGTCTTCTCCTCTTACGCTCTGTGAGTGGGTGGGTTGACCTACGCCCCCGAGAGAGCCGATCTGCTTAGTTCATGATATAATAAATGTTAGACTAAAAAAGAACATTCTCTTACACAAGCTAGGTCTCCATTACCGCATATACAGACTATAGCAGTTGGAAAAATGAGAAAAGTCAAAATGAAATAACTAGAAAGGGGACGAGTGGTGGCAAGTCTGACTAAAATTGCAACGTAGCTTAAATAGCCAGTCATGCCCCATATTTATGACAGATCACCTCTGTTTTCATTCATGGCTACTCAGTTAACAGAGATGAAAGGTAACCGCTTGCAATTTTATGCCACTACTCATTTCCTACGCATCTTACATTGATGAAAAACTGAATGAGAAACTCTCACTTCTTCTGCACACCGAAAACAAAGTTGGCACTCAAAGGAATCCGTACTAGGATAGTGGAACGCAATGGTACTGGCTTCTTGTAAATGTTCGTTGAAATCAAGATACTGCGATGATTATTTAAGCTGATTTTAGGGAATAAAAATTTCCCGTCTCCGGCTGGTACAAGTCTTATTGACATACGACAAAATTGCGACATTAATCTACCCACTTTAAGAATTAATGAGTCGCATGAGAACTGTGCGACGAAGAGGAGGGAGTATTTGTCAACTCGTTGGTAGCACTGATAGCCGTACGACCAGAAAGTGTACGGTTTTTTGGACAGAAACCCCATCACTCTGGCATTTGTCATCGTAATGCCCAACTCGCATGTCCCATCAAACTATTCCAATAATACGACCAAGTTTTACAAATTGTTTTTGTGCTTTTGATGGCAAAACTTATCTCCAGAGACTTTTAATATCTTCAAGTGGTCTAACTTCTAAAACTCTTATTCTATCTGTAATACCTTTCTTCTCGTTCCTGAATACAATCCTTCTTTTTAATGCGGACAATCACATTCATGAGCAAGTCCTGTAATCGGTCATTTGCAGTACTCACATCGGCCCTTTTTATGATACTTGTAGCGAAACATGGATTTCGATTTATTGGTATATTCATATTTACAAATGGATACATGTTTGTTACGAGTTATTCTTAAAAGATTGATGGTTGAAGAGGTTCTATAAAAGGAGAATGCTCAACGAAGTTTTATTAAATATGCTGCACCAACGAGAGTACTCATTTATTCTCCTGATAGCCATTATTTGTGGTAGGGATTAACATGAAATGAATAACTTATGCATATATTGCATTTTCATTGGCCGAATAACCTGAAATATGTCAATTTTATTTTTAATTTTTAGATCTAACAGAGGCCTGTAGCTGCTTAAATCATAATGTCTATTGCATCCCCAATGTTGACAGGTGCTGTTATGGCTTGGAGTGCCGAAATGTTACTTACTTTCAAGGAGGCGTTGAGTATTCAACTGGCAAATTTGTTTGTCTGACCAAGAAAAAAAGATAAGTAAGAACAGAGTGATTTCGATTTAGTACTGGTAACTCTTCTGAGCACACCTCTAAAACAACTTCTCATGGATCATGTCCTGTATCGTGCATTAAACAAAGACTTTTATTCGCTCTCAAAGTGTCAAAGTGTCGATTTACAAACCTGCCATCATTTAGCTGTGTACAAGGGGGACATGAAACTACTAAGGGATAGAACTGTGCCAGGCAGAGTTGAAGAAAATAAATGAATGATTGGGTGCTACAGAAATATGGCCAAGTGATTCCGAAATAATTGGTAAGGTAGATGATATGAGGAAACGACAACGGGCATTTTGTTATTTCCAGTTCCTTCAGATGACTTCTCTGGATAAAATGGGTACTTTTAGGTTAGTGATTTATGAGCGTGGACTTATGGCATACAGTTAATTGTGGCTCTGATTCTATATTTTGGTGCAACTTCAATTCTTGTCACCTCGTAATGTGGTTTCCATCTTCTAACTTAGTGGTGCTGTTTTCATATTAACCTCTGTTTGAACCAACAGTATTGAATAGGTCTACTCAATCCTCACCTATTGCAGAAAGATCGCAGTACTCCAAATTGGTAATTTCCTGATTAACGGTGTGAGTTCGATGTCGCCCTATAGAAATAGGCAATATTTATACCATATACTCTACCTCAAAAGTCCATATAGTTCGTTCAGAATATGTTCGATTGGTCAAATCAGTCTCATTTCACTGCAAATAAGTGGCGACCAAGTTTATGCCGCATTAGAGCCGATTATGGTCACCAATCACTTAATAGGTGCTCAACAGAATATAAGTACTTGTCTTTAGTTGTGGTTTTTCCTATTCTGCAATAGTGACTTCTCGTTTGTGGTGATTGCATAGTGTCAAAAAGCTACTCTATATTTCTTCACAAGAAGTGGGCTTGAAGAATAATCCTAAATTTTTTCTTAATGGTACATGATTGATAAACCCTTTTGTAATCATGTTTTGCTACACAAAATCCTCGCAGTCGTCTTCAAACCAGTCAATTGCAGATGAACTGGTTTTCAAAAACTCAAATTTTTATTGTCCAATCAACAGATTCAGATCGATTATGCTTTGAATAAACAAAAAAAACCGGAGGGTTAATTGAACATCCAAACGCTTTGCTTATAAATTTGGTCATTTTTTGTAGATATATTCATAGGAGCATGTACACCAGAAAGTTTGAATATTTTATTGGGCAGTAAACAATTAAAAATCTTCAATTTAAATTCAATTCTAGATTGAATCATAAAATTAATTAATCATGAAACTTTTCTTGGATAGTAAGTAGAGGATGTACTTTTAGACCTCTTAAGCATTGAACAAATGAAGAGCGATAAAGGTGAGGAAAAGCAATATCGAGCAGAGGACACTCAGATCGAAAACGTAGAAGAAACCAGTGAGTCGGTGGAGGACACCGGATTGACCGCAGATCGCTTGAGTGGCCACGTTGAAGGCCTCAGATGCCTTCCCACACGGCAAAAGTTTCTCTGTCATCTCTCTAAGAAGCTTCTTTCCTTCCACTACTAACCACGATTTCGTCGTCCGCACCACACTATCAAAAATGCCTTTTGCTTCACTTTCCAGTTTTGTCTCATTTGAAAAGAGCTATAAAAAAGCGACCAATGATATTTTTAAAGAATAATTATCAATTGCCTTCGAAATTACGAAAAAGACAGAGTTAACTCGCATGCCAGATTTCACCGACAGACTGAATCGCAACGCTGGTATCAGCTAAAATGCGCTTGGACTTGGTTTCCATTTGAGGGAGTCTGCGTTTAATATCCTCTATCTCATTATGAAATTCGGTTGCAGCAACAATGAGATCTTGGAGGGACTCTTTAAGGGGTTGAATTTGTTCTTGAATTAGTGGGGATTTAAAATTGCTGACATTGCTTTTCAGCTCGACGAGTGACTGAACATCAATTTTCACGGCATTTAATTTGTTGCTCAAAAACTACAATAGAGATAACCATCGTACGAAAAGTGGGATCAGAAAGATTAAACTGAGTCAATGAAAACCTTACTTGAATGTTAAAGTCTCTTGAAAATTCCCGCAACTGCTGTGTTACTTTTGTTAGATTCGCGTTTCTAGAGAGCTTCGAAGTAACATTAGCTGCTTTGATTTGTTGAAGCATTTGACTAAAAAGGCTCGATTAAATTTTGGAATGCATGACGATTTCAAGCATCGACAGAAAATGAATGGGAAATCTTACTTCCAAGCAATGCATGTTATGCTATTAGCCCCCCAGATTTTTACCAAAGTTTTGACGTCGATTGAATCACTATAGCCAAGTACATAGAGAAAACCCAAATTGCCGTGTCCGGATTTCACTTTGCACGTGCTGGAAAGAACCCTGATCATATTTTTCGGCGCGGGTACGATCGAAGAATCCAAGTCTTCATCAGTAAATCCTTGCAAAATAGGATCCCAAACATCCATCATAAACTTATTTAGGACGTAGTCTGTCTTCTGAATACCGGTTTCATCCACAAGGTATATACAGCCTTCACCTTTAGAAGGCAGAACAATTAAGGTGATTGGACCAGCCATTTAATGGACGAGATGAAAAAAAGGGCTCACCTAACGCAACAAGTGACCCAAAGAGACACCCACTGGCACTAATGGCACAGATTATAAAGACGAAAAGGAGCAAAATTGCTAGACCGTAAATGGCACAGTTGCAGCATGTTCCACTACTTGAATTAAATGGATGTGATTGACATGATTCTTTAATTGAAAATACGATTTGAAGAACAGCCATCGAAAGCAAAAGCAATATGGATCCTCCAAGGGCGTAAAGAGCAATTTTAGTAGGTTCGACAGAATTCAAGAAGTAAGGTTCGTAATAACTGATGTAGTTGTAGGCATAATCTATCAGATCATTGGTGCTGCTATTGATAGCCCTCCATTTGTGGTTCCAGAAAGCTAGTAATCTATCGAAGGAAATCAGCTTTAAACTAAGGTTGGTAATTTCTTCCACTGATCTTTCAACTTCATTGATTGCTGATAGAGTATTTCCTAAATTGCTTTCAGCCTTTTTCTGAAGTCTCTCCAATTTGTTAAGGTTTTGGATTATTGGTCCGAAATCAAAATGATATTTGTTAGCATCCAGTAATGTTTTTGCTGTGGTCTGAAATAGCAGATGCACAGTAGACGGTCTTTTCTATTAGCATGATCTAACCCACCAATATTATATACTGCAACTTGCCTTTAATTCTCCACATTTACTTTCTAAATCACAAAGTTCTTCAGGAGCAACGGCGAGATTAAAAACAATATGAGTTGTGTTAATTTGTTGGATAAGCCTTTTATATCCATCCTGGATCTTTTGTAGACTCATATCATGAATCACTTCTGTGGATAAATTCATAGAGCTGATGATCTTTTGACGAATCGTTGTAAGCTTGAACGATCTCAATAAGCTCTCTCCTTTTCGGTTAATCTCTGAGCTTATATGCCTCTAAAACAATAATTAAAATCGTACACTTTATCATTTCTGTTATTCGAATTGACCTTACAAGGTGAATCGAACCTCGCTTTATTTATTTTATCACACCAAAATCAGGGGTCTGTAATTGTGTTGTGCAAAATTGAATAGATGGTCCTTCGTGCTTTATCATCATTCTGTACAACTGCCTATCACAGAATCTAACCATCTTCCAAAACTCACAACAACAGGTATGCATTTCTTGTTCTCTCTTTGATAAGTGTGTGAGAAACTAATTGAAAGGCAACGAATGGGCTCACCTTGAGTCGACTGAACCAAATGAGCAATTCTTTTCTGCTGAAGTCCTCTGCAGAGTGTGTACTCTCTTCAACGAACGATTTTACATGATTTTGTGCTACGCGAAGCGCATCGAAAAGAGCAGGGTGCGTGGAATCCAATTCACCAGTCTGCAATTGTGGATTCGAGCTCAGAAACTCGAGAACAAGGTTAACGCTCGAGAAATAGAAGATCATAATGCCTATTAGGCTAAGAGTGAGGAATACGCCGATCACAATTAGTATTATTCGTAGAACCTGTCCTCTTTGTTCCTTACTTTCTTGATCACTGCTTTTTTCCTTCTCCAGAAATTATGGAAGCAAAATCCTTTACAGTCAGATGATTTCAAGGTGAAAAAAAACTGAATCATGGGTAACTTACTAACATCCTTAAAGTCCGCCTGCGTCGACAACAAACTGATGTTAGGGCTATAGCAATGGAGGTGGTGAGGAGAAAAAGGGTTGCAAATATCAGCCACGGAACGATGGCCTCGAGATTAGGATTATCATAGGCTCTCTTCACTCCGGCTACTCCGCCTCCTATTCCCTCTGGAATGGCTCCAAGAACCGGAAGATATTGATGTCGGAAGAGAATCAAGTTGGTGAAAAACTCATAATTAAATTCCGATGCAAGTTTAAACGCTGTTATATTGTCAGCAGTAACTGATTTCTCGTTGAATATCACATTCAATAAACCCCCATTCTCTACACGTACCATCCACTTTATCGACGCAGTCACGATCTCCATCAACAGGGCTGCCACTGTATCCATCATCAGGCTTTTCTAAATAAAAATGGAATTGATAATTTACATATTTACTCGGTTAGAGAAGTGAATTTTGACTCACCTGGGAAGACTAGGGTGCAATGTGCTTATCTTGAATTGCAGCAATGTGTTTGAAAGTAGGGTCGGTTTAAGTAAGTGTAGGTATGATGACCCCTTCACCTGTCTCTATTTTAATAAACGCGTGACTGAATTCTAATATTACGAGATATAATCCATATGGCAATGGTATCACGCCCCTTGATTTCCAAATGTGGTCACCATGTGTTCTCTACTAGCAACCCTAATCTCACCAAGGGCAAAGCTTTAGGCAATTTTCAGGTAGACAACAGAGTAAATATCTTATAAGAAAAGAAATCATTTACCAACGGCATAGCAGGACTAATTTAGACGGTCTCTCGTTGATTGACGGCAAATTCAATATGTTAGAGGTTATCCAAAGAAAGCAAAACTCCATAAGAACTTAATGAATTTAAATAAATTCAACATGAGGCCCACGATCAAAAATATGTCATTCCACAGTGTCACTTAATTCCATTGACTGTTAGTTTGCATTTTGCAGTTACAATGGCTACTATTTTTCATTAATAAGGATGTTAATGGCTATTAAAACTTAATAAAGGTTACAGAAATGCAGGTTTTCAGTTTAATTTTTGCTATTGACATTCGTCAGTAACATGATTCAGAATTCGAACAACCTTTTTAAGCATTATGATCTGCTCAACAGATAAAGAAGTGACTGGTTATGTTTCTCATTATTATTTTGATTAATTTTTTTTACCCCCCACCCATTAGGGCAAGCCCCAAAGGGGGTACAGCAGAGGTTCAAATAGCTTCCACTACGTGTAGCACACAACAGTTAACATAGAAGACAGTAAAAGCGTGTGTCGGCGTCTTCGGTTCCCTGGCCACTTCTCTGGCATGGTTTCATTGCACAGGTAGCAGATCAACGTCGAAGTGGTACCTCGTCTTTCCTTGACATTATTAAGGTAGAAAATCTTCGTACCTCTTTCAGGTACAGTTTGAGACCATGAACCTGGATATTTACGTCGTGCCTCGTTTGCCAGACTGTACAAAGTTGTACTTCTACTGGCATAACCTAATTTTGTTCCTCCGGTCGGTGATTAGTCCTATCCGGCCGCCCCTCTCATTAGCTCCTAGAGTTGGCCCTGAGGTTACCGGCGTTCACCACCGGTCATATTAATGTACTTAACCAGAAAGGTATTACCTGCCTGCATACGATGATCCTTTAATGAACTACAAAGTTATTTGATGTGGTGAAAGTGGATTAATATTCTGCTCTCTTCAATCACTAATGTTGGTTTAGACTCACTTTAAAATTGAGTTTTGAAATGGTCTGTAGGAAAAATTTACGTACCATATTCTGCAATGACAGAGATGGCTTTTCATTTAGTTCTTTTATTAATAAGATCCAACAGTTTTGCTCTTTGTGTAATCCACGATGGGAACTTTGAATCATGTGTCACCTACTGTCTCGGAGTTGATTAGGTAATGAAAGAATGGCTTTATACAAACCTGAATTAGAATGTTAGAAGGAAAATACTCTGCATTGTACGTGATCAAGAACTGATTGGAGACTCTGAACCCGCCTGTAAGTGATATCATTAGTGATGATGATCATTCTGATTGCACGAATCATAAATATCTTTCGATCACTTCAATGCGGTTGAGGTCATAATAACTTTGGGAGACGAAGTTTTTTGTCCCAGGTTGTGCTATCTTTTTTAAACTGCAAACAAGGGTTGCGCTTTAGAAGCCAAGAGGAATAACTCAGCTCACTTGAGTACCTACTTTGTTTCTGTTCTTGGCTGGACGTCTTATTTGTTTCTGGAATAAAATCTAGAAGCGCTCAGATATCGAATATGCGAAGTGGGTAAAAAACCCTCTATAAGAGTCGATCAACCTGCTTTCCATCTTTTTTTTTTCAATAGTCTCATTGTGCTAGAAATAGGTTTTTCTCTTCCTAAATCCACTCTTCGTTATACCAGATTTTTTTCTGTCTCTACTTTTCGCACCTCATGATTGTTATTAGATTTCAGAGACTTTGGGTATTACATGAATCAGGTACATAGACTGATCACTATATTTCATTGCAGAACAATTGTTGCGGATAGGTATCATGCGAAAGTATTGGCGTGGCCTCGTGAAGAAAATGGGCTGCTTTGGACGAAAGTTAGTCCTTCCAATAAAAGAGTCCAATATGCACTTCGGGCTAGTCAAGCTTATCGTGATCAATTAGATTATCACTCTAAACCTCCTCGTGATGACCACCGGTAACCCCAGGGGCAACTCTGGGGGCTAATGAGAGGGGCGGCCGGATGGGACTAATCACCCTCCGGACGTAAAAAAATTAGATTATGCCAGCAGAAGTACAACTTCTTACAGCTTACTAAAGTAGGCACGACGTAAACGACCGAATTTGTGGTCTCAAACTGGAGTATGGAATGCACGTGCAAGTAGCTATGTGCGGGATCTCCGCCAAAATGTTGATTTCTGGAAAAGATCTGAAGACGGACGAATTCGGACGAGGTGACTCGACGAAGCTGAACTGCTACCAATTCGACCAAGGCATGCCAGAGAAGAGACCAGACAAACGAAGACGTCAACAAACGCTTTTACTTCTGTGTTAACTGTTGTGCTTAATTATTATAAAAGCTATTTGTACTTCTGTTGTACCCCCAATAAGTCCTTGGGACTTGCCCTAATAGATAGGGAGAAAATAAATAAAAATAAAATCACTTTCACTGCTATCGCAACGCTTTTTATCCCTTCTATTAGTGCTGAATTTGCCATTCTGTTAAAAACATATCGACATCCTCTTTGTTCTCCGTCCCTTTCCACCTTCATTGAAATAATTCAGTCCACGTTCTCGAGTGTAGATATGTCTTTCAGTAATTCATTCATTCCACAATTCTCGAAGAAAACAATTACTCTGTTTATCAAACTAATAGAAGACCTCAATCACCACCATAATCACATATGAAGCATATGAGGGCCGGAATGAGGGCAAAAGCACATTAGTTTGGGGCTGTTGGTTAACCGACGTGTTACGAGGACGGAGGGGTGGCATTGGTGCTCGTGAAGGATATCGATTGGTGCACTCCAGGCAATGCAGCCAACTGGATCGAACCCAAGACACCAAGACCAAAACGCAAGCACCTTCAAGTAATAGCAATTTGGCAGCTTCTGCCTACATCGATCTTACATTCTTGAGTCGAGTCTGAAATCAACTCCCACGAATGGGTCACCTACAGCACCATGCTTCAGAGAATGAATGTGCGATTTATCATTAGCCTCGTGCTTTTAACCATTATAAAATTTAACTCAACTAAGGCCTACTATTGTTTCGTTTGTTTTAATAATTCCAGGTGAATATGTCCGTACTTGAGCTGCATTTGTTTTCATTCTGATCATTCTGGACTCTTCAAGTTTAAACCGAAAATACTGAGAGCGCATATCTGTGCTTCTATTTTTGCCATTGAAAGATCGTTATTACTAAATGGGTGAAAATCTACAAACTTTAATCTTGAAAAAAGGGTAGAAAGTAGGTTATGTTTCGTTCAAACGAAAGTTTCTCCCACCATCGCACTCTAACGTGCGTCCAGGATGAATCGCAACAGCAGTGGTGGTCACACTTATTGTTTCCAGGGGATCGTTTGGCGCATCTTCCGAACAAATTTCATTCTCGGCGAGGGCATTAACTCAGATTTTGCACCTTGGCACCCCGTAGTTTTTGTGATTCCTTTGTGTAGCGACCCGCACTAACGTTGCTTGTGGATACTTGGAAATAGCTATTACACGGGCTGCCGTAAATGTTATGCTTCCAGAAGGACAGGCAGTCGCTTTACTGATGCCTGCCTTCACTTCGGCCGTGTTGAAAATGTGAATATTGTTTATGTTAATATTTTCCACAGACACTGTACACTTAGAAGTCACCAAATTAACTGACTGACTACCAGAATCTAAAGTCCTATTAACCATGCAATAAGTCGCAGGGAATGGCGTCAACAACAAGTATAGATCCATGAAAAGCGCCCATTCCGGACAACAAGCGAATTCATTAAATTGAAAATTTATTTCTATCGGACTCAAACCATGAAAGAGCGCTTTGTTTTAGACAAAATCCACTAATCAAGCATACGAAAAGTTTAACTTATTAAGCAGAATTAGGAGAGAACTTTATAAACGCTTAAGTTGACAAATTCGTACCAGCAAGAAGCGTATGGCATCAAGCAAATTAGAGTAGCCGACACGTCGCCTACGAAGGCGCCAAAGGCGGCAATTCCTATTTGGAAACTCACTTGGAGGCAGGTCTCGAAAAGATATATCCGTCATGAGTCTGAAAATGCTGCTAAGAAGGTTGAAATTTCTCCCTTGAAACCGAAGAAGATTGGACTCTTGCTTATGAACGTCATCAAGAAAGAGCAAAGTCGGAGCTTTATAATTTTTATTGGATCTGTCAGGACGTTGCCAGGAGGATGGCTGCAGCCAGTACTCTACCAACTTGTTGAAATCAATTTCGTATATCAATCCGTCATAGCTAACAAGTTCATCGCATTCAGGTTCCTTCGCGTATACATGAAACTGGCATTGATACGAAAAGAGAGAACCAATGATTCCATCAAAATCTTCAAACTCGTTTTGAAGCTGGAAAATTTGGCAACCATCTTTGTCTCTCAGGGCTAATAATGTGTCGAGAAAGCAATGCTTTGTGGCGGGAGTCAACATCACAAGAATTGTGATGGCTTTTATCTTTGAAAGAGGACGTTTCGGAAGAAATGTAGTACAAGACTTCCAGATTCTTTGGTAGTATTGAATCACTTTTAAAAGTCTGGAGAAGTCCGCCTCTTCCAAATTTCGAGGGAGTAATTTTTGAAGGTTGAAGTCGACCCACTGAAAGTTGTAAGCATAATTTCGCATACGATCGACAATGGCATCACATGGGATAATTTTTGTGTTGACATTAATCGCCTCGCATAAATTCAAAAAATCCACGTCGCTTATACATTCACAGATTGCCTTCGTTAGAGTATTCGGAAGTGCGTTGAATACCTGCATGACTTCTTTAGAAATTACTCACAATCAAAGTAGTTCCAATAAAACCGAAGTATCCCTTCCTAAGTTTAGATGATTTCAAATCAGATTTGAATTAAAAATACCTTTGGTCTACTAGCACTTAGAGCAAATAAACTTTTCTAAAATTTCGTGACCCTTATTTTAGCAATAAGCTGTTCCGTTGGTTGGAATTTAACTACGATGGTGTCTGATTTATTGAACTAAATGTTTTGCATTTTGCAACATGAGGTTTATAAAAGATGAATTTTATGACATCGCTGCTAGATTTTGGTCAAATCAGATACATGGGTTAATGCTGTTATGACTACCGTTCCTGTGATAATAGTAACTGTTTTTTCAGTTGTTAAATGCGATACAGTAAATTCACAGTGTACTAGTGCTTAAATCAACTAGACCACCTACAAAGCCACTATAAAATATAAACTATCTGCTTAAAAGATGCAGATATGGCGCGGAAAATTACAAAATAAAACCACTTTAGGTGCATAGGAAAACTGTTATTTTGAAAAAGAGCAAAGTTACCATTACATCAAATAAAAATTTATTATTCAAATAAAGTAAACTAATTACTGATTGCAAAGATACCGGAAAAGATCTAAGATCTCTAATAATACCATGATGTCTTTTATACTGTGTTCAGATGATAGCGGCTGTTTAGGAATGTCCAGTGAGGTTTTCAATCGTTGAATGTGTATTTCTATTTGTTTGCTCTTCAAGAGTATATTGTTCTTGATTTCTCTGTCGTTTAAAACAAGATTGTCTATTTTGCAGATGGTGCTGAATATAAACGTTGGTGTTCTTGGTCATGTTGACTCAGGCAAGACCACTCTCTCAAAAGCCTTAAGCACGGTAGCCAGTACCGCTGCTTTCGATAAAAATCCGCAAAGTCAAAAACGAGGAATTACCCTTGATCTGGGGTTTTCTTCTTTCAGAGTGGAAAAGAATATTCCACCTCAGTTATTGCCTTCCGACACTATTCAAATTACGCTCGTCGATTGCCCCGGCCATGCATCTCTTATTCGAACTGTGATATGTGGTTTGTCTTTCAGTAAAAGGGCTCATGTGTCATGTATAACTATTCTATGGAACAGACTCGTTTTATTTTTGTAGGCGCTCACATAATCGATTTAATGCTCCTTGTCGTTGATGTCACTAAAGGTTTCCAAACACAAACTGCCGAATGTCTTGTTATCGGTGAACTCACCTGCGAGGCGCTTGTTGTAGTTCTGAATAAAATCGACTTAATACCTCCTGACAAACGAGAGGAAAGGATTTCCAAAGTGTGTTTCGACCTTAACCGTAGGCTTTGCAGCACTAATTCGTTTCCAGAATTATTATGAATCGCAGTTATTCTTGGTGATAGGGAATTCGCCTTTGCCTAGTTTTTATACTTCTGGGATAATCAACTGTGCCTGTAAATAGAACATTTGGTTTAAATGTATTATAGATGAGTTCACGCGTTGCAAAGACGCTAGAATGCACAAAGTTTAAGAATACTCCGATAATCGCCGTATCTGCCCTCTCAAGCTCACAATCAGTGAGTTCTTTTCCTCATTAGAAGAACTTTCGTCTCACTTTTTTGTTTTTGAAGACGATTGATTAGTGCCTCAGCTGTTATTGCATTTGGAGATATCATCTTGGGGCTATTTTTCAGCTGTTGAAATTTTGAGGTTCAACGTCATTTCCTTCCAGTCAAAGAACGAGGGTATGGAGTCACTGATATCGGCCCTCCTGACCAGCATTCCTGATCCCCGACCGAGAAGAAGTCAACTCATCAGCCAACCGTTTCTCTTTGCCGTAGACCATTGTTTCTCAAAGACTGGGCAGGGTACCGTCCTCACTGGTACCGTTCTTCGAGGTTCCATTCGTGTTGGTGAGGTATGTTCCCTCTCTAATCTCCTCTTTCTGTACTTAAAGGCTTCCCTTTCCATTTATTGGAAATGAGGCTTTTATATCCTTTTCTGGAAAGTAACTCAGAATCCTTTAGATCGATTTTTCATTCAGTGACATCCATGTTAACCACTTCAAAAAATCATAAATCGTGACACTGAGAATGACAATAGAAATCCTCAGCAGTATGCCTACTGACACTTCTTTGAAATTTTTGTACACTTATGTGCACCTCTATAAATTCCGTCTTTGATGCCAAACGGTCCCTTATCTATCTGCATCAGATTTGTTTTTTTATTTACTCCCCACCCATTTGGGCCAGTCTTAAGAACTTATTGGGGGTACAACAGAAGTACAAACAGCCTTTACAAGAGAGAGCACACAACAGTTAACACGGTAAAAGCGTTAGTTGACATCTTCGGTTCACCGGTCGCTTCTCTGGCATGGTTTCGTCGTACAGGTAGCAATTCAACTTCGTAGTGGCATCCCGTCCGTCCTCGATACTGTTAAGGGTAGACAATCTTCATACTTATTCCAGAAGTCTTCAACTTTCTGGCGGAACTTTCGTTCATTGCCACATGAACGCGCTTTCCACAGTCCAATTTGAGACCACGATTCCACGTATTTACGTCGCATCTCGTTTATTACTCTGTACGAAGCTGCACTTCTGTTGAAATAATCTAATCCTATACGTCCGGTGAGTGATTAGTCCTATCCGGCCGCCCCTCTTATTAGCCCCCAGAGTTGCCTCTGGGGTTACCGGTGATCACCACGAGGAGGTTAAGAGTAGGTTTGACCACCTTCCAAGAGACGTACTCTTTTGTTCTCCTCACTTTTATAACGTAGCGGACTGGAGCTGTAGGGTAAAGTTGTTGCTCCGGTTTCGGGCAATTCATGATTCATGTTAGCTGATTATGTTCCATTAAATTTGGATTCATTAGAATCTCTTCGTTTTTTTTCGGTTTACGGTTTATTAGCAAATAAGAATTTACTTTTATGTTTGCTCATTATATGAAGACAGTGCTCACTTCCAGTATCCTCAATCAAGAGATCACAGAAAAACTTATTAATTCCGGAAGCTAACCCGTTGATTCGACTCTTATATTTGGCTGATATAATTTTGTGAGTTTAAGATCTGCCAGTCCGGGTGATAACTCACATTGGTATATCTACAGATGGGTGGCGCTCAATCAGAGTGAAAACATCGCATGCAATTCACTTTCCACATCACCAGGAATCAAGTAACATGCTTGATCAAATTACAGTAAGGTGTTTCGATCGTCCAACTCTTCCAGTTTCCAGACCAATAAATCAATGGAACTAGCACATTTAACATATCTTTATCTCCTATTATTAAACATTTTCATGTTGTAGACAGTCGAAATTCCCCAACACAGACTAAAGAAGAAGGTGAAGTCTATGCAGATGTTCCGAAATTCCGTTGATGAAATCGGCCCTGTAAGTTGATTTCATTTCATTTCGATGAAATCGGAGGTTTTCGATTTTACTCTTACATAGAGATCAGTCAGATATGCTTCTAACCTCAAGCCACTGTTTGTAGATTTTTTGGTATCATTATGACGATCCACAAAAACCCAGAGCCCTCGTTAGCTACCGATATTACCCCGAAACGGCACACAAGGGTGGAGATTAACTTGTTCATTTAAAATGTCCTTTGAATCAAAAGCCTAGTTTCTGGGAAAATAAGGCTCATCTAATGTATCTTTTGTTGCTTACTGCTAGCTAAAGCTAATTTGAGCTGTTTCCGCTTTCAGGGCGACCGTGCGGGAATATGCATGACTCATGTGGACCCAGACATCATGGAACGAGGTTTCCTGGCGGAGCCAGGCAGTCTGCCGCCTTATCAAGCCTGCCTTCTCACGGATGTAAAACGGATCGTCTATTTTAAGGGTTCCATGAAAAGCAAACAGCTCTTCCACGTGTCTATCGGTCAGGACACCCTCGTCGCTCGTATTACTTGTCTGCGGCGGATCAGAAAGTCCATGAATACTGAGCAAGGCAGTTTTGACTATGAATATGCTGAGGAATTCACCGACGAAGGTACTGCTTTTTTCAATTGCTCACTGTTTCAATGACCTGAGTTGTGTAGAAGCCCTCGGAACGTGATTCATTAGTTGTTTCTTGTTTATCTGAAGTGTATGAATCTTTCCTGACTTGTGAAACAAAAATTGTTTGAAATCAGCATTTTTTCAGTGTTTTTAGTTAATGAAAAGACACGTTATTCTGAAAATTTACTATGGCTTTATTCGATGAATGGTTATATTTAGAAACTCAGTCAGTAGTTGTCGCTGTATCTATCTTTCTTTCTTTCTATCTATCTTTCTTTAGCTAAAGAACCTTGCAGCCTTTCCTCAGAAACAGAATATTAAAATGAGTCATGAGGACCAGATCGATTCCGCGTCCCTTTTTTTCCTTGTTCTACCTTTTGACCTCATATTTTTCCCACTGTTGTTTCTTCTACTTCACGCTGCCATTTTATATGCTACCACTTACAGAAGAGAATTTTCCGGCCTTGGTGACCGTCATGGTTTTTCAGCCATGCATGCTCATATGACTTTGTAGCGCTGAAGAGGAGCGAGATCTCTCTATTTAGTCCTTTCGTATCCAGTATTCATATACAAGCCTAGTGGCACCTAGCCATTCACAAAGAGAGTCAGTATTTCGGTTTGGTTTGTAGTTGTCATTACGCTAGTAATTCCTCAGCTCACTTTCATTCTTAAAAGTTATTTGTACCAAAGGTCCACAAAGTGACTTCCCTTCCACATACCTTAATTTTAAATCTTATTAGGATTAAATATTTTTGTTTGTCAATTTTTCTGCTTCAAGTTAGATCGAGTTCTATAGACCCTGACTTAGAATTTCTCTTTTTCGGTAGCACAATAACAAATCTCCCTTCTGCATGTAATTGGGTATTTTTAATCACCCGGAATCGTTCACATAAACGCCTTTCGTTTCCGTTTAGCTAAGTTCTTATACGGAATGTTTGGTTTCAGTTGTCGTGATTTTTTCTTCGTTTTCCTTGTAAGATGGACATGCGTGCAATGAAATGCTACTAGACTTCAATGCGGGTTCGTCGTCAGTCGGGCAAGTAGTCGCTTCACGCGGTAGCCTGGCAATCGGAGCACGCTTAGACATGGATCCAAGTACACCTGCCTGTCGTTTAGCCTTCCACGGTCGTGTTGGGTGCACTTTCGCATCTCCTGAGGAATACCGAACACTTCCTGTAAGTTTCTTCGAAAACTGCCAATCGAAATTAGTAGTTTCATATCAATGTGTCGTTGAGTAATTTTCTGTTCAATCGACATGAATGCTATAAAGCCTTGCTCAATAATGAAGGCTATTAGATTCTAGGTAGCATAGCTTACAATTTATAACTTAAAAGATGCCCATAGATCCATCTAATCGGTTCTGACTGCATTGTGATTGGAGACTTCCGCTCATACCACTACGCCTGCATTTAGACGAGTAGCGAGTGGCAATTGCTTTCGATGTGGGCGGAGTTAGAGTTTGAGAGTTACTGTATTCTCTGTATCTACGGGTATATTTATATTATTGAAATGTGATCTTAGAAACTGTGCCTTTCATTAGGGCTAGCTGCCTCGAAAATCGGATTCAGACAAGCGGTGGATGTGCGATTTAGAAACTTGACGTTAATTTATATTTAAACGTAATCCTTGTCACCATTTTGGCTTTAAAGATTTATCGTCACAAGGCACGACATGGTGAGATTGAACGCGTGATAGATGCCCGCAGTTGCATCGTGCGAGGCCTTTTCAAACGCGAAACTAATTGGGACATCTTCACCGGTCTTACTGTTACCATCTCCAATGCCGCTTATGCAGAGGCTGCCGAGCCCCTTTCCATCCTTGGCGTGGTGGAAGGTAATTTTGGTCAGAGTGGAAAGTGTCGTGTTCGCCTTTTCGGTACGCCCAGTTTATTTCATTTTTAACTTAAATATGTTCCTTTGCAATGTTCAAAGACTATGAGATTCATATTTACGCACTACTAACCCAACTATCGTGTTTTATTTTCTGCTTGTTAAGCTGACTTACCAGAGGCGTATGTAAGGAGGTACATTGGAAAATCCAAACGGAAGGCTGATAAGGGGGTTACAGTTTCCGAAGATTCAGCTGCTGTTGATGTAAAAGCCGATCCCCTGGTAGTGACGCTTAATTTTAAGAAACACGTGTTTGACCCTTCTAAACGCTTTGTACAATGATTCCCCTAATTGTGATGTCTCCAATTCCCTCCTTCTACCAAGAAGAGAATGTCATCCAAATTGTTTTAATCAATTCTTTTCATGAGTTTCAAGCTTGAATCAATTTCATAATTTATAGAATTAGTTGAACCGCTAAGGTCCGACAGCTGAATTAAGCTTTTTGACCACAGTGCTGTGTTGTCTGGCTGTTCACTTAGCTTACTTTCTAGTTAACACCTATGAGAAAAAATTAAGACCTCTTCGCGCCTTGAAATGCGAATGTGGACAAATTTTTTGTTTAAGGATAATTTTGCGATAAAAAGACACCTCCCGGACTGGGCGGAGATTATGGAAAGCATACTGCGTAAGTCAGTAGGGGCTATGTGCTGCTATTTCCTTTTTTTTGACAGCCTAAGAGGAGATGAAACAATCTAAAAAGAGGTCAGAGAAACTTCTATCTCGCTTCGAAAATAAGTAGAGTCGGCATATATGAGGTACCCCGTCAAGAAGGTCAGAAGTACATTGAATAATTACCAGCTCTGACATTCTTCTGAGGTGAAGTCTGCATTATATAGAATATGTATGGAGAAAACTAGTAGACGAGGAAAAGTCTACAATTTCCTTAAACGGGCTCTTGAAAGTGAACGGGAAAGAAGCTCAGCGAATGTGCATTTAAGCCCGGCTCTCTAGCTATGTAGGTCAATCCAACTCTCCAGACATCCGTTTTTTCAAGTGCAAACCGGGATCGTGTCAAATAGCCTATTACCCGGCAACATGAGGATAAGTTAATCTAGTGGCTGCTCTCAGAGCAGAATTTTGGTACTCGGATACTGAGTGGATTCTAAAGTAATTTTCATTCATGAAGTTAAAAGTGTGAGGTAGAAGTATACCAAATATCGACGCAGTAATGTTTTGGATCATTCATCTTTAAATTCCAATTGCCGAACAGAGTAAATTAAGACTGTGAAAACGAAATATGGGATTCTTGGCAAATAGCAAGGAAGTCAATGCGAGAATGGTCTATGAAAGCAAAACGGCCCTCTTATAAAAGGGTCGCGGTCTTCACGTAGGCAGCAGACAAAGAGAACAATTTACTATTGGAAGTTGGGCAGGAATCGGGTGCAAAACCTAAGAGAAACAGAAGCGAAAATTGAATGATCCTATTTTCTTCGAGATAAATGCCTTTTGGCAATTTAACAGTGTTTCATCATTCTTTCCATTAAAGCCATGGGTTGGATGAGGTTCTGTTTGTCGTTGGATTGTGCTGCAATAATCGCGTATAGAGACAACATAAGTAACCTAAGTAGAGCTTGAATTATTCAGTATGTTGCTACAATTTGTAAGGCATATTTGAAGAGATTAAATATTTTTACTTAAGGAAATCGTTTATCAACTCGAATAAAACTTAAAATGAATGGAACGATTGCCCCATTGGCGATACAGTCCTAGAGATTGAGGTTCCTATTTAGTATGGTAAAAAAAGCTTCACCACACAACTTCCGCGGAATGAGAAGAGAATGCTGCAGAAATTAGGAGGAACTGAAGCACGATTCATCCATCACTCGGATGCCCATTTACATGATGTTAATGCCTAATACCAGATCGTTCGTCTCAACTCAGCGAAGTTTGTTAGGCGAAGTAGTAGCCTGTTTGAAGTTGAGTCGTGTGGTAAAGCTTTTCTTACAAACTAAATATTTTTGCCCAAAGAAAACGTTTATTGTTTATCGAATAAAATTTTAAATTGATCGGAAAAAAATGTCCCATTCGCGATACAACCGTTGGAATTGAGGTTCCTGTTCAATGTACACAGCGAATCTACTATACAAGTGATTTCTAAAGTCTTTCAACTCGCAGTTTTCTACTATTACTGTGCTTTCCAAATCCCAAGCCATGAATCCTTTTTGGATGGCGTGGGGAATGTATACCAGGAAGAACGCAATCCATCCAATGAATTCGGCTTTGCATTCAAATGGCAGGTTCTCGAAGGCGGCTGGTATTTTCTTAATCGGATTGGAGATGATGTGTTTCGCTGTATCATTTGATTTCATCAAATAATTTACAAAAGCAAGCAGCAACTGGTCTTTGAAATTACGGTCTATCAACTCCTCTGCAGAACTCTCACATAAGCACATTTGATCTGAAAAAATAGTTTGAGATGGGAACAAAATACATGTCGAAATGAATAACTCTACCCATGGGGCCTCCACCCTCGATGCTGAGTCGTTCGAGAGCGGAAACATTCTTCTCTAAGATTTGAGAAACATCTTCAGTCGAAAATTGCTGCAGAGACAACCGCTTGACACTTTCTTTCTTGCCTTTAGGAAGGTTCTCCATTCAGCTCTTTTCGCGGTTGATTTATTTTATATCGTTCAGATAAAGTGATGACACATTCAATTAATATTTAAATACTTATACCCTATCAGAATTGAACTCGCAGTGTCTGAGGTTAAACACAACTCAACGAAAGGTTGAAATTAAGCGTTTATCATGAAATGAGAATTGGAGTATTTTTTTAAATCATATAACAGGGATGAATGTATGAATAATGGATGGGTGTGGGAAACAACAAGGGCTAGGTTTTCGAAAAGTCATGACTTGAGAGGAATCTGCGCAAAAAATCACTCAGAAAGAGTTCATGAACTTTTTTTCGGGAAAGAGCGCTTCCCTTCTGAGAGGCTATGGAAACCGCGCCAAGGGCTCCAGTACTAGTGCTTTTATCGAGTGGCCAGATTGAAATAAAACTGGAAAGAGGATACACGAGATCTACGGAAGGGTTATGGCTCTGACAAGTGAAGTAATTTGCGAAAGAACCCTCATCTATAAAAACTTGACTGACATCGCCTAGTGTTATTGGCAATAGTAACTATAACTATAGGCTTAACAGTGCCTTAACCCCTGAGAAAGGGCTCATCAATGAGCTCTCTTCGAAGATCACTAAGTCCTCCAGCTTGGTGGAAATTTGTGAGGTCAAGTTGACCGATTCGGTGGACTTTCGAATGTGTGGCTTTGGCAGAATTCATTAATGGTCGCTGAAGTAACCATATTTTACGAGGGAAACCTTTTCTGCGTTAAAATGTATGTGTGCTATTCAGTTGTGGTCATAATTGCATTTGGGTCTTATTTATTAGAGATATCAATTTCTCAAGGATACGAGCTCAGATAAAGGTGTGGCAGTTCATGAAACCTTTCTAAACAGCCGATTCTTCCCAGTCATCCCTTGTTATTTTCATCTTGACGAAAGTTTGTGCAACAACACTTTCACTAGCAGGGGTAGCAATATTCATTGCAATCAAATATTTGGGCATTTTGTCATATTAACTTCTAGCAGCTGTAGCTTTCTCAAGTAATTAAAATTTGGCAGATCTAACCGGCATCAGTTCTGCCAAGGACTTTGAGTGAGCAATGACAATCAGCTTGGCTTTTTAAAAACCACAATTCAAGTTTCTGCGTACATAAGAAATGGGAAATGTTTGAGTATGTGTGGTCAAACCCATTCTCAACCTTCTCGTAGTGACCACCGGCAACACCAGGGGCAACTCTGGGGGCTAATGAGAGGGGCGGCCGGATAGGACTGATCCCCATCCGGGTATATAAAGTTAGATTACGCCAGCAGAAGTGAAACTTCGTACAGCCTTGTTAATAAGGTACGACGTAAATACTTGGATTCCTGGTCTCAAACTGGACTGTGGAAAGCGCGTGCATGCAGCAATGAATGGAATCTCCGCCAGAAGGCTGAGAAGAATTCTGGAAGAGGTATGAATATTATCTGCCACCACGAAGTTGAACTGATATCTGTACAATGAAACCATGCCAGAGAAGTGACCAGAGAACCGAAGACGTCGATAGGCACTTTTACTGTCTTCTGCGGTGTTGGCAAATTGATCAGGAGGAATAAGGCGGACACGTAGCTGTTCTGTTCATGACGGCGATGGACAGTTAAATGATTTTGTTCGCTATGTCCACGTTTGCTCAATCAGTTTTCATCTTGATTTTATCATTCCTTAATCGGTAATGATATTTCTAGATTTCAGCAGCGCAACATGTGCAAATTCAATATTTGGTGGACATTGTGTTTCGTCGCAGGAGCTACTATTCGACTGTCCGAGCTGCAGAACTTGGCGTTTGCCAAGTTATACTCTCGGGTGTCTCATGGTCTTTCAATTGCATCCAATGTTAGTTGATGGAATAGTAAGTTCAGCGGTTGGTCAGTCAAACATCATTTGTAATTTCTAAAACTACGGACTAGACAATGCTCCGACCTCAGTTTCATAACCGTACACACCGAACGGACTTATCAATATCCTGCTTCTTTCATTCCAATTTTCACCTATCCTGCTCTTTCGGTTTGAACAGTTTCAGCATTGATAACAACATCGGCTAAACTTCTTGCAGGCATTTCTTACAACGTTACCAGGTTAGAATATCAAAAATGGAATGATGAACTTTCCTTTAAACATCGATGAACACCATGATAATATTCGCATTTAAATTCATGCAATGGAAAGCGTTGTGGGTATTCAGCTGACATGAAAGTATGCTTAATGGA
Organism: Moniezia expansa; assembly: GCA_019097775.1. Classification (NCBI taxonomy): domain Eukaryota; kingdom Metazoa; phylum Platyhelminthes; class Cestoda; order Cyclophyllidea; family Anoplocephalidae; genus Moniezia; species Moniezia expansa. Next base: position 741,176 of record JADFDV010000003.1, read on the forward strand.
AAATCAACTCGAGTATGTGCTCTGTCAACAGTGCAAACTTAATGCAATCGACGAAGTTTTTGCAGCTAAAATGTTCACGAATTCCGAGGTTTCATCAAATTACATACTATCCACTACACTTCACTCTAATCAACCAATCAAATCCCTGTGTTCCTGAATAGAACTTTGGTAGTTAAGGCGATTCAGAGATTCAGAATGCTAGCCACCACTCCGTGAAGACAGGCCTTCCCATAATTAGCGCAATGTACTAATGCTCTTAAGTAGTTACACAGGTTGCCCGTCCATCTACGAAGGTGTGAGCTAAATCAAGACTGACTATCACTACCACACACTTTTCTTGATTCGCAAGTACAGTAATCGCCATCGAAAATGTTCATTCTGATTGTGGTTTTGTTCTCAATAACCTTGCTAATAACAGGTTTCAGATTGATGGCGCCATAATTGCCTTTTCCACTTCAATAACCCTGTTAAAGTCCAATGACGGTTGACAAACATCTACGTGTGGGAGCTGAAGTTGGAAACAGTTCGAGAAGGTGAGCAATCACTTGAACAGTCCCATTTAGTGAACTTCACGTTCCATTCGCCCCCACCTCTCCAGAATATAGGTGCCTCGGCAATGGTGCGTAGGCTTTGCTGTGGCCATAAGTTTTGCAACAAGTGCCTCTCGCCTGACGACTTGGTAGTCCATTGCTCCATACCCTATGAAACTCATTCACTTGGATTTGGCTTACGTTTTGTTCGACGATTTGCCAACAATATAGTTAACTTGTTGACATTTTGCAGTTACCTACCAGTTTATTCAGCCATTCCTACTGCCTGTATCTTTTGGTTTTAATTTACCTTTCCAGTATTGTCTGCGAGTTCAACAATTTATAATTTTAATGTCTATCCCTAGAATGACTCCTAGATCCCTCTGTTTTGCATTTTTTTCGGGTTGCTCGTTTTGGGTTTTGGTTTGTCCTTAATAAGTAGCTCATGATATTTCCAACATTCGAATCATCGCATCTTGTTCATTCTCATTATACTTTTATGTAACTCTACATAATCAGATATTTGCTAATGAAATATAATGACTTCCTTGGTCTCCTCTGAACTTGTGTTCATGCGGTGTCCAGCTCCTGCCCTAATTGAGGCATTGTAGTGCTGGTAGATCCGATAAGATTTGACGAAATTGCTTTAATACTTACTTTCATTGACAACGAATATTTTTAAAATAATGATTTTAATAGTAATGAATGGTAGAGAGCTAAACCACCCTTCCAAGAAAATATGGAGGTGGGTGGCAGCCAACAACTTTTATTTTTTTGCAACTTATTAACAGTTAAATCACGTTTCCATCCTAACTGAAATAATTAGTAATTTTTCAATTTCATTTTCTTCTATGGAATAAGGTTATCCCCGTATAACCGCTATAATCGACCATCACTAAAATAGCTGCATTTGCCTCACAGTGAAACCAAACAAGTTTTTGGTCTCTAATTCAGGCAAACTCGCGGCCTTTCATTTTACTAGAGGTCTCCTCATTGGTCTTGACCTACTCGTTTCAGATGTAATTTTTTTCCTGGTTAGCAGGTGTGGGACTTGAAACTTTAAGACAATCATGTTTTCCCAGAACAAATAGTCACAATTAGAAGACCATTATAATGGCGTCAAATCCCAAGTGAAGAAGATGAATGTCGATAAAGAAGGATGATTAAACACCATCCATCAGAAGCAAGTGAATGAGCTATCGAGTTTGATCCTAAGTCAACTGTACTAACTCATTTGAAAGTGGTTTCCCAAAATTCTTCTTTATTCAGTCAATCTTCTCAAAGGCAATCATGCATAGGTTTGTCAAGCTAATTAGCTACAAACTCTCTGAATATATACATTGACCGGATCCGATTACCATGGTTGAAAATTTTTTGCAGTCTACAGATCGAAGGTAAATGCTAGCTGCTTATATGTTTTGAAAACGATTTTACGTAGTAGGCGAAATGTTCCACCAGTTAGAATACCTACTAGTGGAGTACGTGATTGGTATCGCTGACACCTTAGGCTGCATCAATGAAATACACACGGCCAGGTCATGGGGTGTTCCAGTCGCGATCACATGATGAATCATGCCGGAGATGCTGATGCTAGAATATACAGCTGCAATCGACATCAGTAAAACCAGGTCGGTCTATCAAACTTCGGGTATAGATTCAAAATAATGTCTCGTCTATTAGCCATGCGTTTGCTCAGGTGAATAGAAGGTGAAGTTCACAAAATGGCATTGTTCTAGAGACTACTCGTCTTCACAAACTATTTTCAATCGTGTTACACGTAAACTTAGACTTTTCCGTCTAAATCGTACTTATTAAAGTTCTATTTTGGATCACGAAGCTTTAAGCAGTGAATTAGATTAAATTGCGGCGGCTGATATTGTAGTAGCGTCGATTTGTGCCAAGGTTGTAACAAGGGGCATTACATCACCTGATTTCCACCTCTTCGCATTCCTCCCGATGTGGCTAATAATGTTGCGGCTATTATAAGCGTCATAACGGCGATTTCGGCGCAGGTCTACATTTTGGAACAAATAAAGTCAAATATAGTGTTTGTCAATTGGTCTCTAGGTGAAAAGTAGAACCACTTGTGGTTTTTGCCCATTGCAGATATGGTCACGAGATCATCCTAACTTTATTATTAAGACGAAACTGTTTGAATACACAAGCCTGTAACTAAACACTGCAGCTCCTGCTGATCACATTATGCATCTTTGCCGTCGAAGCTAAGAGGAGTTCAATTAGAGGGATTTCGACCCAGAGCAGTTGAGTTCTTATCGAGCTGATGCGACAACTCCCCTATATCAGATAAGCCCTCTATTAGCGAGTGCAGCCTAGTGAAACCCAATCCATAGCGTTCTTTCGCCGTCTAATTTTAGGACGTATTAGTGGCCCCGGTTTATGCCTTGTTTACTAAGCCATTTACTTGAGAAAAAAAGTATTAAATTGCTTTTATTAAACCTGAAAAGGTTGTAGTTAATGCAGAAATAAGTAAAAATACGATAAATTCATAGGAAAGTCGCACTGTCTAAAATTTGAGCATATGCTGAAGCGAATGGCACCAGATATTAAATACCCTTTGGGCGTTGAGTAGTGCAATCACAAAGCAAGTGCTAGTAGACTCCCAGCTCAGTGAACAGTCTCCATTGTAATTGTTTCAAATATTGCACTTTTTGAAACGCTAGTCGGTGGTCAAAACCGTAGTTTTCATAAGATGTTCAGTCTGAGATGCAGATAATCTAGTAATTTTATATTGATTGTGTCTAGAAATTTCAATCAGTTTGGCATTAATTATGGAAACTAAGTTTTAGAACTCAAAACAGTTCTGCATTTAGTTACAATTTAAGTAAAATAACAACAATAACAATAGACAATTCAAAACAAAATAATTTTAAATTCATTGCATTTCAGAGCTATTTTTAATAATATAGTAAACAACGGTTGCTTAAAAGGGTTTTATATTATTTTTACGTGTCATTTTCGCCCTCAGGCCTCTGGAGCTCATTTCGATTTGTGTCTGCTGCGGTAAGCTGGGTTTGTTGTGCCTTCGTTCCCCTCAATGTTGTTACTGTTCTGATTTGTTACTTTACTTGTCCAATTTGTTTTATATAGTGGATATGGATCCTTATGCAAACGCGAAATGCGGTAGGTTGAGACTTAAAGGGGAAAAGGATAAACCGAAGAAACGAAGGCACAAGTCCTCCAAAGATGGCTTATCACGTGCAGCCAAAGTTGCAAAGACGGCTTTTAATGAAGACCTTGAGGCGCATGCCGGATGGTGGCAGATATCTAAATTCAGTGATATCATCGGCCCCGTAGTGATTCAGATGACTGGCTTGGCTACACCACAGGAGTCCACTACAGACACAAGTGATCAGCCTAAGCCTATACCCCCGGCTTATTATCTATCTGCGTCGGATGATGGTTTCGTTAATCTTGGTCCTCCTCGAAAATCGGGTGAACCGCCGGCACCGGAGGAGGTCTTCACAGCAGTCAAAGTATCTGATACGAAAGTTGCCTTTAAAACTGGTTACGATAAATATATTACCTCCGATACTAGTGCGGAGAATTTGCTTACAGCCGCAGCTGATGCTATTGGTCCTCGTGAGCAGTTTGAACCTGTTTTCCAGGATGGTAAAACCGCTCTTCTAGGCTTCAATAACTGCTTCATCTCGGTTGATCAGACTTCCGACAGGGCTATCTGCCGTTCTGAAAGGGCTGGTTCCCCTGAAATGCTTGTTGTAGGTCTTTTGATTATTCCTGGATTAGTTTGTGATGCTAATACATTCGCTCAATACGCATATCGTCTTTTATCACCGTTTCAGATACGATCGGACAAGGACCTCTCACACAATCCGCTCTATGATCTTCCTGAGGAAGAAAGACATGGAGCTAAAAAAGCTGAATTCCTCTATGTGTGAGTTGGTTTTGTTTTAAACCTAGTCGTATTGGAATAATTTCCTTTTATCCTGGCTGTTTTGTAGGCGTAAATTTCAGAGTTGGCAAGATAAAAAGATCCGACTGTCTCGCGAAGATACCGTTGCATTAAAGGATGCCAAACGGGGGGGCAATCTCCATGAATGCATGCTTGATCGGTGGGTTGAAAATTCTTTCAATGTACTTCGCTTGCCTTGTTGGTTTGGTTGCAATCAACTAGATTTTTTCTTTCTTTCTAGACGCGAAAAGATGAAATCAGATCGCTATTGTAAATAATCAACCCCCGAAACTTTTTAATATTGCATTTTCTGAATTTTTCATTGATTACAATGGTCGTTATTTAGTTACTGTAGTTGGACCACTCAAACTATTTTTAAATAAGTGTTAATTGATCAGTAATTAGTTGTTTCACCACAAAAATTCCGCTGTTTCAAACTTGTAAAAATTGTTTATTTAAGCTGTTGGAATGTCATGTGCTGAAAAAGTTAAAGCATTTTTGTGAAATAGTAACAACGAACGCTAGTATGGCGCATGTAGCTTCTCACCAGCGGTAATGTAACACCTAAATTGTAAGGCAACCCAAACCAGTGGAACCCTAGTCAGTGGGCTGCGGTTGGGTGCTTTTGCGCCTGTCCATTTCAACGATGACATGCATTTTGGAGAGCGGAACTGAAATACAACCGAGCTTATTCTTCTAGGTTATGTCAATAGGGGAAAAAAATTACCTACATTCCGGGTTATGGTTACTAAAAGATAAAAGCTTTGGGGTTGACCCTACTCTCTACCTCCTCTTGGTGACCACTGATAACTTCAGGAGCGACCCTGAGGGATAAAGAGGGGGGATCGGATGGCGCCGATCACCCTGCCCTGCCTCTCAACCAGGGCACGACGTAATATCTGAATTCACGGTCTTAAAGTTGGATGTATGTATCAATGAATTGAAACTCCGCCAGATAGTTGAAGAGACTCCTGGTAGGGGTATGGAGATTGTTGCTCTTGCGGAAACTCGAAGGAAGTCCTGCTCCTTTTATATAGAAGAATACATAGGAAGATTATGCTTTCTTTAAATCTGGACACAGTGAAAGCTCTAGACCGAACGGTAGGGTTGCCTTTCTGATCAGAAAAGGTATAGAAGCGGAATTTCATCCTGTCACAAATAGGCCTGCAAAACCGATCCTCCAAATTAGAGGAGTAAAAGTTGGACTGATGGTATGTTATGCTCCGACCAAGTCCACGGAGAACACAATGGTTAAAGAATCTTTCCACAAACTAGTGGCCAAAAACCAATAGACTACTTCTCTCTGAATGTACACAAATAGTTATCTTTGGCGATTTAAATTGAAGATTGGGCTCTGATGCCCGTAACATTGGCGCCAAACTCGTCAGTCTGTACAAAGAGCACAACTTAAACGTGATGAATACTTTCTTCCGGAAACAAACTTAGGTACCAACCTAGAGGAAAAGGTGCTTTTTGACTTTGTTTCGATGAAAAGGTTAATTCTATTCCCTGTAAGTGATATACGAGCTTCTAGGAAAGCAGGTGCAAATTCTGATCACTCCATACAAACAATTCTCCTAAAGCTCAAATCGTACAGTAGAAAGTGTTTGGGATGACGAAAGAATAAACAGTGAAAAGCAATTGTGGCAACTGCCTAAAGGCCTTGAAAAATTAGAACATCGAAGGGAACTACCTCAGAACCCTCTGACAACTGCATATGAGGACATCTTGAAATCTCTAGAAAAGGTTGCTGCCAAAACTGCGGGACAAAAGCTGAGCGAGTGAAAAACGGATGGTATAGAGCTATCCGCGAGAAGGGGGACTGAGAATTCCTGCTACAAAAGCACTTGACAACTAATCGGCTCTCAACCCTATCCCAAGAAACGTTCTTGAAGTACAGAGAGCAGAGAAACAGAGTAAACAACCTGATTTGAAAATGGAAACAAACTTATCAAGAAGGAAAGGTAACCTGTTTTCCAGTTTAGCTCGTAGAGAGAGAAACTCGAAAAGCCTTAATGATCTTAAAGGATATAATGAGAGAAAAGTCATAATGGAAAGCAAAATGTGCAAGGATACTAGTAACAGCAAAAGATTACGTCGCGCACTACCTACCAAGAGACTCCCCAATTTCAATGGAGGAAACAGAAAAAGCTAAAAGTAGGTTAAAACTGCACAAAAGGCCTGGCAAAAAGGAGTTACTGAAATGGGACGCTCAGTATCTAAATGCCTACCTTCTGAAAGTTTTCAATGACTTCAGCAATGGGACCACTCCTATACCTCGAGCTTGGATCGATGCTGAAGTTGTAAGTATCTACAAGCGGAAAGGTTCGCATCTATTCTGTGCCAACGTTTGAAGCGCCCCCTTGCCGCATTACACCCAAGAACATAATTTAGATTCTGCCAGGGAAGACCCACCGAACAGGCTATACTAGGAGTAAGAACCATTATAGAGAATGACGTGGACCAGAAGTAGAAAATAGTGTTAGGGTTTGTTGACCTGAAAAAAGCCTTTGACTCGCTGCCTACAGCTGCAATAATCAACCGAAAGATTGATCTGAGATGCTCTTGGCAAATGGCCCATTCGGTAAAGTCCTTGGTAGACTCACCGATGGTGAAATTGAGGGGAACAAAGGACTACAGAAGACTGATCACTCGGGCAGATGATCTATCTCTTAATGCGCCAAGTAAATTATAAGCTGTCAGATTAATAGAGCATCTGACGAAAAACGCTGTATAAATACGGGATGCAAATTTCAGAGGTCAAAACCCTCTGGCCTCAAGTTGGTGCTGGAGAGGATCAAAAGTGCCTCAAATACCTTGGTTCTATAATCTAAGACACCCACGAGCCAGACGGAGCAGAGAAAGCAAATCCAGTCAAGGCAAAAAGCCAACTAACACGACTATGACCATTCCTGCGTTCAATAAGTCTAAATAATACCCTGGAAGCAACTCTGGTAGGTATTTTTGTCCATCCTGCAGTCACTTACGGATTATCTATTATAGTTTTGAGAGTAAGAGATAACAATCGAATACAAACAATTCAGAATACAGGTCGACTTATGAATCTTGGATTGCACTCGCGATGAACCAGATATGTAGAGGAACTCGAAAGGAGCTGCCGATGCGTAATTTAGCAAGTCACTTGCAACCAAAGAGGATGAACCTATGTAAGAGTTTGAAAATGGATAAAGGTAGCCTGATGCGCTCCATACATGAGAGTACCCAATGATCTTTGACGAGTCAACACTGCTAGTATTTCATTCATAGTGCAACAGCCAGAACGAGGTGTCTAAGGGAAGGTCCCGAAATGTAGAAGAAGCACTCATTGAAGATTTAGTTTCCTTTTGCCAATGGAAATATTAAAATGAAGAAGGAGAATAGTTGTTCGATTTTTTGATGGTGAAAACTTAATTCAAGCGAAAAAGAAACAGGCAGAGCTTAGCGTTCTGAATGAAGTGTAGGTTCTCTGGCTCTGGTGATTGAAGTTCCACATCTCGATTCTCCACAATTAAGCGTCTTGAAATTCCTTCCATTTTCATGAAATGGAAGGCAGTAGAATTACCTACCTGAATTGAATGGCAATATGGGATTAGTGTATTTTAACGTATTAGTTCATTTCGTTTGGAAAATACCAAGATATGGAAATGCGTAGTTTAGATATAGAAAATTTGACGGTTGACGGAAGTCATTACAATTAGAATCAGCAAAAGTAAGTTTCGGGATGAAAATTGGACATTTGTAACGGGTCTAATGAGTCTACTGATAATTTTACTTTAAACTTGCTACTTCTCTTCCCAGTTCCAATAAAAAGTCCCCTGGAAAAGAGTGCTCAGTCCACGAATGGGACTTGCTTCTTATTTTTCTGACAAACGGTTCGCAAGTGGCGGCTTATCAGCCAGTATATAGTTGTCTTCTGCTAAATAAACATTTTCGCCCAACAACGTCGTCCTTAGGGGTTTTGAAAACTTTGAAATCTCTTTTGTTAATAAAATGGCAACGAAGAATCAAGATAAATTTCTTGTCTTCTGCAAATCACTGAATATGCCAATTTCTTAACTCCGGCTCGATAAACCGCAAAAAAATTAAGGGCCATTTAACAAGTATATAAGGGCAGTTAGTTTTATCATGCAACGGTTTCAAATTTGAATCGTTAAGAAGCATTTGTAAAAATTTTGTAGGTAATTTAAGACTTATAAATGAAGCTTTGCATGAAGGTCATGTATTTGCATGGCAAATGACGCTGATATGATTGGTTCATTTTCGTATGCAAAAGTGGAGTTTCGTAATTCGTCTGGTGTCTGTTGACTACCGTTGACAGCGGTCGCCCCAATAATTTTTAGGATTGACAATAGTTATGTTCAAGTGCTTTCCCTTTATTAAGGGATGTGGATCACAGATTGAGACAATAGAAAAGAGTCACGCTAGTCTAACATCTGTTCCTGATGATGTTCTTCGAAGTTATCGTACCCTTGAAGAGTGCAAGCTTGATGCAAATCAGATCAAAGAATTACCTAGCGTAAACTCTAAGTCTATTGATTTCTAAACAAATCGATTCAGGCCTTTTTCAGGCTCGAGAAAATTCGGATCCTTTCCGTGAGTGATAACGAGCTCACTCGGATACCTCCAGGGATCGGTAATTTTTCAAACCTTGTTGAACTCGATATCAGTCGGAATGGTTTGTTTGGATTAAATGATCATGTAAAGTCCTTAGATATCAGTGAGCTTCCGACTAGCTTGAGGCTCTGTGACTCACTACAAATTCTCGATGCGAGCAATAACGCCCTTAAAACGTACGGGCAAGTCTTGTTCACTTACTTTGTGTTCTATTTAAACTAATGAATTCTTTTTTACTAAGATTGCCGGCAGGATTTTCTCAGCTTCGAAGTCTGCGCGTCCTTAGTTTGAATGATGTTTCCTTATATGAACTACCAGCCGATTTCGGAGGGTAGATTGGAATAAACAAAAAATTTTCACTGTACAAAATTTTAGGTTGAAGAAGTTACAAAAGCTGGAGCTCCGAGATAATTATCTAAACAGTCTTCCTGTTACTTTCGGTGAACTTTCAAATTTGGAATTTTTAGATCTTGGGGGAAATGATTTCGTTTCTATAGTAAGTCCTAGTTACGGTGCATTCGTCGTATTTCTCTTCCTTCGTTCAAATCTTTCTCTTTTTTCCTTTCTTACTAGCCATCCTCGATCGGCTCTTTGCATAACCTTCTCGAGCTATGGTTAGATGACAATCAGATGACTTCTCTTCCCGACGTAATTTTTCTTCTAAAATTACACATTTAGCCATGACTTTCATTTACTCCCAAATTTAAAGAGTTTATAAGCTCTGCAGTGGACTTTATTGCTATCAGCTGATTAGCAGAATGTGAGCCTATTTGTGTCTTCTAGGAAATCGGCAACCTACATGCTCTTCAACAGATGGATGTTTCCGAAAACCGCCTCACTTCATTACCCTCAACTATATCTGGCTTAACCTCACTTTCCGACCTTAATCTGACCCAAAATTTCCTCGATTGCCTTCCGGATGAGATTGGTAATTTGGGGAACTTAAGCGTTTTCAAGTTGAATCGAAATCAGTTAGTTGACCTGACACCCGCCATCGGAAAGTAAGTTGTTTTTTTTGCTTCCTTCCAAGCTTCCAGTGCTAACTGTGATACTAACATTTTCAGATGCCAAAACCTCTTGGAATTCTACCTTACTGAGAACTATCTCTCTGCGCTTCCAAGCACCATTGGCAGTCTCACAAAGATGTTCCACTTCAATGTGACTAAAAATCAACTATCTGAGTTACCCCCTGAGGTAAGCGATTTCATTCTTCTCATAGGCTCTAACCACTCGGGATTACGTTTATCATTTTCTAGATTGGGAGATGTGTGGCTCTGCAAATTCTCTCCCTTCGGGACAATAGTCTGCGACGAATTCCCTCGGAAATAGGCAATCTCACCCAACTACACGTTCTAGATTTGGCCGGCAATCGGTGAGTTCAAGTTTGTATGTATACTTGTATGAAAGATTTCGTATGCATGTATATAGTGCTAACAACGGCCGTGAATTTGCATTTCTTATAAGGCTTAGACATCGAGATGCCCTTATGTCAATTTTGAAGTAGATCTTAGGTTATTAGTCGATGAAAAAAGTACAAGAAGATGAGGTCTTTTAATTAGCACATTTCTGATGGAAGTTCATATTCCTCTGGCTGGACAGTTCTTCGTCTGCAAATTAGCACACTCGAAGTATTATATGCCTTACTGTGCATTAATGGCTCTTATGTATCCCCACTTTCGTTCTTCGTAGAATAGGCACAACTCTAGAAATGCATTGTGAATCGCATTTACCAGACAACGATGTGGGAAAGTATAAAATATAAACCCAAGCTCATATTGTGGGAAAAAATCTCCGAACTCTTTAGGGCGAGGCAAGTCACCCTGAAGACTTCCTGATTGCGAACTTCCAATTTGACCACCCTTACGTAAATCAGTATTAAACCATTATTCAACCATTCTAATTAGGTGAAGTTCGAGGCGCACGGAGTGTGCACTTTCACTCCGTCGCACCATGTCACAAACAGCTCATAAAAGTTCGTTAGGGATATCCAAATCTTCTTGCTTGTTATGCTAATCTATTAGTCGTTGGCTCAGTTTCTTTGGGTTGAAATAAGTTCCTTTAGTGGTGAGGGTGTGTACTATACGCTCAAGGCATATCTGAAGAGAAAGTCAGTTTAAGAATACAACTTGTGCATTCACAAGCCATGTTTGATTCCACGCCTTCAAATCGGTCGACATTTTGTCTGCACTCACCTGGTCATCATACTAAAAATACCAATTAGCAAATCTGTTTGATTTTATGGCCTTGTATGCAATGGCCTTGTATGCAAATTCTCTTTATGGCTTTACTGGCTAATCAAACTGTAAACAGTAGCTCATGCATAAGTCTAGGACGCACAAGTCTATGTAGTGCTTGCGAAGTTCTTCCAATTCATTCTGAAAAGTGAGACCGGTAGATTAGCAGTTCGTTTATCTTTACTTCTTGATGACTTGTAATTCTTCCATCCTCTTAGACTAGACCGACTTCCAGTGTCTCTAACGGCCTGTCCACTAAAGGCTCTTTGGCTGGTACAGAGCCAAGCCCAGCCTATCTCCCTCCAACGTGCCGTGGATGAGACTACTGGAGAGGAATATCTCACTTGTTATCTTTTACCTCAAGAAGCCGATGATAGTAAGTCCCTTAAGCCATAAATGCCATGCCTAGCCTAAAATTTCGTGAAACCTTAGGTGTAACACCATATTAGAAATCCCTTACTAAAATCGTGTGTTAGAAAACGCTGGGGAATATCTGTTATTGACATAAGCTGTTTGTATCCACCACTTGACCTCATAGGGACATCAGAACTCACCACGATTTGATTGTCACCGCTTGTATTCACCGTTCGTATGCTAGACCACGCCATGCCTACTGGATTTAGTAGACTGCTTTCACTCTCTTGCACTTGTTGTTCGATTTACTTCGTTTCCATCACCGTTTTTTCTGCACGTCTGGGTGTGCGATTTGCAGTCTTTCATCAGAGGTTGAAATTGATGTGCATTACATTTCATGTTCGAGTCACTCCAACACTGTCATAAGGTAAGTGACAATTAAACCTACATTTTCTGTGGTCATTGTCAAAGTACTACTTATATTATTAGGATTTCAGTTTGGAAATAGTGGTCGATTTTTTCTTAACTTTAAAATGGTTCTGCTTCTTTTTTAATAGATGAAAACTAGTTGTCCTCGCTTATAAAGCAGTATGCATTAACAATTTAGTTCTTTCTCGGTTGTTCGACTTACTCACAGTGTAAATGATGCATTGATGTGATTATAACCTTCAAAAAAATTTCATTAGAATTCATTCTCTTACTCCTTCAAGCCAGTTGTAGTCATGAATCTGTCAATTTGGGGGATATTTTAAGAAATCATATTGAAGTTTGCAGATAGTATTTAGGTTTTGATTAAAAGACGAATGATTAGGCCTAGCTCATCCGATTACTTTCAAGCTTCCTCTGCTTTCTTTCATTCTTTTCCTGTCCCTCTACACATGCAAACTGTTCACCTCTTTATTTATTTCCATAGCATCGGTCTTGCATGGTTTCAGATATTTGTAAAGTCACCCTGCTCTGCTTAAGATATTAATATTTCAGCGTGGCAATCATGCAATTGTCTCCTAAACTCATTTACATTAGGCTTGCCATTCGAATGTTTTATTTAGCCTGTGCTTCGTACTCGTACAACATGATGCTCTAATTCTGTCCCCAACCTAAATTCCTTTTTTTGAACGAAAAAAAAGTGATTATTAAATTTGCACGAACTTATCCTTGGCGAGTTTTACAGTTAAAAGCAAAAAAAACAAGCGTGCAAACTCAGGGAGGTTACAACTTTTCTGTTCTGGTCGTCACAGGCTTAAATTCCGTTTCTTTTGCTCTCCTGACATATAGTGTAAAATGCAAAGCGTGTTCACTCGTTGTCATTGCCATTTAGCGGTGGCGGACGAAAGGGAGAGAAGAGAGGGCGGGAGAGTTGGTGAAACGAAGTTGTGTAAACTCACATTTTTGGATATTTCAAGTGTTTCGTCTTCTTGGCAAGGTTGTGAGCATGTTCATTTTTTCTGTTCTTTTGGGACTACTATTTCTATAACGATTATATGTCATTTGCAATCGATAAAGTCAAACCCCTTTCTCCTTGAGACGATATGTTAGTTATCAGGCTATAAAAGCGACGTTTCTAGCGGAAGATCTAAATAACATCTGGAGCCACTGGTCAAATATTTATTTGATGGTTTATATAGTACTTGCAACCACTTGGTGCGTTTTTGAACTGCTTATTTATGGTTCTCCAATTAAGGAAGTGACTTTGCCACATCTTTGACTTTTTATCAAGAAAAGTTTTGTGTCTGTTATTTCCCTATCTTCATTGATGAAGCTCTTCACATTGTTTACCGAAGCTCAGTCTTTTAAAACAGTGCCGGTATATAACCTGGTCTACAGTTGAGTCATATCAAGCTGAAGTTTTTAGATAGTCACCTCTGGTGTATTCTCTATCTCCTGTTTTTGGAAGATGTCTGTGTGAACGGTCTGCCTTCATCGAGCATATCCAGTCCCGGAGCAACTTCAGATCAATTCAAGAGGGAATTGGAATCCGCCACCAACGGAACTATCTTACCTGATGCTCAATTTCCCTCAGCGATCTCGTCCATCGTCAATTTGGAAGAGACCTATGAAGGACGTGGCGAAGAGGTTAGTTTATTCCTCTTAAATGTAATTGACTAAATTTGCCTGGGGCAGTATAATTCTTCCGTATTTGGGCTGTAACTCTTTCTACTACATTTTATTTTTGATTATTTATTTGATGTTGGCAATCGCTTCGGTAAAATACTTAGGGGTTGATTGGAAATAGTTTTGAAGACCCAATATGCGAATTCATTTCCAGCGAATAGAAAAACCTTGGATACTGAAGTTGTTTTACACGATAGAAAAGTTGTCAATTTAGCATCGGTCACAGTTTTAAATCGCGAGTGGCAAGCACGTAGTTTAACTTTCGTGGGAAATGTTTCCTTTGAGACGAGTTTTTGCAGTCTGAAATCGATGCCCATGAACGTCACTTTTATTTTCTTTGTTATAGGTTGATACAACTCGAGATTTAACCTCGACTTCTTCACGAGTTCGATTCACTGCCGAGGATGGCCCTACAAAGAGTTCCAGCGAAACATCGGTGCGTCTATCACCTCTCTCCCTGCTCATTCTTTCTTCTAATCCGTTATAGTAATGAGTAATTTGTGTTTCTTTATCTTTCGTTTCCAATACTTGGGGTCAGTTTGTCAATGGAATCGGTGGTACTCCTCGAGATACTAAATCGGATTCCCTGTAATTTTCTCCGATTGTTCGTTTATTCCACTACAAATCAGAACCTCGTTTTGGGCTTCCGGGTTAGATCTATGCAAGTTTTTCCTCAAAGTGAAGGTCCTATGATTTTTTACCCAGAGGTGTTTTTCTCTTAATCGCTTTTTTACTTATCAGCTTGCATTCAACTAGCTCAGCGTAGTGGATGGTCGCATACCGAAGCGTCTAACTGCTCCTCATCCTTGGTTTCACTAGAGCGCCTTCTTATTAACGAAGAGCCATCAATAGAAAGCCTGATTTTTTCATCTCTCTGGGTCTAAGGATCTAGGACTATTCTTCTAGCTCTCTTACAGTAATCCGTCGTTAAACTGAGTTATATGACTTGTAAAATTTCGACTTTAGAAGAAAAAAGGTAGCGTCCTTTCTACAAACTAGCCTGAGAAGGATCAAATGAATGCTTTCGATTTGGAAAAGTAGGTAGCCATTTATCACCTTTCTCCGTTTTATTTTTTTCCTTACCAGACTCGTGAGTACCCCAAGACGCGACACCCCATGCACCTGAAGAAGGGACTCGATGGAGATTATGCGCACAAAATGGTGAGTTGAGTCTATTCTCTCCTAGCTACGCAGTCACACAGTCACTTTGTGTTCTCGGGACATTGTGATTGTGCAATCTAAATATTTTCACCCCCCATGACTCACGGCCTTGTGCACATGGGTGTGCTGACTGTTCCTTCTATTTGTGTGTATACACTCCTGTCTATCTCTGGCGCGTGAGATTTCTGTCCGTGCCCGTATTTTCTTGTGAGTGTGGTCACGAACTTTCTCAGTAGCACGCACACGTGTAATTATAGGCTTTGGCACCTTTAAGTGCCATGATGATTATTTCTATACGTAGAACTAATTAGGCTCGAAAAAATCTTTGTCGATTTTCTTCGAAAGCAGCGGTTTTGTCAAATAAGGCCATTTTCTAACTTCTCAGTTGTTGGATTACTTGGGTCCCGCTTTGGACTGGTTTATGAAAAGGAAGGGATCGTCAATGGCAATGAACTCTTGGTGAAATTAGACTTTTTATTTCACGATACGACTTCGGGCTTTAGGTGAATGGCTATACCAAGCCGGAACGTACCTGAAGATGTGAACCAGTTAGCTCATTCCACATACTTGTTGCTAACTCGTTTATTGGCTAGTACACGAAACCATGATTCAGCCGAATCCATAGTCAGAAGCGTTGTTGATTTCAAATGTTCGATTTAGCCTTTGAAAATAAAGTGGTTTTGGGTTGTAAGGTACCCATTCACTTCTATTTCTTCTTTTTCAATTAGTTCATTGCGAGCCAGTTTATATTATTTTGTAGAGGTGGATAAAACTCGTAAAGGGAGCCGCTACTGAAATGCCATGATAACCGGTTAGCGGTTTATGGGTCGTCTTCTCGAGTTTGGCCGATCTCTTTCACTTGTGCTTGTACCTCGATATTTCGATTCACTTTATAGCGTTGGTCCGTCAGGTTTGGCTGGTGGCGAACGCTATAGTTTTTGGGTTTTTCCAACCAAGGGTACCAAATGTCCAAGATCCAGATTAATTCTACGTGCTGTTTATCATAGTTCTCATACATTTAACGCAACTTTTTTTAAAGACCGATTATTCTCCAAACGTCCCGCTTTTGAATTTTCTACAGTCAGTTTAGTGGCCTATTTACTAGACCATACTGATCCTCAAGGCGGCAACACGTAAGTACTAAATGGCCAGTAAATGTGGATGTGTAGCGGATATCCGTGAGTTTTGGGAATTTTCCCTAGTTTTCATCACGGCATTTCGTTTTTCTTTAGTTCGACTTTTGAGTCTGATTTCCAGTACTTGTTTTGAGCGTTGTTGGTTAAAACGGTTGGATCATGCCTTCACACAGCTAAAGAGAGGACAATATTCGAAGTCCGTTGTAGGTTTGCTGCATATCTATCTCCCAGGTGGGAGACTGCTCTCAAGCCTGCAACTGTCAGACAAGAGGTCTTGACTGTCCTTTCTTACTGTGGGCCTTTGTATTTGCTGGGTTTTGTCAATAATGCGACGTGTTTTGTTTTCAGGAAATGTTTGCAGGCTGTTGCCTTTTGTTGCCCTTGCGCGTTTTTTTAGATTAGCCTTTTTAGTGAAACTGGGATGGTCTTATTTTGCTAATGGCTCATAAAACTAATCTAGGATTGCCTTTCCCATTGCACGTTGATCGCTTATTTAGTCAAAGTACTTTTTTCGGATATCGACTTTTGTGCAAAAGATTCTAAAAACCTTGTGTGCTATCCATGCTTAATTCCAACAAAATGCGTGATACTATATATGCATGTGCTATTAACCAACCGGATGACACGGGTTTGTACTCCGTCGGCGCATATACTGTGTTTTAGGACTTGCACTGCTGGTTAAAAGTTGATCTGCAGACGGATGCTCATGAAGTGATTATTTTTTTCAAAGCACTAGAGTAGGAGCGGTGATAAAAATGTTTCGAGAACAAATTGGGGATTTAAAAAAAACTGGCACTATTGCAGCTCCTTGTAACCTTTGGCCCCAGCGCATAGTCAACGTGTTTGTTTCATGATGTCTGAGTTAAAATGAGGACTATACTCACCACCTAACCGGCGGAGTTGATAACTGTTGTGGCACTGAAATAGCAGCGTAGTCGGTGTAGCTTTAAATCTGCCGCTGAGACAACTTGCTACTTCATTTGGAAAAATGTGTGCCTTCGGCATTCAGTAGCCGGTTCGAGCATTTCTGACTAAAGTTTGACGAGCTGTCGGCTAGCGGTGGTGTAAGGCTAAGAACTAGTTAATACATGGACAAGTGACTCGACATTTTCAACCGAATGTAGTCAATCCTATACCTATTCCTGTCCGTTGTAGTCTTTGGCCCTCATTCTAAACCTTTCCCTCCTGGTCCCGGTTTACTGGCTCATTTTAGCCTCTTAGAAAAGTGACATGCTTAGTTTATCAACAGACAGTACTCAGGCAACTGACGAAGGAGTTTCATCTCACCTTATTTACTAGAAATTACCTATTGTGGTAGAAGAAACGGTTGGTAATCCCTTTGGTGTCTTTATAACTAACCTTAGACTTGGAGTTATACGGCGATCTCCCATTTAGCAATCCATTTTTCTTGTTTTAAATTAAGTCTTTTCTCGATAGCCTTTCACATTTAACCAGTACTTTATTTTCATAGCAATGAAATTATTGTTAAATTATTTTTATCTGCGTTTTGGTTCTATTAACGTCAAACTGGTCCATCTTGAATCACTTTATTTTTTATTTGATTTTTAGTGTGAAAACGCACCATTGAATACAAATGGTAAGATTCGCTTTGGCATCTGCTCTAGATATCTAGTATACCATCTGGCACCTATCCAAATGTCAACGCTTAGTGTACACGTGTTTGTTGGTCTTAAAATTGGTACCAACTGCCTCGTCTGCTTTGCTCAAAGCATCCCTTTCCTCCCTTCCTCCTAAATTACTCCGTTTCCTTTTTTAGATGCGCATCCAAATGCAGATCAGAATACTTCCCACAATCGACTTCTGGAGTTTCCCGTACGTTTTTCCACCGATTTACTCATTCACATTCACACTTCGATAACACTAGAATATCTTCAAGGGTATGGCGAAAAAGCCGGGAGATGAATCCACAAGGCCTCTATATTTTCGGAAACGAGATGCACCTAAGCGTATACTCGGAGATATCGGTTCTGCTACCGACACTTCACCTCTCTAGTAAGTTCGCATTATAATGAATCTAAAACTTAATTTCCCCAAAGTACTTTTTGATGGAGTCTTGTTTCTTCTCATAGCTCTAATACGCACGACTTTGATCGTGAGGACTTAGGAAGCGAATATGCAGGTAGTCTCAGCCCCGATCTTGCTTCTCCTATTTCCACTACGAGTTCCGGTGGTATAGACGATCTTCTTTCATCAAACACTTCCACGTCCATTTCTGGTCGGCTTCGACGTCATGGAAATGAAAACGGTGGTGGAAGTAGTGTAAAGTTTGCTGAGCCACCAGTTGAAACTGTTGGACATTGCGGTGGTAGTCATATTGAAGGGGAGGATGAGGAACAGGCTTATAGCAGTGGAGGGGTGAGCGTCTTTGCTTTAAAAATCGCCAACTTTTGTCAAAGTAAATTTCAACCTTTTGGAAGACCTAAACTTATTAATCGTTTCTCCGGAGCGTGTCATTCAAAGATTAGATCCGGGAAGAACAAAGTCAAGTCGTTCATAGGTAGCGCACATTGGAGACAGTCAAAAGACTGTCAGTGCTTTAGTGTAGGAACAAGAAAAGACGTGCTGTGTGGTTATGCTTTGCTACTAGTAGTCCCGCGGCTGTATCCACGATGTTGGTGAACACCATATTGTCGAAGTTTGTGAGTAATGCTGACTGGGCTTTTTTTGCTACAATTGGTTGTCTTTCGCTAGGACACCACTATTATATTTAGTTATTCGTCATATCTCTGTTCTCAGCAGAGGGTGTTTACATAGGTTTTTTTGCAGTGTAGTTAATTATTTTCCAAGTGGTGCTTGTTTGTTTCCTAGATATCTGGATGAATATTATGTATACACGTTGTCAAGATATACTTCGAGATTGTGTCGATGTTTTAGGGGTAGCTTTTAACTGGTTCGGCTGTGTGGTTTTGAAATAAACAATCCTGCAAATATGCAAAATCTGAGTCATTTAACTTTTCGGAAGTCTCAACTTGACCTCACTTGATCAACACCCGACTGCTTTAGCGTGGAACTCTATCCTATTCAATTGTGCAAAAGTGCATTATGTTATTGGTTCTTTTTCGGTTCTGATTATTTCCTACCTCGACTAAGTTTTCTCGGCGTTTTAAATCCTGGATAATCAAATCATAGAACAATGCGAGTTGCATTTATTGAGGATACTGTTTGGGGGTGATAGAGTTAGTCTTTTGAACAAATTTTTTTTTATGACCTAGGAGTCATAACCTCTGATTCTTCCCAATACTTACCCGTGTTTCCTTTCCGATGATCTATCTGTCGAATCAGCTCTTTGATTTTGGCATTGTTTCGGACCAATAACTTCTTCAGTTAAATTCTTTTTGATGCACTACATGGTGTTGGCGCGAGTGGTCCGTTTAATGTTATCAGTAAATTCGTGCAAACAGGAAAAATTAACATCTTTTGTTTAATAGGACATAGAACCCGTTTTCCACAAAATAGTCTTGAAGTTAATTAATTTAGTGTCTGACAGCTTCATTCTCTTTGTTATTACCTGTTTCCCATGACAGATTGTTTGAAGAGTTCCTCACCGCTTTTGCTGCCTCTGGTAGTCACTCTTGCCGGGTAATACTCACCTTTGTGGCAGAAGTGGCAAATATACGAGTGCGTTTTTATTTCAATCGTGTACATCCCCTATGAGCCTGCCAAGAGGTTGAGCGGCCGACCTTAATTGCTACATTGCTGAAACTACCGGCCAAAAACGATTTTACTTATCTTCTAACCATTCGATGAAAATCATCGCTCATGACGCTTCCAAAAAAACAGAGAACTGAGTTGGTTCGAACCAATTTTCTCTTTTGGAATTGAGTGAAGTGTAATTATAAGACCGTTTCTTCACTGTCTGATAGTGCTAATATAAATGGCAAAATCAGCACTTGAAAATGGTTTCTACTTGGAAACAATTTCAAGCCTTCTGCCTCACTGCTTACCCAGAAGTTCGATGAACTATGCATGTCCTAATGGAATGCTATTCAGTATGCGCTTTTCAAGCCATTTCGATGCTGAAAAAGTTAGACTTCTTTTCCTTCACGAATTTGGCTTAAATCAGTGGTCTATTGTCTGCCGTGCATTTATTCTGTCATTATGACAATCAGGTAACTGCGATATCTCGTTTCGACGGCAAAACCTCAACCCTTTCGTGTGCTTTTTCGGTTATGTGCAATATTGCTGTCATCTTTTTTTGGACACTTCTCTCTTGTCCTGATAAATTTGCTGTTTCTCATCAGCTAGCGGGTCTTTATGTAATATTTAATCACCCATAGGCCTATACTTTCCCTCTGGTTTCGCTACTTTTATCAAACTATTTGCTTCTAAATTGTCTTCATATTATACTTTTTTTATGCTTAGCATACTGCTACTCTGGGAGATGGTTTAGTGGAGTTTTCTATTCATATTCAAAATTTGCCAGTAACTGGAGCATAATTTATTTGGTTAAATATTTGCACATCCAGCGCATTGGAGATGTTAAGTGTTTTATAAAACTGGGAACCAGCCTTTTTGGAGCGATGGGGACGGAACCGAAGGGAAGTTAATTATTGAAATACTAACTTCATTCGACAGTCTACAAAGCCGTCAAAGATCGCCCTCTTGAATCGACCACTCCATGATGCCCCATTCTCTAGTATCTGTTCCTAAGATCTGGTCATCAAATTCTGATGACTCATAGACAAATGACCTCTACATGTATCTTCAATAGATCCGGTGCCTAAACCAATTTGTCTGGTTTTGATAAATTGTCATAAGCTCTCTATTGTGTGTATGGGTATGGAACGGGAAGGCAGATTTCTAACTCATCTCAAACTGGGCGGTATTATGGCCTCCCATATTACGGCAGAGCAAATTGCCGATTCTGTGGCCTATCATTGACTCGTGATTCATACGGCGACCGTTGTTATGACGATATCTTTGTTCTTTTTTAGGAGGAGATTGATACCATCACCAAATCAGTAGCCTTCAGCGACGAAGTGGTTGATAATGAAGGTAATGCGAACCTAAAGTTGATCCGTCGTGACACTCCTCATTACACCAAGCGTGCCAGGATTAACAGTAAGCTCTTTTCTAGTGAAATAGACCGAAATTAGATGCTTTTTTCCTCTTCTCCCGAACTTCATTTCCATTTAATGATCAAAGCTTGTAATCACAGGGTGAACAAGCCATTGATCTACTCAACTTATTTATCTGTTCGAGCAGATACCAGTAAATGCGATAAATAGTTAAACCAAATAACGACTTTTTTTCTAATGATAATACCGGTTTTCTGAAGATTTATTTGCAAGATTCAGTAAAGAAATGGAAATTAAATTTTAATTCGCTGTGGCCCGCCCTTTCTTATTTTAATTTCTCGCTTTCATAGTCTATTTTGATTTTTTTTTTAATGAGATCAGTGACACGCCCTTAGGCATTGTCAGTCTTGAAACTACCTTTCATTTCCTGTATTTTTTCTGGAATCTGTTTCCCCGATGTCGGCTCTTTTTCTCACATCTCTTATGTGTCGATTTTCCATTTATGGCTGTACCAAATCATTTCTTTTCGTTGAATCGTTCCCACATTTTCTCACGTCCAAGTTCGCTTAAAGGCTCTTTTGCATCATCTTGAACCTTTTTGATCTAGTTTATGTGTCAATAGATTTCCTTTTCTTATGAACAAACAAATCTACGTTTTTTGATTAGAGGGCTTTTTTCTACCATAGTTTTATCTCTCTGGTGAATCGAATCCATGATTTGCCTCTATGTTTAGCGTTTCATATGGTGTTACATTAAACAGATGCATTCTAAACTAGGAGATTTAATGGCCTAATCGTTTCTAGCTGACATTTGCCCAAACAGATGCATAAAATCGAATTCCACATGCTCAATCAAGTAGAAGTGCCGCTGTGAAGCATAAGTCGGCCTTCCTCTTGGGATGGTTTTTTGCGAACTTTTAAGCAAGCATTTTCATCGCTTTTCAATCGGAAGTATTTTTAAATCTGTTTTGATTCTGAAGGGAGCGCTCTTTGGTCGTACATTGTTTTCACACGCCTGCATTTGAATTTCCAAATTTTTGTAGCGCGTCATTTTCGGAGCTTGTGTTCTAATTTTGATTAACATATGTGCCTCGTGTTGACCGTCTACATAAAATTGATCTTGACGATTGGCAAGTCCGCTCGACATATTGGTTCTTGGAGTTTTGCGAATCGAAGACTTCCTCCTAGCATCCTCAAGTTAATTAGTTCTGATCACTTTCGTTCAAGGCCAAGCTAGTAGAAGTGGCTGGTCATACCAGTTTCATTTCTAAACTTTTTTGGCCTCCTCGAAGAAAATAAATGTTATTCGACAAATACAGGGGGTGGTGCTGAATGGATCCTCACAGTTGGGCTTTAAACTCAAGCACAAGTACATTGCGGACAACTGATGGTTAAATGAAGTTGTTACAGCATTACGGCAAAGTATTCGAGTATGATAGTTTGTGAATGAATTTGTAAGCCCATATGAAAGGAACTCGTTCGAGCTAGTTAGGTTTATACGCAAGCGTTTGTTCGCATAACTTCATTACTACATCTGCGAAATCGTAGGCATCATCGGTTGTAGGGATACCCAGGAGCGGGGATATCCAGAATGGGAGAGGTCCTCAGTTAGAAGACAGCTATTGATCTGGACTATATATGATGGCTTAAACACTTTAAAGCCATACAATGACCTTTTCATCTGCACCAATGGATTGAATGATGAAAACCCTTTAAAAATAGTTTAACTGCGTGCTTGGGAAGAAACAATGCTAAGCATTGAGCAGATCACGATCCTCGCCAATTACCTTTGCGCGATGCATCAATTTTTCGCAGCTCTATCGGCTTAGTCCTGCCTCTGCCTAACACCTCACTGTCATTTTCTCTGTAGCCCTTTGTGTTTGCATTTAGTACCATTTAAGTATTGGAACTGCTGTAGAATCCAACTTGTTTTGAAATTTTCCCTGATACTTCCCTGCAGTGAATAACGAAGAAGCCGTACTCAACCTCCTAAAGAAATGCTACGATCCCAATTTAGTCAATGCCTTTGTGGAGAATAATGCCACTGATGACTCAAAGGTAGCTTTTTTAATTCATCTTTTTTTATGCTTAGCTATTCTCAATAATCTCAATTCTTCTACTCGCAGGCTACAAACTCATTTCTAATAGCAGCAGCTGCTGCGTCTAGCAGTGAGGGCTTTACAGACCACCAAAATATTGACAACACCACTAATAGCGCCTTCAATAATGCCTCTCTTCAACCACCGATTGTATCACCACCACCAAAGACAGAACAAGTCACGCTCCATATTACTCTAGAGCGAGCTCCAGGAGGTGGCCTGGGTCTAAGCATTGCAGGCGGAGTCGGTTCCGTTCCTTTCCGCGGTCTAGATCAGGGCATCTTCGTCAGTCGACTGGCACCCGGTGGACTTGCAGAGACATCGGGCTTGAAAGTCGGTGATAAATTGCTCGAAGTGAGTAGATATTCTATCATACAACGTGAGTACTGAGATTACTTCATTGACAATCCGTTGAAATATTCCAGAATCAGACCTAGGTTTTTTTATTCTGCATTTTTTCTAAGTCGATTTGTTGGGTCTGTTTCTATATTTCTATACTTCTGTATTAATGTACCTTCTATCTAGTTCCTGAACTGTTGGAGACATTTTTTACTCTGGGTTCATTTCTTCGTTCGATCTACCTCTGCGTTAGTCATTTGGTTTATAAGTAATTCCCACTTTACTTTTAAATTGGATTTCTTTCGTATTGCGACTTAAAGGTGCTTGAGAGCTTTATTAGAAATGGAATAGCTCAATTTCAACGGCTATTTCTGAGTGCACTCTGGAATAAACAGTTTGTCAAATGTAATAGCAATGTAAATTTGAATGATAAATGCGCTGATTTTTACAGGTTGCAATAACTTGTTGATATTCTTGGGTGTCATTTTAATTGAGTCTGTGGTTTGCCGATCTGAAGTCGACCTCTTTGAACGCGAAATGATTCAGCTCATGGGAGTCTTCTTTCTGATGCCTCAGTCCAGTGCTATAAGCACGTCTGCTGAAAACGTGTACTCTAGCATTTAACATAAGATCATTGTAACTGGATCGCAACAGATTCCATCCTACCTACCTACGTCTCATCTCTGGATGTTTCAGATCTTCTAGAAAGAAAGAGTGGTTAAGTCGTAAAATTTCCTGCTATCGCCTTTGATCTCGGGAAAACTGGAATCAGAAGCAATCGCCCTCTCACGGTATTTTTGGTCTAGCTCAGTTGATTATCTGAAGAGAAATTTGTTAAATTCTTTAATTTTAAACTGCTATGCCTGCAAAGCAAATTTGCAATTCGGTTTTTTCTCATTTTTGCTGTTCTTGGTTTCTTTTATGCTTGAGTCTAGGCGTATCAGGAATGCTTTTTATCTTTAAAATGCGTTTACTGCGATTTACCGTTTCGTGGTCGCAGAATTGTAGTTATTTATTACTTGTAGTGGCTCGTGAGCATTAAGAAAAATGTTCAACCGCTCGTATAGCAAGTGATTCGCGGACCGTTATAGAGCTGCTTCATTTAAAAAAAACAATGTGAACATGAGTTTTTAATCAAACACCGTCGTTCCTGTCCCCTTTGTCGTTGGTGTCCGATGAGCGCTTTTCGGTCGTACGTTGTTATCCTTGCTTCTGCATTTTCACCTCGGGGCTTGAGTCGTCTTGTCTAAGGATAAATCATAAGGCCTTATGTTGGCCAGTTCTATAACAAGTCGCTCGGGTTGTCAGCCTCATAACTCTTCTGTAGTTATTAGCTGTTATTGGCTGTATGTTAGTTTATTCAAATCTAGTCTATCAGAGAGACTCGCGGTTTTAATGAAATGGTAGAGTATTCGCAGGAACTTAAAAAAGCGATTTGAGCTAAAATCCGTCTTTTTTCCTCATAGTTACGCTGTATTTTATTATTCCTTTTTAACATTTTTTGCTCTGTTGATACGAACTTCCATGTCAGTCTTCTGGAGGTAGTTTTTCAATTCACCTTGGTTTGTGTGGTCCCAAAATACCTTCATTTATTGTGAAGGGAGATTCAGATGGACACTATTTTCTCACAGTTTATGTCCTTATATTATTTTATGAGATTATCGCGGTCATTATTACCAGCTGGGCGAGGCTGTATAAAAACTACTGTAGAGGTTTGAAAGAGGGAAGGGCTAATTTGCACACTTGGCATATTTAATTTTTCTTTAACTTGAAAACGAAAACGATTCTTTTCGGTCAGCGGTTGCTTATGCCCTTCTTCGTCCTCAGTGCCCTTTCACATTTGGAGACAGAGTGGTAACACTGAATTTTGGTTGGTGAAGGAGTTAGGAGCGAAAACCTGGACTGTGATGCCTCGACCATCACCTGGTATAAATCTGTTTATCCAGAGCCGATTATATTGTACTGTCTCGCATGTACAGCAAATCAATGTCACAATCAATGTCTGAATTATTGCAAGTAAATTTGTCCACTGCTTCTTTTCAGAAGCCTTAGTTGCATGTCTCCCTGTCGCTTTTCTTCGGTGTTTACCTTTCTTGCGGTCTATGCAGCCACCATTTTACGACACTGGACATAATGCTGCAACATGAACTCAAGATCTTTTAAGCTGCTTACACTCGCTAGCCGTGGATAAAACTTTTTTTCGCTTGCCTATTCCGGAAACAGTTGAAGCTGATTACAAGTTTGGTACATGTTTGGCCATTTGCGTTATCTTAATTTGGTGTGCCGTTCTTTATCGCCGGGGGCCTTCACCACTAGAAGTATAAAATTTTTTACAAAATGATCGCCTTTTCGAGCCCGAAGCAAGAGGTCATGTGCACTCAAGACGAATAACCGGTCGGTCGGCTTTGGCATGTTACCTCATTCGGTTATACGTGGAACCAGTCAATTCTGGGAAAGAGAGGCTCTCTTGGATACTAAATCTCAGTATCATATACCGGATGAGTAATAGTCATGCGCATTTAGAATCACAGCAGACAGCTAACTACCCATGTTTATTGTCGATATCTTGGTGAACCGCATGTCGGATGATAGCATATAGCCCTTGTACAGAACGGGTTGAGATTTTGGGTTTCGAAGGCACATCTTTTGATGCTTCTGAGACAATTGTGTCCCGAAGGTCTAACCTATTTTTCGCCCTTTTTCCCCCGTAGATATTAATTTCGTCATTGCATCCATTTCATATCAGTATTACTTCCCTCTGAGCACCTGTTTTGTGAGAAAATTATCTGTTTTGGCTTAAGTACGTGCTCTGTCATGTGCTTTTCGCAAATGAGTGCGGGAACTAGATTTCAGAAATCACACTGTCGTAGATTTTTTCGGTATATCTACAGTTTAATGTGCCATAGAAGATCCTGTGTTTGTAGGCACCTTAGATGTTATAATACTACTACCAGCGTACGATGGAACGTTAGGAGTCTTTCATGAAGATGAATTTGGGGCGGAGATATTCACTCATCATTACTTGGAACGTCTACTTGAGGTACATAAATGTGTTCTGCACTTGAACTTCCAGATACGGGTTGGCCCACCCGCCCTACTACTAACATTATAGTATTTAGGTAAGCGATTTATTGATAATATCTTCTTAGTCATTTTTAACGTTGGTTTACCGTGCGCAGGACCTTGTTTATTGAAGCTCTGCGTAATATCATTTTTTGATAAATGCTAATAATCGCCTCATTTTTACCTTCATTTGCGAAGTTTGATTTTTTTACGTGGCCATTTGAAGGCTAAAGGTATGCGAAGTGGAATTTTTCTCCACACATTGCATCGGGTTCGCTTCCTCACAGTGTTGGAATCTTGAATCTTTCTATTTTGGGTGAATCCAGACTTGTTCATTAAATAAAAAGGTTGAAACAAGTCCCATTTAAGATCTTTACATCTACAGCCAATGACAAATCTGGCTTTTAAGAAAAGAATTTTGCTTTTGAATAACTCTGCTGTAAATATCAATGAATAGTAACTTGAGATATATGCGGAGTGCTGCTTCACCCATTGTAAAATATCTTTATTAAATTTTGTAACGAATCCGTCTTCAGGTGAATGGTGTAAGCATGGTCAATGTTGAGCACCAAGTAGCAGTAAGTGCTCTCCGCACCGATGCAACACGCTTCAAACTCCTTATGTGTCGTGAAGTGCCTGTTGTCACTCAACCCATACCAGCACCTCAAATGATCAACTTTGGCTCCGCTGCTCTTCCTACCTCTGTAGGATCCGCAACAGCAATAGCACACACGCCTTCTTACCTAGTGGACCCTCAGAAAGCTCACAACCTCTCCTCTAGCCTGCTCAGTACAACGTCATTGGGACGAGTTTTATCCAAAACCTCTTTACCTCGTACTCAAGTTGCACCTACTGCCATGCAGGTAAAAAACTGTTTTTTTTATCTTGTCAGTTCGGTCACTCATTTTGTAAAATGTACCCCTTCTGCTAATTTCTAGACTGTAGTTGCATTTGCTGCTTTTAATCAAGAGACTGAGTGTTGAAGTGAATAAAGCTCTACTCAGTGCTACAATATATTGCGATTCCTTAAATCCCACAAGAGAACGAAAGAGAAAGAAACTCAGCACGTACCGTCGTGGAAATTTTTACAGAAGTCTATCTAACCCAGTGTCTTAACATATCTGCGTAGAGGGTGAGTCACAAAATTTTGCAAGGGCGGCCGAAAATTTCGGAAAAATCGGGAGATTAATAGTTGTATCGTTATGGAACCATTTGACTCAATTGATCCTGGGATCCCTGCTGCGCTCACTCATAAATGCAATTGAAAATACTTTTTGCTCAGCTACAAATGTTTTTCAGGTCAATCTCTCTGTTTGTTTGGTGAACATTATCGGCTGTAAGCGCGCTGTAAGCACTTGATCAAAATTAGCTTCTCCTTTACCCTTGCTGCTATATCTACCTCCATGAAAGTAGCCAAACGCTTCGTTTTTAGCCTTCTGGAAAAATGCACACCCTCGAGTGTCAGACGTTCCCCTTTTTTAAAAAACTTTCAAGCTAAATTTCTTAGTTCTTAACCTTTTGTGTGATTCAGTAACTCGTTGTATGGAGTAAATTGTTGATGTACGGTATTCTTGGGAGCGGAGGCTGTGATGGCCAGAGATTCGCATTTCTTGAGCTTCTTGATTTGCCTTATACACAGCGTTGCCCTCGATCAATAAATAGGTAAACGTTCTAGAAAGGTGATAAAAATGCCCTTCTCTAATTATGCGGTACCTAGTGAGTATAATTTCGGGAAGTTTCCTTAAGTTCCCTTCCTCCTTGGACGTCGGTGTTCTGACCTTTGTCTGGGTATTAACTAGCCCTGAATGACCATGGAATTCAAGCGTAACGTCTATCAATGTTAGTTAAGGACAAAGTGGTTACCACTCATTTTTCTCAATAAATATTCCCCCTTCTCTTCAATTACAACTTCTGTTGAGTATTCTGGAAATCGTTCCGCGGGATGTGCGGGCAACAATAAACGAGCTTAAATCCGAATAAATACAATCCTTACTGGAGTCTATGAACCTGTGTTTAGCAGTCCTTGTAGAGGCTAGCGTGTATTAAACTATTAATCCATCTAGACGACGGGAGCTTTGCTACGTAGACCCACCCACCAGAAAATGGCTTGACTCTGGAGTTGCCTTTTTTAAGTCTCCGGGTTATCCCGACCTTTGAATTTTATCGGAAGGCTAGCAGGTTCATTTTCTCAATTTCAAATTTGATCTTGGCATTTTCGTTTTCGAAACGTTCTAATAGAGACTTACATCTTTTAAGAATGCTGCCCCAGATGTCATCTTTACTGATGTCACTTTTGTGGTCTTCGAAGAAATGTCAAGGTATGGACCACTGCTCGATAGCTTCTTATTTTTGATAACAACCAGACTTCTTAATTCGTTAAAACCCAAGGTACTCACACGTTTTGACCTGGAATAACTGGGGAACCCTAGCTTCAGAGGAGAATAAGAAATAGGTTCATCCTTATCTTTGACCTATTCAATGAATTCGCTTCGTCGAATTCTTCCTTTCTCATTTAGAGTTACTGCTATATTATTGTTACCTATAGAGAGCGGTGAAATCGATATGGAGAGCGCTTTGGAGAGAAAGCGAAACATACAGTCCTGTACGGACTTGCCGAATCGTGATGCCGCATAAAATAAGCCTCTTCTCATGGATATTGTGAAATGGTTGGCCATATCTGTCTTCACCTATGACGAATCATGTTGCCTAGCCAGTGTTCGAAGCACCAGGGAAACGTACCATTTAAATCTTTTTGTGCGTGGTACTTAAGTACTCCTTTTATATCTAGCAGAGATCTAGTGCTTCGCCGAAGTACATGCTTGGCAAGACTACGGAAAAATTTAATGAGCCATAAATAGCTTCTACCTACTTCATATTTTGGCTAACATTGAAGTAGCATCCGTCTTTGGCTCCTTGGTGCCTTTGAAGGCTATTTTTAGTCAAAGGGATAAGAAAAAAAATACTGGTCTCACTAGCTTGTACTTTCATCTCTTATTATCCATTTCTGCAGTCACCCGGTCAGGCCAAGTTTTTACTGCGGCATGAATTATACCGAAGTTCCTTCTTTTGGTTACAGGATGAAAGCAGGATGAATGGGTGAAATCGATTAATAAACCACGGTGCATCCTGATTTTTCTAAAATGAATCGCTTCCTGTCATTTTTGTTTGCTATCGCTTTCTACGAACGATCCCTATTTTGACCTTTTTTCAGCAAAATCGTGCTGTTTTGAGCTTACTTCAACAGAAGTTCTGAGATAGTTTGTGTATTTTGCTATTTCTATATTTGGCAATCTAATTCCATCTTCCCTATGTAAATCATGTGTTGCCATTGTCGATGATTATTCGGTTCTTTGATAACACGTTTTGATGGACTTTCTTCAATCTGCACTTTAGTTAATCAAATGTACACTGCATCGGGACTGGAGCGGCCTGGGTTTTAGTATCGCAGGGGGACGTGGTCTTTTGGGTCCTCAAGCAGATGCCTCGGTGAGTCACTTCACATACTGTCACACAGAAATCATCCAGTGTCTGCTCGCGATTTTAAAGTCAAACTGTCGGCATGCTGCTCACATCATGCTTGATCGCTCTGTTTTTCTTAAGAATCACTTCAAATATGTAATTAGCCTGATAATTTCTATTGGTTACTGTCAAGAATATGCATTTAATTCACTATAGCTATTTGAATGTACTTTTGTCTTTAGGCGCATTTAAAGTTTCTCGAGGTAAGACGTGTTCGAACGGAGTTAAGTGATAACTGGCAATTCAGTTATCCGGATCAAGCGAACTTAAATTCCCCCCTCCCCCTGCTCATTTTCTCTGCGGTCTTTCGATTGCTTTTTTACTCTTTTTTTATCAATCATATCTGCAGTGCACATTTCTTGCTCCTTACTGTCTTATCCTACACTCTCTTAAAGTCCCATCTTCCACACTCACCAATTTGACTATTTATGCTTTGCAGTTTATTAAAGATGACGTGTCATTGATCTTCGTTCCTTTTTTTCGTGCCTATTTCAGACTATCTACATCAGTCGAATTGTTGACGGTGGCGCTGCGGACAAGGCAAAAAAACTGCGTGTTGGAGATCAATTATACAAGGTCAGTACACGGGTGTCAATAGGCTTCGTTTACCCCCTACATTTATTGGACAAAATTACAGAAACAAGGATTCAGCGGAACACGAAGAGTTACTACCATTTGGTGAAGGGTATAATGATTATAATCACAAAGTTGAATTAAAAAGAATGATACAAGCTGATGGGTTTCTGGGGTGTAACTAGGGCAAACATGTACTCTGTAGTCTTTCATAAATATATTTGATTATTTTATTTTATAGCAACTTACCGAAATGATATCGTAAACTGTTTGTGCAAGCACTAAATGACTAGACTTGATCTGTATTGTCTTTACTATGGCTTTATCAGTAGTGTGCTTTGTCTTTTAGAGTAGAGAGCAGAAGTTTGCTTTTTTGAAATTCTTGAGCAAAGTAGTGCGAGATGAATTTAACCACGAAATGGACTGTAAATCTAGTAAGAATTCAACTCGTTCTCTGGACTTGACTCAATATAGTCTTTTGGAGGGCTTTTCTGCCAGTGCCTACACAAGTTAAGAGGAAACTTGATGTGGGTCGATCCCAACGATTTAAAACAAGAGGCCAAGAGGTTGTATACTCCAATTCAGTATTTTTAATTATGGATTTTTATCTGCACCGTTGTTTTTGAGACGTCACACCGGGCAATGTAAGAAGTTATGTTGCTAGTTATTCGCCAGAAACATATCAACCCCATTCTTAGAGATAGATCCATTTCGCAGAAGGAAATAGTGGACTGTTTATATATAGACTTGGCGGATTGTTGATTCTGATCTCTCTTATCCTTCATCGAGCAGATCAATGGCATAGATGTGAGAAATGCCCGACACGACCAAGTGATAACTCTTTTGACTGGTGCTGGTCCAAATGTGGAATTGGAAGTGTTGCGCAAACTCATCGGCCCACAGATGGATAATGCCGACTCATCTCCCACTGCAAGATCTTCCGCCATGTCTCCTACTGATTCCTTCACGGTAAACTCTGGTGAGTCTTGTCGGTAAAGTACCTCTCTTAGATTGCTAAGGTTTTCCGTTAATGCGCTTCCTTATCGTTCCCGTTTACTTTTAATACCATGCTAAGACTCGCCTTACCGTGTGAACGTATGGCTTATTCATTAAGCATGTTGTAAACCTAAATCGAAAATGTGGACCACTTTTATTCATTCTACTCAGTCCTTATATGAAGTTGATTTTAGAGTAGAAGTAATCTTGAAGACAGTTACCTCCTAAGGCAGTCAGGTGTGGGAAAATCTTGGATGCTTATTGTTTCCAATCTCTTTTCGGTTGATGGGCTCTCTCACCAGTCATTTTCCCTTCTTTGGATTAAGAGAGGAGATAACACTGATTTAGTGCTCGTCACCTCGACTAACCATTGAAAATATACTTCTCTCCTGAGACCGTCTTCACATGTTCGTCTCATTGTTTTCAGTGGAAAGGGAAAAATCGCTCCCAAAATCACTCCTTTTTACTGGCAAAGTATTGAGCTTTTAACTGAACAATACTAGTCCTGTCAAAACAAATATTGCTTACCCGTGGTTCCCCTAACTCGAGGTAATTAGGCTGTCAGTTGATATTAGCATCGCAGCTCCTGGCTGGCACGCTTATCTACTGATCAACGCTTTACACAAGCGCATCTATGGCTAATTAATAAGTGGCCCAATCGTTGCATCGTTTCGTTTGTTGCTATCCGTGCCTTCACATTTGCTTCTTCAGAATTGAAAGTTGTTCTGTCTTAGTGCTGTAGGGGTTCGATTTTTATAAATCTGATTAACGTGTGTGTGTTGCTGGCCAGCTCGAGGACATTTGTAACTAGGGTTCGTGAGTTTAAATTTCATAGGCACTCCGGTGAAAGTTACATTTTAGAAATGGCATGAACATTATTGGATGTATTTAGAAGGGTGACTTCGCCAGTTAATTTAGAATCTCTTTACCAGTCGATACATTTAATGTTTTCTCATATACTGTGGGGCATTTTCTATATTCTTCTCTAATCCGTCCAAATTCGCAAGCGTTCGTAGTCTCGGATCATTGGCATATCCCCTACCACAAGCCTTGTCGCTAAATGTTGGTGGCTTTCCATGGACTCGGTTTTGTTTCAGTAGGACATTGTGACTTCAGCGCTGCCCTTTCTTACCCTCGCGTCTCATGCCCATTCACCGAGTTGGGATTTCACTGGCAGTAGAATTTGTATAATATTGGTCAGATGTTCCTGGCACCTAGTCAACTTATTACATGCATGTTGTATTTTGGTAAAATCTTTTTTATCTCTGCACAATATGCGACAGTTCGTTGGAATTATACCTTTCTGGTCGGTACGAATGAGCCCAATCAGCTGTTCATATGGGCACTTATGCAGGCGTTGTTGTTAATAGCTATTTAACTAGTGCACTCTCATAAATACCAGTCCCAGAATAGATTACATTAAATCACAGTACTGCAAGGACGGACATTCCAATCCGGTTTCCATTCATTGTCTTTTTAACCATTCTCCCGCTCGGCATGCGAAAGGATCACAAAACAGAGCCTCCAACATTTCTCGTCATGGTGGACCACGTCCCTCTGACTTTAATTGCTAAAGATCACTTTGAAGCGCATTGGTTCCAGTGTTTCCATCCGGAAGCGTTCTCTTCCAACTTCTAAGAGTCTTTTGACATCGACTTTGTGCCTATCGGATCCAGTAATCTGCGCTTTAACTTATTGTCGCTTTGGAAGTTGCTGTATTTGGTTTGTGGCTTTCAAATTTGTGGCCTACTACCAAGCTGAGCTAGTCAATGTAACTTTCCCCAATGACTTTGTATGAAATTATGTATTTACGCAATAATTGTAGCAAACAGCGGTGAAGTTGAAATACCTTGAAGTTCATAATCTTAGTCAATTTATGTGAGGTGAATTATATTCAGGCTATTGAGGTTATATCGGCGGCTTGTGGATTTCCTCTTGTAGATTTCAACCAGAGCACTGCCGAATTCTGCATACGGCCATACGGCTTCAACATTTAAGGGTCAATTTCGAAGATGTAATTTATGGTGCTGATCATTAGGCCTTGATGAGGTTACAATGAGTACAGTCTGTTTGATCCTGCTTTGTTACGATCCCTCCTAACTTTGAGTAATCCTATTTTAGTCAGCTACAGGCATCAGTTGGTGTGACCATTCATTGCTCTATTCTCGGGATTATAATCTCGTAAAATTTGTTGTGACCTTGGAGTACTACCAAAGCTTTGCTCGCTAACCTGAAATATGTGTTCTCACCTGGGTTTTACTATTCAGTTAGCGGAGGGGAGAATATATGTACTGTTTTCATCAATGAAGTTTGAGTGTTTTAATAAAGGGTCTGGATTAAAGTTAATCATTTCTTAATCTCCTATGTATACCGCTTCCCAACTCTTAACCGCGCGTTGAGTTATCTATATCGATCCTTTCGAACTTGAGATTAGAGTCACAAGCAACAGGCTTGATACATCTCACACTGTTTTCTCTTGCTCCGACCCTTAGGTTCAACTGAAGCAGTCCGTGATATAACATGTACCCTCTATCCAGCCAAGGGGCCCCAGTTACTGCGTAAAGAAGCTGGTCTTGACGTCTACCGAGTGAATTTAAAGCACCAGCCTGGTAAGAACCTCGGATTGCATATCTGTGGTGGCTGTGACTCCTCCTCTCTGCCCTTTGGCGGTGAGACACCCGGTGTCTTCATATGTCGAGTGAGTTCTCTGCATATTATTCCCCAACGTGACCACCACTAACACATGAATCTTGAGAATTATGACTCCGCTCTGTTCTCATTACTGACGTAAGAATAAACGAACTTAAGCTGGTATTTTGATCTGTCCTAAGGACTCCAAGGAGTTAAGCAGGGAATTAAGTGGGAAAGAATGGGAGCGAAATCGTAATTTTTAGTCCTCCCCGGAATTTTCGAACATTGAGGGTTTTTCGGTTATCGTCTGTTCTATACGTGTTCATTTATCCTGCCTTAATTAAGAGTTTTGCACAGTTTGGATTACAACCACCCTGTATTGACCTCTTCAATTTGGCGGGTGCAAGTTATCTGCGAAATGAGGCAGTCCCGTGTTCGGTTTTCACTTCAGAAATCACCAATTGCCTTGTAGTTTGACGCCGAATAACTATTACTGATGAACTCTGGAAGAGAGGGAGTTAAAACCGTCTAGTAACTTTGTAAGGTCTAGGTCTGCAACCTGCTTGAACGTTAGTGGTCGTTACAGATAACTGGTTGTGTTTATTCAACGTACAAGTGAAACGAGATCTGGTGGGATGTACAGCATTTGGTTCCCTGCACCATGAAGAACGATGAGATACGTCAGAGTTGTCGGGGTTTATTTTTGAGGCTTTTTTTGTTTATTTACTCCCCACCCATTAGGGCAAGTCCCAAAGACTTATTAGGGGTACAGCAGAGGTTCAAATAGTTTTTACTACATGCAGCACACAACAGTTAATACAGAAGACAGTAAAAGCGTTTATCGACGTCTTCAGCTCTCTGGTCACTTCTCTGGCATGGTTTCATTGCACAGGTAGCGGTTTAACTTCATAGTGGCACCTCGTCTTTCCTCGACACTGTTAAGGCAGACAATCTTCATACCTATTCCAGAAGTATTTTCAACCTTCTGGCAGAGATCCCATTCATTGCTACATGCACGCGCTTTCCACAGTCCCGTTTGAAACCCTAAATCCAGGTTTTTACGTCGTTTACCAGGCTGTACGAACTTGTACTTTTGCTAGCCTAATCTAACTTTATATGCTCAGTTGGAGATTAGTCCTATTCATTAGCCATTAGCCCCCAGAGTTACCCCTAGAGTTACTGGTGATCTCCACGAGGGGGTTGAGAGTACGTTTGACCACCTACGGTTTGAGGCTATACGGTTACTTATACCTGCACAATGTCACTTCACGTCAAATTTGTCTGGTGTTCTATAATTTAGTTTGGACATACAGTGTACCTTCATATAGTGGACTTTGGATGACTGTTACTGACTAATCAGTTTTTGTTCATTACAATCATTCGTCCCTAGTTTTTGGCTTTTTGGGAAGTTATTGTTCATTTGCGTACTCTAGAAACTATTTAATTTGAACTCATCATACTCGTTACAGAACTTGTCATTTTATTATTGTTTCATGAATTAATATGGAACAATAAAAATTTTGTTGTGCATTAACCGAGGATTAAGTTGACTTTGCCTGCGACTCACGAAAACTTGAAATTGTCTGAAACAACCCATTGAAACTAAAGGTGATTAGCTGTTGAACCATCCGGATTAACTCAAGGTGGACTTTCGCTCTCAACCACTCGTGAGGCAACAGAAGGCTTCGAGTGATATTTTCTCTTTTGATCGAGCTTGTAGAGCGTCTCGATATCCAGGACCGACTCTTAAAACGATAGTATTTATTATTTGTAGATTCAAGAAGGTGGTGAAGCCCAGGAAGCCGGCCTTCGCATCGGCGATCGTCTACTGAGTGTGAACGGTCGTGATTTGCGTCAAGTTAGCCACGATGAAGCTGTCTCCGCTCTCATGCCCACCGGTCTCGGTGAAGAGTCTCTTCTACTTGAAGTTCGCCGTGATCCTTCGCCTCCTGGTCTCCGCGTAAGTCTTGAACGCTCTTGACGTTCCTCTCCACCGCCTTTTCGAATTTCTCTTAATTTCTTCTTTCAGGAGCTAGTAATTTGCTGTCCTCCAGAAGAACCGCTAGGTCTCAGTCTAGTGAGTCTTCGTTCCACGCTACCATCGCCACCATTCTCATCCGCTTCACGAAACTCAGAGAGAGAGGATGAAAAAGAGGGTATTTTTGTGAGTTATATTGCACCCAGAAGTCCTGTGGCTCGTGACGGACAGCTGAAACCTGGGGATCAACTCTTGGTAGCCAATTCGGAGTGGTTAATGAGTCTGGAACCGCAAGAAGTAGCTGAGGTAATTCTTCATCCATTCATCCCACATTTGTTCATCAATCCATTCTTTCATCTGTATAAGATAGACTTGGAAGGGGTACTGGTAACTGGTTGATGCAGGCCACACTTGGCACATTAACCAACCAACTCTCCTAGATGGTTCACTCATTTACAGACCTCTAACTTGTGCTGATTCGTCCATATTTTGGCTCATGGGCAAAAAAGGTCAAATCTTGGGAGATGAAGTTAGAAAATTATTTAATCAAATTACAATTTTTCGCTCTAATCTTTTTCGTAATCAGTAGGTTTAATAACAACTTCTATTTTGTGGATTTATTGTTCCAGGTAATCCATCCACACGAAGGCGAATTGCGTCTAACCGTATGTGACGGAATCGATATCTCGAATCTGGTCTCGTCCACTCGGCAACCCACCTTCAGCAATTTGTCTTGCCAGATTATCGATTGTGATGGCAAGGCGACCGAACCTGCTCGACCTCTCACGGTAGGCTCTTGATATTATCGCCTCTACTCCCAATCTAGCTAAAAGCAACTAATTGAACCAAAGCCCGTGTCAGTAGTCTATTGCTTTTCTTGGTTCCTAATTTAAGAACTACCCCTTTTTGGCTTTAATTTGCTTAACGTAATACCCTCGACTTGTCAGCCGATTAAGATGTGAATATATTGGCATCATAATACTAAGTACCTTTGTGTGATTGTGTATTTATTTTTTTTTCAGTTAGTGTTTCAGTAACGTTTAATCGAGGTTTCAATGCTTCTAAATCCTCTGTTTGGTATAGGAAAAACCATTAAAGTGTTCATTCTGTTGAATTTACCTTCAGGGCTGATGATAGGGCGTTTTCATACGTGTACGTGTATCTCCTCGTCTTTCACACATTCAGCAGTCACCTCATCCTACACCTTGTTCACCCCTATCCACCCCTGGTCGCACTCATATCCCCAAATCCATAAAAAAGCCCTCTTTCGTAAGTTTTGTCCCACTTCTTCCTTTTCCCCGCTATGTGTTTGAATGCGCTTTTGCCCTAGAGCACGATCCTCTTTGCATGCCAAGCTACAATTTTTGATCCACTTCCATAATCAAGACCCCATATGACGGGATGATCGAACACATTTGTCCTCTGGTCGAAAAACCTCCCGGCGAGTGCATCCATTCTCTAGTGGTCCAAAAACGTGTCCCTTTTGCTCAATCTGTTAATCATCGGCTACCACAAGCTAATTTTGGCCGTCTACTTGAATCCGCATGCTCTACAAATCCTTCTCCTTCGTTTGATCTGAAAAAATATCTCCTTATTCCATCCACTGACATCGAGGAATGTTTTTCGATTACTGGAAGCAGTCGACACATTTCACCTTCCTCTTCAACTAGAGTCATCTCAAAACCGAGTAATGCAGATGATCTCATGAACTCAAATCCTCAGCTCGTTCGTAGATCAAGAAGGGGTATATCTGCAGCGCTTATGGAACGTATTCGCCGTTGGCAGGCAGAGAGAGACCGTGTTGAAGGTATAGATCGTCCATTAAGTCTGCGCGTTCCACGTTTCCCTATTCGAGCAACAACAGTGAGTAGCAGAATCAGTGAGGCCAGTTTGACTGCTTCCGAGATACCTCTGGAACCATGTATAGTGGAAGAATACTTTAACCGGGAATCAAAACTGACTTTTGGGTCACAGAATGTCCTCAACGAAGGAAGCGACATGGAAAATGCGTCACTGGTCCCATTGGTGGGTCAATTGATCGAACTGCAAAAAAATCTCACACCACGTGGATCACCTCTGCTCAATTTTTCCACCACCTTTTGCCGATGGCGATCCAAAGATGAGCCTAGGGAATCGAGAGAATCGACGGAGATAGCCAAGGTAGTTTCGACGTTGGATCAGTCGTTCAAAGTTTGTTTGTTTCACCGTTTGTTGTTGATCGTTCGGGGAAAATTTTGTGCTTTGACCAAGACAGCGAATTTATTCGAATGATCATTCCTACATATTTTATTGTCAATCCTTGCTTTCAGTTTGTTGTTTTTGATAGCCGAAATCGGAGGTTCCGTGCTTGTACTTTCCAAAGGGGTAACTGTCGCTGCTGCGCCCGGAGATTTGTCATTTTGCCAACATTGATTACTTATAATCCAGGTTACTCTACAGGCAACCGATTGGTTCATTCATTGCACGCGCTCTGCATGAGCTTTTAGTGGCAGGATATCTTTGAAATATCGGGGTCCATTTTTAAGTAATTATTTTTTTTTATTAAACTAGGATATAATACCACCTATAAAGCAACAAAAACCACTCTCCCCACCGACCGAAACTCTTCCCTCCTTCCAGGATCGGATCCGATTTTTTGAGATGGCCCACTGATGTACCGTTCTCAATCTTCTCACATAACTGTATCTGTTCGTTCTTTTGCATTTGATCCTATCTGTAAGTCGTGGGCCGTTGTGTTACCGGTATCGAGATGCCTCATTGTGTATTTACTGAAATCTTTGTATTCATTTTAGGAAGTTATTGCTCTTCTTGCTTCACTGAATGATTGAACTATTTCTCGCATTCCCTCAAAAGGAAGACCATAGCCACAGACAGCACTGTTTTCGATTTCCTTGAATTCGGTAGCATCAAAAATGTATCTTGATTCGGTCACTTCTTATTGTGTTTTGAGTTTGGGTGTGTGCCGATCGCTAAATGGTGGTGACATCATTAGTGTTACCTTGTTCCCATTGTATACAATCTGCTCCATGATTGCTTGTGTGTGCGGCTGATTGTAAATGCACCGACCTGCCTGTAATACCTCCTTGCTTCTTTTTCTCTGCCAACATTCTCGAATCTCTCACTTCGCACTTGTCCTGACGCAAATCCCACTCCTTCCTCTTCCTCGCACATTCTGCTGAGGCAAAACGGAGAATTTAGTTCCATGAAAGAGTTTGTTTTCGCCCTTGATCTGCCGCAACAATAATCTGATTTGTCGTTTTCGGATGATTTTTGACTTGAATATGCAGGTTTGCGAGGTGGGACAGCGAAAGTGGTAGGCGTGGCGAAGTTAAATTCATGCCTTAAGTGCTGAGTCGTAAGTTGCTTTATCATTAATTCATCCTTGCAATGCAGCGTATTTACCGCCTTGTTAGCTTGAGATGCGGATATGTACGTAAGAGACTGACTTTATACGAGGTTAGAAGTTGAAAACCCTAATGCGCTTTATCTAGGCAAGCATTTTTAGAAGCCAAATGACTGGGTCCGTCCCGAAGAGCATGCACACAAACACTGCAACTGGTTTGACCGTGAAAATCGAATAGGTTTTTGCGTTGGATTGTCCATTAGATAAGTTACAACTCTACGTTATTGAGCCCATCATCTCGTCATTGTTTCGTATCCGAAAGTACGTTAATGATTAGCGAATTATAGCAACAGAATGGCCTTTAGTTTTGATAACATCGAAAAAGAATTTCTATAGCCGGTTTTATTCTAGTATTACATTGGTTTGTGGCTGTCTGGTTCGTGGGATTCATTACTTTTACTCATAGAAAGAGACGAGAAATACCCTTTTCTTTCGTGTGGTATTCTTAGCCTTCCTTCATCGAATATTTGTGAATGCTACCATTCAGCTCTTGAATACTACACGGAAATGTTAGAAGAGTGAATTAAAAGGGAATGTATCAAAAGTTGGGAGGCTGCGCTGCTTTTTCAATTTTTCCCGCCATTGTTTCTGTAGCACTAGTTGATCGCCTCGTTAACAACCTGCAAGTTCTAGTATACTCTTTATTTCTTGTAACTAAAAGACCGCCGTCAAACTTCTAGACTTTCAGTATCCCTTTGACCGTAGGTCTGACGAAATTTTTTTCCTGTTCTCCTCTCCATTGAAATTAGCCATGCATTGTCGGACCTATTGAACCGCCGAATTGACCAACTAACTAACTATGTTTGTTCAGTTCCTACTCGGGGACTCGATAATCCGCAGCCTCTATTCACTTGAGACGCTGACGTAGGTTTTCTAGGATTAACTTTTCTGTTCCTATGAGTTTCCAGGATACAAAACATTCCGCAATGCTTAGAGTGAAAAACGAGATTATGAGTGTCAGGTTTTTATTAATTTTTCATTTGAAAATTTAAGGTGGATGTCGTTTCCCACAGACTTCCATTCAGCCCTTCTGGATCTGGATCTATTTTACCCTCAGAAGCACCTTCTGCAAACGTCTCTTACAGGG
The DNA here is from genome assembly GCA_019097775.1 of Moniezia expansa. Lineage (NCBI taxonomy): Eukaryota > Metazoa > Platyhelminthes > Cestoda > Cyclophyllidea > Anoplocephalidae > Moniezia > Moniezia expansa. The sequence goes on from JADFDV010000003.1 coordinate 781,974, forward strand.
AAGTTAGATATCTTATGTTAGACAATACCAGGATCGCAAAATTCCTGACGACTGCTAAGTTGTAAGGGGGAAATCCCCCTCCTTTGGTCATCAGCTCTCAAATATTATCTTAAATCGATCTTCACAGAGAATTCTAAAGTTGTATTACAGACTTGATGTCCGAGGCATCAGAGCTGGTCCAGATTATTAAATTAATAATATTAAAATCACCGTGTGTGCGTGCGTGACGCGTTAGTCGACACGTTCTCGAAATCCATTAGCCTAAGTTTAACACTTTGAATCATCAACTACACTGAGTTTGAGATTCTCTGTCTACGCAAGTTCCGCTTCTTCTTCAACATTATAAATAAAATTTCGAATAGTTTGATTTACTGCCGCTTCTTATCAAAGAAACATGTTGCAAGAATACAACCTGTAAGGTACGATGCAATAGAGTTTAAGGTCATGCTCATATCCCCATTTAATATCGAAGCCGGTGCTTGCTTTCGCCATCAGCGAATGCTACCATTGACTTTTCTGACAGTCACGTCGTAAGGCTTATAATTGTTCAGGACCCGCTAGGGTGGGTAAAATAAAATAATCAAAACTACTGCAAACCGAACCAGAACTGTTACAGCAGACGAATCATACAAGCGTCTCTGTAACGCTTCGAAGAGTATGCGCTTTATTCTCAAAAATAAGTCTATGCTTCATTAATTAGTGTCAACTTTTTCGTCTTAATTACACGTTGTTGATACCGTTCCCATTAAAACTACGGATTCTTTCTATGATAACTTGAATGTAAATGCAGAATCGTGTTTGGCTACAATATCTCCGCCCGTGTAATGATTTGGAAGAACATTGTACCATTATTTTATGCATATTTACGTGAAGATTGCAAATTTCTTTATTCTTTGTGAATGCAGAAAATTTATTCCTGAAGAGTATTTTCAGTCCCGGCACTATTACTGATAACCATTGAAATCACACTAGAGTAAAACCACTTTCTCTGGAAAGATAGTGGCAAAAAGAACTCTGGGCGGGACATCGGTTTGGTTAATCACTTCCGCTGACTTGATCTCGATCCGGTGACGAAGGCCACTGGCCAGCAAGTCTGTTTGAAGGATGCTGACTTGGGAGATTCTCATTTGATTTGATTTGAGTATCTGCCGCTAAACAGAGCAGTAACAGAGATAGGATAATGCATATTTTCAGAGGGAATGATCTCTAAGTCTGGCCGTTTTTCATTCCGAATTACTGCTCTTTTACCTTCCGGTCAAATGTTGCGATCTTAAGGCGGAACTCCTCATTGAAAAAAAAACTATTCATTCGATCCGATACAGCACTTTCATTTGCCGTCAAATTGTTTAGCTATCACGTTGCGTGAATAGACTTCACCTTTCACTAAAATTTTGTAGCTGGAAACTTCCTGTGAATTTATACAAATCCCGCTGAGATTATGGCTCTCTAGTGTTTCCTGTGTCACAGATATGATAATGAAAGCTAAGTATAACGCCCAAACGTGCTTGCTTATCTCGGGGGTGCAGATGTTTTCAAAATCCCCCTATGTCAAACAATTCTTATGGTTATGGAGCGAGTAATAAATCATTTTCTTTACATATTTATCAATGAATTTGTATCCATTTAGATAATTGCTAACACCTAAAACTCGAATAGGATAAAAGCGTGTAGGATTGGAGTCCTAAGAAAAGACAAAAACCCAGGAGATCTACGCGATCCAACATCAATTATAGAGAAAATAATAAAACTTAAGGCCCTGCCTTTGTTACACCTAGAAGACACCACACAACAATAGGGTTACCTGCTGTTCCTTCTGATTTAAGCAGCTCAGTATACTTTGCAAATGAACACATTCATGTTTTCTTTCTTCCATTGTCATGCTAGTCCAAAACAAAATTGGTGACACTGATTTAATAAACTATCTAGATTTGTTTATAGGAATGGTGGTCAGTGTTCGGCAAAAACAGTATTTCTGTGCCAAAAACTGTAAAAAACATCATTCACACCATAAACTCAGGAGTAAATATTCTGATCTCTCGTCTAGATACCGATCACATCATAGCATTTTGCCAACGGTATGAGTTAAGATTGTAATGAAACTGCTATAAAATGCCATCCGAGGCCTTATTCGTGCAGCGTTGTTCCTTCGCACGCATTAATTTCCGGATCGAAGGCTGCAGGATATTTTAGAAGAAAAAGGCATTCAAATAAGGCTTGTGCTAGGTAGATAGAGTGCAAAACGTAATTATTTACATAAATAAATAGCATGGATAACTAACAACATCACTGAACCCCGGAACGTGGGCGTAAGGGAATCCATCTTCACGTTCGATTGATATAACTTAACCTGGCGTTTTCGATGCAACATTTGGCAGTAATCTTGAAGTCACATCTACGCTGCTCTCTGTGTCCTTTTTCTTTTTACCTGGAAATTAAAAGTACTTTCCGAAAGAAAGTACAATTAATGACACTTATTTATATAGTTCGTGGGACTAACCTGAGGTGCCAAAATCGTACCTACCGTTTCGCGATTGAAGAATTGAAAGCGCCGTCAGCAGTTTAAGACTAATAGGTAGTTTTTATTGCTGAATCAATGTCTCGAGACGTCATTAAAGAAAGTGACTAAATGAATCTTCGGGAAAGTAGCTAACAGAAAGTAGTTTGATACGTTCAGGGACAGAAAACAAGGATCAGAGCCAGTACTGAGTTAGAATGCTTTTGTATCTTTATTTGGCTGAGAGAAAGATTACTTGGTGCCTCTTTAAATAATGAAAATTAGAATAGTTTGGGAAATCTTTCTTTCTGGCGGGTATTAACCAATTTATTCATTGAAATAGCAAGAGCTGTAGCACATAATTCAGCATGAAACTAAAGTCAAAGTAAATAGCGATTGCGTGTGCTATTATGGCAGCTCATGATAATCTCAGCATCCTTTCAAAGAGGCATCTCACATAATATTTAAATTATCTACGGAAAGGAAATAAATGGACATTAATGCTAAGGCATACAAAAACTTTTGTACTTTTCTGGATTACACTTTGTGTATTTACTATGATGATTTTACAACCACAGTGAAAACAATGACGTTTAATCCCATGAACTTGAAGCCCTCTATTTAGTCAAAGCGACTTTTCATCACCCCATTGAGAAAACTGTAAATTTTTCGATTTGTTCAGGGTGAGCTAACATTGAGAATCCCTATTAAAGAAGATCTCATTGAGGACAGTGAGTAGTGAAATTATTAAGAGCTAGCTACTTTTAAACCAGAGTCTCGCTTTAGGAAAATGGCTTTTTGAGTATTTGAGGCCATATTTGATGGTTTACTGAGAAACCCATACAAAATTACGGAAATCCTACTTTTAATTTGCTGCCATAAAAGCGCTGAAGTTCATTATAGCCAAGTCTCAATTTTTAACGATATCTTGAATAGTGTGGAACATTCTGCAAACCATATAATACGAGGAAAGCATATATTGGTAAAAGCTAATTATTTTTTAATATATTTCCGTTAGTTGACGATTTTTGAACAGCAAATGAGATCGTGGTACCACTGTGGAATAATACCGCGAAATTTGTTATATCGAACCAAAAGAGCCCGCTTCATTCAGCAGTGAGAATGAGTGATAAGATTTCCGAGGATGACAGGGTTCGTGGTTTCCTTATCATTCATTTCTTTTAAATAATTTGTGAATTTTACAATTGATTTTATAGGCTGAGTTGGGAGCGAGCCTTGTTTTGCTTGCTCCGCCCATGCAATCGAAGGAAGTAGTCAAAGGTATTTTTTGACTTCCTATTTACATACTTCCGCCTAGACATTAAAGTTCTCGTTGGTGATAATCCTTCGATCGAAAAAAAAATTCTAAGGTACATATAGTTTCGACGCTCACTAACCTTTAGTGCACTTTTGGCTTATGCAAAGGAACAAACAATTCAAGTCACTTTACCCGGAAACTCATCGAACTCTTTAATTACCGAAGATGGTGATCTTGGCGGAGGAAGATTCCTCTGCCCCAGATCACACAAGTCCTTCAGGCTTGATGTATTTACTCACGACGTTGATAATGTTTTCCCGCTTCCGCCTGATGATGACGAAGGTGGTAGTGTCAAATTGGAATCCTGGCGGGCGGCCGTTGAAGAATCTCTTACCCGATATATAGGTCAAAATTTTCCACATGGTGCCGTTTCTGTATTTGCCCCAGGCAGATCGGAAAATACCCGTATTGTAGTCTACATTGAGTCGAGTTTCCAGAAAAGTCGATTGTAAGTGTACAACTTAGTTCTTATAATCTTTTGGATCAGGACCTAGTTTTCCTTTCTCTTCGCTTACAGATCTGGTCGTTGGAGATCGAAATGGACAGTAAACGTGCCTGGAAATATTGAAGGAGCTACTTGTAACGTTTCTGGTGAAATCCGCATCCAGGTTTGTAGTTTAAATCCCTTTAATTGGCGAAATTGCATTGCTGACTGACACCACTCACCTTACAGACCCATATGTTTGAAGAAGGCAATGTCCAGCTGCTCTCATCTAAAACATTTGATTTTGAAGTTGATGCCAAGTCACCCGAATTTTTGGCCCAAGATCTGTGCAGGAAGATCACTCTTTGCGATGCTAAATATCAGGTTCGTGTTTGCTTTGTTGTGGCTTTTTCTTAGTCTATTCTCTTTTGATCCTAACTGATAGTTTTACAAATAGCCTATTAAAAAACGTCAGTTTTCTTAATGTGTAGCACACTATTTATCATCTCTTGCTCTGAACCGCCTTATATGATGATGTTTGATGTGCTCAGTTTTGTCCTACTGCTACCAATTAAATGTTCCATCTTAGGGCTGTTTTTAAATTGCCTACATTCGATCTGAAATGAAATTATTCACATTGGGATTTATTTATCTCGATGCAATCAATAGGAGATGATTTAAAATGTGGGCCACTGTGATCATCTTATTGCTATTTGTTTAACTATTTTAACGTCGTTTTATAGACTGCAATTGGTGAAAGCCTTGACGATATGTCCACTAAGTCCGTGAAGGCTCTTCGTCGCCAGTTGCCAATATCTCGTGATAAGGTGGACTGGAATAAACTGGCCTCCTATCAGGTGGGCAGTGAGTTGTCGCGCCTGAGTTCCTCAATCGGTGCAGCAGCGGCCACCTCAAATTCTTGAGACTGAATGGAATCCAGGTCGACTAAGGGAATATTGTGAGAGGGGAGAGTTCCGTTCCCCGTCTCCGCCACCAACAGTCGTCCTCCTCCTCCCACGAAAATTCACATTGCTCCTTTTTTCTTGTCCTCCTTCCTCAAACTTTTTTTTACTATTGTGCACTTATTCTCCTCCTTTTCATCTAATTTGATGCCGTCACCAATGAAATGGTCTTTCCGATGAATATGTATGTCTTATAGTCATCTTTTGTTTCTTCTGCAACAGAAGACCCCTCTTGTGTGTGAAAGAACGTATATGAGCTAAGCTGCTCTCTTTTTAGGCTCTTTTTAGGCTCTCTTTTTTCCATTAGCTTTGGCTCGGGCTATTGCCTGTTGTCTTCTGACTCGTGTGCGAAGTGTGCTAGACCAGCCACATTGTTTTTGTCGTAGCGGTTCTGAAAATTGAGCTTTATGGCGAGTAAGGGAGAGTGGGAGCCATTTGTCACCACGATTCAGTGGTTTCGTCAGGCGCTCTATCTGTATCTGAATCTGGCTTGTCCTTACTCTCCTCGTTCTCGTCGTGGAGTAGCCCATTTTCGACGGCGGCAACCATTAGGGTGAGCGAGTTTATTGCGGTGACTGAAACCATTTTAGCCATGAGGCCGAGACTCAGGGGTACTTTGGGACGTTTAGCTTAAGTTGTCACCTTCGAACAGAAGCCATGGGGTTGCGCACGTCTGGTAGCATGCCGCTCCATATTAGCTAAGGAATCAATGCATATCAGCATTTGAAACGTGGTGTTTTCGATTCTCATAGCATCAGAAAGTTATGCTTTAAATGTTTCGATTCTGCGACTATTAGTGGGATATTATCACCGCGATCAGCGAAGAAAATGCCCTTTTTTGCGGTAGCTCATGCCTGCTAAAGTAAGTTTCATGCTATAATCAAACACGGTGTCATGAGTTAGCCATCCAGCCAAATTAATCACAGGATCACCTAAGACTCCTAACAGTCTCAAGACCGCCCGACACTTGTTGAGTCACTCTCAGGTGGACACGCATTAATGACATGGGAAAGTCTGGCTTCATTCGGCTAGTCTTGAATTTCCTGGGCGTGGAATTGCTGGACAAGGCGCCTAAGTTTCTCTGAACTGGTGGAGACTTGAGGCCTATTTGAAAGGGATTCTCGCGTGTTGTGCAGAAGTAAATGGCAAAATTATGCAGGATTTTTCAGATGGCGTGGCTTGTTGCCATTTCTGAACAAGAAATTTTTACGGCTTAGAAAGCAAAATCATCTGATAATGATATTTAAATTTCTACTTGCGAATAAGCCACACCTGGAATACTATTTGATCAGATGAACCAATAGATACCCAGAGTAATTATCAATGATTATTTTCAAAATGTGGCATTTCGGCATTTTTCGACTTTACAGTAAGGGCCATTTGCAGTATGTGCTGGGGCGGCTATTAATTTGCTCGGTACCAACTCCGTCATTGTTCGTTACTACGTTTGAATCATTGTGGTGGCAGGCTACTCAACTCTTGCAATGATTGGATGTAGCTTCCAAAATCAGTCATTATAAATGCCCACGAAAATGTATGATGAGCGGTTTCTTTGATGGATCAATGATGGGATATTCATTTAGCATTGCGGGCAATCTGAGAACGATTTCATTAAAAAATAATACATAATTGCATCAAAAAGTTGTTATACAATTCCTACCGCCTCTATCTTCTTTGACTCAAAACTTAGGTTATGTTTATTTAACTAGCTTCTAAACCCATCTACCCCTCTCCTTATTACAATGGACATAGTACCAAGGTAATGCAAAATTGAATATCATGGAAGTTGGTAAAAACCAGCTTAATTAGAGCTAGCGGTGTTGAATTAGGCATTATCATGAACTTGAAGATGTACTTTACAGTGCCCATTCATATACCAGCTAGCACAGTATTTGTTCATATGGCCGTGCTAGCATAGCCGGAGCAGCCGATGTCCCAATGGCCTATCTTCAAGCATGAATTTATTTTCTACCAAGTGAATAGAAATCGCGTGATTCTGAAAAGTTCTCATTTTGATCTGAGAGAAATTTAGGAAATTTATTGCCAACAGTTCAAGGTGTCTGTTCTCACATAATACACTCATAAACACGTTTTATTTACTCTTCTTCAATGTGTGAGAAATGTTAGATGCCTCTAACCCCAGATATAGTCAATGCTGATATAGAATCATGAACCAGCTTGAGAGCACTAAAGTAAGCACTCGTCAGAACTTAAAACTAAGCTGAGAATCGCTTTTTCAAGTTAATTAGCCAGTAAAAATTTGCGAAATAGTTGTCCACAGAGCATGGTGTTTACCGGAGAGTTCGAGATTTTTGTAACCTGGTGAATAGTCACTAAGTATTAAATGAAGCAGCTAGGGATACTTCTGAAATATTTTATCGTTAATCAAGCGGCCACTTACAATTTAGCATTCAAATTAACCCAGATGCTCGGATGATTCAGTTTATCTTTAAAACAGACGTGTTTTAACAAAAAAGTTCATATTTGAGTAGGTTCGCGAAAACTGGGATTTCAGTCCGAAGATCAACAATTTGTACCCAATGAAAATCCATTGGCCGTTGGTCAAGATGATTTCTACTTAAAAAACATCGAGCTGTCATCATCTGGAGATGATATGATGAAAGTTTATTTATGCCTGCTTTAAAAAACTATAACTAAGTCAAAGGAAAATAAGTTAGTCGAGATTTAATCGTGTTATTTTGAGCATTTGACTTTCCTGCTTATAGCACGTGGGACTGAGTGGTAAAAACAGTAAGGAATTTTCCTCAGAAGTCAGCAGAAATAAGATTACAGTTTATTTATAAGAAAAATTAATGAAACGCGAAATTAGTAGAAGCGTGGCTGCTCCAAGTGCAAATAGGAAATAAACCAACTTCGTGGCTCCGTCCTACAATGCCATGTTTCTCTGAAACCAACAAAGTGAGACACGCACGTTTATGCTCATTGAGAGGAGTCTAAATACCAACGCATAAACAGACTGTACTTCTTTCGAATTCGAATACAATCGAGGTTACTGCCATTCGGAAAGGAATGAACATAAGTGGTTGAGGTATGTGCATGACACATTAATAAATGCAGGTAATTCAATCCTTGCCTACTTCCGGTCTTTTTTTGCTAACGGAAGGCAACTAAGTGAGTTTGGACTACGGCTAACATGGAATCCAGATTGGATTGAGATTGACCAGCCATTTCTTATTGGCCAGTAACTGAGGCTGTTGGATGGGCCCGACTGACCAAAGCATTACCCAATCCACTGCATTTGTTTTATCTGCGATAGGGAGAATGATTGTGATGATGTCAAAAAAGCACCAGATTATGCAACGGAAACTGAAGAGGATGTCGGACGAGAACAGGATAGCTGATGGACGAAAGCCTTAGGGAGGAGTGAAAATGATAAGCCATTTCTTGCTAGCCTACCAAAAACGCCTAGTTTGTTTCTAATGGAAGGACGCAGGGGGATACTGGACGAGGGCAAATTGACTGATTAGGTGGGCATTCGAAAATAAAAGTTCCGATAAATTTTTGAGCATTTATTGAATGGGTATCTTTTAATATACCATTAATAGTTAAGCAATTTAGTGGTCAATAGCAAAGAGATGTTACTGACATTGCCTCTGGCATGAGGCAGGGCATTAAAGCTTTAGTTCCCAGGAATGAGGCCAGTTAATTAGACCGTAATCAAATACACTGACCAACATTGTTGTTGTTGTAACAACAATCAGTAAGAGAGCTTCTGTGAAAGGCCATTAAATTCTTCCCGAACTTCTCGAGGAGGATTTCCTCAAACCCTGAAAATGGGACCGCAACGACGACCACAAATTATTTTATTGACTCAGCACCGTAAAGCGTCGCGCATATTCAGAAATTCAAATGGTTATTGGGAACGAAGTCGTCAATGCGTTAAAGGTGAGAGAGAGAGTTAGGGAGGTTCATACTATGGGGTAATCGGCCAATGAGGCTATGCCACACATATTGCCATAGTCTTTTGCCATCATAATGTATCCCTTCATGCCCCATTTGGTGCCCCAGCTGTTCTTCACCAGCCAATAGGGTGTCCGGTTCATTGTGCCATAACCAATCGCAAGAACACCGTGATTAAGGGAAGTACTCGAGCACCAATGGCTTTTGTATACACCGTGACTGAAATAAAAGGAAATGTAATAAGATCTTGATTTGCATGAAAGCTTTTAAAGATGCTTTGCTTTGTGGTGTCACCCGAAATCTAGATAATTTGCTTCAGTGGTGATGTTAGCTCAGATACAGAGAATTTAATAGTTCCTATTGTTTATGCATAGGGCAATTAAGAGCCATTAAAAATTACCCGCATCAATTGCTATGCAAATAGAAATTCAACCATCCCTTCACTTTTTTTAAAATAACTCGGGTCTCCTCCTGACCAGATTACTGGTGGCGAAGTTAAATCCTTAAATAATTCAAAGAGAAAGAAACAGAAAATTTATTACATCAAAACTAAGCGACACCGATCTTTTGCGCTTGAATTGAACTTCAAGTTTTAAGAAAAAATAGCCCTACATCTAATAGACCGCAAATCTCTTGTATCACTTTATGTCACACTAAGAAGAAAATCCTTGGCTTAAGAAATTGGATCAACGACTTTCAATACATCTGGCCTGTATGTGTGAACAAAAGCGGTTTGAGCTCTGGAGAGCTGGGTATAAGGTGAAGAACTCCAGCAACAATGTAATGTGCTTACGCAGCATTCAAGTATCCTTACGCAAATACTGGGTCTAACGAGTCTAAATAAACTGGAGAAATACATGGAAGAGTTAACTGATTGTGGAAATTTAGGAAAGTACCTTGTTCTTCTATTGGTCCTCCTATAAACCTAACTGTAAAGTCTTTTAACACTCCAGCAGGCCAGCAAGAGCCATAAGCCGCAACAACGAAATGACGTCCAACTTTGACGGTCTGTGTGCAAGAGTGCAGTTAGCAACGTAAAACTGCAGAACTTATATTTTGGAGTCAACCTTGGAATTGGCACCTCACCAAACAATCAAACCAGATGCAAAAATGTTTGGTCTTAACCTTTGGCTGTTTTGATAACGATTTCGAGCCATTTTAGCTACAGGAGTGTTCTGATCGGAGCCACTTTGCATAAACACCAAATCTTGCATTTCGTACTTTGCTATTTATTGGTTATGAAAGAAAACGAAGAACAGAAAGTAGGACATTTGCTAGTTGCCAGGAGGAGGGTGCTCTTGCAAATTTCACCTGTGAATTTCATCGAAGCTACCTACCGCAAAGACATCTTGAGAAATAAATCGTTGAACCTTGGAAATTTGGTCTGCAGACCTTGACCAGTCATCTTCACTGCCCTAGAATGCACCAATCGATATGCGTGGCATGTACTCTTCAAGCATAACAGAGCCCTCTAACAGAGCCCTTAAATGTTACAAAAGGAGACCCTAGACATGGCGGAGCTTTTGAGTGAAATGTCGACAAGGTCAGTGATGGTTGGCTCGTTGAACCTTGATGAGTTGAATTTCAAAATTGAGGACATAACTGAGTTGAAATTGTTTTTTTACTACATGCATAACATGAGCGAAGAAATTTTCGAATCATAATGTATATAAGCACCACATGTTTCATCTATATATTGCCCTCAGTCAACTTGAACAATCTTGCAACAACTCGAACAGAACCTATATACATGAAGTTAATTGCATAAAGGAGCATAACTGAATTTACCGAATATCAGCCGAATCAGCTTACTGAAAATAGTGTTTTCAAATGCTTTAGTTAGCTGTTTTCTGAACGGCAGCAGTGAAAGGTATTACCGAGTACTTCCTTGAATCTGCACTGCAGTAAATAGGCAATTTGTGGTTTAGTTGGGTTGAAGAAATAATCAGGTAACAGCGGATTACAAAAAAACCTTGACTGGTACAGTTGATAAAACTGAGAGCCATGAGAAGAGTTCCAAATTTACATTACGTTCGGTACCCCTCAGAAAAATTGAGTGGTTAAAATATTGTCATTTTTTGACTCATTTTAGTTACCAATTTCCAGGATAAGTCGTTGCAGGGTTAAATTTTAGCAAATCATTCATTCAGTCATCCCAAGCTTTGTGGGAAAAAAATAGGTGTTTAAACAAACAGCAGGATAAGTCTTGACGATCCATCCGAGAAGCTAAAGCCGCTAGAATGGGGTAGCATAGTAGACTGAGAATATTTTTTTCGTTGAGTTGACCGTTGGCTAAAGTTTAGATTGGCACAGACAACGGTTCCCGTGGTGGCACTTAGATTTCATTCTTGGTAAAAGATTGTGGGAGAATCTGCAAAACAACCTTCTGCCTGGCACCGCTTAACTTTTGTTTTGAGAAATCCAACCACCAAAAGGGCTGTGAGAACCGAACAGCTCTGTTCCATGAAATCATCTTTTATTCCTATGGGCTTGCAACTTTCGAAGAACTTATTCAATTCAAGACTGAAGGTTACCCTTCCAATTTTAAGAAGGCCTAGTTACCTTCACGCAGAATTCAGCACTTTCGGGCTTGAAAATGAATAACAATTATTATTGTGTGTCGTTTTCGATAGACAAGCTAATATTTTCGAAAAATTTTAAATAATTTTGCTATTCAGTTTACATGAACCCGATCTTTAATCTTTCCAAAGAATGTCCAGTATAGTTCTGTTTTTTTAATTTACAAAGCATAACAGACCATACTAAAAGCTCCTAAAGAGGATAGAAGTAGAAGAAGAGTAGGGTTAAAGAATCAGATGAACAATTTTTTAAAATTAATGGGAAAACTTGAACGTTAACTTGATAACCGAAATGGTTAATTTGAACCCCAACATGTTTCACTTGATTACGTTTTGAAGGTCGTTGTGTGATCTTGCTTTTCACCTCACTCATCTTGCAAGAAGTGCTGCTAAATCATTTCATGATTTTGACTCACCGATAAAACATGAAGCCCAGTGCGCTGGCATCAATAGCTACTGATATAGGGCCAACAGTAGCAACGGCCTCCATGAGAGATGTCTCGTTGTTTTCGGTTACATTCCCGATATCTCTGACGATTCCTACGCCACGACTCTCATTGTACCGACATGGCCCATCCTGCAAGTTTTAGGCAGATTTCAAAAAGCCAAAAATATTGCATACAGCGAATTGAATAGTACAGCTTGAGAAAGGTGCGCTAGGGAGTTGGAAGATAAAGGTGAAAGTTGGATAACTGAACCCAAAATAAACAGGCCCAGAAGTCATGAACACGGTGAGGGACCAACGGAAAGTAGAGATGATGAAAGCACGCTGATAAGATAGCTTGAAATCCAAGTAAAGTAAATGCTGGTTCACTAGGCATATGACAGAAAGCCATTTCTAGATAATTGCGGAGCCAAGCCCTAAAGTCAAATGAGAGGAAGAGGACTGAAAAAGGGACTACTGTGGTGGGAGAAAATGCTGAGATAGAGACAAAAGATGAATCCAAAAGCTCTTCAAGGCAGCCACCAGCGAACTATCAGTGCACCAAATTTGGCTATGCAAATGCGTTGGAAAGGCTAATGAGCCACGTTTATGAAATACAAGATAACTGGAAGCGGATCGGAGAATGAACGAAGAGTAAGCTATATGTTGGTATGCGTGAGGTTAGAACACGCTCTCCGTACTAAAGTTCCTATTAGGTCTGTGACTTGTCTCACAGGTGGGGCAGAGATATGGCCAACCAGACGATCGGCTATCTAAGTAGCAAAGAAATTCAGGGCTACCTTGGTCAATCAAGGTCACACGATCTCTGGAATCCTGCTTTATCATTTATTGCAGTTCGAGAGCTTTAACTCCAATTCAAATTGTTCAATAAGTGAGTATGCAACTAGACGTTTCACGTCTTTAAAAATCTGAAGTTATTACAGTTCTTATTCTTGTGTTTTTCCGTGTTCCTACTTTAGCGTTTCTCTAGATTTTACTCTTAAGAAATCCTCTAACTAGATCACAGCGGTCTACTAAATCTAGTGAATAACTGTAATAGAATGACGGCTTAAAGATATAGTTGTAATACTTTTAATCTACGAAAAAATTGACATGCCGAAATTTCACTTTTTAGCAATTTATTTTTCAGGAATGTAACTAGTAAGGAAAGCAATTATTGCTTGATTTGATGGTCGTGGTGACTGTAAGCAACCTTATCACCACAACCTTGCTATGATAAATCAAAAGAAGGGGATGTAATTTTTTTCCCTTTTTGAGGAATTCAGCATATCTCTAACTGGGAGGTACCCGGGAGAAAAGCAGCATGATACATTAAGGCCAGTTTCGTTAATTAGCCAATGAAATCCAAATACAAATGAAAAAATAGAGATGGTAAAAAAATGGGAAAATTTTGTGAAAAGAAAGGGAAATTTAATGCTGACTAGCGTGATTACTTTAGGAATTAATAAACACAATCACTTACATTAGACTTACCCTAGCTTGATAAGGATATCCGTCCTCCGGTTCTATTAAGTGATTTTCCAGATACTTAAAGGCGGTGGACATGTAGCCCCCATTACAGCCATCGTTTCCATGCTTTGTACGCGTGCAGTCAACCAATTGCTGCTCTGAAAGACTGACCAATTTGCCTGTCTTCAAAGCAAAAGCACCTTCTAAAGCACCGGTTGTGGAGAAAGCCCAACAGGATCCACAGTTCCCCTAAAAATATAAGAGCTTTTTAAAAATACCTCTATCGAACATGAGAGATACTATCTATTTCCAAACCAGTAATATCTCGAGCCAACCCTTCCAGGAAATTGATGAAATGATATATGGAAAATTTTGGAAAATCTAACCCGTTTCATTTTACGTATAGTATATACCGACAGGATTTCTGGCCCACCAGTGGGTTCAGTTATGAAATTCAGCCGTGTGTCACTTACCCAACGACATAGGCTCTACAAAATCCTCAATGGGTTCCTGTTCGCTCAGAACTAACAAGCGGGATCAAATTGCAATATAGATTGCGATATAGTTGCAGACAATGGCAACTGTGCGGAAAACATAATTTACCATTGAGAATAAAGTCAACAATAATCAGCGACTATGTTTTTGAGAAGAGAATTTGATCAAGTGTTCGTGCCTTTGATCTCCTAATCACGAGTAACCCACCCTGTTTAGTGGTGGTAAGTTCAAGTGAAGGCGATTCGGTGATGGGTGAATACGAGAGGGAAATCTCGGACTTTTGTGCTGAAGATATTCTTTTTACTTATGCTACTGAATGGCGTAGTTCACAATACATTCAATATTCTCAGCACTCCCATCACCAAGATTTCAGCGATATCGACTCTCTGATCAACACGGCATCAACGATGAAAAGATATCCAACGACAAATGTCAGATGCAGGCAAGCTACTGCAATGATTGATTTAACAACGGAGGGCCTAAAATCGGAGGGTTAAGAGCTGAAATTGACAGAATAAATACAGAACGCTACTTACCTGATTTTTGACTTCAGTAACGAGATTATGATCCCTCCAATCGACCGATTCAGGAAGATGCTTCAAGGCAACCGAAGATTTCCACGGCTTCGCAGGTTTTCCACCAGTCATTTTCTTTGGCTTAGTTCCAAGGAATCGGTCAATGAATTCTTCACTTGTCAGGTCAGCGAACTGGTTGAGTCCGGTAGCATAGCTTTCCAGTCCTGCTCTGAAACGTCTATTTTGACCTTTGATGTAGAGTAGATTCCTTGCAAAGACGCGTTTTCTGTAGTCTTCATCTCTTCCACCTTCATAATCCGGTTGATATTGTAGTTTCCAATTCAGCCACTCCCGGTTAATTTCGCGCTGAGTGAGAAAAATCGTACTCTCAGCAATAAGCAGAGTGATTAATAGTACAAGTACTCGCAGCGCAAGCATCCTGCTAGCCCAGACGACTGATGGTGAATGCGCAAACTAGAATCAACGTTTACCAGAATTAGCCAGTGGCGAGGTCGGTTTAGCAGTAAACAGTCCTGGTGATAAAAGTAAATAGTGAAAACACAGAAGAGATAAGATCACGTGATTAGCAGACGGTCAAACATTGAAAGCATGCTTGCTGGATTGATTCCGATTAAAGAATTGGTTAAACATATTTGAGATGAAGTGGAGAGCAAATATAGTCTGTAAATAGGTTATCGTATCGATTTAAATTCATAGGACTGCATTTCTATTGGTCACGTTTATTCGGGTCAACCTGATTCGTAGATCAAACATATACTTTTTCACACACATAAAAGTTTCTACTCATTGGCAAAATCTCCAAGGATGTTTACCTGTGTCTGTTACCTAATTTCCACAGATGCACTCGTTCTAATGCTGTGCATTTTCCGCCTCAACAGAACCATACGAATTCATTATGTTCAATGCCCTCAATTCAACCGGTTCTCTCATCTAAAAAATAGGGTTATTCATGCATTATCCTTTGATGGCAAGAATTGTGTGATGGTGACTGGACTGTATTTCTAAAAATGGCCAATTTAGCTTGATCGTGCTTTATAGTATCCACTGTTCAGGCTCATCTCTAACATATTTAAGCACATTTCTCCATAAAAACACTACTGCATCAATAAGAGCCTTAAAATTGACTGGATCTAATGATTCAATACCACAGAGCTAGAGGAGGGAGGGAGGAGTTAAACAGACGGTTCACCCTAATTTTTCAAGTAGACGATATCGTAGCCATTGAGATACACCACCACTTGCTGGAAAGTGAGGAAACTGAGAAATTGGAGATTTGAAGCATTCTCATCTAAATAAAATCAGAAACGTATTTAGAAACGTACATGGAAGCAGCCTATTAGGTAGCCATAAAATATATTCAAACGCACCGATACTTATTTGAGGGTCTGAGACTCTGTATATGAGTTATAAAATAGAGGTATGCCGATGAAGAGGCTCGCATTGCCCAGAACGCCCAGAATTTATCATATGTATTCCGTTGAAACTTGATCGGTACCATTAACATTAAGGCCAGGCAAACATGGGTGTTGGCCGTTCCTGTTCAAACACGAAGAATGTGTTCAAATGTGGGGCATTGATCATTGCTCATTGATCCTTCGTGCAGTATTGAGTTCTCAAATGTCCTAATATCGACCACATTTTTGGGTCTTTTATAAACACGATAATAAGTAAGAATGAATTCATAGAGTAGTGTTCCTATTAAACGGAGTACTGACTGGATTAGTTAAAAAGGTGACAATTACTGCCCAAGTACGGGCCTCGTTCAAGTACTAGCCTCGATGATCCGGTCATTGACTTAATAGATTCAGTGCTGTGAGAAAACCAAAAACAAAGGACAGAGCGGCTGTAACTGCACTATGAGAAGTTCCGGCTAGTGCTAAGTGTGAGGAAAGTGACGACTCATTCCTTGGAAAATTGTTCAAATAGATGCGTCTATGAGTAGCTTCTGTAAGTGCTGACGGAGTTGAGGGGATTTTTTTGGGAGAACATCACAATAAGTAGGGATAACCTTACGTCTTATTCTAAATAAAGCGTGTAAATGCAATCCTAGGGCACAAATCAAGAACTTTTAGGTCAAATCAGGTAGGATATTGGTTTATTTGTGTATGTGGCGCTCTCTGAAAGGTTTCTTGTGGTAAATGTAGATCATGATTCTTCCTAACCCCATTTTGAGTGTCTGGTTTAAAAATCCCTAAAATGGTGATCAATCTCTTCTGTTCCCAACATGCCATCCTAGAAGGGTAGCCATTTTACCAGTAGGACTTAGAAACTTTGGCAAAGCACCACAGCTCAGCAACTGAATTGTAGATAATAGTGAACCGGCACTTTACTGTAAACTAGATATGCCAATGTTAGGCTAAATATACATGTTAACTAGGCACCCTTTACTAAACACAAGTTCATTTTGGTCTGTTCCAAGTTCTATTTCAATATGGAACATTAGATTTCATTTGGTAAGTCACGACTTCTGTGCTTTCGACGGCTCGTGGTTGGACTGCTACTCACTAACATCAATGCCGAGTTAAAACTAGGGAGATTAAGGTGAATAAGTTGATAAACAAAGCAAAAGTCTGCAGTAGGAAATTTTCCCAATGTTTTAGCCATGGGATGGAAATTCCTTCATTCTGGTAAGGCCTGGACTGGCAATTTGTCAAAGTTTAAATTCAATGATTGAATGCCCAGCACTTAGCATTTAAATGGACTGATCACGTAAGTCACAGAAGTATTCACCTCAGCTATTAATAGACAGTTACACGCTCAATTTTCGACTAATAAATTTTATAGCTGAATGCATCCAATTCGAATCAGTTTCCAGTTTTAAAGAATCTATTATTAAAAACTTCCATTCTAGAACACGTTTATGAATGCTTCTATACCATTTCCGTTGTCGCCATAGCCAAGAAACTTGCAATTATTGCCTCAAATTCCATGAATATTCATTTTTACAAGTCTGTTTCATTCTGAATCCCTCTAAAGGGAGATAAATTTCGAAATGGTAGCGGGATAAATTCAAGCCTATCTCGTTGGCAATACCACACACAGGAGATTTTAAGATGAACTCATCCAATGAGGAAATTTCAAGATCGCAGCTATACTGGAATGTTATGGGCCCGGTAAAAATGAAGAAACACAAACGTAATTCATGGATTCTCCACCCAAGAGCGATGAAGTGGAAAGCAGCGCAAGACCATGTTGCATACACCAACGATTAATCAGGAGCTACCTTGCTCAACCGAAAGCCTGTGAATAAGGACGCATTCAAACTGTCGCGACTTTTCTCTCGCCAAATTTGCTGCAAGTATCACATAGCCTTACCATGTTCTCAAACTATTGGGCACCGGTCTTTGATGATTGTTATTTTGTCAGGTTCCGTGAATACTACTTCGGAAGAATTTAAATGTGGCAAATGCAGCCAAATAAAATAGGATTACCATCTGGTCAGTTAGAAGACGAAATGAGAAAGAGTAGAAGACTATTATATAGAGAGGAGAGCAATACAATTTAGAATTAGGAATAGCAACGCAGTAATGACTCATTCAAAATGTGACCCCGCTTTGTTGAGCGATCTCTTGAGCTTTTCTTCATAGCTCTTTCTGGAATTGAGAAGGATCAGAGTAAGAAAAATTTGATGACTAATCAGCTACAAAGTAGACCGACGCAGGGTCAGAGGATAGCAACGCGGGTTTGGTTTTTCTGATGTCTCTTACATTCCGTTAACGGCTATTCGTTGCGGTTGCCCATAAAAAAATTTAACGCAAAGAAGGGATGATTGGTCCTGTTTCAAATATACTGTACAGCGATACTGCAGAAGTTACTTAGAACTGCAAAATGATTTCAGGAAACGAAGATAATGACGCAGAGGAAAAAAAGGCATCACCTTCGGGGTGCCAATGGGTGCCGTCTACAGCGGACCAATGCGTCTCGATGATGATAACCCGTTGCTCGCAAAATAGACCTTAGGAGAAATAAGGATCTGCAAAAGTAATCTAGTATGGCCTCAACTCAAGATTGAAAAAGATGTATACCAAATATAACCAGATGTTAAAGCAGTACATAAAAGCTCGATTTAATCGAACATAAGGCGCAAATGAATACTTTGGATAATAACACGATCAAGTGGGTATATAAGGTTTTATTCTCAGAAATAACACACAAAAGAAACCACCCTATTCGATTAAAAGGGGATTTTAGAGTAATTTCAATCAATCAGGCGATTTCAAGGCCATATTGCTATACGTTTTATCCAACGAGGGGGCTATCGGCCAAAAGTAATTGCAGAGTTCTTTAACAAGTAAATCTGACATTAACAATTATTTAATTAGTTTTCCAGTAGTAGAAACCGAGTGGCAAGCGCCATTAGGGGAGATGTGAATGCGGTTTCAAAGCCGTTGCCAAATTCAAGCTCAAGAAGATTCGCATTTCCAAGACTGCTGCTTCCACCCTTCAATTAGAAAATACATTTAGTTTAGTACCTAGCAATTACGTATGACGTTAGGTACACAGAAAGCACACCGCGTTGATGGCACACACCGATATATTCTAAAGCTGGCTGGTTTATACACTCATTAGGCTTCCGAAGTTTGAGGCAAGTCCTTTATTAAGAAGAAGCTAAGGGCAATTTTCTACGCGTAAGCTACTCCATAAATTACCAAACAGTCAAGTTTAAGAGCTAACCACCTCCAGAATGCTATTTTATAGACTATTGGCGGCATTACTTCTCTACATATCATCAAACCCAGATCAAAAAAGTAAAATAAAATATAGTTCCGTATTTAGATAAATTTTTTATACTAATCAGTTAGATACGTACCGATTCTTTAATGATATCTCTCAAATTGTCCTCTGATGCATACGGTCCGAATTCGGAATCGAAATTTTGGCCGTAATACCGGGCATTCTTAATAAAAACAATTAGATAAAACTTCTCCCCCACCGAACTGATCAGAAGTTAGACGAACAACCTCTCATGAGGAATTCGTGACTGGCCCCACCCACTCCACACTAAACAGCTAAGCAGGTTTATAAAGGCGCACACTATTACAAGGGCATTTTAAATTCGAGCAGTTACATATTCTAATCTTTTCGTCGATTATAAATCTAATTCGCTAAAAACGAACTACGCCATTTTTTCATTTCAAAAATGAACCACATTAGAACCATGAGTGGTTTTAAATAACTCCTTGGTATTTTTAAGCGTAAACGCAATCTTTTCTCCATAAGAAAAAGTTCTGAAAAACGTTTGCATTTTGAATTGCATTAAGCTTTTTAGTTCAGGTCATAATGGCACTCCCTACCATTCTCGAAGACGTCAGACTTCCGGCCCCGATGAAGTAGACTTCGGAATTCTCCTGCGGAGGGTTAGAATCGAAAAACTAAAGCATTGGAAAAAGAACATCCAGTTAAAATCTACGTTTACTGGAATAAAGATACAGCCTTATTGAAAACTGCAGTTTATCAGCTGACATAAACTGAGGCGAAATTAAAAAGAATAAAACCTGACGAATAGGCCTGCAATAGAGAGCTGAAGAGTACAGTTATGACACGAAAACAAGCGGACGATCATTAAAGATGCTCTATTGACATGCAAAAACCATGAATAGATCTGGTACAAATATAACTGAAAGCATGATCCCTATTGATATCCCAGAATGCTTTCTGCCATCCGCCTATGAAACTCCTGCTACTGCTCTCCGAGGATTAAAAATTATAAAAGATCGGTCCATATAGATGCTTATGGTAATTAAGACAGAACAAAATCAAAACTACTATTCGTTCAATAGATGGCCAGGATTTTATTTAACTCAAGCCCCTAATGGGAGAAGGCTTATTCCAGCCAATGCGCATGTTCCTTTCAATTAATAATAATGATAATAAATTTCCATGACCATTCAGCAGTTGCAGAGGAGCTGAATAGGCTGCTTGAAGGTCCTGGATTTGCGTGCGAGTAATTCGGACTTCATTTTCGATACGGATTTCTACCAAGTCTTGTTGATAACTTTGAGTAACAGTCTGATTAATTCTAAAAATTGCTCATGAGTTATTCCAGCGATCTTGTAATGAATTCCTTGTGGGGTTTGTGATCCACTTCCAAATCTAACCCTGCATCTCGTGCAGAATTAACATCAGACAGGGCTTCGAAAAAGCTTTGCTGATGTTCCACCTCTGACATGGCTACTCTACAATCTGGCATTATGAGATTTGAGTAAAAGTTATATGTTGATAGGTGAAGCGTTAGATGAGTTTATTAAATCTAAGATGCCATGCCGCTAGAAGAGCCGAAAAGATTAAAGGAACTGTTAGTGGTTAGGAAAAATGTAAGGCAGGATTTTTTCAAGTGTTTTTCGAGTTTCCTTCTAAAATAATGCGCATAGAGGCAGTATCATAACTACGTGCTTTTTAAATAATACACTAAAGAAATAATTGCATTTGCAGCTGGTCCAGCTTAGTTGACTGAATTAGATCAAGCAAATGTGATTAATATCTCATTATAGATATCTCAAGTTATAAGATCAAATTCTGAAGAAATAGAAACATCAAGCTTTCCCAAAAGTTGTAAAATTAGAAACGCAAACAATAATATCATATACCATTTTCGGAGAAAAACGATGCAGCTGCGATAGAAATTTCGCATCATTTTCAGGACATACGATTGCAGCGTGATACTCAGTTCCGCTTGGCTGAAAGTGCCGAAGAATCTTGTAGAAACCAGCTATGGTAGAGATTCCGTGTAGAGTTGAGTTCGTGCTTATCAAATAGACCGACTTGTATGCTGCACTTGGAACGTAATTCAAATGTACAGTTCTCTCTTTAAGAGAAAATATTGAGAACATAAACGAGGAATAACACATATTATATCAAAAAAATAACAGGAGTATATCGAAATGAAAAATATAAAAATAGCCGTAATCAATTATTAGGTAAAACAATATCTAAATGCACTGTTTCAAAATTTTCAGCCGTATTCCCCTTGTTTTTTTGAATTTTTCGTGAAAAATGAAAACTAAAAAAATAAGAACAACTAAAAATAAACTAAACGAAACGGCAAAGCAAAAGCAATTTAGACGATGAGTGAAATGCATGAATATCTTTGTTTTTCATTTAAAGTAGCCTAACAGTCGCTAGCAAAATCTTGATTATTTGCATGATTAGTTGATTATGCCGACAATTACTACAGTAAATTACCTCCTGATTCAGAATTTAGAGAACAGGCGCAGATCTCCTGGCCAGGAAATGTATCACCGAATATTTTTTTGAACAGCGAAAGGATGGTTTCAGCATTCAAGGGTTGGTAAACCTTATTGGAAATATATCTGGCTACTCTGCGCCCAAGTTCGACGCTTTCGGACAATCTAATGACATCAGCAGATGCGTTGTAAACGTAAAAAGTATGATATCGTTGCTTTGAACTATGTGGCTAAAAGAAAAGTGCCCTCTTTGGTTACCAAAATATGTAGGCTTCTGGGAATAAATGACAGCTAAATACTTAACTTTTACACTTTGGTGGTAAATTTTTTAAAATGTGTACACCCGTTAATCTTAATTTACCTTATTCTAGCGCTAGTTAGATTCCCATCAGCAGGTAGTTTATAAATGACCAATATTAACATTTCAAGATGGCTTACTTCATATAACGGATACAGTGCTCCTAGAATGGAATTGAGATAAACCATTTCACGCGCTCTCCAAGCTACCTCATCATCAAAAATTTCTGGCCCAATCATTAGGAGAATATTTTCACGGTATTTGTTGAATGAACCGAGAAATGCTCTGAAACCAGGAACACTTTTAGTAAGCTACTTGGTTATCGTTTAAGAATTGTTAATTGATGGATCTTATGAAAGATTGCTCTGCAACAGGCGCGAAGCTGAGAATTTATTACGATTTTTCAGGTGTTATATGGCGATTATCATTAGTACAAATATAAAAATCACTTTTAACTTGGTGAAAACGTGTGAATAAAAGAAATGAAATTCGGTGAACTGCACAATTAGGCATGGAAACTGAAAACCGCCACTTTATTTCAGTGCGTCCACGTTGTAGTTTGATGAGATTGAAATTATTCTCCCGATTATAGTTAAACGTGCTTGTAATTTTGGAAAACTATTTAATAGCTCTATTTCATAAGTCACTGTGTGAATATGTGGAATAATACTGTCTTCAAGTTATTTGAGACCACAGAAGAAAATATATTCGTCTAATAGGAAGTTCATATCATCAATTAAAGTTGCATTCGCTTCTGACATAGAGCTCTTGCCTAATTCATATTTTAATCGACTACGTCTAGGTCGCCCTTACTGACCTCCCAAAAGCTAGGCGGAAAGAGTTCATTAAAATTTAAAAATTGGATGTTTCAGAAAAATCATGCCTTTACTAAGAAGCATATTGAATAATTCGGAACTGAAAAGAAAAACACCAGAAGAGTGTTGGTGCCGAGAAGCGACCAGAGATGCCATCGAGCTCTCACGCACACTTTTTGTACGAGCGTATTCGCCTCCGGTAAATCCATTAAGAATCAACTCTGGTTTTCCCCAATCTTGTAAACTCTGAAAGCGACGTTCACTCAGTTTGCTAGATAAATTTTTAGAAATATGCTGCTACGCTCAGCCTCAAGTAATCCAAGCTAGCTATTTAACAGTAACTCACTTGGAGGGGAGATAATCTTGCGCACTAAGAACTGATGTCTAACCTGAAGGTCTTCATAAGAAAAATAAACAGACAGTGTCAAAATAAATCATCGAATGGCTACAACTGACCCCTACTTTACAAAACAGTTTTCGAGACCCCCAGTTATTTAGAGCTAGCTCTGTGCATGACCTGGTTGTATCTCAATTTAGGCTAAGAAAAATCCGCCATACGCTCATATTCGGTCTGCGAAAGAAAGTGGTAAAACAACGGACTACTGGTGTTAGGACGATAGGCTTTGTTGGTACCTCAAAAAATCCTATCCTCTCCACCTTGCCATGTTGTGGTGACAATGCCAGCCACCCAAGTGAATGGAAGATGGTGGCTAATGGAGATTCTGGTTAAGTTTGGAAATGGCATATGATCAAATGCCAGTGGATCAGTATAGTGGTTTAGCAGGTTTTAACAAAAGAAAAATCACTAGATCCATTTTTTTTCTCCGAGAGAAAGGTAAAAGTGAAAAGCCTTTGATTATTGAGGCACTAGATCTCCGAGGGTGATGGGGGGCCAAAGAAAATTCTGACCTAGGTCAAGTTAGATGACTCTGTGGTTATTCGAAGATTAAGTTTTTGCGGAACCTTTAGACTATCACTGAGGCGGCCATATTCTGCGAGTGGAATGCCAAATGATCAATCCTTTTTTAAAGCACTTTTCCACCAATCAATGCCTCTTTTTTAATTGTATCATTAAATAATGAAGAATAACAAATGGCTACTTCCATTAGCTCAGTCGGTAGACTAGCCCGGAGAAAGAAAGATATGCAGAGTTCCTGGTTAAAGCGAATAGGCTGGGTGAATTGGTCGTTCGAGCAAAATGATTGTGAATAGCACCATCAGTCTGAGATCATGTGATCGGATCATCGTGTTTAAACGACTGATAAAACTTTATCCCCACCTACAAAAGCCATTTCAAATTTATAAAAATGTTTAGTCTTTTATATGGAGTCAGCCTGAAGGGGGGATGGCCACCGCGCGTCACTTATTAATCCAGAACAACAAGTGTGCCTCACAAATCGGATGTTGAAGCAGTTGTAATCACCAAGATTTGGACTAAAGCTCAAGTATTCTTATCGAAGGTTGGTGTATAAATACCTCGCTATTTGATTTAGAATATCGGGGTAGTCTTGGACTACCTATGGACTGGTTTTCGTCAAACCAACTGCAAACGAACATGTAATCAGCAATCTCCAACTACTTCCACAGCCAGCGCAGGTAAGGTCTCAAGTTGCGTTTATACCATTTTATAAGACCAGTGTAAAGCGAATACGTGAATGATCATTGACCCAATTTAAACCACGAACCTAATACACTTTAGAATACTGAGTAAGCTTGATTGTCACATGAGGTGATTTGAGTTACTTACAGTATACCAGCTCGAGTTGCTGAATCATAGATTCTCAAAGTCTCATCACTGATAAATGGCATTTTACCGACTGGCGCAAATATCTAGTTTCAAATCCATCACATAGTTAATCAGAACACCTACTATTCTTTTAATCCGCTTGGGTGTATATCTGGACGCATACACATTGTGCTTTTCGTCGAAACGAGGATGTATCTGAACAGTAAAAGCTAGAAGACGTTACTTTCAACCCACCGAATGCGCTTCCAATAGGTCTTCTACAATTGACACTGGTATATTTGTGGTATAGGAGGGAATGCGACTTGCAATGTAAATAACAGTATCCACATCCACAAGATTAGTCTTATTGTAGAGTTTCCAACCACCATCAAACCTCCATGGACAAACGGATTTATCAGCGAAAAAGAACAGCAAAATCTGCAAGCTCAGGTATGAGAAGCCACGCATGATTGTCACTGCACATTCAAAAATTGTTACAGCGTGTTGAAAGTATGTGGTGCGATAAATTCAATTGGCTAGTGATCGCACAAAATACGCTCACACCAGAGTGCTTTTGGTTGAATCGGTTGTGCGCTGAAAGTTTCATTGGAATCGAGCTTATGTGAACCTCCTCTGAATACAGATAATCAAGTCTTCCAATCGGATGAATCAAAATTATGACTTACACCAAGTAGTGATTTTTTCAAGATCCATCTGGAAGGCTGATAACATAAAACGTTTTCCCTCACTAAAAAATTGCGGAAAAATTTCCAGGGGTTTAATTAGAGGAGACCAAAAAAACGAAAATGGGAAAGGCTGAGTTACAACAGTTCATTCGTTAATGAAGACTGTTACAAACTTTTTTCTATCACCCACCTCAGCCTTGATATGGAAAGGAATAAGCGAGATCAAATCAACAGCCGAACGAGTCTAACCTGTTGGGAGGGAAATGACGCAGCTGAATAAGTGATCTTTGCGAAAGGGGATTTAATTTGTATTTCTGATGACCATTTCACTCACACACTTCCGTCATTTCCACACATCACACCAGTAATGTAAAATTCGAAATTATTATTTAAGTCAGGTTCTCAAATTCTTTAGTGGGTTTACGCTAGAATTCATACTTGTTGGAAGGTACAAGGATAAGTTATTTCATACTCAGGTTTCAGATTGAATTACTAGAGGTCGTAGCAGATAGTTTTTGAGCCTGAAGTTGGTCTGGTTCCGAGAGTTTCTTTGGGCCTACTCGATAATTGGGCATCGACTACAGCCTCAAACTTATTGTCTTCCAACATCCCCAAAACTATAGCGATTGGATATGAATAATCCTAATTGCCAACATATCCTCAAAGCAAGTAATGCTCGGGATTTTGACATTCAAATCCCATTCAATAGCCGAGTAGAAAAGAGACCCCTTCTCTTACAGCCAAATTTGATTTTGATAGGGGCATCCTCAGTCGCATGTGGAAATGAACTGCTAAAGTAAGTAGCACAAGTGTCTGGTTAAATATGTATAGCAAAAACCCTGGTACATTTGTGACTTAACTTTTCCCTCCCTAGGTTAGGATCAATTCGTATTGCTCATAAAGACTGATTAGAGTGAATGAATCAAATGAAAGCAAACATACTTTGATGCAAAAGTCGGAACTTTCATCGCTCCTGTTAAACGTCAATATTTTAATAAGAGTGCGAAAGAGCGGCCAAGGGCAAATTCGTCTGTGCCAGAAGAAATTACTCCAAGAAATTCCTCAAGGCTTGAGAGAATACATTTCTACTCTAACAAATCTAGGAGTTTATTAATTTTGCGATAAGACATCGCCACTTATTTCTTCAATTAGGCCAAAGTACCCACCTAATAATGGCAGCTCTATCAAACTCCATCTCATTAACGTTTGCTAATCAAGATGAAGGTATAAAGGCTTAAGGCTGTTTAAGTACTAAGCAACCTGTTAAAGGTACTCACAATAAAGCAGCTTGGGTCGCAGAATCGTATACTTTTAGAGTTTTATAACGGGAACTAAATAAGCTTCAGGCTTCAAAGAGAGAGTTTAAAGGGGCACGATCACCTATGCCCAAAAGACAAAATCTCAACAGAGGTCCGATAAGCACTATTTCCAGGCTAGAATTACAACATATTAAATCCTTATCCATCACATTCTCCACGACCTTCTTTATCCACACAGTTCCCTTAGACTAGTGTGTGGAGCAAAAGTGTAGTCCGAGTTTTAAGTGGCGAATTAAAAATCAGTTTGATGCCTTTGAATGGCGACCACTCGTTTGACCATCTAACCGAAAATTCCAATCATCGGAGGGGCACCAATGCACATAATGCCCCGAGTCGACTTATGTTCCTACCTATGTTTCATTTAGCAGACACGATACCCATGTTACAAAAGTAAGAAAGGAAACTCAGAGTTGTGGTTTCATAAACTGCCCTGGTTTCCTTCTATCTTCAGAGGTCTAAGTAACCAGTACAAAGTCCGCACACTCAACACTCAACACTCAGTCACCAGGGTGCAGCACAACGAACTCAGTGACACGAAGTCCCGGTCTTTGTCCTCCAATGAGTTCCCTCGCATCACTGGCATTTCAGTTTAAATCTGAAAACGCTTTCTAATCTGGTAGTAAAGCATACATATCCCGCACCAACTGTATAAATTCTCACTTCAAAGCATTTTAAAACCGCATACTCAAACGAACTCCTCTGTAAACATTAAAAATTTTTACTTCGATAGGTCATAGAAGTACATTTGAGCGCGTACAGAATGTCGTGCTTGCCCTGTCAAACTGGGTTTAAAAATACGACCAGACAGAAGAAAAGAGAAACCAACAATATCATTTCTTTGACACACCAGCTGCTACTTGGGCCGCCTTTTTCAACTTAATCTGAAGGCAGAAAAATTCGCAAAGTAAGAGTCGAATTGATGGAAGAATGTTAAATTAGCTGCAGATAACAGTGACATATTCGGCGGAATAGTTACTCACCTGTTCAGCGAGATATTTGTACCGTTGTAGACACTCTTTGCTAGTGCGGGTGCCCACTACGTTTGCGATCTTCTGCCAGCGAACTGAAGGGGTTTCACCAGGCTTGGCGGGATTCGCTCGCAGTGCAGTTTCCAACAATTTTTGTTCCGTTAAGGTCCATGGTCTATCGGCTTCCGCTGCAATTGAAAATAGTCCAATTGAAGTCGAAAGGAATAGAATGGTCGGCTATTAGAGCACTGAATGTCTCAATTCATAAACACCATAACACTTCCCACCCGAAGAGCTCTCGTACGATAATTATATTCATAAACATCCTCGTTAAACGACTACTATTAGAAAGGGACTTGAATAACTTATGAAAAAAGTTGTATGTTCGCACATACATACTGTATAACCTACCATGAAGTAAATTTAAGCATTATCTACTGGGTAAGAATAACAAAAAGACTAGCCAACGGAGATAATATTCACCCTCTATCTGATCCGTAATTGTGACCGACTTTGTAGCATCCGACTGTTTGGTGCTGTTGGCAAAGTTATCAAAGGCCTTTGCATTAGTCTCCTGCTTCATTGCACCGTCTGAATGAACAGAAATAGGAAATCACATCCATTTTGACTTTAAAAAGCTGCGAAAAAAGGGGATTTAAATAGCCAGCACGACATACAGTCCTCATTGACGCATTTAGCCTGTTTGAGCGCCTCTTTACCGGTAACTTCAACGCCCTTCGAGTGTTGATTCACATAAGCTGCAATCACTTCCCAACTGAAAGCAAAGAATAGACGAATGATGATAAAAATTAATTGAATTCGTTTGTGACTTGGTAAACAACGCACCGTTTCTGAGTACCGGCAGGAAAGAGATTGACGGCCTTAATGAGGGTTTGAGTCATTTCAAAGGTCCACTTTGAGCCTGCACTTACACCATTTTGAGAAGCAAGAGAAGACCTCGACATTGTGGCTTGAAGACCCGGGGCATCGGACTGCTTTCGTACTTTGACTAGCTGGGTAGCAAAAAAAGCGTGTTTAAGAGTTAGCGGAAATTGCTCGTCAGTAGGTTCAATAACTTCGGAAACTTTTCAATGGTTTTTACCATCGAATTCCAAAATTCGTAATCCGTTTGTCCTAACTGGAGGTGAAATGGTTCTTTTTCTGGGTACTTTCGCACTGGACTTCTCATTTCAACCACATCGACGGCTATACGAATGTCTAGCTATGTCTCTGTTGCGATGTGAACAGATTTACTTTGGTTCCAAATGTATGAACATTAATCAGTCGGTCTGATCCCACGGTACATCACACCAAG
Source organism: Moniezia expansa (assembly GCA_019097775.1). Classification (NCBI taxonomy): domain Eukaryota; kingdom Metazoa; phylum Platyhelminthes; class Cestoda; order Cyclophyllidea; family Anoplocephalidae; genus Moniezia; species Moniezia expansa. Next base: position 810,908 of record JADFDV010000003.1, read on the forward strand.
CAGACGAAGGAGACCGTTCACTTTGGTTGGCCACGTATTTAACTCCCTCGAAGAGGAATATTCTCAGCAATCACTACAGAATGACGGTAGTATCGAAAAATACGCCTTGATTCTTCCATCGGGACAAATTATACTACTCCTTCATTTAGACAAGAACAAAACCAGTGTGGATAGTCGACCATATCAATGATAGTGAGCTGATTATGTCACCATTGACGAGTTTAGTGTAAGTAAAATTGACTTATTTCACTGCTTCCCATTAGAATTTTAATCAAACCTATATCAGAAAAAGAATTTCTATTTTGAGCAGCAAATTCCATGACTATATATAACCTATGCTCCATTTTATCTCCATGCAAGAATTCGTCTGGCTATCAATTTGTGATGTTGACTGCCCTAGTAACCGCTCATCATCCGATCTTCCTCGCAGTTCAATACTTGAGATAACTTCAAATAAATAGATATGTATTAATCTTCGAAAACACCAGAGTATCCGAATTACTTCTGCTCCCAAAGACGTGGGTAGGGATGTCTCGGAGGCTCAAAAAATGTAATGCTGTCAAAGGTGGTCAATCCTACTCTCATCCTCCTCGTCGTGACCACCGGTAACCCCAGGGGCAACTCTGGGGGCTAATGAGAGGGGGGGCCGGATAGGACTAATCACCCACCGGACGCATAAAATCAGATTATACCAGCAAAAGTACAACCTCGTAAAGCTTGGTAAAAAGGGTACGATGTAAATACCCGGACTGCGGAAAGCGGGTGCATGTAGCAATGAATGGAATCTCCGCCACAAAGTTGAAAAGACTTCTGGAAGAAATATGAAGGTCGTGTGCCCCTACTAGTGTCGAGGATGGAAGAGGTGCAACTATGAAGTGGAATCGCCACCTGTACGACAAAACCAAGCCAGATTAGCGACCACAGAACCGAAGACGTCGATAAGCGTTCTTAATATTTTCTGTGTTAACTGTTGAGTGCTATCTGTTGTAAAAGGTATTTGTATTTCTGCTGTACTCCCAACAAGTTCTTGAGACTTGCCCAAATGAGTGGAGAGTAAATAAATAAAATAAATAATGCCATCAAAGCCTTCACTAACAGGATAGATGCTACACCCAATGGTGTCAAAGCCCCAACTCACATTGTGAAAAGTTAATTAAAAATAACAATGAGGAAATACAGCTTACTTCGTTTTTCCAGATTTCGAAAGACTCCGTCGCGTCTACGGCATCCTCTAGTTTCTTATTAAGCTCTGATAATCTGAAAAAACGACAAAAACAAAACAGACGGATTGAAAAGAGACGCAGTATTGAGATCGATTAGCGAAGAATGAGCATACTCACTGCATAGTTGAAAGTGCATGACAGAGTAGATCTATATCCTGCAGAGTCTGCATCTTAACGCTGTCCTCAGCCAATCCAGGGTTCCCACTCCTAGCAGGGACGATAAAGTGACCATATCGGTTGACACAGATATTTTTCAGCCGTTTTTTCTCCTTTTTTGCCTGTGCCTTTGCTTGCTCTCTCTCCTTCTTCTGCGTCTCAGCCTCTAGCCTTTGGCGCTCTGCGTCCGCGGCTCTAGCCGCTTCTGCGGCAGCAGCCTCCGCCCTTGCACGCTGAAAAATGAAAGTGTTAGAAAAACTCAATTACTTAATGCTTGTCAGTAGAGGATCACGCAATCGCTCACAGCCTCCTCCTCCTCTTTGCGTCGTTGAATGGCCTCAAGGCGCTCCCGTTTACGAGCCTCTTTGGCTTCACGAACGGCCTTATCAGCAGCGATGATACGAGGATCGAGGGAACGGGCAAGATCCACAACTTGGTGGACTTTTCTAAGTTCTTCATTTCGACGGCGTTGACGATCGGCGCGGTTAAGGCGATCAAGATACCGACGATGTTCACGACTAACATGCAAGGCGATAGTGAACAAACTTTTAATAAATATTTGACACAATTTAACCATTTAAATAGCACGCGTTGCGAGAAGATGAGACTTGAATCTACACCCTATGCTAGAGGAGGCTAGTGCCTCCGGCCTGGAGCATTATAGAATGATATTGATCTGTGTAAACTGCAAGTTGAAAAAAATACCATCAGTTACGGACTGTGATAATTTTGTTTTATTCCTGACTGAGACGAATACTAGAATTTTAAATTCCAGATATCATATTAAACTATAATATTGCTCTTTAACGATTACAAAATCCAACGAAAGCTGATAGAAGATTTCTAGAACTCTATGCAAACAATGACGTTATATTGCCTGCTCGTCTTTTTTTCAAAGTGTAAATCACCTCTATATGCAAGCCAACATGCCGATAGAGGAATGCATACTTCAGTCGTGACTAATGAACATCAAAATCCACCTGCTCAGAGACCCTTTTCTATTCTGTCATTGCTTTTTTAAGCATTTACGATCCCTAGTTAGATCGTTAAGACTTGTTCTGCAACCATCTCAAAAAAAAGTAGTTGAAATGATTCATGTATTCATGGACCGATGGATATTTACTAATCTGACCTCTTACCTTACTATATTTTTATGAATTACTTTTGAGAAAGAGGGAATCGGAAGAGCACGCATCATTCCCAGTCCCACTTCTGCTAAAAGGTTACTTTACATCTGTGTTTCCTATTGTAACAGGCCCAGAGCACACCGAAATTACGCATCGCTTATGTCAAGTTTCGGAACCATCAGTATGGCAGAGGGATAACGAAAGCAATCTCCCAAATAAATCAACCTATTCTTTAGAATTTCTTGCTCACCTTCAGATTACATCCTGCGCTTACAGTATAAGTTCAAGTTACTTGCACGTTTAGATAACCAAGTCCTCGGATAAATATGCGCCAGATGATGTCACGTAAGCCTTGACTTCTAGTTTAGTTACTAACCGTTTATGAGCATTTATATGCTAAATTCATTTGTTTCCTTCAATATCGGAAGTAATCGTTCCAATTCCCCCTCAAACGGCCTAAAGGACTAGGGTTTTAACGCTATTAATTCATCCTCGATGAAAATAGATTTCAATCTAACTTCAGCGATGGTTGAGATATACGTTCTTCTATTGGCCATAGGAGTGCACACATTTCAATAGTGACAGTCCAAAATCCTTATTTGAGTTCTGTTCCTGAATTCTGCTGGTTTGTTAAAGTTTTGCGAACAGTGATGGATGCAGCGCTTTAACACAGTGAAAGATCTTTTGACTATCGGAAAATGCAAGAATCAAAGGAACAGTATCAAGGCTTAATAAAATGGTAAATGCTCCAAGATTTGATGAGTGAAAATTTTAAGCATAGTCCAATAGCGAGGAATAATCGAGTGCCCCTCTAGTGGGATATAAAGGCGATAAATAACAAAGGCTGTTAAAGAGCAGAAAATTTTAGTAACACTGCAAGTGAACGTCAACGATACTTTCTTAAAACTGCACAAATCAGTCAAAGCTAGTCAAAAATATAGCTATCAAATGGCCGAAACATTTATTAAAAGTAACTGTTGCAAGAAATTCTGGCGATTATCACAAAAGAAGGACGTACTCATCGGCTTTCTCCAGGTCCTCCTCATCAAGAAAAGAAAAATCCTTAGTCGTTTCATAAGACTCCCTATAGGTAGCAAAGAGATTAAACAGCAATAAATAGTCACGATTTGCTGAAGAATGAGCTGTTAGAACTCGCCAAAAGTCATAAAATCGATGAACATGTTCTATTGGTGTCTGACTATAACCCAGAAAAGGTGTAGGTTGATGTTTTGACCAGCGGGATTTCTCCATGAAAAACGGTCGGAACGCTTCAAAGAAATCATTCTTGATTTCCTCCATGGTTGGCTCAGGATTAGGTAGGAAGGGATCCACACTATCATATGCAAAACGCTTTGAAGGATTACCCAGAATTTCGAAAGCTGAAGAGCGCAGAAATAAACATAACAAAGTTGAACATAACATAAAATGATAAAATGCATGCAAGTGATCAAATACCCTGAGTAATGCACTTGAAATAGTCGTGGGAGATATCTTTAACGTCCTCGCCACGTGCTCGGCGTTTGTCAGGATGATGCAAAAGAACAATTCGCCTGTCTACAACATTGAAGAAAACGGATTACTGCAACCACAAGACCTAGAGGAAATGAACTGACACTACTAAAAACCATACATTGCTTTCTTATAGCCTCATCCGAGGCCTTATAGCGCTGATTCTTCAAATTGAGGACCGCATAATGATCATTTATTTTCCATTCGTTTGGCTCTAATGATCTAAGATAATTGCTGTTGTCCTCATCACTTATCTCCTCTGCTAAAATATTTTTGTAACCAGCAAGCTCTCTGAAAATAGCTACGTGTGGATGAAGATCATAAACGACGATGGCCCTTGCGGCGCGTCTAGACATTACGGCTATTTACAAAAAAACGGCAAAAGGAATGAAGTACTCATAAGTCAAGGTTTGTGCTGAGGTTTAACAAAATAAAAATTTGAAATTTATCTGACTTTGCGTTCCACCTTGTCACCCAACAAAAAATTTTTATTACTACTGGCCATTGTGATTACTAACTTTATTTAATTGGCTACAAGTTTCATTTGCCAATTTAGCGAATTCGCTTTCATTTATTTGCGGTTTCAAAATTTTAATTTTTGACTTGCTTCGATCTATACAGAAGGGAGACATTCGGATCGGCATAACTTGACCTTAATATCTATTGATTGTAGGATATCCCGATCTTAATCTGCCTCCTCATGCTAAGTGTCGCATTCAGGGGTGGTCTTTTATTGACGAAATGTTCACCATCAAGGCATATGGCAATGGCAAATATTAAGGATCACATTCCTCTCATAAAGTTTAGAGCTCGACAATCAAACGAATTCGGTCAGTCCTGATATTGTCCCCATTTGCAGTAAAACATATCTTTTTTTCTATTAGCTGTTAAATTAGATGCAAGAATTGTGGAAATTACTGCTTTCATTTGTTTCTGAATCTATATTATCAGAGACGGTACCTGTTTCTCTCGAAGAATGCCCAGTGGAAGAGTCTTTTCATCCAAATTTCTTCCGAAAGCCTCTTACCGAAGATGAATTGGCAAATTTTCAGGTTTATGCTCTACTTTTCTTTGATTTATTTAAATTAGCTTGGAGGTTTGAGTCAATAATCGAACGTCTCCACGTGTCTGAAAAATTTATATGGTTAGGTTGCCTTTTCGAGAAATATAGCAGTAAACAACATGCTTCATCCTAATTTATGTAAATTTGGGTAGCTGATGTTTATTCTTTAAAAATTTGTGACAGATTACTTTAATAATCGGGTGCTCATTCTAATGGCAAACCATTGCGAGTGTCACAACTCTTATCTCTTATTTGATTGCTTCGATCGTTTGTTGTCGTTTTCGATAAAGACTCGGGGGTTTTGGTCTGTGCTCATGTGTTCATGTTCGTCTTTATGGCTAGTTTCAAATAAAAATACCTCTTTCTGTACATTTTTCTTCGGCAGTAGAGCATTAAACGTGTTACTGTGGATAGTGTCACTTAATGTCCAGATGTCTTCATAGCCGCCAACCCCTCTTTTAGCAGCCGCACATGAGGTAGGATATTTAGGGTTGTTGCACCTGTTCTCTTCAGCGGTGAATGACTCTTCATAGCCTTTGTGACAGTAAAGAGATAAGGAAATCGTGGGACTTCACATTAAATCTTCAACATGCGTCATCCGAATTCAAGAAGTTTTTAGACTAAACTTTGAATTGCCGTGGACGAGCTGCTAGCCTCATGCGTTACCACCACATCTCTAATACGCGTCGTGTTATTGATTTAATTTGCATTGACGATGCTTAAGGGCTTCGAAATTCAGGCCCAGACCATGAATACTAAAGTTAAACGTCTTCACTAGTATACTACAGTTCCAGTTGGAGCAAAGAAATTTTGATGTCAGAATGTACGTTGATACGACCGGGGGTAGTTTAAATTTTACGCATTTGGGGCAAAATCCATTTCTGTGGAAAACATAAGTGAAGTCTTAGTGGTTCACATCATAAATGAATGCATTTGGTGTATTCATTTGCCTTTAGAGTTCGTAAATAAACTTTACTCAACTACGATGGCAACCGTTTGTTGAGTTCGACAGTCAGTACGCCCACAGCCACAACGGACCGAAGCTCCGAGGTCAGGTTGGTTATTAAAGAACGTATCTGCAGATTTAGTAAGTACTGGCAGTTGGCACGATACACGTACATCAGTTTTGAGATGTCGATTCGAATCAATGAGAGACCAGCAGGAAGGATTCGTAGACCTCGACAACATAATGTCACCCAGGTTACTTGATTGACTTTGATTGTTTAGCAGTCACAGGTCATTGCGACCATTGAAGCTCGGCTGCACATTTAGTGAAACGGTAGAGACTCCCAACTTTAAAGCTGGAATCTGAGAGAAGAGCCTCTGTAGAGTTTAAGCCTTCAATAGTCAATCGCGAGGACATTCGGTGGCCTTTGAAGAACATTTGGATGCATGGCAAATGGCCCTTATCACCTCTCGAGCTTCTCGTTGATAAGCAGGTAGCCGATATTTTTAAGCATTTTATTATTACTGCGACAGGTTGCGACTTGGAACGTGAAGAGTTTCTTATCCTTGGGGCCATTCTACCAGTGACCATCTGTCTGTTCCAAGCTCTGGCAAAGAGCTCTACACCGTTTGAGTTTCGACTGATGAGAAATAGTACCAAGATTTTCTGCCCCGAAACATTTTCTTTACCAAAATGTTCCGTTCACCACTTTCGAGTGTCTAGACTACCTGCCGTTATTCGAAATGCTGAAATACGAGTCGGCTAGGAGGCCTCTGGTCTAGGTAAGTATCGGTCAAGCGATGAGAGGCATACTCATGATCTAAGCAGTGAAGGTCAGCTTACCTTAATAGTTAAACAGCTAGTCCCACCATTGATAGAGTAAACAGCCGAACTGTCAAAACTTGATGGAATGAAAAATATCTATTGGACACACTCATCGAGATGGTCCGCGAAATGGATCGAAGACCGGGGGAGGACAGAAAAAGTGGTTACTCAGATAGAAAGGCTGCTGACTTCACCACCGGACTGAACGGGACCTTCATGTTTTCATGATCTACCTACCTCCATTCCCTTTTCCTGCTAATACTCTCAGCAGCAAATCACCATGGCCCGAATAATAATAGAAGAAATATTGCTAGACACAATAATAATGATTGTGATCCTAACAGACTCCCACATTATGGTATGAAACATACCAGAACTAAAACGCGGGTACACACACATTCGAAAGATGAAGGGGAAGACCATTTGTGAAACGGGTACTCAGGCAGTCAAAATTAAAGTGTAATGATAGCTAACTCTTGACAAAATTAGAAAAACTTGTAATGGCAACTTGGAGGCGCTGGATCTCTTTGTCCAAATCCACAATTAACTCATCGTCTTCGTAATAGACCCCTGAGGCCAGGAGATACTCCCGTTCCTCAAGAAGCCGTTTTAGATGGACGTCGAGGATGGGATCATGGACATTGAGAGAATCGCCAGAGCTGGCGGAAGTCACTCCTTCCATTCTAAATAAATTGCAGAAAAAGAACAGACCTGATTAAAATCGATAAACTTCACTTTCCACGTTAAATCTCAAGCATCACTTTTGAATTCGTAAAAACGTTGATCGGAAAGAAGATTCATCGAACCCAATTTCCTGAATTTCAACTCATTTCGCTTCGATAGTTATAACAAATATTAGAAATCGGATCGATGATCAGTAAACTAAAGTAAAGCTTTGATAGAATTTAGAGAAGTAAATTATGGTCAATGAGCTACCGAAGGAGTTCAGAAAATCCGATCTCCTAGAAGAGTTTGTATATTTTAGACGCCTGGTTGGCCTTCGAGATCAGTCTAATTCGAATCTCGAAATTCAAAAACATAGCAGACCAGTGCTCAAAGAGGTGTTTTGCTTTCCGCAAAGTCGCCCATCCATCATTATTCAACATACATTCAAACTGATGTCATATCTACACATCTTTAAACGTAGATATTCGAAAAATAGAGGTTCTTATTCTTGATTACGATTTCAAAGTCTGAAAAGAGGATAAAATACATGATGATACATGACCTGGCTACATCATCAAGGTTATTCAAGGTGATTTTGACCAGGAGATCGGTTCGATCAGACGGAGGCCGGATCAACCGGTATATCCGGGCCATTACGATGAAATAGATCGCTAGGGAGGATGGTTGCTGATTTTCACCTAAATCATTAATGCCATCTTAGGACAGAGCAGGCACTCTGTTAATCTCTTTGATGACAAGCATTGAGACAAACGGTAGTGGTTACTTTAATCACCCAGTGTACATCGATGACTTTCCTGATAGTGTCATCCGACGCCATAGAATCGCTACAGTCAACGGATCTCATATTAGCTTACTTTAGCGATGGCTGGTAACGCATGAACTCGTAAACATGGGCAACCTCCTCGCACTTAACAATAATGTCAAAACTTAATTTTCCTTTGTTTTCCAAGTTCTTAGGTAAATGCCTTTGTGAATGTAAGCAAACTTGTGTATACTCAAAACCCCAAAAATGGGCCCGCATAAATTTGCATTCTGCTATGACAGTGCATGCTAATGAAGCTGGACTGTGGTTTCACCAGTTTCCTTTCAGATGGTAACTGATCATTAGTTATTCAGAAGGCTGCTATGCGGTAGATATGGGCATGCTCTCTCATGCCATGTCAGACAAAAGAAAATCCCTCAGAAACCCACTCCTCTCCTTAAGATGTTGTGAGGTATTATCAGTCCAGGTAAGTCCGAAGTCCGATGGCGAAGAACTATTGATGCGAAAATCGGCCTGAATAATCACACTACCATCTCATTTGAGGAAAATCTAAACCATTAATTGCGCCTGGATAAGACGTTGAAAACGACATGGAGAACAGGGTGTTCATTCAGTTCCGAAGATTCAATGGAGTCTCGAGAAAAACCCACGGAAGAGACCGATAAAAGAAAAACGAAATGGCAAGGATGATCTGGAGGCGAACATCTGTTCTTTTTCAAACCTCAATAAAATTTTCGTGTAAATTTTCAGCTTTTATGGAGTTAAGGTCTCTTTGTCAATGAACAGCTAGAAAATAAAAGTAGAATTAATGATTTCACATCAAGAGTAACTAATTCCGACTTTCCAAAATTGGACAATAGATTCAACATCAGCAGAACTCGCATCCAAGCCTGGTCTAGAATCCTAGACCTAGAATAAATAACGTCACAGGTAATGTTAAATGGAAATATCGTCCTTTCGATCACTTAAGGGAATAATAGCATTTGAGAGCTCTTACAGCCTAGCAAGCTGAAATGGCAACTGGAGAAATCTTCATTGGGAGAAAATCTGTTCATAAGATGAGGACTTGATCACACTTGCGAAGAGCATCTTAGTAAAGGAAATTCGTCTAACTTTCCCTTGGAAGTGGCTTCAAAAAAGGAACTTGTCCGATTTGCACTAATTCAGATGTTAAAATACCCTTGTCGATCTAGATACGTCGAGTTACAGTGTGGGGGCAGGAGAGCGACATATGGAGGAAAAACGACTAACTGTTGTGCGTTCTCCCCATTAATTTGTGCTGGAACATCATGACATAACCTTGCATCTCCAGCACGAAATAGAAGACATTGTTCTCTTCTCAATCCCTCTACTTCAGCCTCTTTTCTCTGGAGCTCTTGTCTGGTCGCATTGGCTGCCTCCTGACGCAACCGAGTCACCTCTTGTAGTGCTCGTGTCCATAAGTCTTTGTATCGAAGACGTCCACGCAGAGTTACATCTAGTCGCCGCTCGAGAGAAGAGAGTTGGCCTTGGGCTCCACTTAGTTCGGTAGTGAGACGAACTAGCTCCAACTGAAGACGACGTATCTCCTCTTCATCACGTCTCGATCGATCAGTAGCCTCTCTAGAGTCGATGGTTGGGATCGCTGAAACTGCTGTGTCTTTCAGTTGGTGTTCCATGGCTAGACGCTCTTCCAGGCTTTGACACCGTTCTCTCAAAAGGGATAACTGGAAGGATAAGGGTGAAAAGAAAGCACTATAAATAGAGGCCCAATATCGAAGGCCTTTATTGTTCAAATAAATATGCTTTATACTGACATGCTTGTTGCCTGAAAGCAATATTAATCACACGATGCTTAGACCTACACCATCGAACATGTAGTCGGATCCCGTCAAGTTGGAGTAATTTGACTCATTTCAAACTCAATCACTAATCTTTATCCAACCAGGAATCACCTAACAAAAGTTGAGACCAGCCACTGGTTGAAAAATATCGACCTCTAAAAATTATGTGAATGATAAATGATCTGAACTATCAGACCCCTGCTTAAGGTATCCTTCTATTGGACTGGAGGAAGTGATCTTAAGATACCATTTTCATATTCAATCATTCATTCAATCGTAATTTTAATAAAATTGGAACTAGCATTCACGTCAAGTAGTGAATGTCAGGAGGAAATCAGAACTGCATAGAAGACACAATGGTCAAACATTCGCGCATGTTAGTACAGATGCAAGGTGAATGAACACTTCCTTCCAGTAATCCGACAGATAGCCAATGACTAGTCATAATCTCTAATACCCTGTCCACTTGCGGCACTAAACCCAACCTAAAATTGTACCATGTTGATAATTACTAATCATATATGATTTTATGTTCAAAACCAACTTAGTGTCTTCTAGCTCGGCTATGCCAACAATTTCACTTTAAACGACTTGAGTCTCGACAGCATACATCCGCGGTTTCTGACATTTCCGGTTTGGCTGGTGTAAAGCGTTTCCTGTAAGCGAGGCTCTAACATTCAAGGACGTTCTCTCCCTTCGTCTAAGAGTTTTTGGCTATTTGCAGTGGGTATATCAGGAGCGAATTTCAGATTGTTTCTTGCAACCATGAGAAGATTCTCAGCTAGTCGTGATGGAACCAGGCTAAGTAAATGGAAACATATCAGAGTACACCCATCAGTTGCCAGGTGTATTTACATTATTTTATACTAGTCTCCAAAGGGATGACCCAATTGGTAATCCTCAACTCGAACAGCACCAAAGTGCTTTTCCGCTCTCCAAGATAAAAGCTGGAGGAAAATTTTCAATATAGATCTGGTTATTATTGCTACTATCATTAATCTTAATTAAGAAACAATCAGTGACCACCGGATAGTCAACTCATTTTCGAGTGAAGTGAAATTACAGGTAGTTCCAATCCAGTTTTTTTATGTCTTGCAAACACAATTCAGAGTATACAATGCTAATAGATGATGTGACAAAATGTTACACTTTGAACAGTGCTGCATTAAATTACCCAAAGACGTATCAAAATTTGTCGTACAAATTTGAAACACACAATCCTTCAAGTCTGCTACATACGCACCATAAAAATAACATTTCAAACAATTTAACCACATATGAGGAAGGGAAGAACAAGTTCGTGCTAATTTGAAACCAAAAATTCTGGTGACGAATAATGAATACCCAAGTTTTGAGTGTCTTTATGTAAACTGAAAAGTGCTCTTGAAATAAAAGAAGCGAGGGGTAGCATGGAGCTTGAGCATCGAATTCCTTAAGCCCAAGCTGGTGAAGAGCACCTACAGGCGATGGTGAATAACACATCCGTGAGGTTGCCTCACCTCCATGGAATAGCTTTTTAATAGACAACTCAGAAAAGTCAGTAAAAGAGAAATGTGACCTGTCTGGACCTAATTCAAAACTAAAATTATAGAAATGAATAGAAAATAAAGAACACAACCACCAAAAGAATCTCAAGAAAGGAAACCTTAACCATTACAACGAGCATCTTGGCTGAAGATTTATGGTGCCGTTCATTGCATTACCGTTGAGCTTCACAAGATAAGCATTCAGAGTTGTTGATATTAGATTGCGTTAGCAAAGTTATTTTACAAAAAAGGTCGGTTCAAAGTGTTAATTAATAAAAGCCCTTGAGAATGATGATCTTTCTGATGTTAAAGTGAGAACAAAAAGCCAAGAATCCGTTTGAAGCCCGTGCAGTTGCCAGTAATAAGGAACCAATTTGGACTTTGGATAGCAAAGCGTTGGTGATCCACCGGACCGTACTCGTGAGTAATAGTACGAGATGGTGAAATTCGAATTCTATCGATTTTTTTAACTTTTGTGGATTTCTAACTCGTAGCAATGCTACCATTGGCATCTTATCGCGAAAGAGTCAGCTTTACCCAACTCAAAAGTTCCATCTTTCGTCAGTGAAAAAAAAAAAATTTAGCATCCCTTTCTCAATAGTACATTGAATGGCATGATTTGAGTGAAGTTATGTCTTGACAACTCTGTCAACACATGAACTCTCGGTAAGTGACACGATATTTAGGGTCAGTGAAGAGGAAATTCAATTTACAATATGCTTACCAACCAGCCCCTGTTAAGGTTTTGAGATAGGTTCACATGCCTACAAGCACACTCAAAATGGAGCCGGTAGAACTTGAACCTACTGATGGGAGTATACTTGAGTAGCGAATGCTGAACGCCACCAACGAATGGTTACTATTCCATTAATAAAATCCCTTATTCAATTTGTATATGAAGAACGTCTGTCAGCACCAGAAGTGTCAATAGGAAACTACAATTCTGAGCTGTAATTTTACTCCCAAGTTGTTGATTTCACACTCCTGCCATCTGCAGATTCACTGTCTTCGAATTTTATGAGTTTGTCATTAAGAAAGTGCGTATAGCCGTGAATCTGAGTATAAAATGTTTGCCGAAGGCCTATTGAGACGGTAAAGTAATCGAGCATGGAAATAGGAATAGTTCGGAGGTTTCATCAAGGAGGCATACAGGTCTACAGACACTGAAATAGAGGAAGGTATCATGTACTTTCCCATTGACATCCCAAAAGTTTTGCGCAGTTAGATTATGCGAATAAATCATCAAAAAGACACAGCAACGATATGACATTAGAGTTAAATAAATGAAAGAAAAATGGAGATCATCTATAGTGGCAAGGAGGCAAACATTTTAAGTAACAGAGAGTGTTTAACTAGCGAATGTACTTACTGTCAGGGAAAAAACCCAATGTTTATTTTAATCGAATATTTCCTTGCCGAAGAGGAGACGTCGATCCAACATCATTTACAATGCTATTGGCATGATTGGCTGTTTAAAATTAAATCCGTAGATGTCTTACCCCCTAACACTCAACTCGATCCCGATTGCTATGGAAGGCTTGCAGAACTGTCACGAAGTATCTGAACCAAAGAGATAGATACATGCAGTACAACTAACAACCATCGACAACACGCTGTCATCCAGCTTTAAAGGGACAGGGGGGGTTCAGCAGCAGTGTATAGCAACCCAACACTTCCGGAAACAGCCACACTTTCTACATACTAGAAATCGGAGGAGAGTACCATCGCTTGATTCAATACTTTTATATAACTCCGCTAAAAAATCGAGGCGATCCTAGAACCATCTCCAAATCATTTTAGTAACACAAGTGACTTGAATAACTTAGGGCTTGGTTCGCGCCACATCACCAAAGTTCAAAAACTTATTCAGACAAAGGAACAGGCATTTCGGATGTTTCTGGACACGGAATACCTTTCATGAATCCAACCAAATAAAACAATCCGTGTATTTCCAGATTATTTAAACTACCACTGACTTAGAGACCACTAAACGAAAGGTAAATTGGATCGGTCACTTGTTTCTAGTAACTAGGTCGGCATGCAGTGCTGATCTCATGATCATTGAAGGAAAATTACTGGAATTTAATGTGCGGAGTAAAGAGAGATAATAATGACTGAATGCTTTCATTTATAAGGCTGATTATGGCGAAAAGGGAAGCAGTCTGGTCCGTAGGCCTTTTTTAAGCACTACAGAGGTGCGCCAGCCAGCTTTCGAATGTCCCCCGAAGAATTTTTGATCCAGCTAACCATGGGCAGAAGTCAAGATGCCTATCATTCACTCACTATATGCAATAGCACCCTTCCAGTGAACGATCTCTCAACCAATACCCTGTGAAAGTGATGTAGGAATCGTGAATGCATTACATTCATCAGATGGTCGAGGTTACAGACTCATTAGTGCGAATTAATAAATGATTTGGATATTATTAATATTTCAGAATAGACTAAATAGGATACGGACGTAAGAGAAATTAAGATGACAGAACCATCTAAATTAATGGGAAGAACTGTTGTTATGATCGACTTTGATGCAGATGAAATACCTAACACCTCAGTCAGATAGTACCTCCATTCTGTATGACAAGTGTAATATCCCTAGTGATTTCCAAGTGAATTGTTAATCAGAGAAAATAGGAAACAAAGCATAGTTTAGCCTTGGTGTTGTGATTCATTTTACGATGGTCATGGAAAAGTGCCAAATACAGAGAGCAAATAAAATCGATTATTTAGTCTCAAATTCTTCAAATTCTTTATTCTTGATGTTTTGCTCAATCATTAATCCATCTCAATCCACACTAGAAAAAAAGGGATGCACATACTTGAGCAAAGGGAGCAAGACAATTCTTGACGACGCATCTGAATACTTCGAAGGGCCAGAAGAGGAATAGCCCAGAACAAGAGAAGAACTCCGGGGGGTGAATTCCAAGCGTATTTTACTGACGACGGATGTATGCACTTTTTTGCCAGCCAAACGATTGCATTGTCACGCATATTCCGTGCACAATTCAAACTCCTACTTCGAGTACGTCTCTTGAATTCTTCCGTTCTACTCTGTTGACCACTGAAGAGCAGACTGATAGATTATTTCAATATTTTTCCTAAGTCCGAGTACCCGTCCCAATTAAGGCTAGGACAGGCCATAGTTATCACCACCTTGAATCGGAGTCGACTTCCATTAACCAGGTCAAGGGTGACTGATCTGCCTGGCCGTGCTTGTTCACTTCCCTGGCATCTCATGCCTCTTGCATAGAAATACCGGATTTCATGTGTAAATCACTTCTTAGAATGGAGATAGTCCCAGGATCTTTCATAGAGAGACGTCCCATTTTGTCTACAAGTTTTTGGCCTCAATTCACACCTGTTTGACACATCACCCAACACGTGCCTAAAACTCAGTCCTCAAAACGCTTCTCAGTAATATACAAAGATTTGTCATTAACTTAGACATAGTTTCAGACGTAAAATATGCTGCTGATTAAACCGAACAAGGGAACAGCCGGCAGTCGAAAATGGACTGTTCAGAGCATAGCGTCTATCCAGTTATAGTTGCTCAATATTTTTTTGCCAATCACTATGGGCAAGTCGCTTTAAAGGATGAAACAATACAGTCAAAAGCATTCACAAACAAGTTATCAGTGATGACAGCCGGAGGTAACAAAAAGCATCATATATCTGATGAGTCTTGCCTGGAAAATTTTTATATTCAAGAGTGGATTCAATGCCAGCTTGAACGTAACTGACCAGCCCTTCCTGCAGCAATGTAATATGTGTAATTTCTTATGAATAGCAAACTGAAATTCCGTGGAAGTACATTTTGATCGTATGTTCAAATCTTCCGCAAAGACTGTTTACTCTTTTAGCAGTGGGATGAATTTCCATATTAAGTACCCGGCGAAATAGGAAACCCAGACATACCTCGAGCGAAGTTGGTTCGCAAGTGGACTACGATTTCTCCAACTGGATCAGCACTTGAGCAGTTAGTTGAATTAACTTCACCATTGTAAATTGACTGTTAAACCGTGGGGAAAGATCAATCGCTTGAGAGTCAAAAGTTAAGAATGCTCTTGCCAATCTAGTCAAACGCAACGATGATAGGCTTGACCAATACAACTTGGGCATCTTTAATGTAATTTGCAGAGCGCAATAGATACATTGCGATAACCATTCAATATCAACTTTGTCTTAGCATAAATATCAACATTACTCACATATTTGAATGGCGGAAATTTCCAAATTTGCGAAAGTACAAAAAGGCTTTCCAGATCCATTTTATTTATTATTGGGTTAAAATAAGCCTAAATACGTCTAGGGGCAAGAAACTAATGTGAAGAGCAAACCTCTATCAATTGGGCCGCCGGTCAACTGAATAGGAGAGCAGATCTGGTCCAGAGAGCATGCCAGGAACATCATTTTATAGCCCTATATTGCTAGATAGAGCTCTTCATCCAAAACGCTCCTCTCCATTTAGTAAAGGAGCAGAACCGGAAATCTTTTCCTTCCCTAAAATTACCCGGAAAGGACCTAAGATTTCTTTTTAACATATCACAAAGTCATAGCAGGTAACAGAACCCAGAATCCAAAGAGCATCGATTAAATTCATTCCTTGCAATAAATATTTGATTACTACCAACAAGACAATTCTGTTAGACTGGCCGATGTCTTTACGTGATCTCGTCTCCAAACATTGCCATGATCTAAGAGATGCTATACGTTGGGCTACCCTGTTTCAACAAAAGAAATAAACAAATCGATATAGGAGAATTAAATACGATCCGTTTGACAACCTGCTATTCATAGAACCTGTCAGACAAAGGCAAGGAGGTCGGATCACTAAAAGCCAAACTTATTCGACTCGCGAACGGGAAAAAAACTCAAAAGTTTTACTACAATCCTACTCTCTACCTTCACGTGGTGGCCACCGGTAACCTCAGGGGCAACCCTGGGGGCTAAAGAGAGGGGCGGTCGGATGGGACTAATCGCCGTCCGGACGTATAAATCAGATTATGCCAGCAGAGGTACAATTTCTTACAGCTTGATAAAGGAGGCACAACGGATTTGTGGTCTCAAGCTGGAGTATGGAATGCACGTGCAAGTAGCTTTGAATGGAATCTCCGCCAGAATGTTGATTTCTGGAGAAGATATGAAGACGGACGAAATCGGACGAGGTAACTCGACGAAGCTGAACTGATGCCTACATGACGAAGCCATGCCAGAGAAGAGTCCAGACAAACGAAGACATCAATAAACGTTTTTACTTCTGTGTTAACTGTTGTGCTTAATTGCTATAAAAGCCATTTGTACTTCTGTTGTACCCCAAATAAGTCCTTGGGACTTGCCCTAATAGGTGTGGAGAAAATAGAAAAAAATAAAAAAACTACAATCTACAGCCCTGACATTGGCTTGATTCTGTCTAAAGAGCGAACATTATAACTGTTTGAAAATTTACTTTCAACTATGTCAAATTGAAAAAAATTGGCGAATTGACAAGCTGAAAAAAACCAAGCACTCTCCAAACAGAAGTTCCAGCTAGGTCGCGTAAATACAAAGCAGTAAAGTAACCTCTTACCTCATTATTGAGTTGCGAATTTCGCTGTTGTTCAGCACCCAAGGCCCGTTCATTTTCTCGGATTTTTTGCTGAACACGATCCATCAGATCCCGTTCACGAAGCTCAATTTTCCTTTCTATGTCTCGTTGTATTGCCCTGAGATTTGTCTCTTCGGAATTCAGCCGTCTTTCCCGCTCCATGAGAGCTTCTAGCACAGACCGAAGTTTGTCCTCCAGTAACTGATATTCTTGCATCTCGAAAGCAAGCCAGAATAAGGTACACTTAAAAAGTGGTGAAAGAGTAGACATTTCCAATTTAGTGAAAGCGATAAAATCTACCAAACTTCCCCATTGGGCACTCACAAAATAATCAAAAGAGATGCGACACATTTGATCGAACGAGATGACCGAGTAAATTAACATGTAAGACAAATCAGGAAATAGAAAGGACAAAAGGAATATAATGCAGTAAAAATTAAGCAAGCTACCTTTTTCTTACACATCGATTCCCGTTCCTCCTCACGTTTTTTCCATTCTTGTGTGAACACCATCAACATCTTCTGTTCCCGGTGCTTTAAAGCATCCTTGAAGCGCTCCTCTTCTTTGGCTTTCCAAAGCTCCAGTTCAAGAGCTGTTCGATATTCTGGCGTCTGACGGATGTTGGTGGGTATTGTATTCACATTCTCTTCCGCCATTTTTACGTCGCCCGCACTCTCTTCAAATTTCTGCAAGACAAATGACCATTTTAACTATTAGAAAAGTTAGCACGTTGAATGAACAAACTACGACCGGTGAAGATTTGAATACTCCAAAGTCATCCAGAACCAGAGAATAGGTTATTCGAGCCACGGGTTTTTCATTCAATTTAACTTCAGCGATACCATCTGTAGATCTACGATGACTATCTACAAGGATTACAAGAGTGCTTTATTTGCTCGAATATTAAGTAAAATGCGAACCACGGACATATAGGACTCACTTGCCAAATTTACTAGAGGTCTCGAAAATACCTCTCCAAGAGAAATGACAGCCCATCCCAGAGAGGATTCAAGTACGCCTGCAACCTCTGATGATCGGCCCAGAATTTCCACATACAGAGGTTCTTCCAAAAGACGTGGTTTGAACTTAATTAAAATAAGATCATTATCGATTGTTGATTATAAACAACGAAATTTCAAAAGTAACGCTCAAGTCAGGACTTTAGATTGCTTTCCTACTGCGATGTGGGAAACTTCAGACCAACTGGCAGTATAAGAATGAATAAACAGTCAGCACTTAGATATATTTGAGAACCACCTTCAAAAATATTCCTTCTTATCATTTGTTACTTGCCTCCCAACAGTTTGAAGTCCCAGAGAGATCAACGTTTATCCCGTAATCAGCTGAGGTATGGGCATTCTTTTAAAAACTGGATTGAATTTAGACACTATTTCGATACTCTAGCTACAAATAAAGGAAATTACAAGATACAAACCAAAAGATGGATGCCCTCAAATTCCTCAGACCTGCTCCTTCCAAATGTTAATATTGAAAGTCATGCATCTCTACCCAGTTGGCATCTACGTGTTCCCATATTGACCAACCACGACACCTTCTTTTCGATCACTCAAGAAAAAAAGCAATTCCTAGAAAGCAAATTATGTGTGTTATGATTCGTAAACGGTCAGACAAATCATACTCACTTCCTGTAATCACCTCAAAGTCGACTAATTAGAAAATGTAACTCCACTTTCAAAATTATTTTCAAGTAGATTGGGGAAATAGACTAAATACAGATGCAAGAGGTGAGACAATCATATGCATGCGCGTTCGCGCATGAAAACTGAAGCTCCTCCAAGTGGATCATAGCGTCCAAAACCTCTGCCAAAAGGTCAGGCACGTGACTACGGCAAGGCGTTGTCGTGTTTTGATTATCATTGGCACTAAGTGCCACCAGCCACAACAAAACAAGAACGTGCAAATAAAATGTCATCAAAGTCGGAAAAAACATGAGTTTAAAAATTCGGAGGTATTGCCTGTAATAATCGTTTAACAACCAGACGTGAATCTGAGACGAGAATGTCTCAAACTTAAGCTTCAAAAAATACACTACCTCGATGCAAAAGCATAAACTATTGGATTTGAAGAAATTATGACTGATTAGCGATGCCAGAAACCTACCACTTAAGTAATGTGGGTGAGTTGAAAATCGGAGGTGGAACATTTTGAAATTTGATGTGAGCTGAGTAGAGCAAAACAACACACCATCATCGAAGCAATTTACAGAACTCCAAACAAGTGCTCAGTCGAAATATTGTGGGTTTGAGGTTGTATCCATATGATAACTTCAAAACCAAAACTCGAAACAACCACCGGTGTTAAATTTGAGCGCATTGCACGTAATAACAAAAGAAAACTGATGACTAATCTTTCAGAAATGATCTCAGGTTGCGTCGATGACGCGCCATCATTAAATAGATAGGGGAGGTAATTATGCATGGTATTTCAAATCCAGCAGTCAGACCGACACCCGGTCTTGGGACAAACTACACCCTTGTCTGAAAGTACCGACAGAGGTAGAGACTGGGGGCCGAGGATGCCTAGAGCACCAGAAACCACTAAAACCAACTGTTTCATTAACCATAAAGCTGAATCCTAAACGAATACATTTGCAAACAGTGGCTGCGTGCGAATTTTCGCTGAAAACTAGGAAATAATCGGTATTGTAGACCAGACTACAACAACCCGAGCGCGTCAAATTTTGATGAAAAAAGTCTTATCTCAAATGTCTTAAAAGAAAGCATATCTCGGGTTCTAGAAAGACTTCCAGCTGTTCCGATGGATGTTAACCGTAGCCTTAAATCAGAATGTTAAAAAGCACCTGGGATGGGAAAAGGCACAAACAAAATTCATTTAAACATCAAGAGAAAGGTGCATATTCCGGAAGCTCGACGTGAAAAAAGAGATTCTACGGCGAAAGCCAGAAGTGATGATTCCAAAATACCACAAACCAGCTTCGCCCAAAAGCCAAAACAACGAAAATCACACGTTCTCCATCCCATAAATGGACTATTAAACTAAATAATCGAAATAATTATGCCGAGTTATTTAAACCCGTACCATACACAGCAGTTCAGACGCATGAGAGTATGACATTAGCTAGATTCGAGCATTTGCACATTTCTAAGTAATCATACCATTATGCATTCCGTGTATCTTTTATCAAATACGAAAAAAGGTATGTGCACATGGTACTTGACTGCTTAAAAAAATATTCATATGTATTTTCCCGGGCAAAAAGCTATTTCCCAAGGGCAGATTACCAGATATTTCAAGGGGTTTAATAAAGATCTGACTCACTTCGGCGAAATCAGCAGCTAACTCGAAGGCACAGAAGCCCTGAGAAAAGTGCCTATCTTCTGTTGTAGAGAGACACACTGGCGGAAGCGTCATTATTGGATTTGTGGTTCCGAATAATGGATAGACATACCTGAAAAAAGTTGAAAAGAGGCTCGAAGTTCATGAAGAACTGGCAGAAATCAGCTGTGCTAAGAGCGGAAACTAACTTAGCATAAACAAAAATATCCTTAGGGAGATGTGCGTCACAATGAGCCCGAATGGTCTTCAGTTCAATCACATAACAGAACCGGTGTAGTTGTCTATGTTCAGTAGCGCAGTTTGTTTGCATTTGGGGCGCCGTTGGTGGCGAGGAAGGCGGTAGCTGTAAAAGTGACGTTTGGGGCACTGGACGTTGAATGCTCTGCATTTGAGCAAGAGCCAAATCCACATCAATAGGTGGGCATTCGGTCTAAAATCCAACATCGATAATTTAACTCATTGCCTAGATTTTGTTTAGAAGAAATTACATTTACATTTTTAACATTTCGTGAAGGAGAATTTGAAACAGGCTGAATGACACATTTGTCTACACTGAAGCGCAAAATAGTGGGGGAATCTTCAGTTCCAAATTGAGGAGAGTTTAACTACAAGGCAGAGGTGACACACTCGAAAGACAAGCTTACAGTGAATGTAGAATCGACACAAAAGGGATATCGGGTATTTGAATTGATTTGATTACTGATAAGAGGCAAATTTCCTTGACAGTGGCCAATCAGTTTATTATCGACAAAAAGTCCAATCTCAAGAAGATTGGACTGAAGGAAACAGCTCTTGATAGCATCCATGGAGGAGCGGATCAAAAATCTACAGTGATTAGCCGCTAATTTGGTGCATTCTTCTCCAATGAATTCCCAAAAGAAGAGGTCGTAGTCGAGAAAACGGAGGGATAATTTGAATTTGGATGAGGGAGATAACTCTTTGGGAATTAGTTTGAAGAGTTGTGGGACGGAGACCAGGACAACTGAAATGATATAGCATTCCTGAGTGTCAGCGGAATGGAACTCAGGATCACCAAGCTGGAAACCATTGACTAACTGGTTCTCAAAATTATCTACGAAGCGTTTGACAGACAAAGTGGAACAAAGATTAGATGATGCATCAGTGGCACCAATATTGCAAGGGTCGATATAGATGCCACAATATATTTCGGGAGAAGGCCGCAATTTGGAATTAAGCACAGGGAGCCATTTGGTAGCCTTGCGCTCAGTAGCTGACCGAATGTCTAGAATAACGTAACCGAGATGATCTCTTGAATCGTCGCCATGTACAGAAAAAATATTGAGTTTTATTGAGGTCCTTTGAAGCCGATACTGTCTCAAAATTGCTCGATCAACCTCCCAGGCAAGTTCTTGTTCAAAATTGGGATTAGTACAGTGAGGAATAGGATCTGTGGAGAGGACTTCTCGGTCCAACTTTGCCTCGACGATGATATTAGTCATTGGTTTATCAATAAAATTACGACCTAGCAAAAGAACACATTTATCAGCATGAAACGGAAAAAAATAAAATGCAAATAATAAACAACCCACCCGAAACAACAGATACCACTACTAGGCATCTTCTTTTTTGAGGCATTTGTGGACTATTGACGGAACTTAGAGTGGATTAAATTTACTAAATAAAAATGTTCATTTCACAGACATCTAAAACGATCAAAAAGCGTAATAGAATAATTCGAAATCACTTTGGATCAAAATAACTGAAAATATAATCGAGAGACCTACAGGACCTACATAATTAAAAGCGAATCTTTGAAATGACTCGAGGCAACAAAATACTAGAACTATACGAAACAACAGTTGTAGGGCTGCTAAAAACTAAAATATACATCATTATGGTCTACAGTATAGTTGCTAGTGCTGAGACCCACTTAAGGACAAAGATAGCTGCGATGCCCAATAGAGCACACTATAATAAAAGCAGTTGTTAAAGACTCCGCTGTCAACAGGAATAACAACAAGCGAAAGATAGAAACAAATTTTCTAAAACTTTGCCTACTATGAAAAAAATTTAATTACTAGCACACCTAATCATTTATCCTGCATTTTCAGAATAAATCCCATGTTTGTCATCAACAGTGTTTACAGTTAAGGTCATGCCCACCTTCAGTGTGTGGGCTATCACGATTTGGGCATATAATATGCCGGTCAAAAACTTTTTCAAATTCAGGTGGTCGACGTTTCTGCTATGTCAAACTCTAGCTAGATGGGAATTCATTAGATGGCAGCTTATTCGCCGTTGATATCCATTGCTTTGTCTTGTCCCCACCGAAGTCGCTGATATTAGAAGAACCAAGTCGTAGGAGTTAGTTTCATAGATTACTAGTAGATTAGCGATATCGTGTAGCTTAAATCCCAAGCTGAAATTCATAGAAAAAGTAACTTCTTCACATTTATTCAGAATTTCTGCAATATAAAATCGACACGATGTAGAATGGCTTGGAGTTAATGACGTACTACATTGCAATTTTGGCAGCTATCCACTTTTAGGTAAACCGAGCTTATGTACAAATCATTTTCAGATATATTGAATGCGAACAGGCGGAAATATGGAAAACGTTGGGAAATTAGAATGAAAAAAATAAACAGTTACAGTGCAAAGACCGCAACAAATTTCAGGCAATCTAGGGCACGAAGCCACCAGTATGTAATTTTTTGGTGGGCTTCATACCTATCGTAAAGTTTCATCACAACTCTTCTATGAAGGACTGAAAACTCAATAACTTAGCTGTATTCATTGTGATGACCTTAATGCGCACGAGTGCATGGGTCAAAACTACCTCATCCCTAATCCTAAGCAATCGGTGTTAATATGTATCACTATTCAGAAGTATATGTAATAGAGAAACTTGGGAGTGGCACCCAATGCAGACATTTCGAGAAGACATCTCAAGCCCAGAAAGTTGAATGAGGCCGAAAGGGCGATGTGATGGAACGTGTTTTACCGGCTAAAAGTGCTTACGCTCGGACCAAATGCATTTCTTCAATTCTCATACAATGCACAAATTGATAGAAGAGTGCCAAACAAATATTAGAGGCTGACTGAAGCGTAAATTGGCAGTTTATTAATAAAGAAGTAACGCTATCATGGGTATTAATTAATCCTGGATAATTTCTGGATGTTGAGAAGCACTACGTGCACAAGCTATTCAAATGATGCGCTCGCAATGAAGTCACTGTCTTGGAACCTCTTAAAAACTTGAATATCCCACGTCAGTTGGTTAGATCACATGCACCTATCAGTTTCGTTAAACTACACATTTATTGTTATATCTTTATTATAAAATAGAGTACAGGCTTGTATCTATGTTATCAACATGCAGGTAATTTATTACCCCTCTAAAGGTTAAATCAATGTCATATTGGTAATTCATATTAAGGAATGACATTTGTTTCAAAAGGTCAGACGAAAACATTCCATTTCTCATGTTACGAACTATGCGCATTTGAAAGAAATTCCATTAAAACTTTCAACGTAAACACATTGGAGGAGCAAAAGACAAGCAGCGAATGACGACTTTTATCAGTCACATCAGAGTAGTGCCCCATATCACGATGCTAACAGAAAGAGATCAGCTTAACTTTCACAAACTCACGATTGTGCCTCCATGAGCTCTATAGAAAAAGAAATCAACGATGACAGACCTTTTAATCTTTGGACCTATTATATTCTTCTTTTTAGAAAGCTAGATGGTAATGAATTACTATAAGTTTATTTCAAACTGATTCCTCAATTTACTTTTCGAAACATTATACAACCACAGATTCATACCTCTGCTTTTGGAGTTAGTGAACGGATACTTAGAGATGTGAATAAACCCATTTACTAGCAAATGTTTATGCTCAGACCCCTGTTGTGACCCTCATGGATGGATGGATTGGATTTTACCGTTGACCGATATTTAATCAAAGTGGGTTGTCATTCTAGTGCCAGAAGTCTCTCTGAGTAGTTATCGACATTGCTCAGCATCATAATTTCACCAAATCTTTGTCAAAGCAATAAAATATTTTTATCTGGCTCGGCGACTTGATAATAAGTGATGCATCGTTTTCGTATGTTCCCACAACAAAATATCGCTAATAGTAAAGAATAATTTTTCCCAAAAATACCATCCACATGGAAGCGAGTTTCTCTCACGCTAACTTGAACTTACACCAAATATTGCCTTATTAGCTGTTGACTTTCGACTAGGTTGCATAACCGCAAGTATGTTAAGATCCACGCATTTGAATGAGTCGAACCCAAAAACAAGGGAACTCTTAAAAACAGGGAGGCATTCATTGGCAGAGACTACGAGTCCACGCCATCACTAGGTTAAGTTGATATGAAATAGATTAACTTGAGCCGAGATAAACTGTTAAATGTGATTCTTTACCTGGAAACAGATAAAAATCTTATTTCCCTTAAGAATCATTTTTGCTTGACACCATTAATCTATTTTTTTTTTAATTTATAGAGATCCTTTTCAGTAAAAGAATACAACTGAAAACAAAGTCGTTTTAAGGTCCTTTACCGTGACAGAAACCGATCGGTGTTGGATAGGAATCAGTCAATGGTGCTCAAAGGCTTTTGAGAAGTAAAAAAATACCTACAATAATGCTAATAGCCAATTTCAAGCAGTTTTCGCGATGAAGGTTTGTGGTTCATCAGGTCCCCCGATGGAAGATATTGCTTCACTTTGACAAACTTTAACTCACGTGCTGATCGTAATCGTGATTCACATAATGCGCTGTCATTTACTTTTTTATCTACTCCCCACCCATTAGGGCAAGTCCCAAGGACATATTGTGGGTACAACAGAAGTACAAATAGCCTTCTACAGCAAGTAGCATACAACAGTTAACACAAAAGACAGTAAAAGCATTCATCAACGACTTCGATTCTCTGGTCACTTCTCTGGCATGATTCCATTGTACAGTTCAACGTCACAATGGTACCTCGTCAATTTTCACATCCCTTCCAGAGGTCTTGTCAACTTTCTGGGGGCGATTCCATTCATCGCAACATGTACGCGCTTTTCACAGTCCAGTTTGAGACCGTGAATCCAGGTGTTTAGTCGTGCCTCGTTTACCAAGCTGTACGAAGTCGTACTTTTAAGATATTTAAGAAACTAAATAAAATCATCTCACCGGGAGCAGGTCAATTGGTTGCACTGACTGAAGTTCATCAATCGGTATTCTTCGCTGGCGACAATTGCGCATTCTACTGTACCCTTGGCAGCTTCAGAAGTCCACACTCAGTACTAAAAAGTCTGCTCGATGTCATTTTGTCAATCTTTTCTTCACAACACAGTGTAGTGTGAATGAGTAACCGAATCTTAACCACGAATGTTGCCTGGCATTGAACTTCTGTTTCCTTTATTTCTCCGCGGGTAGTAGATACAACGTCGCATGTTTGGATGTTTTTTTAGATGATGATAATTTCAAACCAGTTTCGTTCTTCTATACTCAAGATTTTGATCACAAACACTGCAATTCTAACACATGCAGTATTGGCACGTCAACTTAGGTATCAGTTAGTTTCTTCGAATGCAGCTTACGTCGTAGATCAATTTTCTATTCACAAAATAATAAAAAAAGTTTCTCCTCCTTAACTTGCATGTTTCGAAGTAAACTATACCACTTTTTCAGTAAACATCAGTCATTTAGATAACTCATCGACCAATGACCTACGCTTTGAGCTTGCCAATGCCGCCTGAATTTTTGTTCGCAAACCCACAATTGGTGGTGTATAAACAACTACACTGTTCCCCTTCCTCTGCCTTCTATATCCACAATTTTCCCGCATCATCCTTATCTCAGCATTAGCTTTTACTTCGGCTCATTATTTGGGCTTGTTAATAACAGCGTGGATTAAAAACTCGAGTAGGTGATCAGACATTTGATTACATAATTACTACATCATAAACTTACCCTCACCCGAGTTTCAGTAGCAATGGGGTTGGTGCTAAATTTCAAAATGCACCGCATTCGAGGAAAAAATAATTAAAGTCACATACTTTGCTGTGATTGAATTTGGACATGTAATCTGCCAGAGTTCAAACAGTGATAGGAGTAGGCTGCTATGATCTTGTTCAGAATGGGAGTCCATCTATCAGAGCACCAATACTTGGGTGGAGATGTAACGCTTTCAATGTTTGAATTTGAGATGTATTGATGGTATTCCTCATAAGGTTCACTTTTCTTCTGCTTTCAGCTTTCTTAGGTTTCTTTTAAGGACTCGACTAAAACAGCGGAATAACGCTTTCTCAAGCAACAGCTTGCTATTTCTTTCTAGGTCATAGGTTCCTCTGAATATAGGATGCAATGAATCCTAGTTCTCCAGTTTCCAAATGTAAAAAGCTGAAATGCGCCTTCTTAACCATGATACTCTTGAAAGAGATTGAAAAAACATAAAAACGGCGTTTGAATGCTTTTGAGTTCACTGTATTCAAGTTATAATGATCTTTTCCGTGATGTCGAAGCACACAATCTCATAGAATTGGCACTTACAAATTCAACTGTTCTTGTAGGTATTTCTTTGCAATTCAGCTAAGTCGTGAAAATATTGTGGTAGTTTTTTTCGCGGCTTCCAGTCAAGATTGACTGTTCCCAAAAGGGATTTTTCTTGCGCCCAACTGGATTACTCAAATCAATCGTTATATTTGTATCCGCTTCGTTCCTCATGGAAATCGGCCACTGCTTTGATGCGTCAACGCAAATTACTAGTTATTATTTACATTGTCGCTCAAAGACACGGCCATTTGTATTGACGCTTGTTTTGTGTCTATCTCAAAATTAATTCTTTGCACAGGAATCTATCAAGCTTTGACTGAGGAACTGAACCCCTCAGATGAGTTTATTCGTCTAGTTTTAGCCATGGATCAACATAAAAGTTATCCGGGGTCTCTAAATGCGGAGCACGGCAGTGCCGATTGCTGTGGGCTTGACCAAAATTAAGAATAACAACATCAAATGCTATGAAATTTGCGCTAGTTTGAAAGCTTAAGCTTCTTAAACATGCGGCTCTTTAATATTTGTTTATTTAGCCTAGATCGTTTTTAGATCCTAGCTCAATGACATCAGATTCGATTATTTTTTCCACCAATTTTTATTCCGTCTGTACAACCTATGCTTTATTAAATTCTTGGCAAAATTTCCGAAACTTATTTTCTCTTTCTCGTAAACATTCTTTCAAGGGGTCAGGCACAGTCTTGGATCTGTAATGGTCCTTCTGACGCCCTGACTACTTCCGCAGGAACGGTAAAAAGTTGTACGAGATGATATTCGGTTAAACATACACTTGCCGTTTATTATCTGAGTCGTTATCAAATTATTTTATACTGTGTCGTTTTAAATTTACGCCACTTACGAAGAGTGCTAACAGTCCACTGATACTATAATATTTATTTTCATTGAACATACAATACCAGCTTGCTCTTCTGAGTGCTTACTTATGTAATAACCTCGGTAGTTTGAGCAATCTGTCTTATAGAGGTGCGGCAGAGGTGAGACGATTGTGACGACTGTTTTGTCCGGAACAAACCCAAGGCTGCCTTTCGAAAGGTTCGTCTAACCAGACAGTACACAAAAAAATTGCTGCTCAAGTTGATCATAAACAAAAACCATGCGATATAGTAGGTGTCGGCTAATGCACCGGATGATTGCTTCCATGTATCCAGAAAGTGATTAAAGGTCTGGATCACATTGATCACTGCTGAGGGTAGAGTCAAGGCCACAAAGCAGAAAGACAAGGCTAGAAGTTGCATAGTTGTTGAGAATCGGGTGATGCACACTAAAGAGCCTGAATGGTGATTTGTAGAACTTGCACTCTCAACGCCTAGTCCATCAACGCCACTTGGACCGGGGCGTTGATGATGTCTGATTTTATTAAGAATAACTGCGTTGCAGGAGGAGATTATAGTTGCTGGTAGAATGGATAGGAAAAGAACTTCAAAGATCCGGTTGATGTTGAGCACTTCGTTGGGTCGACAAACAAATTCGCCAGTTCCACAGGGATCTTCGACAGTTTCGAGAGCAAAGAACCAAGGCATGTTAACGAGAATGCTGATAAGGATTGCAAGAAGAATGTGGAATTGGGTCCTTCGAAGAGTGAAAAGCTTTAAGCCCCGAAGTGGCCACACCACTACAATGAGTCGCTCCACTGTAAACATCACTACCGTCCACGTAGATAGGGTACGAGAAGTAAAGGAGACAAACACAGTTATCTAGGATCGAAAGATAATACGGCCGGTTACAATGGCTTTTCGATGGGATAATTTATTTTAAGAGGAAAAAAAGCCCTTCGAAAACAGGATGAATCACCTACAGTAACAAGTCATTTTACCATACTTATTCACAGTACTTATCATCAAACAAAAAAATCACACAAAGTGTAACGATGGGGACACTTTTGATTAAATGAGTAATAGATACATGTACCATGACCTTAGATGATGGCGCATGTTTGATTCTAATGTCTTGTAATCATTTTGAGAAACAAAAAAACCTGAAGAATAATTAAAAATTTCTTGGCAGTTTAGTATCACCTCAGACCAATGGTACTTCATATAAGTGGCTACAAATCTCTATTCATTAGAGGTATCCGATTTTAAATTTACTTCCGAATGAAATCTTCCGAAAAAAATAAAATTCTTTCAGGGATTTTGACAATTGATGTCAGATTTCTAAGTGGTCCGTCGAACTATGACATCTAGACGTATCGAAGTACTCCAACAGCTAGACACCCGACCTAGCCTATTACTCTCGACAGCCCATCTCTCATTTGTGGCCCCTTTGATGGATATACTCGATGTGCGTGATTAATATGTATTTTTCCGAAAGTAGGCGTTTTATTATTCTATCAGTGTGTTGGGCGACTGTAGGACTGAGAAATCAAATTCCGGGGTTCTCATGGCGGACATTCTGCTGCGAAGTCCAACTTCCCAAAAAAATTGGGGTTAGACGCCAGATGTCGCTTTTTAAGCCGAAAAATTAGTTTGAATTAAAAAAATGACAAGCCGTGTAAATATTTCCCATTTGGTGATATGCTACTTTCACATTAATTGCTGAATCGAAAGACAAAGACTGTATCAACTGAAACTGGGAGCCCACACTGTCACACAATTTAGCATGACCCAAATTTCACGAATCCAGAAGAAATAGGGTAAAACGAGCCAAATGAAAGCCTGCTTTGTGATTTAAAAAATGGCTCTAACATTTTCATCCAAGCCTTTTGAAATAATTTTCAGTCCTCCTCATTCACAGAGTTTATTGTCAGGCATGATTCCATTGCTAATTGCTTGGACTCCCTAGATAGACTCATGGAACTTTTGGTACATAATTACCTTCTGGTACGTAAGCATCTTTTGGTGCATTCATTGGCCATGAATGTCTATAGATCCCTTTTTCTTTTTCATCATCAACACGGACTTCCTTAATGCAGGCCAAAAGGTCTTTCGTAAGTTCTTGTTTCAACAAAACCGCGTTGCTGTTCCTTTCAGGCTTAAATTTGAAATCATGTGGAAATGCCAATTGGTGATATCTTGAGATTAACACTATCGAAAACTGCTCAAGAGCATAGCTTTTTTTGTAAATTATGCAGGAGGACTAGAGGGATCCGTATAATTTTCAATTTTTTGGCGTTTTCAGTATCTTGACAGGTTGATTCTGAGCTTAGCGATGGCTATGAATCTGACCATGTTGAAAAATTCGAGCTAAAATTCGAGGCAATTTTAAGTTAAAAATTTGGACAGGTTATTTGATGGACTTTCTGTGATGCATTTAATTTCCCACAAGGATGAGCCCCAATTGAATCGGTCATTACATTTTCAAAAGCTTCGCAAATTCAAATTTAATCAATTGAACTGAAGCGTATATCTCGCCCATAAAAAGATGAAACGGTCTAACACTAAGTTAATTTTGAAGCGAAATTGCGCAAGATAAACATTATTAAAGAATGGAAAGGTTTGCAATTGCGGGACGACCATATACATCCTTTCAGATTTGTTAATGGAAACTTCATCAAATAAGGTACCCGATCGGCCAATAACAAAAAATAATGAAACTCAAACCAAAGCCCACAATATTTAATTCCGGCGATTGGTAATTCCTGTTAACCATTCTGTAACTCTAGTATGTATGGACTTTATACGAGTCAGATGAATTTCGTATGCTCCGAACGGTCTGCTTCTGATAAGAGTCATAATAAAAAGTACTTCTGAAGCCATGGAGCCAAGAGCACGCAACACCTTACCAACCAAACAGGATCCTGAAATTATGCCCTTAGATTATGCGTTGGAAGGCTCCGATCGTAGAATTTCAATTGGCACTGATCCCAAGGTAATATAATCCGATAGATCCTGGAGTTCATAAGCGCACATAGGCTCAAAAGAACTCGAAGAAAAAGATGATGGCTATCTCAAAGGCAGAGAATCTAGAAACTCTTACTAGAAATGATTGCCATTACTGAAAAAGGGTGCAGAGTAGATGTACTTAAGAGGAATCTTATGAAGTGCAAGATGGATTGGATGCTTAAGATACCTTTAGATGAACAAGAAAAAATGTCATCTATTTAGACGAACGGATGACTAGAACGGACGTTAATTATAGAAGAGTAAATCTGAAAGCCCCAAACTGATTTTTTACTTTTTGGTCATTTGGTTATTGAAATTCCCAGAAAAGTGTCTCAGAGATGGGTCAGACATTGTTTTGCATTGAAACTTGCATTCACCAGGTACAAAGAGGAGTTATTTACAACATCTGAATCTGCAAAATAATTGTTTTGGATCGAAGTTGTCGTGGATGATTTAGTCCATTCAGTGTGTGCTTAGCTAAGCCATATCTGCACTACAGATATAGACAATTATATATTCCACAAAGGCTTTCGTTACTATTGGAGCCGAAATTGTGCTCAATTACCAGAAAGTCAGAAGCACTGGATGAAAGTTCAGGGTCACAAACTCGAAAACTAAAAAAAAAATGATACCATGTGAGCTAAAAAAGTGCAAAACAGGAAAGTGTGTATTCCACCGTATTGCATTTAACCAGAGTTTCATCGCAGCATACTCGAACTTACTTGGAAAGATCAATTTGGTAGGGATTTTATTTGGCAACAGATATTTATTTAGTGTAAAATGCATGGTCAAAGAATTGAATGAATAAGATAACATTTAATATGAGCTTTCAACCTTCTCGGTTTGACGCTCAAGTTGTGGAAAAAAAACGGTCAACATGCACTACGAATGGAACTGACTGGACTTGAGTCAGAATGTCTGCACTGCAGTCTCGTACACAAATACTTTGTTTTCACGACAAGGTTCGACTCGTCTCCGTTTCTGAATTTCATGGCAGGCATTGCTCGTAGGGAAGAGAGCTATTTTTCCTTAGTTCGGCTATCGAGGAAGGTAACACCAGGTACTCCACTCTGTACTGCATTCCGTTTTAAGTATATCATGCTTGGTAGAAGAAAAAGTACAAGTCTAACCCTTCGGTCAAAATCATAGGAAGAAGAAGAAGATAGAACCAGACTGTAATGGAGAAAGTAGAAGAACTGAACACGATGGAGGACAAAAATAGAGTGGAAGGCATGAAAAAAGACGGTGAAGAAACGACCATCCAGATGGATGAACAGCACAACTGCTACATCTCGGTTGCGAATAACCCTTGCCCACACGTGGTTGCTAGAAAATTATAACTGGATAAGGACAAACAGACGAGAAGTGTTATAGCACTACAAAACCATGCCTAGAAATGGTCAGGAAGCCGAAGGCAAGTGTCTAACTGTTATACAAGCTCTCGTATTTCTGGTGTACCCCCAGTACATCCTTGAGACTTGCCCAATGAGTGGGGACGAATAGAAAAACAAACAAGTTGGTGTTAGAGATTTTCCGTTCGCATACAACTTTAGCTCAATCTCTGATAAAGTTAAAGGAGTACTAGGAAAGAACTGAGCTCAAATGAGAGGCCTATCGAAACGTAGCTGAGATATAAACATTCCAAAAGATAAAACGGTTAGAACTAATAAATTTTCCCTCGAAGAAACACAACTAAAATGACTTCTAGAGGGCACATTTGCATAAAACAACGGTAAATGTGAATATATTGAATGCTTCTTCTTGTCCACTGAGCAAGGGGTGCAAACTCAAGCATTTGGAATTAATCCACTCTTTTCTAACACTGGTGAAAACTAAGACAAAAGATTTGCAGATGATAGGAATGGAAAACTGAGATGATCAAAGACTTTGGAATCCAAAAATTCAAAAGAAACTGGATTAGGCGGATTGGTGACCGCCCATTAGATATTGGTTAATGAAGAAGTACAGGTTTGAGCAGAAACAAATCCGAATAAACAGTTGCAGTAAAGCATAACACATTCGGGCCTCGGCAACAAATTAGCTGATGAAGGAGTACTCTTTAGGCTAAAAAACCTACAAAAGCGCATTAAGAATCTTGTGGCTCCTTCATTTGTATACTAATTCCATTCAGTCTTTGATAAATTTAGCGAACTGCCAAAGAAGATGTCTTTAGAAAATCCACACAAGATTGGTTTGGAAAAACCGAGGGCCTTGAAGCAGCCATCACTCACTACAATAATGATCGGCTTCTTATGAAACAAATGATTCCTCAGACACAGATGTGATACAGTGCTTTGTGGGACTTAAGGTGTGGCGGTAGATAGGCAGTCTAAAGCACCCCAAGACTTCATAGTGTACCGACGAAAAGATTGAAGAACCACCTTAACTGAAAGTTAAGAAAACAGTTTTCTTAAAAATTCTGATCAAAATTTTGGGAAACGATGAACACAGACCTAGTCTGTGGAGAAGATATGTAATCTGAACTCACTCTTTACATGAAAGGTATTAAAGACTGACATTCCTTGAGGTTTTGACCCCTGTAGTCCCAGTGAGTTACCTATGCATTATCGATCACGACGTTAGAAAAAAGTGATCTCCAAATGAAATAATTGACATATTCTGGTGGAAAAAATACTAAATATATTCCCTTAAATGAATCCGTTTTATTTTAAAAGCCATCGCTTTCATCCTTTGCCTTCTGGAGGTAAAAGATCATAAGCTTGATCTGAATTTAAATTGTCATACTTCAATCAAACACAATTATACCACTCATTTCACTTAAATTAGGTGAATTAAGTATCAAATCAAGACTGTTGAAGGCCACTGACTTTTGGCAGAAGAGACGAATACCTCTTGACGGTCAAAAAACTTAAATATTAACATTACCTGCTACCGAAAAAGTAGAATGTAATAACGTATTTAATATGTTCTGACACAAGCTAAAGAATCATTAAATACTTGTTACTTCAAATTTATTTGAATTTTAGGTTTCAAAGTATTGGCAAATGAAAGGCAACGGTAAAGATACGCCACTTTAAATAGGTTTTGCTTTTTGATTTGTAATTTACTTTACTTAAAAAAGATTATTTATTTGCGGTAATGCAAAAGACAAACCTGACACACTCCGGGTTTAGAGAAGTAGATATCGATAGCTTTGTAAGTTGAACCAAATGTGGACATGAGGTACACTTTAAGAACCATAAGGGGATAGAACGAGCACTGAAATGCTGTGATGGATATGCAGTCAAAAACGGCCAAGCATCTCATATAGAATATGCACGCCGTCTCCTTCGTAGTCGCGTTCAGCAGTGAGATCACAAATATGTTCCCTTAGTGAGAGAGAGGAGATTTGAACTACTGATGGTAAGTTTAAGAAGCATGTTTAAGAATTCCGCAGTAGTTGTTGACGTACCAACTATACCGATAACTGCGACAATAGGTTGGACATACGTAAGAAATCGGATAATGCCTTCAGAAGGTTGCACGTTGGAGGGATTTTCAAACGTACTATTGTAACACCTGCAAGAAACACAAGTTAACTCCGAATGAACCAGATCGTACCCGGCAAATTGAGTTGCAAGTTCAAACATTCTCAGTAAATAAGTAACATTGTTTGTAGGTATTTCTAGAAAGAAAAAGGTAACACGGTATTGCTTTTTAACTGTGATAGCGGTGAAAGCATCTGGGAAATCAGCTCAGAAGTCTCGCAGTATATTGAAGAATGCTGTTAACTCATCTTGGAGCCGATTTATCCTAATAACAAGATAGAGGCTAAAGTGAAATTGAATTGATGGAATCCCAGCTTACACAAACTCAAATTATTATGCCATCACTCAGCGTCTTCCCCTTAATCCGAATACATCACGGCATGCGATTAAAATTTTAGAACAAAATGCCTAAACTCTTTTTTTTTCGGATCTCTAACACATCTGAATTTCAGTTATTAGACCATCCCGATTAACTATTAGTGAGAGGAATCCGTGTAGGACATTCAATGCCTTTGTGTTTACCTTCAAGTGAGATTCAGAAGTTACCTTAAGAGCATGCGCTATCCTGCAATTCTAGAAACATTGATTTAGTCAGAATAATCATGCTTTGTGATGCCCTTTCAAAGAACCATTTCAAAAAGTCGACAAAATTTCTTTCCCAGTAAAGGCTTTCAATTAATCTGAACCAAGTTAGCCCCTCATCGAACTACTATGAGTTTCTCTAAGAG
The DNA here is from genome assembly GCA_019097775.1 of Moniezia expansa. Classification (NCBI taxonomy): domain Eukaryota; kingdom Metazoa; phylum Platyhelminthes; class Cestoda; order Cyclophyllidea; family Anoplocephalidae; genus Moniezia; species Moniezia expansa. The sequence continues at coordinate 846,028 of JADFDV010000003.1, forward strand.
GGAATCCCTCGGATCAGTGCAGCACCAGGGATAAGTCATTTGACGCAAATCAAAGTGTTGCGATTTTTCCAGGAGGCGGTCACTGGGAGAATCATTACCATACAAACAAACTCCTTGAGGCGCCAAAATAAAGAATGGTGTAGAGTCCATGCCTTCAAGGCTTCCTCCACTTGTCAACGATCCACATCGTTTTAAACGAAAAAAGTCAAATATGTTGCATTAATTTAAATCTATAAGCTGAACGTGGTTACTTTTTGCTCCCTCAAACTCCTGCAATGAATCTGAAACTTTATCCATTAACGACTGATTATTCACCATGTTCGATTCGTCTTTGTTTTGAGCTCAAACATTGCTCTAAATTTCATAATTTACTAAGTTCTGATTCCGATTTATCGGTCTAGTATCAAAACGTGGACTTTTAGAGTAAAATTTAAGGATATGAACTGACAACTAAAAGTAGTGCCTTTTTTAAAGCAGACAGCTAGTTGAATTACGAAAGTGTAAAGAAATATCGCTAAAGGAAGTGGATTGCTGCATCTCAACTTTCAACCATTTCTTTAATATTTATGACGTATCTATTTACATTTTTGCACCGCAGTATAATATATTCTTAACTGAATGCAACATTTTGCTAATAGGTCTGCATTTTCCATTTAGTTTCGATTAAATGGTCTTGATCTTAAAACTGACGATCTCATGCAAACAGATCAAGATAATCCAGCGATATAAACTATTCTTAGCATCATTTATTCCACTGGGATTATTCACCTTCTTTCGATTGCAATAAAGGTACTATCCTTTTGAGTAGAGTAAAATCTACATAAAATATGATATTATAATCATTTATTTCACTACAAGATGAGAAAAATACTATTTAAAAAAAACTGCTGGATAAGTCAAAACAACGTGTTTTTAAAACGATATTTAACTTAAGCTGCCGATCATGAAATTCGAATTTATTTACGCTTGATCTGTACTATGACGCATGTCGCGACGGTACTTGTAAATCATGGAATAGTTCACACATCTTCAATGTTTATTTCTAACAACGAGCGGTAACTAGGCAAGTAGATACGAATTGTTATAGTAGTAGTCACTATTTTCCACTTGTCTACCTAAGTTTAATAAAGTTATTTTGTATAGTGATGGCTTGACCATGAAGTACCTTCTACCTATTTGTCATGGCAACTAAGTGGAAAGGAATGTAGATTTCCTTTAGTAAAATTGCAATTGAAGTACTGTTAATGGTGCTAGAGATACAATTAATTATCTGATGATATTAATAGCGGAATTCTTGCTGGTTTTGATTGTTCACTTCCTTGGCTATTGAGTTAAATTGAACAAACATGTTTATTTTTTTTGGTAAATTCTATAGTTGGACTCCATCAATTGGCGCTTTAATCGAGGCGTTATTAACCTCACGAAGTTCAAAAGGAAGCAGTGACTGTTCAAATTTATATCAAAAGAACGATCATCACAGAAATAAGTCTTAATGCAGGGCTTACTTCCGTAAAATTATTTTTTTTTCAAAAATATGATAATTTAAATGATGTGCTTTAATTGTAAATTAAAAGCTTGACGAAAATAATCAGATCGTTCTGCAAAATTAATAAAATGAACGTTAACTTTCTTTTAAGTGAATTTCGTTTTTTTTTAACTTTTGTGCCTAAAAAATGATACTTTTGCACCAAACCTAGGAATTTTTGCTTTTAATTTTTTGAAGTAATTTACTGAAACATGTCTGGTGTATGATGAATTCCACAAATCACACTACTACATAGCAACTTCACCACAGAATTCTAAAAATATAAGCAATGGAGGCATTTTTAAAAAGGTCCAGGTATATTATCAAGATTATTGTTAACCCAGTTCAGAAGAAGTCTGACAAAAACTCGTGATTTTTCAAAAAGACCTATGTTTATTTTGAGGATAGTGCTTTTTGTTTAATTTAGTTTAGTTTAGTTTAGTTGGTTTAGTTTAGATGTAGAAAAAAAGAAAAATTCACTCTAATTTGCCGGAGCACATTTGTCATTTAAAATTGCTGAATCTGTTTTTATTTTTACGCAAAGCTCACTTCATTTTGAACATTACAAAAGGACCGGTTTTGTTCTACCAGTATACAGTAGTGATCCTGTGGGATCTGACCTCGGAATATTACCCAGAAGAATAGAGTTTTAGAGATTGTAACTAATATTGCAACGTTTGAAACATACATACTTGTTTGAACTTAAAAACAGTGCGGATAAATGCGTTGGCATCATGATTATAATCCCTGTAGCTAGACTAAAGCAAACTGTTCTTCCATGCTTATCACTGGAGTTTCTCTAACGGTTGGAAGAATATTCCACGAATACATGGTCAATTCAATCACTACATGCGTATCGAGAGAATCTGACTTCGAGTTTCAATGCTTATCAGCAATATGCACGACTGCCACACCTTAAGTGCATAATTTGATCAACCCAAAGTTGGTCACAATAAACTGGAGAAGAAACTTTGTTAAACCCGCAGCATAAAACGAAGGCTACTACGATTTCTTCTAAGAAGGCCGTGGTAATCGTGCTAGAATGATAACGCGCAAGCAAGAATTTGACTTTGTAGTTAGATGGGATAATTGATGTACGATATTAAACCGAAAAATATAGTCCACAACTTTATCATCTAAAGCATTTCGATCAAAGAGGTATTCACATTTTATGGTGATGGATGAAATTTTTTTTCGTATGCAATCAGTTAAATCAAGGAAACACCGATTTTAAATCGCTTATTTCGCTTGATTTTTACCAATTATAACAATACGATGAAATAATTTTAGGTCATTACAAATGAGAAAAGGATAAAATAAACTTGAAATTGTGTAAATCACCTACTTAGAAGCGGTAAAACAAATTTGGATGCAACAGTAAAACTGTATCAGCAACTTAGACTCTGGTCTATTCAGTTTTGATCTTTAACTGCCTTGACATGAATAATGCAGGTAAAGTTTTACTTAGAGTTCCGAGGGCAGTATAAAGTTCTTTTAAAGAATTTATGCAAGAATCAAAAAATGTAAGTGTTTAAAGGTCAAGGTTTTTGAAAATGTAAAAGCTGCACCGAATTCTTTTTATTACATTTTAGAGTTCAGTTTAACAAATTGGCGGAATCTACTTCATTACAAGGAACCAGAAGACACAATAGTTTACACCGGAAGGTAAATGACGTAGTCTTGAAACACGGCTCGTTTCATAACATTCTAGAATCTGCCTACCTACCCATAAAAGGATAAAAGGAAATATCCATGTTCATTGCAAGCGAACAACGTAACTTCAACTGATATCCACCGTTCTTTCTCAAAATTAACGAATCTCAGGTAGAAGAACTTTTTTCCAACTGTTTTACCTCTTCACGGCTTAAAAATCAATCCTCCCGAACAAATGAAAAGTTTTAAAAGGTTATTTTTTAAAATAAATGAATATTTGTCATCATACTTTACAAATTGCATTATTTAAAAGTTAAGAGTTTCTGATGAAAAACTAATATTTCAGAGAAATGGATTAGGGGATGAGAGCTTATATGAACGAATTGAAGTAAACGTGAGCGAAGATTTGCGCCCATTTAAATGAATCGGGACTTGCGTTTGACGCAAAGAATTTAAAGTAATATCTGTTTAATAACTCACTTACGTTTATTCTAAGTCTGGTAATTCCACAATCATGGGAAAGTGAGAACACACTTTAAGGTGCATCATATAGGACTCTTTTTATCAAAAGTAAGACTAGGAAGGTAGTGGCAAAGCTGTGTACAACTGGCGGAAATATAAACGCTCTCGAAAGGTTGATGATTGAAGCGCGCGTCTGAAGAAATCGCCTTGATTTCGTGCACTCTGATTGGCTGACGGGGAGGGGGGGGGGGATAAATGCCTTAGTAAATGCGAATTTTGCCTTAAAAAAATTTCCTATTTTGTTTATTTCGTGTTAAAAGAGAACAAATCAAGTAAACAAGTTTCCTCTGAAATCCGAATTACAACCACAGTGAGAGAAAAAAATCGGCGTCAAAATCAAAGTGAATTTGCTCATTCACATTTTTTGCCATGCTTCAACGACTCTATTTATATGATGAGGTGTTCACAGTTGGAAGTTCGTTATTTTGAAAGTCTCCCCTTGGATCGGAACTTTAATGGAAATCCAACTATTGTTTTTCAGTCCGGACAGTTAAATGTGATTGAGGCGCTCATCATCCACTCTGATCAGAGGTAATGATCGGATTGGCTGGGGCAGGAAACCCTGCAAACTAAATACATATTTGTTAATCAAAAACGAACGGGCAGTAAAACGGCGAATTTCAGTGCAATATTGTTTGTCATTGTGTGGTGAATTTCAACATTTGAATAGCTGTGGACTTATTTGAATCAACTCCATTTTGAACCATTTTTAAAGTAACCTTGGCAAATTCGAAACACTCCTGGAACTACCAGTCTTGAATCTGAAATAATAGTGCAATGGCAAACTAACTTACACTCGATCGGAATCATTTACCTCTTTACAGTAGGTTTGACTGATATTGTCATGTTTAAGCCATATTGTTAGAGAAATTCATAGCTCAATTTATCTTTATTTAAGTTTAGAAAATGAGGATTATTCGCAAACGCGTTTTTTTGTTTTTTTTTTAATCTCCACCCATTAGGGAAAGTCCAAATGACTTATTGGGGGTGCAACAGAAGTACAACTAGCTTTCACAACAAGTAGCGCACAACAATTAACACAGAATGCAGTAAAAGCGTTTATCGAAGTCTTCGGTTCTCTGGTTCGGTTCTGATTAACAAATATGTACAAGCTTGCAACTCTGCTGGCATAATCTAACTTCATACCTCCGGGGGGTGATTACTCCTATCCGGCCGCCCCTCTCATAAGCCCCCAGAGTTGCCCCTGGGTTTACTGGTAGCCAACAAGAGGAGTTGTTATTTATATACTGCCTAATGCTCTATGACTATGTCAAACAAACTATTCGCGCAATGTACTTTCCACCTGTCGTCTTAGGGAATACATGAAATCCCTGGAAGGCATAAACCTTCTTTCTTCGGTGATAAAGTATCCAAATGGGTAACGATATAAATTTTTCTTGAGATTCCCTAAAACACATAAATCTCAAAAAGAGATAAAAAAATCATGAAAAAACGATGTAGATTTCAACCATTGCCTCCTCACCCTGCTATTATTGTTATGGTCAGCAATGGCTACTAAAACTGCTGGTATGGTATGGAATCGCCCAACTATTCACTAATGGCCGCCTCATGTTATGATTAGATAAGCACGACCAATCACTAGACCATTTAAAAGTCCCATTCAGAATATCTTCGAGAGAGGGAGGTGAAACGAATAAATTCTTAGCCAGAGAGAATGTTGGGTTAGAATGAGCCGACTGGTTAAAGGTACGGACTCGTCTTGTATCCTGCATGACCGGATCTGTGATAGAAACCCTGGTAAGATTGAGTATATGGAAGAACTAAGCAAGCCTGACTGGTCCAAATTTCTAATCATCTCCCTTAAATCTTTTTCCATTTACTCCGTTCGTTTATTTATTCCAACGAACATGGGCATTTTCATCCACAATCGCAATGAAAATGGGGTCCCCAGAAAAGAAGATCGACGAAAAATGGATTTAAGGATGGTCTTATCCATAGGGTGATAGTCTGTATGCCCTGTTTGATAGTTGGAAAAGTCCTTCAAGTAAACAACGGCAAAAAACGTCAAAACTTAAGTAAAAACATCAAATCATTATCTTTTAGCAGTAAGAATAAGAAGATGGTGATGGTGACGGAAGAAAAAGTTAAAAGAGAAAATGTGTACACTAAGGCTCCGCTCATTCCCATGAGTGATACTATTTTTATAGAACAAAGAGTGAGCTAAATATAGAAGTAAGGCGTCGAGAATCGCATCACCAACAGTCTATAAGTATAATTGGTGTACAGCGTAAAATTATGCTGGTACAACCCCTAGTCTTACGTGATTTAGGTGGCATCATGCAGATTGGTCTATTGGCTATTGCAAGATGATCTGTAGAATATTGAACTGAAATGGAAATGACCCATCAGTCTACCCTTCAATGGATGTATCATCCAACATTCAAAATTTGCGTAGAATGCGTGGTTCAATGCCAAATCTTCCGAAAATTCCTTTTCGCCTCTGCGTTGGTCTCCTTCTCACCGATCAAAGTTCACAGAGATGTCACGAGACTGACATTTAAAATCGGTCTCAAATAAGGAACAAGAATAACGAACTAACTAGATTGAAAATTCTTAAGAATAAAAGCAGCAGCTGCTGCTGACAATAATTTAGCTTGGAATATTTAATTTTGCAGGAACTTTATCAAATTTAACAGCGGTTTTTACGTTAAGGAATGTACATACCCACTCTCATGGCATTGCGATTGCAGATACAGTTCATGGTAAGCAAGAAATTAGTAAAAGTACATCTAAGTAAATCTGTTGCCCTAAATTTCTCGATTCAATCGGTTTAACAAAAATTTAAAGGCGGCATAGCTGATAACCACCGGAGTTTCATTTGGTGTATCTTCAAGCACCCTCCTTCGATAGAAAAAAGGTGTTACAACTTATGAATTTCCAAAAGAGACCTTCAGGGAAGAATGGTTTTGGATCCCGGTAGAGCCTATTCAATATTTCAGCAGAAGAGCAATTGAAAGGAAAACTGACTCGCTTTCTCGAATTAAAAAACCCAAGCCTAGCCGGACTGAGATGATGCGTTTTGGTATCCACTAAACCATCATAATAAATCCGACTATTTATAAACTAGTAAAGTCATTTCTTCTTAGAAGCACTTGTATTCATGGATAATAGCATTAAAATCCTATTTTGAGTTGCTGTTTCTTTTCATATCGTTGTTTTAGTGGCAGAGATTTTTCAAAATAGAAAATAACAAGAGTTAATGGCCTTTATTATTATAAAATATCGTTCCGAAAGGCACCCACATAGCTGGCCTTTCGTCAAGCAAAAGCGTTTGCTGTTTCAGCACTAAATTTCAATTGTTTTCTTCCTAAATGTTTTGTATTCTCTTCATTACAAATCTTATGGCCGTAGTTTCCTTGCACTCTAGACCTAAACATTTAATAGGACAGTGGCATTCGAATTGACCTCGCGTTTAAACCTGCATATCCTAACAAATGAGCATGCACATTACTACTTCCATTTGGTCATTCTTTGACCTTCTAATCCACAATTATGAAAAATATTCGCACTACCGGTTTCCAACGTAATAAGTGGAAATAATTTGAGGCATCAAGGACCTCGTTTGAATCAAACGCTGCGGTTTTAAAGGTGTAATCTGTTAAATCTGTTGAGTATCTTAAAGGCATCAATTTTTTAGATAAATTTAAGAAAAAGCTCGTAGTTTTTAAAAACCAGGATAAAATAGATTGTATTGAATTCCCAAAATATTTTATTTTTCTGAAATACAGAGAACTTCCTGTATTCTGCATTAATGGCATTACTAACTGATGGAGAGCTCTCTTTATTTATCAAAAAACCTAACCCAAAGATTCGTCACCAAGTGGTACATGGCTGCTTTAATTATTTCTCTTTCTCAAATCCGACTCATCACTGATGTTTGAAGGTGTTTATGCGCCAATTTACACATCGAAATGCTGCGTCCAGCTTGCGAGTATCAATGCCTGGTCTTGTGAGGACAGCAAGAAGGATCCACTATATTTCACTCTCACTCCACTGATTGCTGTGAGGAGATTCCACTAACCAGTGAATGAACGTTTTGCGGTAGTTGCATTGGGATCCTGCAATCACTTTTGGATTATCAACCATTGTCTTGAGAGTAAAAAATAACAATCGACTTAAAGCAATACAGAATACGGCTCGCCGTATGATACTTGGGCTGTACTCGCGAAGAGACGAAACTGTTGAGGAACTCCGAAAGGAACTCCCAATGCGTAACCTGGCAAGTCTTATGCAGACTAAGAGATTGAACCTATGGAAGAGCCTAAAGGTGGACAAAGATAGCCTGATACTCTTCATGCTTAACAGTAACTTTAAAAAAGCCGAAACAAAGAAAGCTTCACCTACAAAGAACTGGATGCTTCAATTAATTAAGGATGTGAAAGAAATATGGCGAGAGCACTCAGATTCATGGCTACTTGATCCAAAGGAAAGCCCTCAAGTTCCAGACGAAAATTATACACCTAGACTGGTAGGAGAAAGGCAACGTGATATTGTCTGTACCAACGCAAACTGCCAAAGATCCTTTGCCAGAATAAGTGATATGCGAATGCACGTAAGACAAGATCACGGAGAAGAAGAACGTAGAACTGAAGAGATGCTCGAACCTAGACTAAAATGCCCTCTTATAGACTGCCTTAAACGATACAAGACTCAAGGCTGGCTAGAGCGACATATTAGGAAGTGTCACCCTTCGGTCGAAATCAGGGAGAGGGAGAAACAAACAGATTTGAGGAAGCGACAAAACTGAATTAGAAAAGCAGAAAAACTGAACGCGAATGAGAAAAATGAGAGAGTGGAAGATAAGAAGCAACGAAAAGTCCCTCAGGCAGGATGAAACACACATCTGCTCCCTCACGGCTGCGAAGAACTCTATCCCAGGTACTCCACGAGATGCAGCAGGAGAGCTGAATGCCATCGCGCCACACAACCAAGCCGAGATAAGACCAGTGGGTCGATAAACTCAAATAACTGCTCTATACTGCAATATGTAACTTATTGTATTTCTGTTGTACCCCCAATAAGTCCTTGGGACTTGCCCTAAAGGGTGGGGAGGAATATAGAAAAAAAATCTAAGTACCTATATACCTATTATTTATTCAAAAGTAATCTGCAATAGCTTAAGAGTTGGTCGCTCACAAAAAAACGAACTTTCGAGTCACAGGCTGGGAAACATGTGTTCGTAAAAACTTTTCTGTGTTTTCTTTTTTCTCATAGGTGATTCCAACTATTTCACATGTTAATTAATTACTTTTAAAGTTGTTTATTGGAGAGAGCAAGTATTTGCAGCAATCCAAAAGGTATTAGTCCAAATCGCTTGGAAACTATGCTGATTATTTCAGTGCAGGAGATTTTCATTCCGTGTCCCAAGCTTGGGAAAAAACATTTGGCTGTTGATTCCTGTTGACCACAGGCAGAATTGATTCACACAATGAGGATCGCATTAGATTTGACCTTATTTTTGGGGCCCATTCAAAGAAAATTCACCAAATGATGGATAGTGAATCTGTTTGAATGAGTTATGGATAACTAGATCAACAGTTTGAAAAAATTTAATTCATATGGAGGTGGTCAAACCTACTTTCAACCTCCTCGTGGTGGTGGTGGGGGCTAATGAGAGGGGTGGCCGGATGGGACTAATCACCCTCCGGACGTATAAAACTAGATTATGCCAGCAGCCTGGTAAACGAAGCACAACGTAAATACTTGGGGATTTTATGGTCACAACCTGGACTGTGGAAAGCGCGTGCATGTAGTAATGAATAGAATCTCCGCCAGAAAGTTGAAAAGACTTCTGGAAGAGGTATGAAGATTGTCAGTCCTTAAAAGTGTCGAGAACGGACTAGGCTCCACTATGAAGTTGAACTATTACCGATACGATGAAACCATGCCAGACACGTAACAAGAGAACCGAAGACATCTATGACCGCTTTTACTGTCTTCTGTGTTAACTATTGTGTGCTACTTGTTGTAAAAGCTATTTGCACTTCTGTTGTACCCCCAATAAGTCCTTAGCACTTGTACTAATGGGTGGGGGGTAAATGAAAATAAATTGATATGGAGAAAAAAATACTCTAAAATTGTAAGTGCAAATCAAGTCATTTAAATGACAGAATAAGTAAACCTTGATGAAAATACTGATTCACTGGTAAGGCTACATTTATCTTCAACATGCAATGTTGGCAACTCTTGGTTTACACGCATACGTTAGTATATCTTATTAACAATGGTATGCTCACTTCAACTAAATTGCAATTTCACGCTGTGGCTAGTTGAATAAGAGTTCCATCAGCACACTCCATTCCCCGACCTATTTCAATTACGGATTAGTCCTTTGCATGACTTTCAGCATTCAAGTCTCATTATTCTAAAATGCCAACAAATAGGCCGCATTTTGCGAAAAAGCGTTGAGCTATATTGTAACTCGACATCAAGTGGTACAACTATCGACATAAGTTCATTTGAATATGCCCTTATTGATCCATTTTAAGTGAATGGTTTTAGAATTTAGCCACTTCTAAAATGTTGGGGAACTATTCACTATGATTTATCAAAATGTCAAAGTTTGACCGCAGTTTTTACTCAAAATATGGGGATATGGGAGTAATGACCTCAATGTCTTTGGATAATACATAGGTACTAGTTGTGTTGCAAAGAAGTGCCAAATTATCGAGTTAACGTTCTGTTTCAAATGTAAATTTGTACTCTGCAATGCAAAAAAATGTTGTGCGACATCGATATTCTTTCTTAAGCACAAATGCGTCGGAGTGGATCAAAGAAATATTTACGTAGACACCGAAAGGTTGATTGCATGAAGTATTTAATCGGTTAAAGCATTAATTTAGGACTACGGTGGATATTAAAGAAGGTAGCGTGAATTCGGGGGTTAATACATTGAAATCCAGTCCACTAAATATTCTGTTCAACGTCTCTTTGGCTATTTATGAACAGCTTATTCATCGTCGCTATACCTTCTCGTAGAAATGGCGAACATTCAGGCTCAAATACTCGCATAGATCGCCACATAGTTCTCATATCAAATTATCAGTTCTTCAGTTGGTCAGAGCTCGTGGAGCGCCATATGGTAGGAGTTAACAAGAACGGCTGATCGCCTCAGATCTTTCTGAGAGCCAGCTAGAAAAAATTGGCGTTGCCACCGCAGGCCGATAGTAATATTTACTGGTGGAGAATAACAGATTTTATGCTATTTCTTTATTGGCCTTAATATGACCGTAAAACCCACTTTGTTGATTTATTCTGTGAAGTAGAGGTGATGACTGAAAATAGTCTTCTTTCCAACCTTCTTCAACTCATTCTCAATGACAGGATAAATTCAACTTGAGGGATATTCTCATTAATGAGGGAATGACAATGAATCGCATATCGACATGGATTATGGGTTTTACAGACTTTCGATGACTTCTTGACCCACGAGTTGACAGCAACAATTTGTGTGGCAAACTAAACAAAAACAAAAGGCAACATGCTGTTATCAAAAGTGGCGACGATGAATAATACCACAGAAAGTTGGCGATTTCAATGAAAGCACCAGTCCTCAAATAAGCCTAATATGTAAGATTTTTCAGAAAAAGAATGGCAGAAATTGAAACAAATTGACAAAAAAATACAACTTAAATTGCAAGGGACCATCCATTTGTTGGAAAAAATGTGATTGTCGGGCAACAGTGTAAATGACAACGACATTCTCAGCAGACGAAACAATGAATTCCTGTGTAATCCGAACATTTTATCCACCCCTATTGGACTATTAGATTAATGGCAGTCTGAACATAAGTCGCAATGTCCATAAACACTGACAATGGACGTTGAGCTTGTCGTCCGGACCTCTTATCTGGTTGTCTGAGCTTGGAAATTTTGTGAATGAAATTTGATAAGCCTCATCTCCGTGCCACAAACTGGGAACGCATGCTTAAATGCAAAACAAAGAGATGATCACACTCGCTGCAAAAGTTAGCAAGCATTTAGCTGGAAATGAAGCAGCTAAGGATTAACTGGAGAGATGAATTTCAAGTATTTATAAATATATTTTAGCTAAATATTTCCACCACTTTTACCTGTGTTAAATTCAGTGTTAGAATTAACTAAAGAATGCTTAAGCATGACCGAATAGGCATACTGGGGCTTATGGGGACGGAGCACTGTGCATTCCGGTAGCACGCCATTACTTTGAACTCCAGAAAAGCTCGACTGATTAACTTAATTTTTCAGGACATAACTCCATTGGCTGTGCCACAAAGCTTTCAAGTATGCGCCGGATCACCGATTGTTTTTTAAGTCTGTATGAGATTTTTTACACATACCTATTCAGTGCTGTCGTGATAATCCTTGCCATCGCTAAACCAGACTCGAAGAGCCTAAATGGCTATCACCATTCCTAACCAGCTCACTCCATGTCTCATCTACAGCATTAGTTTCCCTAAACTACAGCAACATCCATCACCATAACTGCACTCTCTTCCATAATTGTTCGCCTGTCTTAGAGCTCACAGTATGATTGATTGACTCTCTTTTCGGTGGTTCTTAAAAACATTGAGTGCAACTTCTCAAAGCTCTATTTGCTGAATAAGCACAGCTAACATGCTTAATCCTTTTCTTTCTGAACCCTCTGTGCTGATCCAATGCTAAGATGATCCTAGACCACACCAATCTCTAGATTATCATCTGAAAGCTGATAGCTTTTCGGTTAGAATTTGCAACAAATAACAACTCTTCTAACAAAAGTAAGCGATTCTCCCAAATGAAAGGAAAGATTAGCTTAAAAGATAGGGGTCGATGAGACCGAATTGCCTTGCCTAGTTAAGTCCCCAGCTCTTAAAGAATTAACAATATATTTTATCATATGTAGGAGTTAAGGCCGCCAAGAGTTAGATGTCTCCCTCTACTACCGATATCGACCTAAACATTTACAGCTGGGCATATCTTTAAAGATCACTCAGGTTATACTAGCAAAATACTCTAATGGAAACACAGGGCGTCACTTTGAACAGGCGCACAGGTGTAATATAGGGAATATGTCAATTACTGAATCAGAGAGTAGGGACTAGGAAAAAGATCCTGCGTTCAGAAGTCCTGCCAGTTTCCCTTTAACCTTCTCTCAGTCACTGTCAATATCTGAAGACATATCCCTTGGATAACCTTGTTCATCGTTTTCTTCACTTATTTTTCTTGCTTCTTTTCGTTCCTCACGTTGCAATGTCTGCAAAAAACAAAAAAAAGGTGCGCTAGTTAGTTGCTATGAAGCCAGTCAGCATGAGACATGAATGCCAATTATGAGACGTCCACATACAGTCAGTACAAGTTACAAGCCTTGACTAAATGGCGTCGTCCGATTTCAATTGTGCTACTACGATCACTCGGATGGCAACATACAACCAGAGCATATTACAGGGACGCAAGTGCGAAAATGTTTGATTAAATGGTTATGCCTAAATACCTAATTACCTTCAAAAGCGGATGAGATGCTTGGAAGTACTTTCGAACTGTTCCCTCTTGGGTTTGGCCCACAACGTATCATTAGTAAAAACAGGCCCTTAATAGGAACAGTAATATTTACGACTGTAGACGATCAAGTCTTTACGTCAAGAGTTCCTGTAGACGTACAAATTAAAATTTGCTACCCAAAATGTAGGCACTTTTGGTGGTATTTTTTTTTGTAATTGGACCATGAAGACGGATTTAAATTTCTTTTTCAAAAGAGGGCTTACATGCAGCAATCATCACATTTCTCCCACACACGAAAAAGATTTCGCCGACCTATGTGGGAATAGGGATGAGAGTGTTTTTGAAAACACTTTGAAACAGTGAACTTTTGTTTTGCAACCAGTTGGTCAAATCATCAAACGCGTGAACAATGCAAAAAGTTACCTAATAAAAACAATTAAAGACATCAAATTATTTTAAGTATCAACGCATTTTAGGAATATTTTTGAGCGCCAATACCTTTCGATATAGCAAAGCCAAAGGTAACTTCTTGGTGGTGCTAATAAGTACAAGAGAATTGTTGGATACAAATAGCAGAAGATAGATTAAGCATGATATGTTGATTGGAATACTGAAATATCAACATCCATTATTGTTGTTTGATTCCGACGTGTACTAGCTTCAGGTCTGAGCTCGGCTTGAGACAGACGCCTAAGCTTGAGCATAGCCGAACGGGGTAAGTAATCATACTGACATGCATCATTTCAGTATCTTAACCTTTATTCATTTTACCTAATACACCTATCAAGTCTTCCAGTTCGCAAGAAATCTGAAATGACTACGCGGAATCATAATGTATCCTTGGGTACATCCATTGTTTTCAGGTTCAATGTCGGTATTCTTCGTTTTAATAATGAGATGCGAACATCTCATTCAACAGCTGATCAAAATCTCGTGCATATTGTGTTTATGCAACACAACTGTTATTCGCCTACATTCTAGGCCATATCTATCATCCTAAACTAAAACTCCGACTCGAAAAGAAAGAAACGCACGATTTCATTCATTCGACCCAGCATGATGGAATTGCTTTCTTGCTAGGCTGACCCTTATACATTCATTTGTTCAAACGAGGAAGTATGAGTTCAGAGTAAGGATACGCTATTGAGATATTAGGTGATAAAACGTTTTGCGTGTCTATACTACTAGAATTCTAGGCCCTAATATAGTCACATGCTAGGAGATTATGTAAATTACATGTTTTGATCAGCTAATTTGATACTAATGCTGTAAACTCCACAACGCCATGATGAATAACCGCACATATTCATCAGTTTTCAAAATTTGACCTCAAAACGCTTCAACACCGATTGCTCCATTTGAATGGAAGGCTTCTATCATACATATAATGCAGTACTTCAACCTGAACACAAGAGCTTCTCTAGCAGACAAACAAAGCTTAAACCGACTTACCCTCAAGGCTTCACGGCGCTTGTGTTCTAGAATGGCGATGGAACGTTCTAGGGCCAAAGGAACCGGTGGAACGATGTGGGAGAGGCCGAAATGGAGTGTGAACAGGATATGCTAAGGGTGACAACGATTAAAGTCATCAAAATTATGGTAGAACTTTTAAAAAAGTAGCATTCTCATTTGTTCACCGCATAGAAGGGGATTTGGTTGATCTACATTGAGTTTTTCACTACTGTCCCATTTTAGAATGTGGTATCATTTTTGAACCTCCTTGAAGTGAAAGAAACAAATGGTAACTCGATTTAAAGGTATGAAAATTAATGGCCCAATTCTGCTCTCATAATTTGAACAGCAAGTCTAAATTAAAAAAAATGACTTTAACAAAAAAATAGATCAGTATAAGTGTTTCCATAACTAGGTCTGTTTTACCTACTTCATTTAAAATTTTTGAAATCACTTTAAATTATATGCTCAGACATTTGCTAAACAAGTTGGATCTTCGAAAATAGACGAGTGAGAAGAATCAATGAATTCGGTGTGAAACTAAAAGGTGGACAATCAGAAAAATCCCTGCTGATTTAAGGGAATCTGGCAAAATTCACTCTACCATAAACTAGAAATTCATTCCAAGCTCGTCCCAAAAGACCAAGCTAGGAAATTGGCTTACTTGTACAGTGATCGAAAAATTGCCCTAACAATGGCAGTGACTAGATAAAACTCACGTGAAATTCTCATGAGCGATTTTGAAAGTCGCATTATTTAGTCCCAGTGGAGACCCATAAACATTAACCTGAAATCCTAACTCTCGTTTATTTGCGGATTATACCGATTAGCATTGTTGAACTTAAGGGATTCAAATTGACATTGAATTTTTGGACAAACGGAGAGCCAGTAGTTGGGAAGTTCCTACTGGCTTACAACAATCAGAACCAGAAAATATAAATAGCCATAAGTGAAATGAATACCAAAGCGGTAAAACTCGAGATTGAAAACCATTGTATTATCAAGTAAAAAGTGCTTCAAGATCTACAAATCTAGGGTCGCTGTTCCAACTAGAAGGGTAGAAATTGAACCTAGCTGGATAAAAGAGAGCTGAATGGAAAGAACAAAGGGAAAAATGTGAACCTAATTAAAGACGCAACAAGATAAGAAACCCTTTGAAGCCCTCCGTGAATAAATTTTGCTTATCTAATCTTCTTTTGGAATTTGTCTTGATATTAGGTTAGACTGAACGAATGAACGAGTATTGAAATAGGCGCTGAAAGTTAATGCTATTGACATAGATACAACATAGAAGATAACATAGACTTTTTGTATAAATTTGAAAATGAAAGATTTCTTACTTCGATTGCAATAAGGAGGAGAATGTATTGAATGGTAGAAAGTCCTGGAAAGAGGGCCTGAATGCTACCGGAAACGCCGAGCAGTCCCACATTTACCGCGATTGCCACGTAGCTGACTATCTCAAACGCTTTCTGAAGTGAAAACAAGAAATACTAACAAACATGGCATGATCTTAAATCGGCTGGATTATCACTCATTTTGATAGTATCCACCTCCCAAACTCCAATTCCATTGGCGGTCTCTGCAAACGGTCTTTGAAAGTTTGTGAGTAGTTTAAAAGCATCACTGCGAATTTCCAAAATATTATTGAGAAAGGCAAGTAAGCCACAGACTGGAAAGGCGCAGGTAAACATGCTCACGAAGCCGAACTGAATAAACATCTCAAGATAGTCATCAGTTGCATCGTCATACTAAGGAGAAAGCAAAAACTTTACCGAAAGTGAGGCAATTGAAGGTAGGTAAAGGATTAAGGAGGAGGAAGGGGGAGGAACATTACCACTGGCATAATTTCTTCTTGCTCAACCCCGGTGATTATTACATCAGAGGATTTTCTGGTTGGCGATGCAGGACTCCAGCCCTCAGTGACTTCCTCCTGGCAAGGAGAGCACAATTTATCTTTCTTCAGAGTGGGAAATCCATCAGCTCGAAGTGTAAAGAGGACCTGTCGAATGCGAGTCTGACCCAAAGGAAGAAAGACTTCTTTTACGTTACCTGCGATTTGCCGTGTTACCAAGATAGTTACGAGATGCTGAAAGAAATTAAAACAATATGGGTGGCTGCTTTATTTGTTTTATCATGGGAATTTCGATATTTCAACCACGTTAATCAAGCATATAATTTTGTGGGAAGTCGATCATGATAAGCACGGTAGGACTCTCTTTGAGTAATTTTAGTCATATTAAAATCAAGCTAAATAGCATTTTCAACCACCTGACACAGGAGAACAGAAATGGGCCCTAAGTCGGAAACAAAAGTAAGATGCGAAAAAAAGGAAATTCTGAGGCGGGTATTAGCCGGAACCTCTTACAACCGTTTTCCGTCCAAATTGCTTAGTGAAATCCCAATGGAAGTCTTCCCGTTAGTGAGTCTTTCATTGACTGTCGGAATGAATGGACGCTGACAGTGAGTGAGCAGCACGTCAGTTTCAGTCTATGTAGGATTACAACTCCACAAGGCATTTGAACGCTGGAGCTCTGTGCTACGCATGAAAGTAGCATAAAAGAAGGATGATTAACTTTGCTAGTGAGGAGCGGAACCTCAATGCATTACTATGCGAGCGGATTATGTAGTTTCACTGAATAACGCGCAAAACAGCATGGATTAAGGCTTTCTAAACAAGTTTGCTTCATTTTACCGGATAATCTAATACGAAAACGACCACGTAGTGTTTTCCTTATGCACTCTAAATAGATATTGTTCCGTCTATCAAGGGCACGAGAATGGCGTACCTCCAGCGCTAAATATCAGCCACCAGTAGCACCTAAATCCTGAACACCTAAACCAAACCCTTGTGAATAATACCTGAACCGTAAAAAAAGACATGTTTAGATCTCAGTCAAATAGAACCGCTTTCAGAGCAAATGAAATCCAGTTAATATTCCCAAACATGGTCACAAAACATATGCCCGGTATTCTACGAATAGAAGGTCCTTTTGTGTAATATTATTTCTGAGCCAAAAATGTGTACATGCAATTTGATCCTCAAAGAAATCCTTTTATGCTCCTTATAACTAAGTACAATCTGTCACGTTACATGAATGAAGCCTTGAAGACGTATGTTAAAGGGACGAGGTAAGCGATATTCTTAAGACAGACATTGATATTACGCAATATACGGAACATAATCAGAAACATGAGGAAAGCTCATTGAGATGGTAAACTAAGTCAAGTTAGTTTATCATTATTATTAGTGGCACTTTGAATTCCAATCAAGCACCTTGAAAGTAAACAGCAGACATATACAAGTTAGCTTTTAAAGGAAGATAATTGGAAAGATCATGCGGTAGCTCTGGCCAGGAATGTTACATCACTGGTCTAGCAGTCGAAGCCTAGTCTATCTATCCACTAATAGAGAGTCGATTATGCAAATTAAACAACCGGAGAGAATAGGTCTTAGACAGTGTGACTCGAAAATGCAGTTGCGCAAAGATAACACATCTACTGGAATCTGGTATGATGAGAACGCACAGCGAATAGAAATGAAGCCATAGAATTGGAATGAAGGCTTAAATATAAATACCTTACAATTTTAGTGGAAAAAATATCGCTATAATAGGACTATTTTTAAATCGAATCAGCCATGTGAGCAGCTTGAGTTTTCTCGCTTCAGATGAGGGTGTTTTGACGACCTGTACTTGAAGCGGTATGGTTTCTTACAGCCGAGTTGTTCTACTTGTTTTTTTTTAATCAAAACGTAGATTCTGAAGGCCTATATTGTCTTGCCAACATTCAAAAGAGCAAAACCATTAATACGTCCCGTAACTGCTTGCATGCAAAAAAAATAGATTTATTTAGTCTTAGCTGCAAAAAAAATAAGTATATAATAATTTCTTAGTAAGGAAGGATTGAAGTCACCGATCAGATTAATTAATGACTAATTAATTGGTCACTAATGACAACAGGCACTAATTACGTGTTGTCTATAAAAGAAATGAGCGGTCCTTATTGACATAGAAACTAAAGAGTTGTCAGGAAAATTTGCAAAGTGGGTCAGTGGACTTGACTTTTTAGCGGTAACGATTCAACCCCACTGGTAAAATCCAGTTCCTATGATCCAAGAGGTGAATCTTTAAATAAAGACTTGGACTAGCGTAAACTTAAAAATGATCGGCTTGTTTAGCGGTTATGATATGCACAAAAAAAGGCGTTGGACATTCCGACATCAAATGCAGACGAATGGCAAAAGAAAAATAAATAATGTAAACACGACCTTTTGCTTTGCTTTCATCGTTAAATGAAACGTCTCCATTTGCAATAATTTTTTTTTGAATTTTACGACTATCATTTATGGGACATGATAATAGCCCAAGGCCGAATAAATCAAAAAGTGATAGGCCTTATGGAGCCCGTGGCGCACACAGGCATTATTATGCAAATGTCTTTTTTACGAAGTCACTTCAGCCAAAACTAATCAAATTCCATATAAAAATTTAGTTTATTCATTGTTTACCCATGCAATTATCTATCACACTTACACTTCGGAGGAGATCAAGGTCCATTCGATAGAAGGCAATGTAAAAGGACGCGTAGAATGCATTGATAAACTGGAACTGTGGGAAAGAGAACAAACACTTTATGATAAATTTCTATAAAATTCCTTGCGACACAACATCTTTATTTTGCTTTCAACTAAGATCTCACCAAATTGAGTGATTTATAGGCCACATTCAATGAAAAAAAAATATACAAGATCTTAATATTGAGTGTAAATGTTCTAACAATTCAGCAATTCACAATTTGCCTTTGAGGCACTTACTAGGATGAGTTTAGATGTCAGCGCCTGGTCGTAGGATTCAGAAAGTCGATGATTTTCCAATTCGGTGAGATAAACAGCTATTTTGCGGTAGATTTCATTTAGAATCGCAATATTCAAAGCATACATTACCTGGAGAGAACGCCAAAAATGTTTATTATTTAATGAAATAATAAGAGCTGGGCATGGAATTTTCTAGGTTTGCACTATATATACGCCATTATCTATTTAAGATGTATCTGAAGAGTTGGAATGCGCCTCAATTAATCAGTCTTCGCTAAAATTGAATCAAAGAATAGAAATGACAAAACCATGGCAGAGTTAAAAAGGTTTGCCTCAATTTTTCACTACATTAGTCACAGAATCAGAATCATAAGGAGGACTTCTGGATGAGTAAAACCAAAAGCTTGAAGTGGGTCTGCAGACAAATTTCTATCCTTATAAAAAAGCATGAACAAGTACTACTGTTATGTATACAAGTAGCGAAAAGGTTACAGAATTTAGATTTCAGGCCAGTACTGGATTAATGCCAAATAAAATATTTAGTGAGTTTTGCAAACAGAGTAACGTAAAAGTCCCAAATCAACTGCTTTTTAATAAATAACACCCAAATTTTGCTGGACCAATGGTGCAGCAGTCATTTACGAACTTAATTTATCAGACAACGAAAGAGTTCGTTGAATAGGGGCTCTTCAATCGTAAATTTATCAAGGTACCTCATTTTTTTCCTAAAAAGTACTTCCTCGGGCTTAAAAATGTTATCTGAAATAAGGCAAGTTTTACAGCAAATTTACTCCTCGATTCTTTACGGTGCTGGGGTTAGCATAAACCTCTTAAGAGGCTGATAGCACAGAAGATTTGATAAAGGCACATATAGCCACTTAAAGACGACAAACGGAACGATATTCGTGAAAATCTACCCCAAAACATTCCCATAGTATCACATTCGGTATATAATTGTTGGAGTAGACGTTTGAGAAGTGAGAGCTTAAAGCGCTTTGCACTTACGAGAAGGGGCTGGCTATTGTTTCAAATAATTGGGTGGACTAAGCCCAACTACATACTGAAAAAGTAAAAAAAAGTACGAAGTGCCATCTATGTTGAAACAGGTGAAATTATCAATGGTATTCTAGCATGCTGACCTTACGAAATTCCGGATTCATTCTGACTTTCATAGAAAACTTCACACAAAAGCAAAGAAATTGAGATTTTAATTTTTTTCTGATTGGAACTAACAAGTATTGGAGACTATTTAAGAGACGACAAACCAAATAAAAATATTGCTGCTCAAAGACTTAAGACAACTAGTTATTTTTTTACTTTTTTTGTACGAGAGTCCATTTGAAATAAATTGGATGCCAGCTGAATTGCCATGAGGAGAAACATGGGACTTTATTGTCCCTCTGTATCGAAAACTACTATAGCAAGATCGACGTCAGCTGGAGGATGTTCAATATAATTACAGATTACTCATTTAACTTTTCTCAGTTAGGAAAGTTAACTGTCTCCGAGAGCATTTTGATGCTTTAGAGGAATTCATAGTAAAGGAAGAGGTGGCTCAGTTTCTGGACCCAAAACTCCACTTTTAACAGCTAGCTATTTTAGCAATGCAATGAAATTAACCCAGAAAGACGTGCCACAAGCGCTCTTTCAGGGCTGCTGAGACAATTCATACCACTAACTTGTGCTCTTACGCGATCAAAGGCAAGAAATAGCGATACTGAGCGTGATGAATGCCGGGGTGACCTATTCGGCCGATTAAAGTTATTAGCAGATGGTGAAACCATGCCATATCGTTACCGAAATGGTTTATTTATTGATACTGATTAGTCGGATGTAAGCAAAAGTCAGCCTGGTCAAGCCAATGTGACGTTTGATCGCACGACAAGCTCAACACAGTATAACAGACTAAAACAAAACAAGACTCGACGATGAAAGGAGGTAATTGAAACATTATAACTAGCTTTGCCGCTTCTCTTCCAGTACTTCCACTGATTGGCAAGGCACTCCAAATCCACAAGAAATATTTCTGAGGCATATGAATATTTCTTTGACGTATAGCAGTGCAAATCATCCACCCTTTTATCACGTAACCACATAAAGAAAATCATGAAAAGGCAAAAACAAAAAATGAAATCACCATTGGTATGTGAGTCAAAATATGTGCTCCGGGGAGACGAAAATGGGCGACTTTTTCCTCCGCAAGCTCTTGCAGTTTCAAGTGACCAATCGCAACGGCAACAACAAAAACAAGACAGACAAGTGTGATTGGAATAGTGACGAAACAGACAATGAGATTCCGCTTCCATCGAGGGTAGAAAGGCTCCAGACGACCAGTGATAGGATTCGGTTCAAGAACTCCCTGGAAATTAGAGAACAATTAAGTAAAACGTGCCACATTGCAAGTTAACACTAAACCTGTAGATAAGACACATTTCAGTTCCTATAATATCCGTTAAAAGGCTGTCGAGGCCAAGCCCTCACAATACCCTTTGCAGTCAACCGAGCACCACCACTCATTTTGATAGATGGGTTTCCTTATAATATTTGAACGAATTTAGAGTTCCAATTGTTAAATCTGCCAATATTATTGAGTATTTAAGACGAAAAATGGGCAAATATCGCTCGCAAAATTGTTCAGCGATTTCGAAATAAACATTCGCTAAATGGCGTGATCCCTTGAATCACAATTCACATTTTACGGAACCGATATTTACAAGCTCAAATTAGTAAAAGTCTCTGTCGGACACTTTTCGGAAAACGCTTGTAGTAACCCGCTTTCGGATTCCTTAGCAGGAGAACATTGCGTTCTTTGATTTAAATTTAAGATCATATTAAACGATATGTGCAACACTACGAGGGATTTCTATTCTCCGGGAGGGAACATCAGCCCCTAAATCTCATGGGGACTTGTAAATACTAGGAGCCGCGCACAGGATTAGAATCGGTCAGCCATGCTATGCCAGAAAGTCAACGTGGCGACCTAACTAACCCATTAAATACCTGGACTATCAATCCTTCGGGGAGGCCCAGAAACCGGAATGGGCCCCAGGCGTAAACGAGAAAGCTGGTTATTCGGAGATGAATTCTCCAAGGAAGAATATTGGCCAATACAAACCGAACAAGCAAGACAATGAAAAAATTCTTCTCCCTGAACGAATTTACCATCTGGTACACCCTATTAGCATCTCTTTAAATTATTCTTCGATCTTGTAATGTAAGAAAAATATTGTTACAGTAGAAGAGCACAGCGTCTTCATTGTTTATGGATTATTTAGAGCGCCCACCTTAATATTCTATAGGTCTTGCTTTTTCTATCTTGGATAGTCGGAATTCCGGTAATGCATAAAGGAAGAGCTATTCTTAAAGAATGGTTCCCTCTAAAAATTAACCAACTGTAAATACCGAAAGATGTAAGTTTAGTTTACTCAACTAGAGCAGTTTTATAAAACCAGTCTCGCTTGAGTTCCTGTTAGTTTTCCCGCATTAATTAACCGTTCGCCCCAGCTTTGAAGCGGTTGAAACGCAGCGAAGAGGGTGGAGGCGAGTTCATGTAAGCAGTATTTAGGGCAAATACAGGCATAAGATGTAATAAATTAATGAGCAATAAGGTCTCAGGCTTTGTAGAAGCACAGTATTTACTTTCAAGGATCAAACATGGTATTTTTAATGGAATCCGCATTGTTGGTATAGACTTTAGGACTTTGGCTGCGACTTTAATAATTGGTACTTTTGGTTGATTATGAATCTAAAGTCAAAAGCAATGGCTTTACTGCAAGTAGTAAGTAAGCCTGATTGAAATACAAATTTACTGTTTAATGAGGGTTTAAAGATAATCCGACGGCTCTAAAATAGGAAACACTTGATCGCCAATTAACTGGCATTAGGAGCGTCAAAATTATTTACTCGAAGGAATTTGGGAAAATCTGATACACATTTCTCCTCAAACGGTTTCCAATTTGGTTTCACTTACTGCACGAGTTACGGTTTTCACGAAAGACAGGATGGAATACTAAACTCACAAGGACATTTTGAAATCACTCAAACAAAAAATCAACCCTGTAATTAATAGGCACGGAATGGCAATGCCTCCACAGGTTGTGAGCCAGTTCGCAATTTAACAGGAGATATCACCATCAGGTAAATAGAAACGTAGCAAGAATCCAATTTTTGTTCAGAGAGGATGGAAAGGCCGGCAATCACTGAAAGGCGACTTGAGAACCCTTATCTGCATGGGGTTTCTTCCACGCGTTAAAAATTTTCAACATATAGAGCACAAAGTCGATCCGATTCGCAAAAAAATCTAGTTGCTCGAAAAGCCCTTTTCCTCTGGCAGTTGATTAATATAGAAACAGATTCTTCCGGGCTATCAGCTGTACTTTCAAAAGATTTTACTACTTATTCGGAAATTCATCCGAAAATGATTTTAAAAAAACGAAGGACAAACAAACATTTTGCGGATATTCACCTACCCGAAACAGCGGACGAGGCTCTTCCAGCAAACTCGGCAGTTTATCCAAGGTACCCCAATGATGAGTGTAATGGTTATTGGTTCTTTTCCAAGCCTCTTGGAAAAACAATGCCCATAGCATTGTGAAGAAGGCCAGAACAGGATAGTATAACGCTCCTTGTTTCTGGAATGACAGACGAAAACTAACGTTTGAATACCATAGTTGTGAGGACGTTGAAAGATTAGTTTACAAATATTCCTACCAGGTATACAATATGAATCGCGATTATATTCGTTCTTTAAAAGTAGGTTTGAAGATACCGCTTAAGATTTAAGACTGATCACACACGATCATTAACTAGCATCGCTTGCAAGATAGACATATGAAGATCTACGCCTGGCTAGTCTCACATTTAACCAAAATTAGTTGCAATAATTTAACTAATTCATAATCTGACACTAAAAGACGATTGATTTCTTTAAAGAGCTGGCCATAACAGGTAGCAAAACGAACGAAAAGTTGTTATGAAATGCCAGATCATTTCAAAATTTTTGGTGGAAAGGACTGCGCTTAACAGGTATGGTCGCAATATATAAGCAAATTAAATTTCGCTGTAAAAAGGGGATTTCCTTTCTAGAAGTGCATAATCATTGTTTGCAGAATGTTTTTCAACCAAGATTAAAATTTCGTAAGTGCACAAATGAACATATTACAAATTAAAGACAAGAATTTATGCATCTCATTCCTTTTTTTCGAAAACAAAATGGTGAAACATCCGGACCCAAAATTTCAGTGACGGCAGCTTAAGCGAACGATGTTCTTTCATGAATTCGAGAGAACCGATCCGTAATTTGAATACTTAGTTATCGATTAGGTTCACACTTATTGTTAAGTCTGAAAAATAAAGAAATAAAACAAAATAAATTTCAGTCTCCTAGAGGAAAAACACTGCAGGCTGATTCATGACCTACGGAACCCAAACGAAGAGCGAAAGCAAGTTCATTTCGTATAAAGCCATAAAAAGAGAAACATGCAAAAACAAAAAAACACTCTAAAAAAACGATAAAAGCCAAAATCAAAAGAGAACTGGAATTATTGTCGACGAAGGTACTCCTAGAAATCCGCCACGTTCGTTTTTTAAAAATACTGGTTCTTTCAGAATAAAATAAATAAAATAAAGTAAGCTACGACTTAACGTATTCGAAAGCTTAGTTAGGCTAACCTATAACCAACATGGATTCATCATGTTGCAAGATCTTTCAAGGAGCTAACTAATTGAGTACATCGTCCAATTTCATTATTGACCTTTCGAAAAGATTAGTGGTTTCATTCGTCATTTCAGAGGAAAATAGTAAAGTTCTTCATTAATAGACAGATTGGAATCAGCTTAAAAAGCACCGTGTGAATCAGTTTTCATTAGGGATTTCTTTGTTAAAAAGCAAGCAGTCTAAGGCGAATGCGGTGCTATTGTGCGCATCCAAATTTTCAAGCAACATGGGTACGTTGTATAAAGTTGAGAAGCCCATTATTGGAATCAGCAAGTGCACTCGTAAGTACGGGTATGCAAAATAAATGTTGGGTGAGAAGTCCTCAGTGAGAGTGACTTCAAGTTCCACACTCTCTCTTAGAATAGAAGAGGGAAGACAACTCTCCCCTTATGAGGAATCTCTTCAAATTATGAAAAGGCACTCAAAACGTACGTCTTCATCCTTTCAGGGACACCGTCTTTTTCACAGAACTTTTCTACAAAACTTAAATTTATAAGCCCTTTTGGTTTAGCAAACCCAAGATTACTATCTGCTTTATTCACTAGCAACATTTGTAGACAATATTCACCGCCTCTCGAGAGTTCCCGGTGTATCAGAGGGGATGCAAACTGTCTAATGACCTTGTTCCTGCTTGGAAGGTTTTTATATGGCCAGCAATTGAGCAACTATGACCTGATTTATAAAATATGCGACCGAACCAGGACGCTATTACTTAGTAGAATCAGTATTAGGCATTTTAAAATAATAGCGGTATCTTTAATTTTGAAATAGAACTACAGCAAGACGAAACTGAACAGCAGTTTGATTTGACAATAATGCTAAAAACATCCCATGACACTGCAGGCAGAGATATCTATAGGAGATTTTTCATAATTTTTTTACACAAGCAATACCTCTACTAGAATGCCACTTAATTCTTGAATCAGAAGTATTGGAAACATTTCAGAAGGAACCATAGTGGAAGAAAAGCTCACAGCATCAGGAACAGGAGAAAGAACGGGCAGTAATTAACTTCGCAACACAAGGAGATAATAATTATTCAGTCAAAAACGAATGAACTCAACTTGAATACTTCATGTGCATAGTGTTCGAATCGCCTAAAGTTCCAGTGACTTTGAATACAATTTCTTTAAGATTGGATTAGGTTACAGATCCTTTTTCCACTATAGTCTGGATTTAAGTGACATGTGTCCTGGTGAATTTCTTAGGGAATGAAGAAGAGAGTCGCCAAGAGGAAATCTTGGAACTACTTCACTTACGAGGTACGACCTGACATTAAACTAATTAGAAAGATCAACGCAGGGATGTCAGGGAGATGTCGTCCTTGAGTGTAAACATCACATGAAACCTTTTAAAAAATCTGGAAGGACAGCGGTCAAGAAATAGTACCCTCCATAGTCCAAGAAAGAGCTTGTTTCAAGATCAAAAAGATCCATGGATTACAAATTATACCTTCAAAGATATTATTTCGATCAAAAGAATAAAATTAAGTCTGGAAGATAAAAAAAACGATAAAAAATAAAAATTATAATAAATGATATTGACAGCATTTATATCGTTTAAGGATGTGCATGCCACTTCCGATAAAAGTTCGAATGAGTGAAATAAAGAAGTTCAATCGGTTTCTTATGAAGGCTAGCAAACTCGTGCTGATTACAACGTGACAATATGAAGAAAAAATGGAAGCATTTAATTAAAGATGTCTAAAAGAATAATAACACAGATATCACTTTGATATCACCAAAATGAATGCAAAGTGATTAGAAACAGGGTAGTGAAAACAATTTTTCAACATTAATTTTGTCATAAGTTGAGAAGAATGGCTGCCGACTCACTACAAAACCAACATCAACTCACCGCAGGAGGAACAAGTAGCCAGCACAAGGACCCGAATACGGCAGGAGCGAGCAGAGTTGTAGTATAGTAACCAAGCCAAGCGAAATAGAGAGCAATTTTCACACCAAAATACTGAGCTACCGCATCTAACGGCTGTCGGTGGGTGAAGCCTCGAACCCAGGAGTGCTGAAGTTCCGCCAGGGCTTCGTGGTCGTGTAGAGGAAATAGCGTCGCTATTTTGCCATTCGCCAACAAGACTGGCACTAAACAAGGATGAAACAGTCAACAATAAGTCAAAAGGTGCACACAAGTCATTTACCAAAAAACTGCGAATATGAATGCCCTTTTTGGCATATCTACAGCAAACTTCCGACTGCCATACTATGGACCACCGTGAAAATATCAGAAAATACATAATTCAAGAGTGACTTTACCTTCCGACAGGGAGCAGCTGTCTAAAGACTTGGAAATATCTAAACCCAACTACTCCATGAATTTCAAAAGTTATCAATGGAGCAGAAGGAACAAAGAGTTTTCATAAAATAACAAATAGTGGAATAGCACCTGAAATTCATGTGGCTGATTAGTGGGGAAATGAGGATCACGAGGAATACTATTGACGCAAACGATCGTGGCGACAGAGGAGTTGCCGAACGAGATCGAGCACTTTCGGTCATGACTCTTGCTCTGATCCTAACCCTTGACTCAAAAATACTGTCATGGCTCACCCATAGGACTATGCTTTTAATTTAAAAGAACCAGTATTTTTAATAAACGAACCAGGAGTACTATAGACGCAAGCGAATCTGATGTGATGGCAACAGAGGAGTTGCCAAACGAGATCTAGCACTTTCGGTCCTAACTTGGACCAAAAATACTGTCTTACATGTTACGAAACACTTGATTTCGCAACGGGGTTTTCCAACGGTACGTCAGTTGCTAGAGATGTGCAGTGTTTCTATGTCTCCGCTGGCGACTTGGTTCACAATTTCTATTCATCAAAGGCCGAAAAAATAACTGCACTTCAAATCATCAAATCAATTTATCTGTGTGCATAATTGAACAAATTTAAAGTAGACTATTTACCCGATGCCCAGGGTTGTCGAATCCCTTGAAATAAGCGATTTTACGTCTGGTAGAGAGTAGTTTTTTCTGACTGCCAGAACTCACGTTAATAAGTGTAATGAATTTAACTTTTCCACTCTGGAAAGAACGCAAAAGCCGTGATTACGGCAAGGAATAACCATAAAATTCGGCATAAATAACGGCAGTAAGCAATTACAGTCAAAATGACTAATCCGTTTCGAAAGAACGATTTGCTCGGACAATTCTGTTATGTGAAAGGGGCTGGGAGAGACTTTCAGGATGCGCATAGAACTGAAAGTACCAAGCAAATCAATGTACACCAAGGAGATGATTTAATTACGGCCAATGGAGTTCGATTCCAATACCATCGTAGTCGAGGGACTTGTGTGCACTTGAAATGCGACAAGCAGGCATTTATGCTTGAAGAAGAGAGAAGTTAGCCCGTTCCATACTTAAACAATACATAATGGTTTAAATGACATCGACTTTTGTTAAACAGGCATTCATATCCATTGAGACTGTAAACTGTTCCATAAATTTATAAATATCATTGTGACGAGTTAGGTATTCACTGTCCAAAATATCGAAGGCCATTATCATGTTGGAAGGTTTGCAGTTCGAATTTCGTCTGGCCTTCTCTATTCATGATCGTTGCGTGTACCACGAATATGAGGTAACCGGAAACGTCAAAAAATGTCAGATTATCACTTTTTTACTGTCAGAATAAGTCAAATCGTAAACTAGCTAGACTCGATCAACAAGAACTCCCAATGTTCTATGCTCAAGGCCTGGAGGTCGACTCGTGTTTAAATGGATGACGTGCGAGTGGTAATGATATTGTGAGTTGACAATGTGAAATCATATATGTGTTCGATAGACATATTGATACATCATACAACCAGATGTCTGGGTGCTTATATCCACTCTTGCTTCTGTTTCGGTACCAAATATCATAGACGGACGAAGATGGACAAGGTGCCACGACAAAGTTGAACTGCTACCTGTATGACGAAGCCACGCCAGAGAAGAGACCAGACCGCCGAAGACGGTGCTTACTTGTTATAAAAGCTATTTGTACTTCTGTTGTAGCCCTAATAAGTCCTTGGGACTTGCCCCAATGGGAAGTTTGTAGTTAAACATATTATTTATCTCCACTGGTAAACCTGATAATGACGGCACTGAAAGATAAATCGGCGAAGAGAAAAAAGGAATGACTCTAACAGTGCAATTCATTCGAAGGTTTAGTAATATCACGCAAGTTAAGGAGGTAAAAAACGGAAATATAAGTTCTGCAGGATTCTCCTTCCCCCTTGCATAAATTAAGGTAAAACAAAAACAACTATTGCATTGGGAAAACGCTTTAACAAAAAGGTGATGTGCAGTGCAAATGCAGAGACTAGCGCTTTTCAGAGGGTCATTTGTGTTTATTTTCATCCAAAACATAGAAATCAAATAGCAAATTTACTTTAAATGAACTTGAGGTGAGTTATATTTTTCAACAAAAAAAACAAACGATCTTATTCAATTGAAGAATTAAGGAATTGTCGGATTCTTTGTGGTATGTTATAAGAAACGTTAGATGAAAAGCCATCGCAGTGAGGAATGCCCAAAAAATAAATCAAGACCGCCAAGAGACACAGGATCCCTGATTAGAAGCTAAAAGTGATGGCTGATCGAAGAATAAGGTCAGTGAGTCGGCTCTAACTTGGAGTTTAGGGTATCTCATTCCTCCCTTAAATCGGCCCCCTCAACCCCTTTGCTAGACGCATCTTTTTCAAACAAACAGGGTGTTAAATGTGAGCATGTGACAATCCGCATTGCGATAGTTCTCTGCCGGTCTCTCGCACAGTAGAGTGAAGGGTAGTCGATACTTGTGATAGCTTAGCAAAGACAAGCGTTTTGTTTACAAAGGCTTCATTAACGTGATATAGATATATGAAACAACCACAGCGCCACTTAGTGAAAGACATCTAACTTGAGATTATTCATAACGACATCGCATTTTAAGAGATTAATTTAAAAGCGTTTTGGATGGCATTTAAGATCTTAAGAAAAGGCCCTGTCAAGCTTGACAGCTTAATTGTATTATCTTTCGATAATTACATCCCATCATTCATTGAAGAATAGTATTCACGACTAGTCCAGTGTGAACACAAATTCGAAGGACTTATTCCTTATTCCAAAAAGTAAACAAGCAATTGAATGCCCTGGTAAGGGTTCTTAATTTTTCTTCAAATATAAAGTTAGACCCTATTCTTCTAATCTGGAGTCTTGTTAACGCACCTACGAATTTGCGCACCGAGGAAATTACTTTCTTGACAGGAAATAGGACGTAATATTCCCACATGTAATTTTTTCGCTGTTCTCACCAGTATCATCAGTGACGGATTTAATACATACCAACCTCCCTTAAGCCATTAGTATTCCACTTATGATAGATAAGTGCCGCGAGATGGCACAGTAAAAACAAATGGAAATTCACTAACAGACGAAAGGAGCACCCATAAACAGCCATGCGTACAATTCATTCAAATAAACTTAATTTGGCGGATTTCAAAATTGTGTGTGCTGGTTAAATATAACAAACCTAACTGGAGGACTTTATTGAAAATAAATTTGCATAAAGAGAAGGGTCTCCGCATAGACCTAACTACAGAGATACTCAGAACTAACAAATTATAGATAAGCCACCTTAAAGTTGATTTTGAGTATCTCTGATGGTAGTAAAAAACCACACTTAAATTTCAACTCTCATAAAGTGAGTTTCTCGTGGATAAAGACGATCTTGGTTATATCTTAAAGATTCCTGCTTCGGCCTGTTGGGCATATACGTTGGTTCTGTTCGATCCCTTTATCAAGGGAGTTTTAGTAGCTTCTCACGTCCATTTAGGACTTTCAATCAAATTTTTACAGCATGCAGATCCTCGCCAGAAGGCTGTAGTAACTGAAGAAAGTGATAAACTAAAGCTAATATGAGTCCAAACAAAGGAACGAGGACAGCTTCAAAGATACTTATATTCGTGATCTGAAGTTCTAGGAAGATGGATGGACAGAGTCTTAGCAGGCTTCAGGCGCTTTTGATGAAAGCATGTTTTAGAATCGGGATATGCATACAAATTTTTGTATAATTTAGCTAAATTTTTCCACTACTGTGATGGAATAAATCCTTTGAAAAACTCTACCTATCCAGTAAAGCAAATATATGCAGCATGGACTTTAAATTTAAAACCTATCGCAACATAACAAGTACATGCATTTTCTAAAGTTCATATAAACCTCATAGTGAGGTCGAATGCAATTTGAAAGGAACTTCTTGCATTTTCACTAATCATAATAGTTTATCCGATCAGTTAGTTACATTCTTTCAAGGTCACATATGTGTGACTTAAAATCGTATGTAGTATGGGGAAGCTTTGCTATACCTTTTCATGAACTTGCACTTTCCAGGGTTTTTCGATACACTTGCTCTGGGAAATATTGGACAATCGAGCTGCTGGATTTTACTCTATGTGGAACACCATGTCCATAGCACATTATAACATAAGGATGTGCTCTCACCTCAACAAACCAAATGGAAAAGCGATTACAATACCTCACACAAAGCGGAATCGATCCGAAAGTCGTTGAGTAACAATCAACACCAACCTCGGGGTCCCATAGCACCTAGTCAGCATCATCCTTCGCCACCACATTGAAGTAAAAAAACGGCTCATTTTCAGTTCGACAATAAATTCAAGAGGTCGACCATGTTTCAAGTGAAAGTGGTCCAGCCCACACTCCTCGCAGAGGTGAAGTCAGTCTCAGGCCCGTGAATATATGCGCTTTAGTCAGGAAAAGGATATGGTCATCAACCCATCGGGATTATCATCGGTTTGATGACTAAACGACCGCATCGATCTAACTAGATGGGCGTTAAATGTACTGCACTAAGGCCCGAGTAGTAATATATCTCTTGGGTAAAAAATTCATATTCCATACACACTAGTTTGAAGCCTACCAAGGCGCATCCAACGATTGAGGTTACCGGCTATATTGCGCAATGTTGGTCTGCAAGGGGACGATTGAGAAACCTCCAGCATCGGATACAAACCACACAAATATAATGACTGGTCTATTGAAATGAAATCAACTACGAGAATTCAAGGACATGTGGATAGAAATTCAAAGTAGAAGCAGGGTTAACCTCGGATTTGTTGCTGAAAAACCAGTTATTCACAGACTTGAAGACCACACTTTAAGGCGCCTGCAAAGCAGACAAGCATAATCCTCGTGGAAGTCGTGGATCGTCACTAATATTAGCGGATCATCCTTGAATTTCAAATTCAAAATTCTGTAAACTGTTTAAGATGGTAAGACAATCTCCAAGTGAAAGTCACTCTGTCAATCATACCAGTAATTCAAATTAAGACAGTAAAGAATACACCGCTTGCCCTACAGTGCAACAGACCACAGGTTTTTAAACATAAACTAAATTAAAGGTTCAACAAACTTATATCTCTGACTCGAACTGCCATTAACACATTTACTAATGTTGACCTGATGCCAGAATCAAGTGGATATAATTCCACAAAATAACTAATTCTTACTCGCAACCGTTGAAATTGCAAATCTTCATCAATCATCAATCTTTGCCTAAAATTTCGCATTTAGTCAAGGTGTTCGACTATAATCAGAAGGGATCAATGGAATTTCGAAAAGGGTAGCCATCAGCTACAATCTCCTCCGTTGACGTAGGCTTGTTCCATTAGAGGATCAAAAAAGCACTCATGTTCTTGAAAACAAGAGAAACTCAAATTTGTAGACTACAAGAACTATACTATAGGTTTAACACCATTTCTTACTTGAGCTGATGGCCACCGAAGACTGACATGCTTAGACTAGATAAATCCAGGCTAACTCGAAAGAACTAACTGTTGATAGCTTGAAAACCTCAAACCGAAGGGATGGGCGCAAGAGAGAGATACAAATTGCCAAGACTCCAATTCTTTGCTACAGTCAGAGAAATTAAAAGACACAAGAACGCCGAAGAAGAAATGGAGCTCTTCGCAGGGCAGGTAAAAGGTTATTTTGATACCCACAAAGTTCAAGGATGGCCGAATAAGACATCTAGCTGCTCTACCCCTCCCCTAGTGGCTTTGAATTTGCAAATAGGTCGACAATACATTTTTCGTCGTTGGCAAGTGTGTATGTTTTATTTTACTAATAGGGGCCAGGTTGAATGAAAAATAATCAAATGGTCGAACACTTCTAATAAGCCGACAGGCCATAGACCAATTTATAATGATGAATCGACTGCTTCAACAAAGGGAAGTTAGTTGGAGTTATTCTCAGCCGGCGTGTCAGCATTCAGGTCGTGATAGAAAGCAAATCAAGGTTAATGGTAAAAACAGGCACTTTTTAGGACAAGATTTGCATATTAGAATGAACTTTGCGATTCCTTTTTCTGCAAAACGAATGTTTTGCGTTTATCGAAGTGCTTCATTGCGTAGCTTAAAACTTCTGACAACCTATATAGTCGAATAAATTTAGCTACCACTTTCCTGATACCGAGAAAATGAGTCAATTTTGCAAGTGATTTACTTTTGAAGAATACTTCTGTTATGAACATAAAACTAATCACTACCGCTAGTTTGCATTCACTGCTGTACTAGTGCTATTCATCAGAAATAAAAAAACAACCAGGCCATAAAACCGGTAATTCACGGTTGCTTATATAACTTCTGCTTAATGGAAATTTTATTCTTCTTACCGATGGCCTGTCCATGAGAGAATTTAATATCATCCCAAACGTCTCCAGCCATAGCTCGAAGACTCATGAGATAGTACCGGACGATTGTCTGACGTTCGCTGCTTGTAAAGAAAGTCTCCTGATTGAAGACGCCCTCGAAATTCTCGCAATCCTCGATACAAAATTCTTGCAACTCTCCACCAAGATCAGCTACCAGACGTTTGCGGAGTCGAACCTCCTGGGCACCTTTAAGCAAACTGAAGGTATAGAAAAGTAAACATTATCATGGCTGGTGATCATGAAGTTAGAAGATTTACAAGGAACGCCAAAAGTCAAAAGCGTCAAATTCCACAAATTGCTGGCTGCATATTTTTTGCCACAATCAGATTATCAGTAAACAAACTGATTTGATAAACAAAAAACAAACTTATTGCAAATTTTAATCGGATGACAAGCTGCTAGAGCATAAAACGGCAGGTAAAAAAGTGCCTTATTTAATTGGTGATAAAACCAGACGTGAATCTTTATAATTTTCTTTGAATACCGCGTCACTTATTTTGCGGAACAGTTGGACCCTTTGCGATCGTATCTTGCGAGATGATATCCTTGCTGGACTGTGGGTTTTAGTACCACATCTATGATGGCCATATTTTTCAGTTTGGCATGAATTGCTTTTAGCAGGAATGTATGCAAGAAACTGACCCTTTAATTATTTTTAGCCACATCGAGTTCGATGGTGGATGGATGGTGATGATGGATTTATTCATTTATCGCGATTTTTGTTTAAAAAAAACGAATGAAAAAGTTAAGACAATTAGTAGAACAGGTTTTAACGACCTATTTGAACGCATCGTATGTGAGAAGAAGAAAACCATGATGCAGAAGAATGAAACGCAGAATGACAGGCTATTCTGATCTACGACCAATACGGACCAATAATACGGTGCACTCTCAAGAGACAACTGATACAATCTTTACTGCGAGATCCCGTATTGTCAACTTTCGGATGTTGTCAATCAGGAAAGACAACGGAAACGAATAAATAAAGTCAATTTTACTCATCGCTTTTGGAGACAACAATGAGGTTATTTGGAGCAGTTTATGAGTATGAACTCACAAGAAATTGAACATTATTTCAGGAAGACAAAACCATCTGTGAGTTTGATTAAACACAAGAAAACTCGTTCCGAATTACTAGCACTATAAAGATGTGAAATCTACATTCATAAATTGTTTGAGGTTTTCCGAGCATTGTTTTATTATACGCGCCAACAATGTGTCTCTCGAATGCGTTCCAGGCCTCATTCGCCTGGCCAGGCCTCCCCGCCATTCGCACTTGGCTTTCTCTGATGGAAATCCCTAGATAGGGTTGCTACATAGATTTTAGGTGTCGAGTCAAGATTTCTACGTACGGAAGAGGGGATCCAGATATGGCACATCACAACAAATTTGATATCGCTTTGAGATACACGAAATCAGTAATGCCTCAATATCTAGAGAATAGAGTCTAATATCTGACTTAACACTATCCAGTGAAAATTCTTTTGATGCTGAAGTGAAAGCTGATAACTAGATCTCCAGAGGCGTTCGCTTGATCTGAACAAAGGAAACCAGACTTGCTAGGTACTCGTTTCGAGAGGTGGGTGGAGGACTGGCGATTGATAGTACGGTTTGATCAGAGAGCAGAGCTGACTGGAATGACATATGAGGACTGACGTAAAGACTAGTCGATTCTCCTTTAAGAGGTTTTTGGTAACCCTATTTTCTAATTGGCGTGGCTGCCAAATCCACATTACTATAATTTAAGCCAGATTTGAACTAGATGAAAGGATTCAAATAAAAAGTTATCTATATTCGTATTTGACAGCCAGGAAATAAATTTCAGTGCCTTGTGCATTCCAATTATCTGGACTTTATAGTTCACTTAACTGCCACAAATATAACCGCCGCTATTTTGACTCTAACTTTTTTTGGTACATTTTCGGCCAACAGAAGTAAACAACTGCCTTTATGGACATGCATTCACAATTCTATTTTCGATGTTTAGACAGATGGTCTTTGAAATTTGATCGTTTCTTGTAGAAGCTATCGGAAATTATAATTTTCTTGATGTACATCAGCGAATTGTCAACCCAGACTGATAGGTACCTAACCAATATGATTAGGCGTCGACAAGATGCCGACTAATGCAAATGCACAGGAATTTCAATGGCTGATCAAAGGCTCATGTAAAAACGCTCTTCCACCTGCACGACTGATGTGGTTTTCCTGGTTTCCTTCAAGTCGGATTGAGAAGCGCTTGAGGTTGATTCATCACGGGGCTTCAAGTCCACACTAACCAGAGAGTTTGTGGCATCACTGGTTACATCACGTGTAGCTAAGATCATTTAATGATAATAATTTGTCAAATAGAATATTTGCAGGATTACTTTAGTTCTGTATCAGTGAAGACCACCCCAGTTGATGGAAGTCGGTAGGAAACACCCAAAAGGCACAGAACATGCAGGGCATCTGTTCACTATTTGAAAGTTCGTTACTCGAAAAATTTATTTTTACGTATATTTTTACTCAAGTAAACATACTGACATCGTTTAGACAAATGTGAACATCAAGGAACTAGTCAACCAGGAATTCCCATTTGAAAAACAAGGCTTTATACGGACAGCTTAGTTGTCCTTTTAATAAAACCAAATAAAAACAACCAAAAATTTGCATGGCTAAGAGACAAGTTCGCATCCTTGATATCAAAACCTGGAATACTTCTCGAAAATAATTAAATTTCTAAAGCGTTTTAGTAATCGAGTCTGCAGATATTGACTAGCACTAGTCTAGGATAACAGAATTTGAATTCTAAAATGCAAGAGTGGGGTTTAAAAAAATATTACGTGGGAGATTAAAACTGAAATTAGGTTCTTTTATCCTGAATGGACGCGTTTCGTTTCACAATTCATGATCTTTAGCGTTTACGTGAGTTACCTCATCCCAAAGTGCTTCTGTTGTGTCCTTTGTACAAGATATGCCGATTCCGTGTTCTTGGTGTCATTTCGAAATCCACAATTCTCATTAATTTTTCATAAACTATGATCTAATTTATTCAATTTAATTGGCATTCCTTCTCTCCATGTATTTCTCTAATAGACTAGATTATTTTGGTAAGTATAAAAGTTCATAGATGGTGCTGTCTTACAACATTCGAAGTTTATGTCACGATCAATTTAGGATACATAATATAACTCGGTGATTGGCATAGCTAGCCATTTGTGCAAGAAATACCAAGACATAAAGACTTGAACTGATGGAGCAGAAGCTGAGGAAGAAAATGATGGACGTGGCGAATCATGCCGCCAAGGTCTCAAAATGAAATTCTTGTGCTCCGGAAAGAATTCGATTTCACGATTGTTATGGTTTTCATATTTCTAGTCTCTATTTAAGTCAACTAGAGATAGATAGTGTCGTCGTCCGAAGACAATAACCATATCAGTGTTTCCGCCGCAGTATACGAAAGTTCGATACTGAATTGAAGGCACATACTAAACAGCGACACTCGCAGATAAAGATGGCAGCGTTTATTTGACTTTAACCGCAATGAGACTTGGAAGCTGAATATATGTATCAACTTGCCAACTTGCTGTCAAATTCAAAGAAATGTTCCAGAGCAGCCCCATAGTCAGCAAACTCAGAATCTTGGTCTAACCACTTGCCCTGTCGAAAGGCATGCCTTATATTAACGCCGAGCAGAGTGCAAGTAAATTTTTAAGCATTACCTCTGAACTTGATTATTGTAGAATTAATATTTATCACAGTACTCAGCGAGAGTTTAACCAAAGTCCTTACATAATAATCTCTTGTTATTAATGCAAGTGCATAGAATAGCCAGACCCTGTAGAGAAAGTCAAATGAAAGCTTTTCAGTCAGGTGGGCTCCAAGGGGCCTTTACTTCCACTATGACGAGAGAGCAGAAACTCTGCCCTACTATAGATTTAGTGGCTGAAATAGAACCAGAATAATGACAAAGCAAAACTAACTAAACGCCAAATTTCGGACTACTTGTGAAACCAGTACTTATCTTCTCCATTGGACACTTTCATCAAGAAGAGATTTTAGAACCTGCAAAGGTAAGTGCAGTAAATCAGTAGTGTCAGTGTGATTTGGATCCCGAATTTTAATAATCTTCAAATATGAACCCCCCCCCCCCTTCTAAGCCGAAGGAGATGAAAATGATAGCTTCCGTTGTGGGTGGTTGCATTACTACCATACCAGATGGCCAGACTTCATAAAATGAGGAAGAGAACGAGTTAGCTAGAAACAATAACAAAATCATTAGTTATTTCACTTATTTATTTTAATTAACTCATTTATTCACTCTTATTTCGGGCAATTTCTATCCTTATTTTCACTACCTTGAACGCCGTGAACTCAATGAATTCAAATGGATTTCGAGTAAAATGCTGCGCGCCCACTCAAAAGAAACCGACCGGTTCAAAAAATGAGTAACGGCTCTCCAGTACCAATCCAAATTACCAAGTGGTCTACAACAAAAATCTTCGAGGAGTACTATGCAAAAAGTGTATTTTTGCTCGTGATGGCCGACGGTGTAGTTTTGATCACTCGATAAGTGAAAGAAAGAAATAAGAAAAGTCCGTGTTTAGGTAAAGTAGATTAACTCTAAATTTCGCGTTAGTTTTCAAGGCTGAAATATCGTTTTATGATCAGCAGACTTTAGATAAAAAATAAAACAGTTTGAGCGTCAAATGAATGAGTTACGAAAACAACTGCGATGTGAAAGCCATCATTGGGCTAGGCACTGACAGCCACTATTCATCAGGTGGTGAATTATGAAAAAAACGAATTGTTGATTGTGAACTCTCAAATGTGATGATAACTAAGTCTCTGTAAGCCAGATAATTTCTGAAAGGAGAAGTAGGTCGGTATTCCTGAATAGGTTGCGAAATTCTCGAATTTGAGCTTCACCTCTCTAACGTTTCAGTTTGCGCAATGTCTGTATGACCTTGAGATGTATTAATTCATTAAGTAGATGGAGTGGAAGACTTTTTGACAGGTTTGACCAATTTCTGTTTTAAATCTAAAAGTCAACTCTAGTTCCTTTTTTTTGTCCTCAAGTCTCTTCTATAGATAAGTGACTTCAAACTGTTATCTCAAAAAATTTTCAGGAGGATGAAACAATCTGCAACCCCTGTATAATTGGAAGGAACTTCGAAAACCTACCTTGCTAAATTCACTTCATCTTTCTCATTGGAAGAGGCCAAATTTATCAAGTTTTTTCAAATGCTGAAGGTCATGGGTGCTGTGATTCACGGGAATCACATTGTGTCTCTCATGCACTTTACAGGTTAATCGTATTAATGTGAATTGAAGATTTCACATGTTCTCCTGCAGTTAAAACACGTTCAGCAAAGACAATTGAAGTAATAAGCGTAATACTGGGAGACTTTGCCTAATGAACCTATTTCTATAATATTGAATGTGATGAGAAGGTCCAATAATAGCCACCAACTTCAGTAACAATTTCGTTACGATATCCGAAAATCAGTTGATTGCGGAAACCAATAGACCAGTAGAGTAATGGGTGATCCATTGAGGGAAACCATTGAAAGCTAACTTCTTAGTGTTCGTTACTTGCTTTATCATGCTATTTCCCCAGATAGTCTGTCAGTATGTGTACTGATACTAGTCCAAGCACATGAATCGATGAGAATGATTTTAAAAAAACTGCCGTATTTTATTGGCAATCGCCAAAATAAGACTGGTGGAAATTTCGGGATTTCAAGATGATAAGAAAATCAGAAAAGGTGGCCGGAAAGAAGTCGAAAAATGCTATATTCCGATGCCCATCGTCAATGAAAACAAGTAGAATCTAATGACTTTCAAAGCTCAATTGCTGCAGAGACGATTTCCTAGTCAAAAGTTGAATAAAGTGATACTCGAGAACATTGCTGTAAAATAAATTTTGATTTTTCAGAAAGTATTCTTTTTAAATTACTTTCAAAATAGATCGATATGTTCGGATAGAAAAATCTTGTTTCCGCTGAGACTGGATCCTTAATTCAACGCCAACTTCATTACAACAATCAAGAACATGTAATATTTCATTTATACTCTGAGGGATATTCTTTTTAATAAACATTTACAGAATCATCGAAAAATTGTCCTGAGCTATGTACGTGAAGTGTAATTAATTCGTATTAAAATTTTATTTAAAGTCTTAACGAGTTATCCAGAAAAATATAGAAAACTTTAGAGCAAATTTAGAGGGAACACACTTTGCTTTATCTGTAAAATATTACTGATTGGGTAAAAAATCTAACAGCAATAATGTCTTGTGTTATTAAATAATAACTGTCTTCAACTCACTTTTTGAACGAACAGGTCACATAGAGAGCACTCCTTTGAGTTCCTTTATGGAAGGTTCTGGTGAGAATAAGTTCCGGGATCCTGGCTTGAAGCCGATTACAGATCCACTCAACTTGATCCTTACTGGTGCCTCGTTCGAAAGTTACAACTACATCGCAGTTAGATGGTGGTTTGGTTGAAAAATTGCGCCACTTTCGACTGCGTTCGATTATGGTTCGTCCGGTATAAGCAACCCGTTCACGAAGCTCGGTCAGACGCTCTGCAGCGGAGGAGATAAAGTCCATGTGAAAGGCCGTCTGTGAAAGCTACGTTAACACGATGGTACGCGGACGGGTGCACTGATTGCGCGGCGATGTACAACCGCTTAAGGTCACACCACTGATGGAATGAGCCAATAGGAAAGAAAAAAATCTACGTCTGGTGTGTCATGGGATGTGAAGTTACTAATAAAATATAGGAACAATAGTTTCGAACAAAAGTGCCGCCGACGTATTCTTACAGAGTCAGCGTAAGCCAACTCGATAAGAATGAAGACAATGGTGTAAATAGTAAATTTCTCTAATCATATCACACTAGGGCCATCGGATTGTTTAGTGCTTTAGAGATTATCTGTATCTTCATCTTGAGATCTAGGGTAACAAAAACTCTAATTTATAACGAATATCAAAGCTAAAAACTATATATATTGCAGGATTTGCTTCGCATTAACTTTACCGACCTTGAAATTTACTAAACCAAGCTGCCGCAGGTGGCTGTGAAAGGAGCACATGCAGGATGAGGCTTAAGCGAGTATTTAAAAGACAGCGAAGAAATCTACATACAAAGATGAAAACTCAATCAAATACTAAATGAACAATTGCATTAATTTTTTGAAGCCTTGGTATAATCAAACTGGGAAAATAAATATTACTCATTAAATTGGTGGTCAGACCTACTCTCAACCTCATCGTGGTGACCAACGGTAACCCCAGGGCAATTCTGGAGGCTAAAGGGAGGGGCGGCCGGGTAGGACTAATCACCTATTGGACGTATAAAATTAGACCATGCCAGCAGAAGTACGACTTCGTACAGCATGGTAAACGAGGCACGACGTAAATACTTGGATTCATGGTCTCAACCTGGAATATGTAAAGTGCATGCGTGTAGCAATAAATGTGATCTCCCCCAGAAAGTTAAAAAGACTTCTGGAAGAGGTATGAAAATTTTCAGCCCTTAAAAGTGCCGAAGTTTAACTGCTACCTGTACAGTGAAAACATGTCAGAGAAGCGGCCAGTGAACCGAAGACGTTAGTAAACGCTTTTACTGTTTTCTGTGTTAACTGTCTTGTCCTAATGAGTGGTAAGTGAATAAAAAAACTCATTAAAAAGTTGCAGTATCTACGAAGCTAGCAAACTCAATTCGAAGAATCTAGGACAGATTTCAATTTATGATAACCGATTCCAATGAGTTGGTAAACAGAACGATTGTACGATACAGACTTTTTGTAGAATATATTATAGAAACCGAGAAGTGAGCGAAAATACAAGCATTCTGAGCGAACACAAACAACGATTTAATATATCCATTGATGCATCATAAATTTTGCCGGACTCACCTCTGTACCCATGGCCCTCCGGCATTTAGAGATATAAATTGTCAATGTGACTAAACTGTTAGCACACTGTTGAAGTCTGAAAATGGTCGGTTATAACAATTTCAAGAACAAATATATATGCCTGAGAAATTTAAGGGCTGGGCATTTCGATTTGTTATTTTGAGAGATTGAATTTATAAAAATTTTTTCATTGATTTATCTTTTATTGCTTAATAATTCCTTCATTGTGCTTTAAATTTACCCCTTTCGGATTTCGTCTATTTGTTCCACAGTTTTCTCTGAGGAAACTTTTAATTCAACACCTGATTTTTCGTCACCTGAAACAATCCGATCTTCGCCTTTACCCGAAATGAATTATTTTAGTAGCCAGCTTTTATCACTTTATTTAATTTTTCTAGCGTTCAAGATACGCAAACATTATACTGTGTGAATGTGTCGTAACCAGCTGATTTACAGGCCTAATGTTGCCAGTTTTAGATTGACTGGGAAGGGCTTGTGATTGAATTAATGCATTCATATAATTCTGAAACCATGACAGGATTGCAAAGGGGCATATTTCCAACATGTCGGTGAATGGAATGGAAATTGCCGTAAAATCTCAACTCTGAATAGAAATAGTTGGCTAACGCAAGGGCATACATAATTACTTCATTGTCAATCAGCTTTCATTTTTCATCGAAAATAGAGCCGAATGAATGAGCAAATATTTTTTTTCATTTTTAAATATATTTTACTGAGGACCGTGGGAAACTGCTTTGACGGAATTAATAGTGTTTTTTATAGCACTGACGTAATTAGATAGCAAGTATGTTTAATAGAAAGGATTTATCATTACAATTTCAGTTCTCCTTATGTTACTGGCCTCAAATGCTTATATAAAGTTCAAAATCTGTTCTTAACACCGTTTAATTTCACAATTGCTTTCTCCATATACATATGATCCGAACTGAACTAGGGCTGGAAATACGATACCGCTTAACGCAACTAAGCGGTAGCCACAAGTCTGTGAAATATAACACCGAAACCCAATATTCTTAAACGTGTATCAGCGACTCCGTTTCTGTCTTCATTCTGATTTGGGTTATTTTATATCGACTTTGCATGCAGATATGATACTGCTTCCAATATTTGACACGAAGTGAGATGCAATCAGAAATTCAACTTTTCCTGTAAATATCTTAATTTAGTCCGCTAATTCAGTCATCACAATGCCTTTGGGTGTCATTAATCGAGCTGTGGTAAAGCCGAGGTAATGGTGGATTAGAGGCCGCCTCACTTCAGGACGTGGTTCTACTAAAATAGAATAACGTGACTCTTGTCACAGGTAAAGACTTGTCGCATCCGGTAAAAGGAACACTTAGATGGACGTCAGCCATAAAGGTCATCGCCCTATACGAATTTCCGT
This sequence comes from Moniezia expansa, assembly GCA_019097775.1. NCBI lineage: Eukaryota > Metazoa > Platyhelminthes > Cestoda > Cyclophyllidea > Anoplocephalidae > Moniezia > Moniezia expansa. Next base: position 889,213 of record JADFDV010000003.1, read on the forward strand.
TAGTAACCTCCCTAATAAGATATTTACACGGAATTCGCTCGAAAATCATCCACACAATAAGACTTTCAGTCTCCAAATTTATTTCCGCGTTAGATGCTGATCAAACATTAGTTCAACAAGCACTGCATACTTCGTTCCTTCCTTATCATCAGCTAGCTTCAAAATCCCTGCCGTTCCCATATTGTTCTTCTATATCAACAACAACTCAAACATTAGCATTACGATTCGTCAAGGTGTGCAACTGGAAATTACCGTCTTCTGGAATTATGGACAAGAAGCGAATCAAGTGAAACTCAAGCACCTGCGTCACCCTCACGGAATGTTATTTGAGAATGGATATCTATAGCATTTTAGAGATAAAGAGGCTAGTAAAGGCCTCGGGGTATCTGGGAGAACCAGACAGACAAGGCAAGAAACTGAACTACGAACTACATCCGCTAGTAAAGGTCAACTTTAAAAGTTTTTGGCAGGTATATTTTGGACCGGGCGTGGGTAAGGACGGACACGTACTTTTTGCAGCTAGAACGATAATTGACGATCCGATGATGGTATCACTTTCTTACCACAATGGTAAATTGTTTATAAATACGACTTTTGCTAAACAATGCTTCGAAGTTAGATGACGTCTGTTGTCGACGAGTGTGTGTCACACCGATTGGACCCTCATCGCTCGTGAGAGACTGACAACCAGAGTGCAAGAACATTATGTCAGCGTTTCAATTATCTCACTTGATATTCCACTAGGAATAGACGCTCGGCGTTATTTGTAAACACCGACGAAAATAATAGCATAATTTAGCCTGCTATCTATTTTCGTGGTACTATATTCGTTCCTGAAGTTATTCACTACCACCTGCTTTCACTAAGCTTAAAATAATCGTGGAATTTTCCGGTCAGCTGAATTACTATTTAGAATTGCGATAAAGCATGATGAAACATATCTAAATGCAATAGAATGGAATGAGTAATTAAACTATTAGCTAAATTGAAGACCTTGCGATGGTCTAGATCTACAATCTTCTATTATATTCTATCTACCTTACTATTTAGAATACTGATGTGCCTTCTCTGGAGCTGCCGAAATTAACTTTGGTGGTTGCTAATCTATCCAATGTCATTTAATTGTTCATTGTTCTACCATTAAAGGTTCACCTGGAACAGTACTTTTGTTATGACGTCTGCCTGTCGTCTTAACTTTCCGGCGAACTTGAGAAGATGGACACAACCGAGACTTGCAATCTGGAGACACTAATTTAGCAGCTTTTCGTCACTCAGAGATTAATAAAATAGACACCGAGATACAACCATAGAAAATGAATGTATACGAAAGGCTACTTCAAGACTTGTATAGGACGGCAATTTGAAAATAATCCCAAATTCATTCTCTCAGATGAATTGAAAAGGGCTATAAATCAGACTGTCGAGAAAAAGAGAATCGAAGGCCAGAATGGAAATAATTCTTTACACCTGGTAGGTATACCGACGTTTGCTTCCAAAAGGCTATTGAACGCTGCGCAATGGGAATGAGTAATGAGCTTGAATTTTAAGAGACTTCATTCTCTTCTCTAGCATTCCATTAATTAAGGCTTCGCATCTTATCTTTAACAAACCTAATGTTTTAATAAACGAACTGCTAAATAAATCATAAAATGCCAAATTATGCCGTATTTCAACATGGACTTCACTGCCTTTAAAGGAAGTTTGCACATTCGTCATTAGCTACAAAAATGAGCTATTTTCTAGCATTTTTTAACTTTTAATAACAATATTTTACTAAACTATTAAAAAAAATATATCTGACACGGATGGCGAATATTGCTTGCCTTCCGAGAATGAAAATATGGCTCGCATCACGGAATTATCTCGTTCGCTGGCTTCAAGAACTCAATGAACGAAAGTGAGAATTCAGCTCCCCTGATTTAGCTCATTTTCCGTTTCAAACACATCCCACTATTACTTATAACTTTCCCTAGTTCAAAAATCAACTATTATCTGAAAGATGTTCTGTTCCATTTCCAACTTGACTTCCATGGTTTGAGACTAGATATACTCTTTTCATCGATAATTAAGATTCTCAAAAATCTCAACTCTATCCTGACTGGCTACAAATAGCGGTGATGGATATAAAATCGTTGACTTAAGTCCTCAGTAAGCCGTCAGTGAGCAAGAAGTCAGTTGGGACTAATACCTCTGTTTGTTAATTAAGTAGAAGTGATATTAGCGCTAGAGTTTGGTGCTACAGACAAACACTGACGGAATTGGAGAAAGTGGGACTAACTAAGGGTTACTGGTTATCAACTGGAAGTGAACGCTCACCAACGGGCATCTCACGATTTTATCTTAACGAAAATTTTAATGTTGCCTTAAAAATATAATTGCTATTTTGCAAAAATGGAGTTAGTGGACAATGACTTCCTTTACTTAAAAGAACTAGAAAAACCGATCGTTTTTTTCAATAATTTTCTGCAATCCAGGCAGAGCAGACGGCCATCGCTTCTTGATATTTTAGAGGCTGAAGATTCAACAAACTCCGCAGCCTTTTGGGACGTCAGACTTCAAGGAACGTCAGAACTCTACAAGAATCGAGACTTCAGCCGCATACTGAGAGCGATTGAATGACCCAAACGATTCGATTTACTAGTCTCCTGAAATGATTCCTATTTTGGCAAGTACAATTTGTCTCCAGATATTATATTTTCTGGTCTCAATATCTGCTTTCCTATTATTCACTAATAAGTTCATGTTCGCCGGTGAATGAAGTGAACTATTAGACAAATCAACACTTTTATCTTCCTTTTCATTGTGATCATTACAAATTCGGCATTATTTGCGGATATCCAAAAAGAGAATAATGTGCTTTTTCCCAGATAAACATAAATATTTGCCATCTAACTAATGGCGATGGTATAACGGAGTGCATTTTTAGGAAGAGCATTTTTGAAATGGTCTTTCCACCCACTTTTGGTGAATTTTCATTATTTTGTATTGATGTTGTGAAAAACATTCACCTTCCTGAAAGCTATCTCATAAGTTATTTGTTTTCCAGAGGTTTGAACAATATGAAGAGTTTGAATTATTTCAGCTTTTCTACTAAGTTTAACAGTTATCATTCAACACTTGTAAGAAAGCTTATTTTGAGTGTAACTACTAACAGGCATGATAAGAGAGCTACAACTCACGATGGAGTTCTGCCCGATTCACTCAAATACATTAAAGATTGCCATGGCTATTCGAAACATCAAATAGAGCTCGTTTGGGGAGCAATCTTAGGTGCATCTAACTGTTGAGAGTAGCATAACCTTTTCAGATTTTGAGTGGAAAAGCGTCTATTATGGTTACTTTGCCTTTGAGTTGTTGGCCAGGCCAATTAGCATTACTTGGAAAATGAGGTTTTTAAGAGGTGTTGAATCGGTTGAGTGGAAGCGTCGTCCCAACTAAGCTTTAAGGTAATTATTCCTGTTTGAGACGAAAACTCTAGAGTAGAAGTGTAGAGAGTGAAATAGCCTAACATTCTGAAGTTTAATAGTTGTAAATTTCAACTTTAATTTGCACATGCAGTTAAGAAATAGGATCCATTTGTTCCCTTATATTTTGAGCTCCTATCGAAGGTGCCCAAGCTACACGACTCTGTAAGTCAACTAAAAAGTCGAAGAACACATTTATCAGCCATCGAATAAGAACAAATGAAATCCACTTCACAGAGGTCTCATTTTATTATTCCACTCTGTCAACAGAATAAAGACTTCCGATAGGCCACCAAGACTAGCTATACTATTAATTTTATCGGGTAATCCCTTTTGACTCGGTTTGATAAATTTAAAGTCTTAAGCTCTAAACGATAACTATATAGTCTTCACTTCTTAACAAGAGAGTCAGCCAGAGTGTTTTAACGCTTAACGAGAGGAGAGTTAAACTTTTCAAGTATTTCTGATAGCCTCCCTTGCGGCAATAATTAAACCGGCCCTTCTTAACAACAAGATCTGCGATCATTAGATGAGAAGTGGAGTGTTCGAGATAGAACCATTAGCTGAGCGACATTAAGTGCTGGAGTCTATTGAAGGAGCACTTGATGAGAATGCAGCATAATATTCATGAGGGCGGATCTGCTTCCAAACCCTATTTCCCCTCTAGCGCCTTCTACTTTACCGCCTGGTTTAACTTTAGTTGTCCAAGTTTAAGAATTATGGAAGTGAAGAACGGGGAAATCGCGACCACATTTTCTACCAAATGCAATAACTGTCATCCTCTGACCGCAGAACTCCACAGCAAGCATAGAATCGGCTGTTATCTGTGCTTACAAAAACTGCCCATTTGCATACGCAACGCTTCATTATCAAAATCAACAAATGTAATTTGCACTACATTAAGATCAGCCCAATGCCCTAACGGTCAGCTGGAAAAATTCAGTAATCATTCTGCTAATTTGACTGAGTTGTGCATAAACAAATAATGTTAAATAAGAGGTGAAAGCGGTTTGCATACTTTTGTGGTGATAACCTCGATAGGCCATCGCTGACCGTTGAACAAGCAAGCGTTGAAGTCGAACACACGAAAATTCACACAACATGTCGCCCAATCAGTGTTCTCGAGGGCGTTAACCAATCAGCGTGCAGTACGACACAGCTGCGTTGAAGCCTCGAGTTCATTCACTTAAGTTTAGAAGGGAATTGCGATTCCTATCGCCCATCACAGATCTCGGAATTCTTATTCAAGCTTCCTTTCCGTTTGTTACCATCACCACCGAAAATGTCTTGCGCTTTGAAGTTTATGAAGTTCATTCTATTTAGCCTCAATCTCTTCTTTGTGGTGAGTTAGTATGTGCCAATTTTTCATGAAAATTAACCTTGATTCAACAATCTTTCACAAGAAGGTAAAATGAATTAGGTCGGCCTTTTCCATTCGCCTATGCAATGACAGACTGTAAAATCGAAACGCTTCTAGGTTTTTTTTCATGCTGTAATCCAACTGCTATTTGGTAGAATACTGTTTATCTCTTAAATCATTATACTGTAGGACTATAAGATTTCTTGATTGAATATATTTCTTGCATTACATTCAAACGGTTCCTGGAATCTAAAGCATTGTCAACTCAAGTCATTCGAAAGGCAATCAATGTCATATTTTAGATTTCATTTTATTTTAATTGATATAGACATCAGAAATTATGCCATCGGTGGTTTAAACAATCTTCCGTAAATAATCAGCAGGCTTAATAAACTTGCGTCGATCATTTAAGTCATCAGTTCTTTTTATAAATTTAAAAAGCGAGCGTTTCGTCCAGGCCATTTGATTGAGTACAATATGCATTTGTGCTAAATTTTAACATGCATTAACATAGAATAGATATTCGAATATTAATTTATTAAAATAGATGCAGTCAGGAATACAGCGTGAACTTGAGCATTTTAGTGGAGGGTACTAATACTGGCGGGTTTTGAGTCCCGAAAGGGCTTTCTCTGAATGATTCGTTGCCTTTAACGCCGGTTCGAACAAATGGAATCTATTCCAGTCGGTCTTTAACCCTCAAGAGGAACGGATTTCTTCGATGAACAATTTGGATGCGTTTTCGGAGTTCCGCTGGCGCAGCTTCGAAGGTGCAATTACTGCATACTTGTCCAGCCTGTCAGTTGTCATAAGTTAGAAGCCCAATGGAGCACATCTAGTGGTTGCAATAAACAACCCTACATATGCACAAGGAAATGATGGAACGAAAGACTTCCAATCAAATAGACTTTGTAATATCTTCGTTCTAATGGCGATAAATATCAGAAACGAATTTCCTTAAGTAATGATAAAAATTACCGAAAATGCAAGAAACGACCTGTGGTTTGTTTAATTCATCCCAAAACGTGGTGTATCATTTTTGTCGATTCTGACTTAACCTGGTTCCATGTGATCACGCGTTTTCAGTTCTTTTCCACGAAATTTGGAATACAAAACAGAGCAGTCATGTTTAAATTATGATTGGTTTTCAGAAATCGTTCTCCGACGGACTGCTGAGGAGCAGTATGGTATCAGTCCTCCAATTCTGCTGTGCACTTTCTTTTAAGGCATTTGTTTTGAAAGAAGCGCTAACTTTTGAACTCACATTAGATGAAATGAGTAAATTATCCGAAGGAAGTTGTAGCATATGCAGACAGTACAAGTTTATTTAGGTATCAACCGATTTCAAAGCTTGATGTTTTTACAGTCGAACGTTAAAGAGTTGCTCGTTTGTGCGTTTGACTGAACCGTTTTTAGTATCAATAAATAAGGTAGAGACCTTAAAGCTGCCTGCTTCCAGGACCATTTTCCACCATTCAATTTACATGTCTTTGAGAATATATATGTCCGGTGATATCCTTAGCTAATAGACGAATAATTATGGAGACGTGCTCAGTGATAAAACGAAGTGCTTACACTCTGTTACCAACACCGCTTATGTCAGATGTGTTTGGTCAACTACCACATCAGTAATCCTCGGTGGCTTATTACCATCTTGATACTGTCGGATTCAGCTAAACATGACAACTTTTTGAAATACGTTTTGAAAAAAACCATGCAATACGAAAGTGAGATGGATTTATGATGGAACTCAGTCTTTTAAAATCCCTATGATTGTAATTAGTGCGCTGGGAATTCGGCGAAAATTAGAGAACCGGAAAGTACTCGTGCAAGTCGATATATTCATCAAAATCAGTCTCTTTAGATCTGCCTTTATCTTTTGGATTTCCATGAGCAACAACTCATTTTCTTTCTAATTCCTTGCTGTCTCGTAGGAATTCCATGAACCTTCTATTCTTGTAATCCAGTATTCCGGCTATCCTTTTTCAAGGATTTTGTTCTTTTGATCCCTGTAGCGGAGAAACCTGTGCTTTTCGAAATTTCCGATTTCTCTTGAATTCGTCTTTTGAGGTTGGCTAATGCAGAGCACTTCCCTAGAAATGCAAAAACTTCGGAATTTCCAGACGGAGGCGGTTCCATCCACGATTATCTTTAATTAGCTAGCTAGTAGATTTTTAATCCATGGATAAGGGAATCACGACTTATAATGCTTCCAGTGCTCTGAGATTTGGAATACGAATTTCCTTTATTGACTTTCATCAGGAAATTTTGTTTCAAAATGGATGCTTTTTTGCGTTTATCATTGACAAAACTAAAAGCCATGCTTGGTTGCGCCATTCTCCACCCTTAGAACTTTCTCATTCAGATGGACATAGCGATTCTGAAGGCCCACTAGCTTCTCTGAAGAGGGTATGCAATGGTCCTAGATTTGAATCTCTGATATTTCACATAGTTCAATTCATTGATATAATCTGTTAAGTATTTCATGATATTTTTTTTCTGATTAACTTGAATACGAAAGGAAATGAAATTTTCAATCTATCAGATTCATTTGTTCATTGTGACACAATTTTGTATCTTACATAAAATCGTTAAAGCTTAATTGACTTGCATGCAAATTTCTATTTGAGATGGCTTATACAAGTATCAGTTTAGCTTTTTGCTTTTGCTAGTCCAGCGCGAAGGTATCAGCGAACGAGGACGGTGAGTGGAACAAGACCTCGAAAAAAACCAGTTATTTTAGTCCTTTTATACCGCTTACACTTCGACCGTTTGTACTATGAATCAGCGCCTCGGATATGGCGTTTCGTGGACTGAGCACTCACAAACTGTCTTCCACCACGTTGAGCAAATAAATACTGCTGTTGTAGGTCAGTTCAAGTCACGGGTAGAAGAGTCAAATGTAGCAAAGGGGGTCGATTACTCCTCTTTGCTATCTCCAGTACTACTTATTCCAGTTAAGAGCACCGGTTTCCTGACTAATTATTAATTGTAATAAAATGGAGTGAAGTATTTTGACTCCAACGCTCGTCAGACAAAGTTACTGGTTTAACAGCTGTCGTTATTAGGATGCAGTATAAACGTGTTCTGAATTTGAATTTCCAACCTACTTTATTGCAGATACCCACGCTACTTCTCTTATACATAATTAACCCTGGTATTGAAAGGTGTCAATAAAGCCTATGCTTCGAATTTAGAAAATGAGCCTGGAATTGAACAATGGGCAAAGAGCTTTCAATGGGCCATTCAGAAAAAGTAATTTCCTCACTTTGCTTGACAGTGCGTCAAGTGTTTCTTGTGGGAAATCCTGCCTTTTATCAACTATATCTGACCACTGATAAAAATCCTGCCTTGTGCATTTCAGGAATTGCTTACATGATTGATAAGAGGACATCGCGACTGCAAATCTGGAGATCATGGTTAGCAACATTTCAGCCAAATGGCCTCAGGCCCAGCCTAAGGTCTCAAATGAGGACCTTTCCAACTTCCCACTCTTGCTTTACACCGTTTAATTGTACGTCAATGAGTAGGCGGTAGTAGGAACAATGAGACCACTGAAAAAAAGAAGGTGATTGATTATTATTCATTAAAGGAGATCACTATTTTATTCACACCACTGAAATCCTATTGGCTACGGATCCTGATAACTTTGTATTGGTCAGAAAAGGGGAAATAGAAATAACTTATTGCAGCCTCTCAATGATTGCTCAAGAATTGTACTCAAGCAACGCCTTAAACCTATGGATATCTGTTTTAATATACGGAATCTGATTGACTGTACAGGTTAATTGTCAGTATAGAGTGTAAAAATCGGTGAAATGGAGTCCTACATCGGCCGAAATGGCTTAAATCCCACTTGTACGCAAATATTTTGGAATCAAAAGCCCTCGCTGAGCCAAGATTACAGGTTTAAGTGCCATTTTATATTTTAATAAAATAAATATAGTTTAAAGTCCTTCTCAATTTGTGTGATCTACTTGTTCTGTTTTTGAGATAAACGTTTCTGCTTAAAACTATTTATGGTCTTAATTTTTAGTCCTCCAAAAAAAAATTCCCTTATTATTCCCTCATGTCAACATGGAATTCGTCTCTAAACTCTGATGTAAGCCTAATCTGTTCATTTAACTCTGGTTCTTTTAATCAGAACGGATGTTAAATAGATACTTTCATCTCTGTTTGTAATCAACAAAATAAGTATCCCGACTCATTCGACAGCGTTACAAGAACAAATAGACTGCTAGTCCTGAATTATAATATATAATTTTAAATGAATACATAAGAGGTGCTTATTTAAGTGATCAAACTAATTCATTAAATTAATTCATTGTTTTAGTTAATAGTTTAACTAAAAATCCAGGTGAAAGTTAGTAGTTGCTGGGGAGTTAGGCATTGAGGATAAAACTTTCCTCGGAGTTTTCTTTACACCTGGCCAAATTTTCATAAACTAAGTGAAGTGTAAAATGCTCAGGAAAGCATCATAAAATAGCTTAAATTTCGGTTCCAAATTAGTGACCAACGTAGCGGAGATAACCGCTTTAAAGGATTAATTTCTAGTTGCTCCGTCATCTTGCAGTTCATTCACTAAAAAAGGACTAGCTCCATTTTGACTCAATTCGCTTATTGCTTATAAAATTCTTCCTTGTACATGAAAGTTAGCTCACTAGTAACTTGACTGGCAGTCAAATCACAATTTCAGACCATCGTGCCATTAGTATAGTACGTTTTTTGAGTGTAGTAGTCAAAAGCCAAGTTAATCTCATGGTCGGTATCTCAATTTCGCCCCGTTTCTTTTCCTTAAAAGGAATGGAGAGTAGCGCCATATTCTCATACTGAAACATTATGATCCAAGCTCTTTTGGTTTACAAGGCTTTTCATTGACATAACTAGGTCTTTCGGAGAAAAACATCTTCAACGTGATCATTCAATGTATCTTGTTTGGAGTCATTTAACTCTGTGTTAATAAGTCTAGTTTTCACGACGTCTTCTTATGCGACAAATCAAGCTTGATACGAAATGGTAGGGAATTGAATAAGACTACTATTTTTCGTCATTGGACTTTTATCTACCGCGCAGCTGATTTGACTGGTCAGAGTTTCCAAGACCCTAATATGGATACCTAATAATGCGCTGAAAACTTATCTGCTAGGCTTGCGCATGCAAACCTATGAATCTAGTCTGTAATCCAGTATAATTAGCACTGTGTCTAGTTATTTTATGGTTCCAGTTGTTTTGAATTTTTGCCATAATGCATCCATCATTGGTCGGGTAGATTTGAAATTTCCACCTATGTGGTAAACACATAAACTAAGTTATTATTCAATGCGTACTCAACAAACCAATGCTGAGTGGAACTGCTCTGAGCCATCTACGAGTCTGAAATATTTTAGCAGTGCATTTACTTTGTCTAAGAGGAATACTCAAAATTGGAAAAGTGCGTATCGAAATGACCTATCATTGTACCTACAGTCACAAATTATACCCTGGCTATGCTTTTGAACCATACGGCCTTATTGTGACCTGTAAAACTGAATGATTGAGTAAAGAAGCAAGCAACGTATTGCATCGGAAGCATTTTCCCCATTTGCCATTTGAAGTTCCAGGCAGCCCGGCAAATCATACCATGTTTTCAGTTACTGTACAGTTCGGATAAACGGAGACTATTAATTATTCATTCTGACGGAAATTCCTTTAAGGATGAAATTTTTCTGCTTTAAGAAAAGAAAAAAATCGGAAGATGTTGGTAGAACCATTCATTTATGCAGCTAAAGAGGTTTATTTTTCGGGATGCTTAATTCTAGGAATTAAATCGTTGCTGTCGACAAATTTTTTCTACAATAATAAGTAGATCATAATACTTATTTTTGATCTGCAGGATTCTACTGATGTGAATCAATTGATATAGAAATAGATGTGGTCTCGCGAATCATTATACACAAATGTCTCCGATTTTCTTACAACTTTTCTCGGACTCCATCCAATTTTCGATGGGATTTCCGCAGCTGTAGCACATTCCAGCATAGCTAACTAGGTTTCTCACAGGAACTTCAGCTACAATATCTCATTGCATTCCTTCCTTATTTGGAAAGTCATTTTCGTTCTTACCTAATTTATAGAATTCGAATTTAGCCTCAATGATATTAACAATTTAATAAGGAAGAATGCATTTCTAACTTGGAAAAAATCATTTTGTTACTGACCTTTTGGAGTATTTTCGCAATTCCATTATTTATTAATTTTAATACATGTTTTGAAATGTGTGTTTCTAGATTTGAATAGTTTATTTGAAAGATTTTTGTCAGTCTCCTTATATTTTGCTTTTTGCTCAGACGCTTTTCAGATATTTTCTAATGTTTTTTTCTGGGGTTCAAAAATAAAATTTGACCTTCTGGTCGATATTGAGATTAATTCAAACTGCGGTGTTTTAATATATTGCAATTAAATAAAATTATTTCCGATGATATAACAGTATTTAATTGTAATATTAAAGTATAATGAACCATTTCATCGTTGCTGTTTGAGAATTTGAGTTAGGAACTAATGATCCATCACTGACCTAAATAGACCAAAAGATATTCTCTCTAAAATTTAAAAGTGTTTCAATAAATTTCTGCTAAATGTTTGAGTTTGTAGTTTAAATATCCTTCGGCCTTAAATTCAAAAATATTTTGCAGTTCTGATCTTTCTAAGCGCATAAGCCTTTCACCGACTTTAAATGGTTTTGCGAAACGTGTTTGAGTGAAGCGATTACCTCTTCTAGCCAAAGAAAACGGCATTTTCGGGGAAGCCTGTCGTTGAACAGCCATCAGCAGCAGTACATGAGCCAGCACTCGCCACTCTCCGCTCCGCACTCACTTACACTTATTTTATGTCACAAAAGACTGAGAATTATCCCCAGTTGAAAAATAAACTCAAACAAGCTGATATGCCGCTTCTTCAGCTTTGGTTGTAATTCGTCTTTAAAACGGTTCTTTAGTTCAAAAGCTTATTTTCGCCGGGCCAATAGTCTGCGTATTAGTTTATTACAATTCCACGGCTTGTTGTTTAAGATCATAATTCGAAATTAACCGGCGATCCAACAAGTCACGTAATAATTTTTTTGCACCAGGAAGTGTACCTGTTTTTTGCAAGGGTTGGCAATTTTAATAATCTTATTCTGGAAGAGAGGAATTTCAATCACAAATATTCACCGAAAATTCGTTTTCAGCTCATTTTACATGGATCTGACACATTTACAGATATCAGACTTTGGTGCTGTTTTCAGATCTGTAGAATTGGAAAGTTGAGACTTATGGCAGCTCTGTTTTAGACTTAACTGAGAGAACTACCTTAGGTTAGAAAAACTCAAATTGTAACAAACTTCTACACTGCTGTTCAGTGAAGATAGGCGCAGCAGAGCTAAATAACTGTTTAGTAGAATATTGCATGCATCAGTCTTCACTGGAATAGGAATAAAACCTACCAATACGGAGATTTCCATCCACCTACACTTCACTTTCCGGTTCTTTTTAAATTGTCAGATAGATCATTTTTTTCTTGTCTTGATGCTATTTCAAGAATTCATTATTCCACCAAAGGCTGATATAGATGAATCAGAACCTGTTTTTGTCAAAGAATGTAAAATTAATATTTTAAAGAATGGATGATTTTAATAGTACACGAGGCTTCATAACTATTTTGTGGACCTATTCGGTAGCAGCGCCATTAAAACATGCGATTATATTGAAAAAAAAAGATATAATCCTTATTTATTATCATTGAGAAGGAGGAATGGGTCACCAGTTACTAGCGAACATTGTGTCACTTTTGCAGTCTTTTTAAGCTTCCGAAAAGGTCTAACGTTGCATGAACATAAAGCCAGCGGCCAATTACTTGGTACCACTAATTCTGATTTTATTCCAAGCAACTATTTTTCCCTTCTCATTTTTCAGAGTTCTTCGTGAAGACGTCTGATTATGCATGTTTCTTTCGACCTTTAGTTTGTGGACCATTCTTCATTCTTAACTGAAGTTAACTATTATTAATTTGTCTTCCGACTGCCTTTCAAGTGCGTTTGGAACAAGGTTCGAACTGTTTGGTTGTTCTCCCTAACTAGTGATTCTCTTTTAGACAATTGGCAATATTCTCTCCATTATCACATAACCAACAAGTGAATATTGTGTTGTTTTATTTTTTAAAAAATCATACACCATTAGATCATGTAAGTTGCTTCAATTATGTTGAGATAAGTCCAGTGAGCAGTAGCTCTACAGTCTTAAAAGGGGCTTGGGTGAGTCAGTATTCAAAAAAAAGAATTTGTGTTTGATCTACTTCTTGTGGACCGGAAGTGCAGTGATCAAAAACTGACAGTAGTTTTTCTTTAAGATGTTCAATTCAAAATTACAATTAAAAATTGATTCTATAGCCATCACTGATTTTTTGAGAAAGCGGCAAAGTTTCAATTTTGTCTGGGCGCATAAACCTCTTTCATATTCATGAAGGAACCACGAAATAAATATTCGTAGGTTTGTAGCACCAAAACAAAGAATGAATTTTATGTTTTCAATTGATACTTTGAGGAATGGATATTCTACCAAAGCCTCGTCCTTGAAAGAAAGTTTGGCCAGCACTTTCTGTTTCTTTTCTGCAACTGATTGACTCTTCAAGTTGAGATCTTAAGTTCGTATATCAAGCAGTGCTGACTGCCGACGTATCGGCTAGATTTACACTGGTTAACTCGAATAGACTACCTAGCATACCACAAAATTTCCGTATAACTACCTTATATCTCGCGATTCAGTCAACCTCGGAGGCTTTCAGAATGGTCAATTACATAATCGGTATTATTATTTTTTCTAACTTTAAATACTATAAAATCTTTCAGCTATGCTAAAAGACAGGTAGGTAGTGCAAATGTGTTTTCTTTATTCCTCATGTTTCACCTTGGCCACAGCTATTGAGGAGGCGCCGTTAAGAAGCCTTTATATTGTTAAAATTTTTTTGACGGTTCTTATCTAGCAGGCAGAAAATCCGAGGAAAAAATCCGACTTTCATTGGAATGAAAAACCCATTCAGTCTGTTTTTTGTGGCGATCCAACTTATTTTTAACGAGGTCGAATTGAAATTTATGCTTTGAGCTGAAATTCTGTGAGGTGAAAGTAAAATGTTTCTTAAAAAATGTAGAAATATTTGATTTTTCTTTTGCCTAAGACGAAAGCTCTTAGGCATCAAGCAGATACATATTTCAGACGAGTTGTTCTTTTAAATGCAAATTTTTAGGTCAGTTATTAAACTCAGTAAAAATAATCCCGAACTCAGTCTGCGACAGCTGCTCTTTAGAAGGGCCATTTGGTTAGGAGATCATTCTGAGTGCTGAACTCACCATGGCAGTAACGAATGAAAAAAAGCCTATTTATATTAATAATATTTACTTGACTAATGTTTCTTATTGTAAAGGCATTGTATGGAACCGAAAGTAAAAATTTAGTTCATACATTATCAGAAAGTGAATGGATATACAAAGTAGATAGGAAGAAATCAAGGAAAAAACGAAACATTTGATTAAATTTATTGACGTCTTATTAATCCTTATTGGTATTATTCTGACTTATTATATATTTCTTTATACATTCTCCGTGATATTCCTTTTAGACCTTCTTTAAGTTTTCGTACTTATGATAAGCTTTTGTTTCACTATTTAGTAGAGGGGATATTATTCTTTAGGGTGTATTTTGATCAAAAATTTTCAAAAATAGTTGATTTGAATTTCTTAATAAGTGCTTCATAAAAACACAGTATACTATTACAAAACCTGGTAAGCTGGCATGACAAAAGATAGTCCCCTTTTGTTTGTTTCCCATTGAAATGTCCTCTTGTTTCGTTTATGAAATCTTTCAAGCACACAATTGGCTTTTGAAATTTAGCTTTGTGATGGACTTTTCTCATTTTGGCTGCAGGAGTGATCTGAGAAGCGTCAACGGTATCGTTTAAATTTCCGGAATCTTTTTTGCCACACATTCGCCAACGTCCATTACATTTAGTTCAAGGTCATGTGAGAGGCTTTATTTATGGCCCTACCCATTAAGCATCTTTGCTAGATCTCGGCACGATTTAGAAGCAGCTCCTCAGAATTTGAGATCGGCTAGGCAAATTATACGGTAAATTAGTCAATAGTGGGGAGGTTTCATGATCGACACTGGAGTAATCGAAGGCAGACCTTGCGGTTCTGTGATATCAAAGGCACTTGGACTAGAATTCGTCAGCTGATCTCGGTAGAGCTGCATTAGTGGTTCTACCTTCTGTAGTTAATTGAAAATATCATCATGACAGCACCTTCTTCACTTTATATTTATGGCAAGACTTATTAAATAAAGTCTCCTTTGTTTTCACGTTATCCACCTTAATTTACAAAGAATAATGATTCTACTGTTTAAACAAAGGATGGCTTAGGGTGATGAGTTACTGGGGGAACGTCCATTCTGCAAGGATGGGCAATGAAAGCACTCTAACCTTACTGATTTAGACTTCCCCTATTACATGGTATCTATTCTAAATTGCTCTATTCTACTATCATCTGCGTCTATACTACTTCTTCAGAAAGAACAAGGAACTTTTAAAAAAATGCAACAACATGACAGCTTTTATTTCGCTTTCGAAGTGTTGAAAGGCGGAATCGTAGGTCCCTTAGGTATGACAAGAAATCAAAATTTACCTAATAATACATTTTAATTTATTTAATGACGCAGAAAATATACATGTATTTTATGATCACACATAAAGTAGGTTACTTGAAGCCTAAATGAATTCAGTTAGTTGTTTCATAAAGTCCCAAGCCCTCTATTTGTTAAATTTTTTTCCTTATACTTAATAAATAAAAGTTAATTAATAGTACTTTCATTGAGTACGAGCCAAAAAAGTTTTCGTATAAAGAAAGTGCCTATCAAACATCCAAGATAAATAGTTTCAGGGAAATTTTTAGTCAGTACCTACTTAACTTTGGTTTCTGAGGACGATTTAAGAATGAATCCAAATAACTTCAGCTATTAACCTCCAAAGTGAAAACCCTGGTTTCTAGACAAGGCTGAGGTTCTTTGAACCGGACTTCTGATTGTGAATTTAACTAAATAATCAACTATTCATGGTTGGGAATGACACCGATGGATGGATGGATTTAAGCCACTGGAAGCTGTGTTTCTTCAAAGCTTAATTGAGCTGGAGAAGAAGCTTACCCTTAACTCCCTTAGGATTCGGCGCTCTCTAGTTTTACCCATTCATTTCAACCTTTATTAGACGGCGAAATGTGTAGGCTTAAGTCAATGTCATCTCGAATTAAACCATTCGTGAATTATGTTGCTATGGTAAAAAATAAAATATCCTCGTCTGTCTTTATCATTTTGTTAAAAAATTTTTATTATCACGATTCAAAAAAATTTTACTTACCGCTGTTTTGCCTCGTTAAAGCAAGTTAAATAAGTACCCGTTTGTGACCGAGGCTTTTCTTTTTACTTAAAGACCGAGTAACTGCTCTCTCGGTATCATGGATGACAATAAGATACTGCAGGTTCATAAGGAATAACGCAAATAAATCTTAAGAAATAGCTCAATATCTATATACTTTTGAGGGAGAATGAAGGAACAGAGATTTTAAGAAATCGAAATATGGCTGCGAAGAATCGCTACTTTTTACCATTTATGCATTTGCAATGAGAGAAGACTCAGAGTTAGTGACGGTGTACTTCAACCTTGAGTAGCATTGGGAAATGCCCGTCCTGTAATGCATAACCTTTACACCGAAGAAGACACTCCATTACCTGAAGCAGATGCTCTCAAATTTGCTTTTTCCAAAAAATCTCAATAAACTATTAAAAAGTTTTGAATTTTTGTGATAATAGAAAATTCTGGACCAAGAAAAAATGTGGAAAAGGTGCACCGATAAAATTGATAAAAGCATCAATCTGTTTGCTCAAAAGTTTCGAATAAATCCTTCTACGAGTGATGTAGCATAATATTTTGTTTCGCATCTATAGGCTATGAGTATAATGACAACCAGTCCCGTTCAAACAGATCAGTGGTGAGATCATACTAATGAAAGACTTTAAGGAAAGCACTACAGTTATTGTACTGCGATTTTGCGCTACTATCAGCTCTACTGCAACAGCAACTCCACTATTGGATGTTGTAGTATTTAGAATAGGAAGTTATGCAGATGAATAAATAGGCGAAGTCTCGAATATGGCAATTCTCTACCACATTTGCCCATTATAAGCCAAGAAGTGGAACTAACGACAAATTTTGGTGTCTAGACTAATCGGCAACTTGGAACGAGAGACAAAATCCTTTTGTTCGAATCTTCTTATTAACCTAGAGTTCTAGTTAGACTTCTTAATTCTCATTAAAAAGTGAGAACTGCTGATTAGTTGCCGGTAAAGTTAAGAAAAAAAAATTTTATTTACAGTACTTCATGTTTTACACCTTTGCCAGTTTAATGCAAATTATATCATTAAACTGCTCTAAATCTGACATTATCATCAGGTTGCTTTTAATTTGGCAACCAAGTCATTAAATGGAGAAACAGATAATGATGGAAATTTTTTTGAAAAATGGGAGACAAATTTTGTTTTGGCTAGATCCGAATGCCATGCGTCCGTACATTAGTTATTCGTTGTGGTCCCTATCTACCAATACAAACCCTATAGGCGATCTGGTATATCTATTTGGCACATAAATGGAAACAAACTGAAAGGGTTTAGGGGAGTTGAGAATACGGTACGAGGTGAATAGCCGAGGAGAGCTTGCATGGTAGTCGATACACCAATATCAGGCACTGTGTTTGATGGTATGTCAGAAACTAAATTGAATTTCGTTTCATATATGCCCTCTAAACCCTATTAATGTAGGAGTGTACGTCAGGGATATAACGGTAGGAAAAGTAAGAGAAATTTAGACGTTTTGAAGTGGGCTAGATATGCCTGTGAAAATCGAGTTCTGCTTGATTATCATAGACCGAGATGTGTTTGCTTCCACTGCTTTGTAATTGACTTGCATAGTCATTCGTTTTACACAAATCAAAGCAGAAACACAAGATAGAAAATCATAGCTTAGCATTGTTCTTGATTTCTGTGTATTTCATTGAAGAGTTTACCCATTCAGGATCAAAGAGGTACCTCATTTCAATATCTGCTTCTCTATGTTAGAGCATCTGTCTCAACAAAGGCTGGGTCAGAACTTCCAAGGCGCATTTTCATGTTTTTCTTAATATTCTTTTTTTTTAAATCTGACATTTCTACTTGCACTATTTTTGTTTCATATTCGAGGATATATTCTTTCCATGAGCTCAAGAATATGTGGGAGGTCGAATGAAAAACTGCATAATCCCGTCCCTATAAAGTGAATGGCGCATCTGGTTTTGCGTATTTTAGCATCCGTCTAGTTCTTTCGCATTTCGAATAGTAAATTACGTAGGCGTTGCGCAGTTTTATTTTAATACAATTCCTCTCAAATTAACGTCTAACTACGATTGTTTCATTGGTTAAAACAGCGCTTTCATTAACCCTTGACTTCAAATTCAAGGACTTAACTGCTTTTGGAGCGTTCATAGACCATGATTTTGGAGCTTCAATACTATGTACATAATAATGTGGGGTACTTCAACGTCACTACATATAATTAGGATATTCAGCACTTCATAGTGCCATTAGTTCTTTTCCAGTTTTATTATTTCAGTCGCATATTTTAAATATGAAAAATAAATGCATTAGGCAAATTCTTGGGGTACCATCTAGTGGAATGCCTTCAATGGCCCATTAAGTTAGGACAGATAATATGCAGGTATATGTGAGATGTTAACTCATCTATTACAGGGTCCATTCACACTTGTATATAATTTGCCCATCTTAGATATCACTAACTTTATGTTGCCTAGCTGAGCTATTTCCACTTGATGGATATCCAAGGCAGGCCACTGTGAAAAAGTGAAATTCTCACTTCAAGATTATTACTAGGATTACTATGATTAGTAAATGGATATTAAGACCAGAAATGGAGGACTTTCAGCCATGCGATACTAAAAGTGCTTATCAACGTTTAACGCAACTGAGAGGTTGGTCAGGTGCCAATTATAAGGATGCATGAGGCCCAGAAACACCCACGGATACTTCCATTAAGCCGTCGTTCCTGACTGAACTCTTTGTTGCATGGGAAGACAACGTCAAGTTCACTAAATTACTGACTTTTAGGGTGATTTTCAATTGAAATACCTATTTAACGATCGTATGATAGTAAGTTAAAATAGCACAGCATACTGTACCATGCTTTTGGACTCTTGTAAATGTTAGCTAATCTCCGAGATTTCGACTAAATGCAATATTAACAGGAATCGAAATAGAAGTCATAAAAGCTTAACTGGGGAACGTGGCATATATAAAAAGGCAGTAAAGCAGACGAGGTCAATGAAATTTACTACCTTTTTATGCTGAAGCTTATAAAAAGACTCTTCAAAATAGTGTTATTGCTTTGACCAGCTATTCTCATATACATTCGAGCAGGTAACTATGCCAATGGCTTCTGTTTAATACCACTGCGTGATGCATTGCTACTACGCGAGACTCTCAGAAAGTGGGTTCGGTGAGAATGAAAGCAACAACCTGGGTGCGTAGAAGACCGATATGAAGGAAT
Source organism: Moniezia expansa (assembly GCA_019097775.1). Lineage (NCBI taxonomy): Eukaryota > Metazoa > Platyhelminthes > Cestoda > Cyclophyllidea > Anoplocephalidae > Moniezia > Moniezia expansa. Next base: position 908,686 of record JADFDV010000003.1, read on the forward strand.
GGGAATGCACGTCCAGAAGGCAAGTGACTGGGTCAATAGTGGCTGTTGAATATTGAGTGAGCAAATGGTGGAACAGGTACTTCCGTAAACATTAACCTGCGGTTTTAGAAATAAAGGCAATAAACTTTGGGTAATGAGAACATAACTGCCTCATTCGGCCTTCCCCAGATCTCTTGCCAGGCCAGTCTCACTTTCGCCAACGGCATTCTCAGCGATGACGAAGACCATGACGAAAATTTTCCCTTTTTACGTCTGCCCTAACACTCGAGAAGACAAGAATTCGATTACTGTAGTCTAACTCATTTTTTTCCTCTTTATCTCATGGTAAAGACTGTCTTCTACTTTTCTTCTGTCCTTGCACACACTTAAAGATAGAGCGCTTGATGTCACCGATTCTGAAATATACAGAAGCTGATCCACTATGAGAAAGACCACTCGACCATATTAACAGGGCTTCACATAAACACAAGCACACGAATCCCATAAGCTAATCTAAGCCGCTGTTTACCTAAATCGGCCTTCCTGTTTTACTGCGGGTCATTTTCAGGTTAGTGAGTGTTCAACCTAATTGTAGTTAGACTAGACAACGCAGTACCTACTATTGTGATAGTATCTTGTAATTAAATGCATCCACTTTTTGGCGCTCACTTGTTCATTATCTCAACTCTTGTTTCATTGAGGAAATTTCAGATATGAAATGGGAATCACGTTATAATATTAGCTAATCCAGCTAAAAGAGTAGGGAATCCTCTAAGATCGAATTATGCCGGAGAAAACTCTAAACAACAGCAACAGAGTTACGCAGCCGTTATAACATAAAAAAAATAAAATGGTTTTAAAATAGATTGAGTTAGATACATTCAAAATGGGCCTTCCAAAAGGGTAAGTGGAGAACTCTGATCTCCTAATTTTGCTTCTAATCTCTGATTTCATTCCAAAACACTTAATACTATTGAAGCTTCTAAACATTTCACATAAATACACTATTACTAAGTATTTTTGAGCGGTTCTCTCTTTAAATAACCAGAAAGAACGTCTGGTTCGGGTTGAAACCGCAATTCTACCATATTAAACTTTGCGCTCGTAAATCATAACTTTTTATTTCAATGTTGATTCCCTTTGAACTGAAGACTTGCATACAAGTATACTTTGTATGCATTTAAAGTTAGATGATGCTCCCTGTTCATTTTCAGTTAATCGGAATAGCCCTGGTCGTAGCAGGCGCCTGGGCGATTTTCAATATTCCCTCCTTCACTCAGGCCTTGGCCTTCGCATTCGATGCCGAGGTGACTGGCAATGAGCTCTACCAGAATGCTAAGCTGACTAAAGCGCTCGCATACGTCTGCATTGGGTTGGGACTTTTCGTCTTCCTTGTTGCCTTCTTTGGCTGCTGTGGCGTTATCACCGATAGCTATTGTCTCCTTATCACGGTAAGTTATAAACCTCTTTTATTGGTAGCCTTTGATGGTTCATGGATCTCAATTGATACCTGAAAGCGGTCATCAGAAGGAATACATCTGCAAGAGGCCTGCCATGGTCACTTATTTTGTCGAAAGGTTATGCATTATAATCTACAATCCTTGATATTAAAGCGAATACCCAGGTAAAATAAATTTTGATTTGTACCTTTGATGAAGAGGAGGCCCCGGGATTGCTCTTGAACTGAAAACTTTACATGCGACTATTCGTGTGTAGATTGATATTAACCGCTCTCCTCATGCTAATGCGCTAATTTTGTGGTTTCACCAAGGAAGGAAAGGGACTAGATACAATTTCATTTAAACAGATAAATGGTGAAGGTCTTCTCTAAATCTCTTTCAAAAATCAAAAGAGATTTATTTAGCTCCAACCTCTATGCTCATAGATTCTGTGTTTTAGTTCAATGGATTCTAGAGTTCGTACAACTGACGAACTCAATGAATGGAAGTCCTTAAGTTTGCCAATCTGTTTGTCGATGTTGCAGGTAAATCTGCCCTCACCAGCACTCTAGCCATTCCAGACTTCTGCCAGAATACTCAAGCCACAACTCCCACGAGGGCAGGCATTTCCGCTCTTGGCATTTGTAATTTTTTCGACATTTCACCACCTCTCAAGTCAGAAATGCTTATTTCCTATTGCATAAACTATAGATCTAAGCGAACAAATCAGTGAGAAGGCAAATTCTGACAGGTGCTTCCCTCAAACCTGTAGTATGTTTCGTCTCAGTACACTGTGTTTGAACATTTGCTATTATTGAAAATTATGGTTAAAATCAAGAAGAAACACGTCCAAGTTTCTCTAATAAATGCAGCACTTAATTTCCTTTACATTGCATATAAATTGACAATTTTTTGGTCGTTCTAGGATTGCTGCGTTGATAAGTTGCTCTGCTCATTTAATTTGCCTGTCTCTTAAGGAACCTAGTCAGGTTTTCCGAGAATTTTGTGCTTAAGAATAATTAAAAAGCAAATTTCATTCGCCAGGAAAATGAAATTCAGATGGCTACAATTCATTATCGCTTTAAAGCAAGCAGTACTGACGCAGCCAAATGCGCTACTTCAATGAAATACTAACAGTATCAGTAGCTAGCAGTGCATCCATTGTACGTCAGGCATCACGTTTTCGTATCCTGTTGACGCGTAGCCAGTGACTGAAATTATACCAATCACACTGGTTAAATATCAGTTCATAAAGTGAAAATTAAACAAATTGGTTCGCTGGATTGACACTTATAAAAGTCAAAAAAATCTTCTTAACAACTTGAGAAAGTGCAAAAAAGCCACGAATTTGCTTTCAGTCATCAGTTCCATTCTCTATTTTATGAAAGCATTTTGTACAAAGCATGATGTATGCACACTGAGATAATCATAGAAATGAGTGTTTTAAAGAACTCCATAGTATGTCACTTTTGCAGTGGCACGAATTTCTTAGAAGAATATTGAGCCCCGTTTAAGGTATCTCATGTCCTTCGGTAATTGGGACCCAGTACAATGATCTACAGCGAACCTGATCCGTGGCCCTATCTTAAAGTATTGAAAACACGATCAAACATTATCTCCAAAAGCACAATCTTTCCATCTTAATCCGTGCATTTATAAACATCCATAGTGATCAAGCACGTGCTTTGAAGATCGAGCTGAGGAATGAAAGCTGTGAGGGGATACTTTCATATTTCATTGGTCTCTCTTTCTAAACAGAAAATAAATGAAAGCATTATATCCCGCGCACAATCAACATATATAAAAATCAACTTTTATCATCGTAGTGATTAACTAGATAGAAAACTGAAAAACGCATTCTATTCAGCACTTTTGTCACTGGCGATGGGATATCCATTAACCATTTCCAAGTTGGAAACTTGATGTAAAAGAAATTAGCCTCGAATCTCTTGGCAGCTCTTAGGCTTCTTTATTAATCGTTGAATAACAGGGTAGCATTTGGAGGTAGGAAGAGGATGTGGTACAAGCAGTGCGTCACACAGTGAAACCGAATTTCCTTTTATACTCTTCGTCTCGTTCCTCATTAGTGGTAGATTCGTCTACACCATCTCACCGTTGTTCACTCTTATTCTCAAATCCAGCTCAAAGACCCTATACCCTTTCATTTTTACTCTTGCTCGTTGAAAACTCAATTCGCGATAAACTAGATGGTTTCATGTCGGTTAGGATTAGCGAACTGCTGCGTTGACTGGCGAGCAAGGAATAGCATAACCATTTCCAACCCTTCATAGAGGCCTTATGGGCCACCAGATGCCCTTCGTTAAGGTGGCTGAAATATCCATCACAAGACTTTTAGTAAGGGAGGAATTTCTCTTTGATTCTGCTAGTTGCCCTTCTTCCTCCTCCTTCCCTATTTCTTTCAGCTTAAAAATTTAAACTGATGGTAAAGTTCATTTAGTTTTAGGGATTTCAGTAAGTTTTAGAATCACTACCTGCAAGTGATTTGTTCCTCTGCATTCGATGTTTATGTCTTTAGATACTTTTCGTCCAATTTATAAGCCTTACAAAATCATCTATAGGAAGTTTTTCCCTTAACGAGCCAATATTTTGACTGAAATGCATTTGAATTTAATTTCATCAACGTTGTACGTCTCTGTCGCGTTTTCATACGTCCCATTAAAAAAGAATGTAACCTTCGTTTGTTTAAGTGTCACAGGAATCCTTAAATGCATGCGATGGAGGTTGAATAGACATAGACCCAATCTCAGATGACATCAGCCACAAATGAATGTTTTTTTCTACAATTTTAGTATGCTGTTGTAGTCAGTCTTCTCTTCCTCGCAAAAGTGGTGTGTGTCCTCACATTTCTTCTTCTCGGAGAGAAGGTGAGTGATCAAACAGTCACAAAAATATCCTCCCTGTCAGGCTGGAATATTAATTAATTACATAATTCTGATATACTTCTGTATTTTTTTATTCCAAAATGTATATTCTCACGACTCTGATTTAAACCTAGGTTTGATTTCTTTGGCAGAAAAAAAGTTGAAATTAAAAAAACGCTTCTTAATCGCAGATTTTCCCGTTAGTAATCGACAAACTTCAAGAAAGCTTCTCTGCCAATTATAAGGGGTACTTGGGACGTGGATACCATGAAGATTCCACCTCTTATTCACAAACGGCAGACACTATCATGCTCAACGTAGGTTACGAACAAATAGGAAATTTTATCATTTCTAGGGTAAACATTTTATTTAATTTTTTTCGTTCAGTTCCAATGTTGTGGCATCAATGGAGCAGGTGATTTTGAGAGCATCAAGACATCAGCACTGTGGCATGAAGAAGGGCGAGTTTATACCACTGTAGATGGAAAAGAGTTGTCAGGAAATGCCGTGGGATTACCCGTTGCCTGCTGTCTATTCAAAACTTATGATTTTCCGATCAACTGTAAGTTGAAGCAACCTTGCATTTTGGATGATATCTGAATGATAATTCTGAAACCAACGACCTTCATAACTGCTCTTATGCCATATCAATGAATTCGCTGGTCATTTTAAAGGATAGTGTAAATTAGACTTTGAAAGAGCAGAGCTTTATGATAGTTATGAATGCTGGTTGAGACCCTAGAATGTCGAATTATTTGGTATCTTTGTAAAATAGTACCATATCAAATTTGCGCCGATCCTTTTTTTGCTGATAGGTGAAAGAAGTAAGTTTTGAGGCGTGATTACATTTTAAGAGGACGTTTGAGTACACCATCATCAGAATAAGCGCATTTCATTGCGGTTGGCCATTTGACATTAGCAGAATTAGTTCAGGGTTCGCTTCGCCACAGACGCTATGGAGATTGTCTTTATTACGAAGAAATATGAGACTGAACCACTTCGCTACATGAGAGTCAAAATGACCATTGGAGAAAGAATTTTTCACATTTAAACTTACAAATAGCATCGATTCCATGCAAAAAGCACTCTGAAGCCTAAATAAGATGGAGAAGGCCAATGGCATCGCATTCTCATCTATCGGTACTTCAAGTATCTCTAAAGTAGTAGAATAATTATAGAAATTAACCATCACTAATGGATTGCATTCACAGACATTTATAACTTTCATGCTAATTGACATGGTCTTCAATGCAATTTTGCAAGGGACAGAAAAGAATTTCACTAGATAAGCGTTTAAAATTTAAATTTTCACGAGAAATGGGTTAATAGCTGAACAGAAATGTGATTAGATGATAAATTGGATGTGTGAAACAGATGTTAATCACATGGCAACCAAAAAGCGCTGGACGCTGGTGCAGCTTGCGTTCCTTAGCTAGATATGGACATGAAAGAGTGATTTTATTAAAGCTAACATTTTATTTTTGCAAATGGTAGACCCTAAAAGTTTACCAAATTTAAAAGATGTTTCAGTGAATAAATGGATGGCAATAACTCCGACGATCTCAGGACTTCAGTCGTTGCAAGAAAACAGTAACTTCATGCGTGTGAGATGAGGCAGCAAAAATGCTCTAAAGAAGACGAAGGCGTCAAGCATAGTTGGTAGAACGTACTTGCTGCCTCGTTCTTTGTCTGTATGTGAAACGTGGCTTATAATAAAGTAGCGCACAATGGTTTTAAACACTCGAAATTTCTAAAGTAAAGGTAATCATCGAACTAAATTATAGGGATCTTGAAAATGAATTTGTCAGATAAACCCTCCTGATACTACGCCAGATCCGATGTTTCGCACGGTTGGGCGAAAAGTCGGTTTAGAACCCTCTAAGTATTCAGTACATTTCTCATTATGTCGCAGATAGCTTCCTGGTAGTAAAGTTCTAACGTGGGCCTCAAACACTCCATATTTTTGCTACTAGTCTAAATCGCCATTCACTCACTAACTGTAGTGAGTGTACTTCAATAACTGATTTCCACAATATTTGCAGACATTTAGCTTTCGGTATTGTGATAATTTAAGGAAAGTTTCCTAGCTCTTCGTTATGGACCTCCATGTCACTACGAAATTAGTCCGGAAATATATGCCTGATTTATTTTGCCGTTTCCAATGGCTCTAGCTTTCTTAGAAGTGGTAGATTATATCTCAACTCTGGTAATTCCTTCTGGTAGCCCCCATGCATATTATGGTTTGCATGAAATGGCGATAACACTGCACCTCTAATAAGAAGTATCGTTTGCTCCACATTGGTCTTGGAAATCTGAAAGGCAGTCTCTCTATTGACTGTCCGGACAAGCGATGGCAAACGCATTTATTAAGCTGCGTCATTAGTGTTTTACAATCAAAGACGCCAATCATCTACCACTCGCTTCCTTTGTACGCATCACCGTTTTCTCTTAATGCAGCGTGATACACTTCAAGAGTCACACCTCTACGCATTCGTTTCCAACTTACCGACGTACCTCTAAAGTTCGCTCGGTGCTGAAGCCCTGTTGTAAACCACAACAAGCCTATTCGCCTGCGTCAGTTGAAAGCTAAAACCAGTCTAGTTAGCAATCAGTCGAACAATTTTAGTCTAAAAGAAGTTGATTTTTGATTATTATGGTGGCTAACGATTCAGTTCTCTTTTAGTAATCAGTAGGTCGGCATAAATATTTAGGCGTTACAATTTTGAATGAGGTAACAACGATGATAATTCAGGATATCAATGTTCAGAAATTCTCTTTCCATCTAGTTCCACCACAATGTTAACTAGCCAGTCCTCACGGAATGTCCCTATTTGGCTCCCGCTCGATCGCAATTTTCCCGATAAACTAGCATATCCAATATCCTTCAACTGGTTAACCTCACCCCTTAGTACTTCTTCAATGGAGATTGAGAGCCTCAAGCTTCTTAGGACCTAATAGCAAAGGGTTTGGAATAGTCACTAGTCACTGAATTTGTCGCCATAGAGCCACGAAGTGGTCAAGATTAGATGCCCTATAGCATTTGAAGGCGTCTATTTCAATCTTGTGCTATTGAATATATCGTTAGTGTCCTTTGATCACCAAGTACTGATCTGAATATTCAATGGAAATGTGTTTCTCATTATCCATGTAATTTATTCTGCTATCAGTCCGAGTCGATGACATTTCCCATATGCCTGGGGTTCGGCACGAGTATTGGCTGAATAACAATAGATATTTTGCCTCCACGGATTAGATTTCTTTTGAATCAATCCACATCACAGTAGGTCGAACATGTCCTGTACAAGGACATTTCGACAACTGCAAATCGGTAACAGTAATCCAAGGAGATGGCTGCTCCATTTAGTCGAACATAAAGCAAAATTAAGACTGTTCGCGCGCATAGCATTAAACCTTGGTTACAATGCGCTAAGCAAACTTTCTGCTTGACACAGTTATCCGTCTTTTGAGGAATTCCTGATTGCTGAGGCATTAATGCTACTGGATTTAAAAGTATTCTCTAAAAAAGGATCAAATAAATTGAATGGCATATTTATGTGTATATTTACGGCCAAATGCTAAGGAATGACAACTGTGGAGCAACAACTGAGAGGCTGGATCTAATTGGGTCTAATCTAGAGTTTGAGCCGTTATTGTCGCTTAGTACTTTGGAATAATAACCAACTTTCAGGACACTGTTGACTAGGAGGACCCTAGCGCGCGAACGAGCTATACCGCCCTTCTTTGTATGCAAAGCAATGAGATTTAATGTCTTATCTGGTCTAGGAAATAATACTTAAAGCTCCTGTTTGATACTTCCGACAAAAAAATCTTTACTCCAGTAGGTCAGAGTGTGCAGACTATGCTTCAATGCGTCCTGAATTTTATACAGATTTCCATTCTGAAACAGTCGAAATCCCAAGTATCAAGATTCTCGCTAATATGGATAGTACTGCTGGGAGTGAAATAATTTTGAAGAGCTGGAAAGGTGGATGTAGCTTGTTTTTCTATTTAAGAGACCTCTAAACCAACTGTTTTCAAAATTCTTGCAGTTAACCATCACCATCGTGAGGGCGAAAAACCGATGAGCTATTTGCTAACGTTTTTTCACACATTAAAATTGAAGCATTCGACAATTAAACGTAGATTAAGAGAGAAAAATAAGTTGAATAGGCGTTTGGAAGTGAAACAAATGCAGAGCTGAAAATTATCACGGTACTCACTCTTTAAAGATGATAAATTAGTTGAAGAATGCCATATTTGACTAGTTTATCAAAGTATTTACAGATTTCTCGCCTTTAGAAGCCATTTTCACATATCTAGACTATCAGACTTTTTCTTTGATTACTTCAAGAGCTCATAAACACCAGGATGGTCTGGTCGTCGCTTAAACAACTGGTGCCATGTATTTCTACATTGTTTACAAATTTGGAAGTTGGTAAACATTAAAATGTTACTAAATCTTGGTTGGTTAAGTGATGGCAATCAGGAGACCGATATCTTTACTGTGATATGGAATTTCGATTAGGTTTACTCTCTGAAGATTGAGTTGTTGGATAATAAATGAATATGAATCATGGAAGAGTCCCGAAGACATAATTATACCTTCCAAGTATCCACTGTTGGAGTGATGTCCACGTTTTTAAAAATTGATAACACTATTTTGCATTTTTTCAAATAATTTAAAAAATCTACTTGTGGAGATTTTCTGATTAAATACTTCAGCGCTGATTATTTGATCCCAGTTATAACAAGTAGCTTAGGGGATATTGAATTCTAACAGATTGCACCCCCATCATATCTGGAAAGGGAAATTTTCCTAACGTATTTCATTCAAATACATCATCCCGATACTTCCACGAAGAGGTTCTCTACTTTATTAACGGAAGTCCACAATTTAGGTTAATGTATAGATTTACAACGTTAGAGCATTGAAGTTTATTCGTCTCAATAAGTGTTAAACATTTTCAGTCGGAAAATTTCAGCATTAGAAGAATCGGTCAAGCATGCAAGTAATCAAAAGACAAGCAATCAATGATACGAAAATAAGAAACGGCTTTTAGCGTACCAAATGTACCCTGTACTATAAAAACAAAAGCTCCCTTATATCGGAATAGATCAGATGAGAATGCAAAGACCTTATCAGGTATTAGCCTTTGTTTGAGTATTCTATACCTCTTCCAAACTCTGAGTGTCAAGACCTGTCCTGCTGCTATTACAAGTATGAACGTCCTTTTCTCAGTAAATGTTGGGATGAATTAATGAAAGCTACATAATCGCGCGAGGTAGCTAAAAAAAGATTTAAAATAAATAAAATCGACATTCTGCTCTTGTTTCCTCTCCTCCAGACCGTTTTCAAACGTGTTACCAGCTAAAATAGAAACTGAATCAACTAATCAAATTTCGGAGAAATCCGTCTTAAGTTACTGGCTCTAGTTCTACCAATGACGTCTTAACTTTCTTCACTTCAGCCAACTTCACACAACTCCACCGTAGCATGAAGAGTCCTCAGTGTCCAGTGAATCCAGTCTCAGACTACAACAGCATTGGATGTGTGGGAAGGATATCAGCAACTCTGAAACAATACGTGGTGGTGATTGCGATTGCTCCGGTGATCATCGCTGTCACTGAAGTTATAGGTGTCATACTTGCCAGCGCTCTCGCTCACGAAGTCAAACAGGACGTAGAACGGCTGTACTACTGAGGACTGGCAGTGCCTTTCCCAATGCAGAATCGGGTACCGAAAAAAAACGGAACTTTGCATTAACTCTGCCATACTTTACCTCTCTCTTCCCATTCCGTGTATTTATTGCAAGGCATGACCGCTCCCCCCAGATTGAACTGGTAATCAATACCGATACCGTCGATAAACCCAACGATCAATGACACAAAATGCTACTGTAAATTAACAAGTAGAAAGTATTCTGCGAAGTAATGCCAGCTTTTCATGACAAATTGAAAAAGTTAGAGAATATCATCCGAGGGATTATTAGCCTCCTTAATGAGATCTTGAAGGACATACCTTTGAGAGTGATCTAGATATGCTTGAAGGAAGCTGGCGCTTACATCCAGTGAATTAGAATCTTCGGCAGTATAAGCAAGCTATCAATTTAGAATGGTTAATAAAAACCTACGATTAGAGATTGCAGGCAAAGAAAGAGGTCCTCATTAAGATGATGAGCGACAGATCCTTGGGTAACTTCACTATTTTCATCAGTGTAAGCAATTAAAGACAAGGGACCATCTTTGCCGATAACTTTAGACTTCGGCGGCTAGGAAGAGGGCTAAATTCAGAATTCAATAACAAACCAACGTAAAGAGAACGAGGAGGACTCGGTAGATTTCGGTAATTTTCAGTTGATCAAGGAACAATTCGATTTCATAACCATGAGTAGCTAGACGACAGTGGTAAAAAGCAGAAACAGAAACAAACCACAGGCATCTAACATGAGAGTTTGGATTTTGAGGACGGTATTCAGAGCAGAAGAGTAGTCCCCTATATATAAGAGGTAATGATTAAGGTGAACTGCATACGGCAGAGAACGTAAATCTGTAAGCATTTCATTAAGATATGAGTAACACGAGGAGCGTCGCGGCAAAATATATCTGCAGCTAGACTATACACTTTTATCGCCTCAGAAAGACGATTAAATTTCTAAATTGGACGTTTGAGCGAAGAAGTGGCTAAAAAATTACCCATAAAATGTCGCCCGCGAAGATATAACAATTTGCGGCATGCGTAAGCGATTCACTGGTCTTATAAATCTATAGACAAAAAAAGAATGCGGAGAGATTATACTTTTGCAGCCCTAAGAAAACATGAAATCGCATTTTCTCGCAGCTCTCCAGAGGAAAATGCACTTGTAGTCTGGAGACTTTCTTCAGCTCGGGCAAATAGGCGACCAGCTTCCATTAACGCAGCAGCCTCTGCCAAAGCATTCCCACTCAATGCTTCGCATTTCGCTTTGCCTAGTGTAAAAACTGCCGCATACTCGTAGGTATCTTCTCCAGCAAGAGACTTGGCAAAATAGGCTAGGAGAAAATGAAGAATTTCTAGAGATGAAATACCGAAATCGTTTTTCGACTCGTCAACATTAACCTGCCGAAATATTTTTCTAACTGTTTACATAATGCAAAATTATACTTCTGAAGCTTTCCTGAAATTTCCATGTAAATTCTTGAATAATCTAGGTTCGGGTCCATCGGCGTCGAGAACGACCTTGTATTTTAAAGCCAGCACATGCATATAAGAACTAAAAAAGTTTTAATTGATTCGATAAATATAATTTTGCCTTCACTTAATTTTTGCATATTCTGCACGCCAGAAAAGCAATCTCTATTCATCTACAATTTATGCAAGCCTTGACTGTTTTCCGCGCATTTTATCCATGCCTATAAAATATTTATTCTTTTTTTAAATATTTGTAAATTTCTATTAATTTTTTTGCGGATTATTAGATATTGTGTTTGAGTATTTTATGTTGTAGTAACCGAGTCTAGCAGCAACTTGGTCTCCTTTGGTTTATCTGCTAATTACTAACATTTTTTTCCCTCAAGTAAATATATGACAGTTTTTAAGGAGTTGAATGTCATTTGTTAGTGCTATCAAACGCGAACTTACTGATTTCGAACTGTATGTTTAATGGCTATATACTTTAATGTTCTCTCCCCCACTACCCAATTGCTTTTTGAATACAGAAGATGGCGGCTCCATTTTCCAACACGCAGTTGCGTGTCCCTCCCGGTTTCGGCAACATATTGTGGTGCTTCGCTCGCGAAGTTTTGCGCGTACAGCCTGATGACATTCTAAGTTTCGGAATGGACTACTTTGAGCGTTTACTTCGAATAAGGCTGGGTAATAGTGCTCAAATTCCTATAATAAAGGCTAAATAGAGACTGGTGAGGAGGATATTGCTAAACTTGGGGCAGCTAGTGACGACAGGTACTACAACAACCGATCATTCATGGTACGGTTCTCAAAATTTCACGGTTTTTACTGCTCACAATTTAGATGTCAACACCTGGTGCCAATTTGAACCACTTCAAAAAACCATGAGACTGTATGTCGTAGAGCGAGCCGTGGATTTACTAATCTTCAATGTTTGCTTCATGCTATAATAAAGTTAACGATCGACACCGATAAATATCCGGCAGTGTTTTTTAATTTGGCCTGCATTTGAACGCGGTTCTGCTCCCTGAAACCGTAAAATAAAACAGATGGCTGATCCGAGTGTTAAAAAGGAATTTCGGATTTTAAAAGACAAATGTCAAAGAGCTGATTTTCCTGCTGATGCGTTTTCTTCAAAAAGAATATGCACGCAAAAAGAAATAAATGCATTTGCAAAAAATGGGGCGTCGAGTCGGAGTGCTACAAATTTTCAATTTATATGGAGAAGGAGACAAGCGCTAATTTAACCTCTTAACAAACAGTTCGGGCCATGGTCTACTAAAGCGAAGATATATGAGTGAAAGTCCTAAGCGTCATGGGTGTCTAATCGGAACCTATTTGCATGGAATCATTACAGTAAAATTCGCTCCGCACCATCGATGTAGATCGAAAGCGATTTCAACATAGCCAGTTAGTGGTGTCAAATACCACTGATCCAAAATGATCATTTTCTGCTGGGCATTTTAACATCGGCTGCTGATTTTAACTCATCTCCTGGAGTTCACTCGGCTGAAGTTCTTTTCAGTAAGTCGAAATTATGCAAACCTAGTTAAGAAATGGCCGACATCAGGTTAAGGTCAAGATGGACAGTCAACTTATTTGTATGCACGTGGCTGAACCATCGTATTACTGGTTCAAAAGGAAATTGTCAGATGTTTGGTCCATCTATTCGTCCATTCACGCTACAGTTCTTTTAAATATAACCTCAAATATTTCATTTTTTCCACAAGTGCAGCAGTTACTGGAAATATCCCAAATATTTCTTCACTAGCCTGAACTTTAGTATGAAAAAGCTAAGATTTGATGGACTTTGATTAAAGAATGAAAGTTTTGGTGTAGCAAAACAATTTTCCGACCCACATTTAAACCTCCTGTCCTACAATATGGGTAGACAAAATATTACAAAATCGTCGCCACTACAGTAAGCCCTTTCTCGCTTATTATTCTAGAGATTTCAAAAAAGACTTCTTTAGGTGTTGGGGAGACCCGTTCGAAAATTTCATCCTCATTTTTTGCCAAATTCAACATAATTGTGGATGATTTAACTCTCGAAAATCATTGAATGATACGAAGTGCACTTAACTGCAAATATTCAAAAATCATCTATCTTAAATTGAGTTTGGTGTTTGGCATAATTATTTATAACTTTGCTTCGAACCTACCGATATGTTATTCTTTAATTCAAATGGAATTCCATGTGAGAATACAAATAGGAATTCTCGGAAATTCATTCTAATAGTATGAAAAAAAGTTCGAACCCTCATGTTGTGCCAGTAGTAGAGCTGGTATGTGAACTTTTGGCTCAACAGATGAAACGATTTAGAAATCCATCAGCCTACATCCCATAATAAAAATGACTATCTACAAGGCAATGGCCAAAATGGAAGGCCATGGTGATACATCACTTCTATCAGTAACAGGTAGGTGCTAAGTTATCCGAAATGAGGGCAATTTGCACAGAAACTGGACATCTCTTGTATCACTGAAAGTGGTTGATCTTCAAACTGCATTCTTATATTTTAAATTGTGATTTTGCCATAATGTACATTAGTCTTCGCCCTGTATATTAATGACAAACCGTGGGAACGTCGTTCTTTGATATAGCTTCATTTTTATATTATATTACACTGATTCAGACGCTGGGCAGTGGTCGATATCAATAGCCATAATTCACATTATTTTTTTAATTCTCCGCCGAAGGTACTCACATCACAACTAACAGTCGCTATGAGTGCACCATCATTAAAATCATGTTTATGGAATCAATTACTATCTAAACTAATTGCCTGCAACTAAAACCACCTAATTTGAAAACCACCAGCACACAACGGCCTGTGGTAAGCGCTGACCATTTGCGCCAAAGATCTCCGTTTCCACGTTTGCTAATATCAACAATTTATTAGTAGTTCATTTCAACTGACCAGAACGATTTGGCATAAGTTTCCTACTTCATAATGGCAATGAGCACTTGTGTATAGATGACAATACTTGTCAGTAATGTCCAACTTTGTGCTAGCTGTTGCAGATCTACCTGTTCATGTTTTTGTGACCAATATTTGCAGGGATTACTTCAAAATTATCTTCTAAAATATGGATTTTAAATTGTTTAATTGGTTGAAGAAGCACTTCTTTATAATTCGAAATAGACGTGCAGTTATTTTATCTTTACTTCGAAGGGTGGTATGCACGAGACTTAGAGGAATGAAGTAAAGATCAGCAGCGCTGATCTAATAAGCCTTTAACAAATGTCCCCTCGCATTCATTTTTTCTCCAAGGGTAAATGAGAAATTGCAGAATGATATACTCACTGCCAGTCAGCCGCATTAACCGGTTATCAGGGAATAGTTAAGGATTTCTAACCTTACGCAAGGCTTCCTTTAATGGCCAGCCCCACTGACACATGGAGCGAACGTTAATTTTGAAGGATCACTAAGTGAAGAGGAATGGAGTCCATTAGGTTGATTACTTCAGAGAAGTTCTTCCTCTTTATCCACTCTCACTGCCTCCCTACTGACCGTAAATAGCAGATTATTATCTCATGCTTATTTCATTCATGAGCCTGCTGCACTGTATATTGTCCAGCATATTAATAATTCAGCAATACACTAAGCGGGAAACGCCTCATTCGTTTAAGTCTCTTTGAGTTCCTCGAATGCTATCCTTATGAAAAGTCTCTAAAGAGGCATTTGAAATTACTGAATTTGTTTCAGTAACAGCTTGAATGACGAAAATTTGAAGCGTCATTTCTCAAGAACCTTTAGGCAAAATTACATTTTTAGTGCCATCAATTAAATGTTGATGCTTGATTCGTATGTTTTGAGCATTTTTATACAAAAGAAGAAAGTTTGCAACGGAAGCCACGCAATGCAATTACTTGAGGCATCATAAACAAAGCCAAGTTGTATAAAATTTTACTTGAGAACAAAAATGTCATAAAAGTTAAGATTTTCCCAAAAGATACTAGTATCTGGGCATACTTGTCTACTTCTTTGTCGGCTGTTCCAACAATTTCTACACGGTGTCAGTACCTAGCGCCATTGCGGTTAATGCCATATTATCGCCGTTTAGTTAGAGAATTTTGCATCCACAGCATCGGTGTCAGTCCGTCGTATTTTTTATTAAATCAACTCAAAATGCACACATGAAAATAGGTGCTGAAATACTTCGGTAACGTAATCAAGCTATTTCAAACAATACTGCTATTATCCGGTCCTGTTTTTATTAGGAATTTTCAACTCTCACTTAGTTTTTTTTTATGATGATAAATGATAGCAAGATCTCTGATCAAAGTTATAATTAAACTCTATTATCATTTTGGTTAGTCTGGGCCTTCTTTTAGAAGGAAGTTACCTGTAACACCTAATTTAACAGGGTCTATTTTTGTGACGAAAACGCTGCATTTCATGAAATGAACTAAGAAAGTAATAGTTTTGAGAGCATAGAAACATAACTTGATTGTTGACATTTAAGTCTCTTTAAGATTGCGTGCTGTATCATTGGTATAAAGGCCAGGAAGCATAGCCTGAATGGGCTTGCAGGTTGAAAGAGATTTTTGTTTGCCCTAAAAGATGACAACGTACATGCTTATATCTTCATAGCAGATGAATATGAAAGGAGGATAAGAAGAATGAAGCGGTTTCACCAATAGAAAAATTTGACATTGATTTCGACTAAAATTTTAAATCAAGACCAAATCCTACAGCACCAAAGTAGGTGCCTGGCGTTTTCGAATATTTTCCGTTAGAATCATTCTTATTAGAATTGCAAAATTAAATTTTGCTTTATGTTAATACGCCTAAAAATACATCCTTTCTCTAACTTACAGTGACTAAAAAAGAAAAAGAACTTCGGCTTAGATGCAGATGATTTGCCGAAATTACTCGAAGTTAAAATACATTTCTCAACACCATTGTAGTGCAAAAAGCCGTGATAGATTCCTCTCATGACGCCGTAATGAACTCGATCTTACACTAATATGCCTGAAACCTTAACTATCTCAACTGAGGTAGAGATAGCCGAAAGTCTAGGGGTGAATGAGTTTATTCTAAAAGTGCTACACTTACGGATTCGCCTCACCGTCTCAGAGGACTTATAAGAACATTACAACCTAATCGTGAACAGATGAAAAAATAACGCTATAAGATTTTGTCATCGAAAAGATTTGAGAACAAAGCCACATTCGACAGCAATTATGCATTTTGGAAAAGTGTGTAAGGAAATTTCTGTCTGTTATTTTAATTTTGATCTATTTAAGACTAGTGATTTATTAAATTTTCCTTTAAGGTAAATAAAATTCAACTTATCATTAATTGCTTTCTAATATTTAACTTTTCAAAAACCTAGTGAAAAGATCCGATAATCCATTAGTACTTTTGGAAATTTTCCTTACATGAATCCTAATTTAGTTTTTAATTTACTAGCTACGTCCATTGAACTCATTTTTACACATTTAGTTTCGTTCTTTCGCCATTTTCACGTTAGTTGGTTTTCCTTTTCAGTGATCACCCAAGGAAAATTGTGGTCTTCCAATTGACATGAACGCAGTTAGATTTCATTTTTAATTCGGTTTCCATTCAGTGAAGCAAGAACTTTAAACCGGGCTATTTGTATAACGATTGCAAGAAGACAGCTTCTCCCAAGAAAAACGCTTATAAATATTTTATATCTCTCATTTGTACCATTGTCTTAACCCAGTCAGCTTAAGCATCATCCTCTGATGATAATTATGTTTGCATATTCCATTATGCCCCCGGTTCCGCGCTCTTTTTAAGTAAAACTCTGAAGATCCAACCTAATGACGGCGTGATAAATGAACATGCATTTATCAACAAATTCTACCATTGTTATTATTGCGTTCTGAGTCAAAAAGACGGTGAATATATTTTTTGAAAAATGAATGGTTAAGATCTGCTTTTCTACTTTCGTTCAACTGAGTTAAACTAGGAATCTGAAGGTCATGGTCAACTGAATCCATATCGGTATTTAGTCCCGAAATTATAAACCAGAATATAATTAAAAAAAGAATATTTGAACAAATTCTACAATTTTATAAAATAATACTTAATGAAGTAAAGCTCGAAATGGGTAAAACGCTAATTCTAATTAAAGGGTTAAATGGAGCCTTACGAAATTCCCTCGTTTCTTGGAAGTTTGAATAAGCGTGGACAGTTGATGCTTTGAAGTGTCAGAGATAGCTGTTTGTATACTCATTTGATTTATAGTGCGGACTTGAAACGAAAAGATGCGTATTCATTGATGGTTAAGTTAAAGGACGGTTGGTCAAAGAGACTCCAAGATTCTATCGGTTTCTCCGCAATAACAGTCGGAAGGTTTGTTCCTCCAAAATCCCTGAAAATGAATTTGGCTTCAGCTTCTGCTGGCTCATGTCAGTAAGGCGCACAGGAAGCATTTATTTCTATTCAGGGCTAAAGTTCCAGCTTATGTCAACAAATCAGCAGCCAAAACAGTCAACATCAGATATCCTATTAACCTAAAAACTCTTTAGTAAATTCTCTTCAAACAGACTATACGACACCAGACAGCTACAGTTAAAACAATAATTTTTGGATCACTCATATTTTACTTGGAGGCTTTCTCAGGTTAACTTTGGCTTATATTGGAGTTGAAGTTACTCTTGAACTAGGTTTGAATATTTTAGTCATCAATCCAGGCATTCAGCACAAATACTCCAAGAATACACGATTGATTAGCAACATTACTTCAGTTTATTACTAGACCATAAACAACAACAAAAAACAATGTAAGTCAAAAATTTTTTTGGGTTGCCGAGATTAATATATGACATTTCATTTGCGATTCTACGAAATCTTAAACATTTTAGCAAATTAATTTAAGTTAAAGCATTTATCATTTTTACCAACAACGCAGCCATAATAGTCTAAAAATTTTCAAAAAGTGTAAAAACGTAAATGTTCGATCTGGTAAATACGTCAGTATTCAGCACGACAATGAAAAAGTGGCTCTGTAATTGACTCTGAAAGCTCAAAACACAATCGAAATTATTTATGGATATAAAAGTTAAAAAAATCAACGGTTTCAAAATTTAAAAATTCAGGGGAAGGAAGGACAGCTTTTGTAAAAGCAATCGCGGATGTTAACATCGGTGTCGCTTTGACAAGTTCATCTTCTCTTTGGAGAAATAGATGATCAAACTCTTATCCTTCTAGACTAGCGTCTGACAAATTTGGCAGCTATGCATAAAATGCACATTTTGTTTTGGTGAGAAACGGAAATCTGGTATATTCCATAAAGAAACTTTGAATGTTTAAACAAAATCAATAAACTGGAGAACTTATACAGACTTATGATTACTTAGCAAAAAAAGTCAAACTGTTTTGTTCCATTCATAAGAACGTAGTGCGCATTTCCAAACTGCATCAGATCATTCAAGTTGAAATTTTCCAAAATTGAAATATTTACAACCACAAAAATAATTCTAAGTAGCTTTGGAATTATAATGTTCGTTTGAAATTCCGTTGTGTAAAAGAAGTTATCAGTTAACATTCTTTGCCCAAGCGCATGTTTGACAGAAGTGCTATGTGCTTGAAATCTTGGCTACTGTATTTCACAAACGTGTTAAGACGAAGGACCACCTTAAAACGATTAGTAAGTTCTAGAATAGGAGAAAAAAGCCACTTCTAGTAAGTGTTTAAATAATTGAACATGGAAAATAAACTGCAATCAAAAATTTTCATACTATGCTCAAATTCATGTCGTCAGTTGATATATAGATTTCGTACTATTTAGTTTTCTATTTTCAAGGTTCTCCACTGTTTGAAATCAATCATTCTGAATGCACTGAAATGCGATTGGCCATTATCTTGGCCAATAAAGTTCCGCCACTCATTGCCATAAATCAAAATGCTCTTAAATCATATTTTACACTTCCAGAATGGAAAAAATTCCAAAGGTTTGAATATTTTGCAGTTTTAATTCCCTTCAGAAATTTTACCTTGAACATATGTTTGATTTTATTTAAAAATTTTATTTGATTATAAATGCTTTGTGGAGAAAACAATCCATCTACTTGGGATTCAAGAGCATTTTCTGTGGAAAAACGTTAAAATGCGCATTAGTCAAACATTTTATTTTATCACTATCGAAATGGGGATTGGCAAAATTCAAGCCCGAACTAAAATTTAGCCAGCTGAATATACAAAGCTTCTCACTTTAAACTACTTATCAACTTTAGGGTATTTATGGATTTCTGAAGAAGGTGATTAACTTCAACAACTCGCAAAAGCCTTTGATCCAGTCAATCGAATCGTGCTTGAAAAGGCAGCAACTAAAATATTTTTTTATTATTATTAATGGAACCATGCAGACTTATGACAAGTCGGGAATCTTAACATTCTTTGTCAGATGGCAGACTCAAGACATATCAAGGGGCAAAAAAGCTGATGGATTTAACAGCTTTGCTTCGGTTTCCATTACGAAGTACACTCTTGTTCTCTTTGACCTTAAATGGTCACAAATTTCAATGTAACTTGATGACGATTCTAACTTTGACTCCGAACGTTGTGTACCTTCCGTGATTTGTGGTAACTCCGTGGATGTGCGAGTCATTTGGCTAAAGGGAGAACGCACATCCCAACCCTAGTGAAATGAGACCGAAATATACATCCTAAGCCAGGTCTCTTCGAACTGGCATGACTTATTTGAGCACGTAAACTAATTTTACCAATGGCTAAGGTGATTGATGAATCAAGTCGGGAATTGTGTATCTCAGAGGTAGATCCGTACCGCAATACATTTTGCCGATCTCTAATGAAAATAAATCAGTAGATTTGTATTTACAGTCGCGCTAAATTTGTAGGAAGTGATGTCGGCAAGGGTATGTTTTTTCTCTAAAAACATTCTTACAATTTTGTCTAGAATTCTCAATACTCTCTAAGGGGGGACGTAAATGCTTTTGAAACAATCTTCATTTTTCTCTTCATATTTAAGATTGACCAAATCTTGATCGTTTAAAAAACAAATGCCATTGGCTGCCTCCATGAGAATTCGATTTCAAATATTTGCAACGGGCAATGATTTTCAAATACATTTCAGACAAAAGGGTGGATACTTCAACACGGGTGTTTGCTTGGATTTTAGCGCATAAGAGTTTCCAAGTGCTTTATTCAGTTGGGCCTTTTGATTTTTTATTTAAATACTTTAATAAGAGCCTGACATATTCAAAAAAGGCATGAATGCATCCCACCTCTTCGATTTCATCATGCCTTTATCCCTTTTATTTTAAAATCTGCGTTTTTAAAAATTCCAAAGCTAAAACTTGAATAGAAAAGTGATTGTTTAATGTTATCGCGAATATATTTGTTTATGGTAGTTTTCATTATAGACCTTTAGGTCGGTAAAAATGAGTTATATATCTTACCTAAATACGGAAGCGAAACTTATCTCATCAAAGCATGAGCACTGAACGGAAATAGCATGATCAGTCAAAACCGCAATAGGGAGGGTGTCGTCCACTCGTTTTGCTAGAAAACTGATATGACGACAGCCGAGGCCCTGAGGACGAATAACAACAAGCGATTTCTGGTCTCTTTATTCAATCATTTAACTGATAGTCGAGAAATTTTCACTGAGGAATCCACTAGAGTTGTTGATTTGAAATTTGACACTGGAGTGAATTAAGGGATGATCGTAGCAAGGTTAATTTTATCATCGATTAGGAGGTTCCTCTCTCTCCTTTTAATAAATGTTCCTTTTACTCCTTACTCCAGGCAGATCACAACTTAATTTAGTAAAAATTTATGTATTCTTTTTCATCAAAAATCAGTCACAGGAAACAGAGGAGACCATTGATATTGATATGAACGATCCTGAGGTTCAAAAAGCTGCCGTGAAAATTCAGGCGCAACTTTCAAAGCTTAAAAAGGCACGCGAATCCAAGCCCGTCTTTAAGGTATTTTTACTTTCAATAAAAGCTTAAGCCCTTTTAACGCATTGCCATGGCAACTGCAAATAAACTTTAAAACATCTAAAACTTAAAGTACAACCGGACTAAAAGACAAATTTACCCCATTGCATTCTTCGCTTTCAGTTAAAATATTCGCTTCTCTGAGGTAATGGAACGAACAACATTTTCTGGCTCTGTGGAGCTGTAAGCCAGCCTCCAATTTAAGCAAAAAAATTATTTGCATTTTGGGAGTTATGAGCGTTGTTATCATCAACTCACCCATGGTACTTTTCTCACAACTTTTTGTTTACTTCTACCCATTACGGCAAGTCCCAAAGACTTATTGGGAGTGCAATAGAAGTACAAATAGCTTTTACAGCATGACTTATAACAGTTAACACAGAAGACAGTTAAAAGCGGCTATCGACGCCTTCGGTTCTCTGGTCACTTCTCTGGCATGGTTTCATCGCACAAGCAGCAGTTCAGTTTTGTAGTGGTTTCTTGTCCGCCCTCCACACTGTTAAGGACAGGCAGACTTCAGACTTCTTCCAGAAGTTTATTCGGCTTTCTGGCAGAGACTCCATTCATTGTTGCATGCACGCACATTCAACAGTCCAGTCGTGCCTCGTTTACCAGGCTGTACGAAGTTATACTTCTGCTGCCATTATTTAATTTTATACGTCCGGGTGATTGGTCCTATCCGGCGTCCCTCTCATTGGTCCCCAGAGTTGCCCTTGGGGTTACCGGTAATCAACAAGAGGAGGTTGAGAGTAGGTTTGACTACTTTTTCTCACAGTAACCCCTCAAACTCCACTAATACAACTCTTCCTTTATTTTGAACAATTATTTTGAGTTAGGAATTCGGTCAAAGCTAATAACTTTCGTTATTCATCTCGCCTGGTAGATTAACCCAACAGACCACTTCCCTAAAAAAGTTAGGCAGTTTCTGCATAGCGCAGTAGTGATCTATCACTCAAGGTTTTGACTTGAAAGTAGCTTATGAGGCACGACTCAAGTTATTTTCAGACTGTGATCACCAAAAAAATGCGCTCAATTTATTTTCATGCAATTTTTCCAAATTTGGGCATAACTTCATAGCCACTCTGCTTCTACTTAATGTGATACTAATGACTTATTTGCTTTTAGGAGCCAGCGAATTCTGAATCGAAATAATCTATGGTATAATAATTTAAATTTGTTTAAAATTCATTCCTTAACGTTTGCTTCATGGATTCAATAAAACTATTGAAAACTGTTTTGATTTTAGATTTAGGACTGAAAGGCAAATAGCCAGATTCTCATCTTCTGTAAAAGTCTGCTTCTTTAGAATACTGATATTCGTGATTTAGTTCTCATACATCATCTTTTCCATTAAACTATTTCAAATAAAACCGAAATCCAGCCTCACTCTCTCTGAACATGTTTGGGATATTTATCGCCTAGTATTTTCATTCAGTCCTATTATCCAAGCATTTTAGCATTTACTGCATCAAACGAAATTGATCATGGCGCGATGATTCCGTTTGGTTTAGAATCAGTGCATTATTCAAACTTATGCCCATTAGAATGGCAAAGGAAGTACACAATAGTAGGGTGAGCTTTGAACAGTCTAGCACGTCTCTATGATTCTATGAACTGGTTGAACTTGTCTCATAGCCAATAGCATACCCTTACCGTTTTTTAAAAGAAAATATCAAGGAAACAAGCATACTTGTTTAAATAACTGAATCGTCCGGTACACTCTCCAATGCATTTCTTTCTCACAAGTAGGCTATTTGTGTGGTTTAATAGTATAATTACGGAAACTGGCGCAGTCACATTCTGGGTACTAGGGCGATTCGCAATGTCAACTGATGGCTCAGATGAGATCATTTATATCAGAAATCAGGCTACTGGGTACTAACACCAAGTGCCTCCATGACTCTGTTCCACCTTTTAATAAATTTGCGCTCACGAACAAAAGACATAAAAAATAATATAAAATACCAATCCAGTCCAGTCCTAAAGACAGTTGCGAATCTAAATCTGGGGCTGTTTGACCTAGCAGATAGCGATTTTAGCGCTTCTCATCTCTAGGCAGTTTGTGCTATGATCGCTTATATCATTTCAAATTCGAGAACTCTTTTCCTTCTACCTCTCTTCGGTGATCGTTTCACTGACTGATTGCCATTATGTGATACTTTTTCAATCTCTGACTCCTCAACCACTGACAAAGTTGTCGTTATTTTAGACCAAAGCAATAGCACAAGGATTAAATCAGGGATATTATCACAGAATATATTGCGTATTATCAATGTTCTGCAGTCCTTCATTGGTTTGTACATGTGCTTCCTCATTAATACAACACAAACCATTTGAGCGTGAAAATTACAAAGGTAAATTCACCTATCCGTTACCAACAAACACCGAGGAAAATGTATGAAATTTAAATCTAGCGATTAGAGGAGACATTTTTAAGTAGAGTTAGTTTTAGGACTTCCGAGGTGTGTTTGTGTTTGGAGGTTAATGGCGAAGAAGGAAGCGAATTGGGATACATCTATTCTAAGTATACAGTCGTTTAAAAACACTTGGAATAATGAGTGATGAAGGACGTCAATTAATGCTTTTACTGTTTTGTGTGCTAGCTGTCATTTGTGTTCAACTGTTGTACAAGATCTTGGTATTTCTGCTGCACCCCCAATAATTCCTGAAGACTTGCCAAATGCGGGAAGGTGAATAAAAAATAAATAAACAAATAGATAAACTTAATTGCAAACTTTAGAACTTATTAAGGAGGTGTCACTTCTTTTAAACAATTCGTTAGAAGATGATTTTCTGTTAAAAATTTAGCCAAGGTTTCTGCACTTACTTCAATAGAATTTGTAACAAAAGTTCGTTTAGAATGATCAAAATCTTACGGTTAATAATGGCGCATTAAACCAGGTAACCACAAAACGTCCAGATACAGATTCAAATTATTTGTCAATTTAGTAAAATTTATTTGAGTAACGGCAAAAAAAGCCCATCAATTTCGGGGAATAGCGATTCTTTTGTGGTGTTTGTCATTGAATACACTGAAAGTGGAAGAATAAGAGTGTAAGGCATTGCTACCAAACAATTAAAGATTTGCTATTCTCTGAATGACTGAGGCTCAAGGTGTGTTGCAATTTGGACAAAAACTTAATGTGAAACTAAAATGCTATAATGTAGAGTTTCAGTATGTTTAGTCGGGCTTGAATGATTTCAGACTTGAAGCAGCCGTTTTCATACAAAATGAAAATTCGAGAGCAAGCTACTGCTTGAACAGCCCATTAGTAAAATTATATCTGCCCTACCCTCAGAAGAAGGCAATTGATTATTTCGATGTTAAAATTGAAGCCTTTCTTTCGGAAGATGGACATCGTTGCTATAGTGGCTCAGGACAAATTCAACCAACACCTCAATCCACCCACAAAAATAAGAACATTCGATAGCTTCTTAGGCAAACATTTGACTCACGAACCTGCTCTTCTTCCGGAATCTCTGCGTAAGCATCAACACAAAATTCGGCAACTGAGAAGGAATTTCAGGATGTTTTCCTTTTAACAGATATCAGTATTTTGGACTAGATACTCAAAATGTGAGTAATCTAAAATGGTTTCTCGCAAAAGCTATACAAATTCAAATGACTATTAGGTTCAGAAATAATTGCTTATAGTTTTAAATTTCAGTACTATCTTAAATCTCCCACTGATCACAAGCAATGCCATTGTGAGTTTTGTGAAACTGTTTATGGCATTCATGTTACCACTTTCTTGTTTATTTCCTATTTAATAATCATGAATTCCATGGAGTAGTCGAATCTCACAACTCTCCAGCAGCCCTTGCTATCCTTTACAGATGTAAATTTTACATCAAGTCCCGAAAAAAAAAAAAAATTTGCGATATTGTCAACATTTCATAAGCAAATATTGCAGAAAGGATAGAGGGAAGAGAAGTTGTTCTAATTTCATGCGTTGCCTGCGAGCCTCCGACCCCCTGAAAGCCATTATTTTAATGTTATTTGTTTGTTTTGAAACCGATTTTTCTCAAACTGCAAGCCGCTGTCATCGCAGTGAATTCAATGACTGTAAATATGGGCAGCAACCTGGACTTGAAAGGGCTGCCATGTGCGTCACATTTTAGAAGTAGACTTCATATTCCAGGAAACGTAGGTATTCTAGTTCTTCACGAGGATTTTAAAAAATATCAGGATGGGAGAAGAAATTTATCCAAGTAAATTTTTTCAAACGGCGTCAATTTATTGCTTTAATTTAGTGATTTGTCGGCACTCCTTGTAAATAATTCCCACGTGATTTTTTTTACACTTCATTAATACTGCGTTTTCATTAAAGTAGTAAACTGATGGTATAAGATTAAAATGGCTGCCAAATCGAAATCCGCCTTTTAAAATGCCAATATTTTCATGTGTCCAAATTAAAGAACTATCCTCGAGATTCGTTTGTATGTATTTGCCATTTGAAATGGGTTATGTAGTTCAAACCATCCAAAGCCATCTTATCAATGGTTCCAATTCCCTTAAGGTTGCGTTTTTGCATAAGCTTGATTGGATGGGGGCTGGTGCCTGAAGTGTTTTCAGCAAAGAGGTTGTAGTTACCATTGGCTTCTGTTTGATTCTGCCTTCTAATAACGTCCGATAGAATAACGATCTACTCTTCTATATCTTTGGAGAGACCTTGGTCGAGGATCGGCAAATTCCAAGGAGTTTGCTCAGAGCACAGATCAACCGATTGCTGGTTAAAGCAGAGGACAGGATGAAGAAGCTTAGCCTACCCCCTTTTGTCTTTTGCACGGAAGATCTGTATCACCAACTCGAAATTAAATTTCAGTCCATTGACAAGTTGCTGATAAAATGCAAAATTCCAAGTTACATCACTATGCTAGCTCTAAGAGTATATACCCGGTTATTGTAATTTTGCATTCACTAAAGGATGGCAAAAAGCTGAACCCTTGACAAGAAGCACCAATTTCTTTCGAACACTGCCTAAGCTGCTTCCTTAAAAGGAATATTCCGAGCTTTAATACGCAAAGTATTCGTCTGAAAACTTTTACCATCGCTTAGTTCTAGCCAAGTAAAATCTCAATTTTTGAGACTTTAAATGAAATCATCATTTAAAGGGTAATCAGACACCTTTCAAATTTTCGAAAAATATATTGCATTTTATCTGGTTTCAATCTTCTTCTTCACGAATTGCCTCAACAGTGCTCTAAATGATGCCAATTGTTTAAACCTCTCAGAGCCGTTGGATGATTTCGGCGATTAGGCTCATCAGTGGATGTTGATTTTTTTTCTGAATATATTGACGATTAGGTATTTTCTTGGATTCCCAACTAACAGAAAGGGTGTTTACTGAAATGAGCTAATAAAATTAACTGTGGAATTCTCAGCACATTTTAACTGATCACAAGTAATCCTTATAACTGTTGAGTAAATTTTATATTCTGTATCATAAATAAACCTCTATCCTCTCACTGCGTTGTGGTTCTATAAAACCCTTTTTACCTAGATCCATCTGGGAATACTGATCGTGGCATTGAAGATACTGTGAATGATCAACCACTGCCATGCTTGTCTGCTCAAATAAAGCTCGAATTAATAAAGAGAAGGTTAACAAGTTGTCCTTAGTTAAAATTTTTCAGAGTATGTTAATTTTTCCCACTGCAGTAATGGAAAGGAACGTCGAAAGTGGACACCGAAGAAGCAGCATCGTCTTCTTACCGGGGATATTTTTGGCGAGGTAACATGTTAGGCTGTCGAATGCGACCCATATTCTCGGTCTAGTAAATATACTCTGCCACTTATTTCTAATGACTGCTCATCCACCTGTCTACCCGAATTACAACTATTACCGGATACTAGTATTTTTAAGACTAATTTATGAGGAAATTACTCCAAACTTTTTTTAAAAACTAATTTAATTGATGATTATTGCAAGAACTGCATAATACTCTTAAAATAGCTCCATTACCTCTCTCCAAAGAACCATTAGACCATTGAAAACCATTCTGGTCAGGATGATGACATGAGCCAGTCATTTCTTAACCACGGACCAGGATAGTCTGATCGCATCGAAGATTCGCCAAAATTAAGATGTTTAACTAGAGCAATGAATGCCTCCACTCTTCAGTTAGAGCAGAATCAGATCTGAAATCATGAGCTAAGATCGATCTCAAGGGGTTACGAAGCAGTTAACTTACTGGATGCCATAAGATGAGACTTAGATACTCGGAGACAAGAGCATTTAGTATGACAAAAATGTTTGTCGAGAAGGATCCTCAGGGGGTGATAACTGAGTGAGATTTTTGATCCTTCGACTTGCCCGTTTAAAATTTAGGCGAAATCTTGGCCCACAATCTTAATAGAAGCATCAAAAGCTCCTTAGGAAAAGAGGACATGATAACCCTAAATTATTTTGAAAACGTTTTGAAAATTGTAAATGAATAAATTCGCCCTTCATCAGGATTCGAAAGAATATTTTGTTCAAAATATTTAAAAATTGAATGTTTTAAAAACTATGATTAGGTTTACCTGCATGTTAATAAGCGTTTGAATGCAAAAAAATAATGAAACGGTGCTTGTCAATTAATAGTTCCTGTTCTGAACGAAAAAAACTTTGTTATTAAAACATGAATTACATCTGTTCCCCATTTATGGGCTCTCCAGTTCGGAAAAGAAAATGATGTCAGGTTAAAGCGATCCCAACAGAACATTATCATTTCATTCTATCACATTAGAGTTTATCTACATATGATTGTTGGTCCTCTTTCAAACGAAGCTGATGAATATCACGGATGAAGCCAGCAGCACCCATCACAATAAGGGCGACCCATTATTGTATTAAAAAGAAAGTGCTCCTACCAGACATTGCTCTACTCAGTCATCTAACTAGACCCTACTCTTCAAACAGACGTCATCTGTGATTTCCAAAAGTTTGAACTAGACAGAACCTCGTACCCTGTTGAATAACTCTACGCACTCAACTTAAGCTC
Organism: Moniezia expansa; assembly: GCA_019097775.1. Lineage (NCBI taxonomy): Eukaryota > Metazoa > Platyhelminthes > Cestoda > Cyclophyllidea > Anoplocephalidae > Moniezia > Moniezia expansa. The sequence continues at coordinate 937,081 of JADFDV010000003.1, forward strand.
AATTGCATTAATTTTTTTTTTCAATTGAAAATAAGGAAATACACCAGATTCCTCTGATTGAGCTGCTCGAGAGCTCCTACTCAATTCTTTCCATTGTCCTGTCGTCTTCTAGCTCTTATTTGTTCATGCTTTCACTTTCACTTCGATCCTGCTTTGGAAATTTCAGCCGCTCAAATTACACTAAAACTTTGCCATTTTGAGATTTGTCCTCTCAGTGAACCCACGAATTTCACGGCTTCATACAGACACTCTCATTAGATTGCACCCGCAGATCAATCACCTCTGATCCAAGTTTTGATAGGGGATGGTCTTCTTATATTCAGCCATTCGGAGGGGAACATGTCATTATGCAGATATTCAGAGGAGGTAGCCTTTCTTCTTAGTGATCAATTAGAAAATGTTAATATCATCTTCGAATGACCACCACTTCAACCACCTTATTCGTCGTATTTTTTAGCTCCTCGATTGTAGTCCAAAACGTTCCACTATTGTCAGTGACACGTACCTGAAGCATCTATTCTGGATTTATTAATGATCTGCTTAACTGTGCACCGACCAGCTTGAATGCTGTCTTTCCGGTTATAAACAGGCATATTAGCTGTTTAATTTTTTGAAAAAGTATTAGAAATTTTGAAAATTCGCCTCTGAGTAGGTTAGCTGCATTTCTAAGGTCAAATTTCAAATTCCCATTGAATGAAAACGAAATGCTTAGAGAAACTAAAGGGGCAGTTTGGTTGACGAAGGTAACTCCAACTCTCTCTTTGACACATTAGGAATTGGTGCTAGTCACTTAGGGACTGAGACCCAAAACCTGATCATTATTTGTACTTACCGTTGCAGTCTGAATTGGAGTTCCTCATTCAATGGGTTGCGAGGTTTATGACACTGAAAAGAGGATAGTATTCAAATAAGGAAAGATACGTCTTCTAAAGCAGATGTCCAAGCAGATTGCCTTCCTCCGGGATATGTTTGTCACTGACGCAGAGCGAAGCATTAAAATTATTACAAACTTTTGCTATTAGAACCGTTGATGAGGCTACCATCTAACTTTCTCCATTACCAGGAACCAATACCTGAAAAAAAAATGGCAGCTAATAATCTAGAGTATTTTGTGACTCTTGAATATTTGAAAAAAAAAACAAAGTATGGTGCCCTAAAAGAACAGCTTTAGAAGTCACAATTATCAAGGAAGTCAGAAAGCAAATAAGCGTTGCAAATTCTACTTACAAACCAAAAATTAAAAAAAAGCGTTTCCTAAATGTTATTCAAGCAGGCAGTTCTACAGTGGAGGAGCTTCAAGTTGCTCTTTGATAATTGGTGCGGAAGTCCAAAATCTGTTTTGCTAGTAACCAAACTTGGCTAAGAAAAGAAAGCAAACGCTTTTTTTCCAGTGTGAACTTTTATATGATGTATATTCTCACTCTAAGTGTCTCCTAGCAACTCAGTAAGGCTGAAAGAGCAATTCTAGGCCTATACAGTCTCAAAAGTTAAACAAAAGAAATCCAATCTTTTTGGTTCAGCATTGAAAACCAAAGCCAAGTAAACTTATTCGAGAAACATAAGTGAAATCGGTTTTAAGTGTAAGTGCTTGATTACCCACTGCACTTATATCAAAATTTGAATTCGTCAACCATAACCTCAGGGTGATTTTGATTTGCCATAATCTGACCTCTTCCGAAGGTTTGTAATTTCAGAAGTCTGGTAATCGTACCTTGCTATTCAATTTGATATGTTTATGTTTGTGAAGGCTGAAATGAGTGATTTATTTATTCAGTGAATTCTTTGAGAAATCCAGTCATCACTTACTTGTAGTGCTGTGAAGATGTATTAATTGTCCTAAGAATTGGAGACGCAATCTTTTACGGCGCGGAGGTGTTTTCTGCCAAGGAAGTGTCGAATCAAAAAGCCGGGGTCTTAGGATTCGCTTCGAAGACTGGAACAAATAGTCACTTTAGGTCTCAGAAATAAGAACTTGGAATAGAATCAAGACTGCTCTCATCTTTGCTTTACTTGGGTATCCGCAATTACTCAAGGTTGCACTTTTTAGATAAAGACCTAAGGACTAGAAATTAACTATACGATCCAAAAAAACTTTGAAAATTAAAAAAACCGTCGCAAAATATTGTCGAATTCCGCTCTAATTAAGCGCTTGCTAATGTAGAAGCGTTAAATCAGTTGTATATGATCAAGACCGCCCTTAAAATGCCAGAAGAAATTGTTTTCAATTTCCTCTAGACATGACCCTTTCGATGAAGGTCAAGGAAGCAACAGCCGTAACGACAGATTACTCCTATCGCGGATTCTTCAGAAGTGAGAAAAATGTCCAAAGCAATGGTACTCGAATTCACTTTTTTTGATGGATATTGGGAGACATAATATTGTACAATCGACAGAAAAGTTACGAGTTAAGTCACATAATCCGTTCAAATTCAAGGAGCTTTGATACATTCAACATCAAATTTCATTCTTCAAACTTAATATAATTTCAGAACGAGATGTAAGCCGATGTATTCGTGGAGATTTTCATAATTATGACGTTTAACTTTAGTCCGTTGCACCCAACATAGGGCATATCGGTCCCTGACAAACTGACTGATCTGAAAAAAAAGCAAGGAAATTAATAAACACTATTTGAAAACATTATTATATAGTTTATTTCTCAAAACTCATTTCATTTCAGAAAGAAAATAAAAATACGCATTTTACTATAAAAATTAACTAAATTATAACTTAAAATGCATTATTTTATTCGAATGAAATTGAGATAAACGAAATGACTTAGCATACAGAAAATGTACGTGACTGCCATATCCATGCCATATCTATTCGCAGCCATGCAGGTGTAATTTCCATAGTCACTCTCCCGAATATTTTTTACTTTCAGGAGGGATATCACATCAGTTACCTAGATTAAACAATGGAATTTAGTCTAATAACATATCCAAATGGTGCAATGAATACAGTGTCACTTATTCCAAACTTACATTAGTTCCCACAGCACCGTAACTGCGAGTTTTCTCCAATTCGTATTTCGCGCTATCATAGAGAGGAATGTTATTCACCTTCTGATCATAAACACCCTTGAACCAGAGAAGATCAGGATCGGGGTAACCATTGACGATGCACTCCATGATGACATCATAGTTGCTGTCGCTCTTCTGTTGAAATCAAAATATGGAAATGCTGGTGAGCCTGAAGATTAATCCGCTTCAGAAAACACTACTGAAGAATGAATGGGATTTTCGATGAAGGTAGGATGACTAATATTATTTTCCACCATTTCACAACTTTAATTCCAGCAAACTCGCCCTAGCAGGTAAATTCAACGACCTCCACTTTCAAACTACCTTTCAAACAGTTCTTTCCTGTGAATCGACCATTTGTTTCCCTCTTCGGATCGGCCTAGTTTCTGATTTCCCTTCTTCAATCCATCTAAGCGAGGTCAGTATTTTGACTTGTGTATCTTCGTATTCTCCAATCAAGCATATCTATTTATGAATTTCTGTCATTTCAGTGCTTGATAGAAAAATAATGAGAATGCTCCTACTAAAGAGATTATGAAAGTGGATTCCTATCGTGTGCTAGGAGGGATTGCGATTTTATTTATTTATTTATTTATTTATTTTCTCCCCATCTATTAGGGCAAGTCCCAAGGACTTATTGGGGTACAACAGAAGTACAAATAGCTTTTATAGACCCCTAAAATCACGAAATTCAACCAAATCAAAATAAAAATGCGATTCAAAAGCTAGGCTTTGAGTTTTATTCCTAAGTTATTCATTAGAATTTGTTGAACTTAATAGCCACTGAAGTTGAGGATGACATATTATTTTAACCTCCGTTTTCAAAGTTTGGGTATCCATTTCAACCAAGGTTAAGGCAAAGCTGTCAAAATCTGCATTTCTTAAGCCTACCGCACTTGTGATTAGCAGAGGTCAACATCGTCCAAATGCACTAAAGGATCCTCAGCTGGTTGTCAGAACCAGAAAGGGCTGGAGGTCATTCAAATACCAAAGTTATTATGTGCGTGAGCCGTCATTTCAATGGCCGTGAATAGATTCCTTAACTGGATTAATATTTGGAACCCTCAGCATCGATCACATTAAAGAAGGGGATAAACAGCCTTAAGGTAATAGTATTATAAATCTATAGATACTTAACAGAGGAGCATATTAAATGATTGAAAAGTTGGAAAGACAATATGAGAGATTCTGCTCTTTTTATTAGTAAATTGTCTTTAAGTTCGTATTTTTTAGTGATATTATAGTGCGTTCCAACTTTCTGCCATCTTTCCTCCAAATATATTTAATCATATCTAGTTGGAACCAGCTATTAGTACTCTAGATCAGTCTCATCAGGAAATGGAGGACAACGTGACTAATCATTACTAGCTTTTTGGTGAGTTTGGGTGAGGCAGAACTCACTCTAAGGTCTCTAGACACGAGAACAGTTGCTACCTAGTACAAGACTTGAGAATTGCCCAATGAGTCCCTTGGTTTTCGAAAACTGGTTAAGGCGAATCCCTCCCGTTTGTGTATTTCTAAACATTAATGCTATACTCACTCAGTGACCTAATTTCATACAACCGAGTCTCTCCTATGAGGCAAATTCATAAGACGTTTAACTCAACCTGTCCGTAGGCTCCTTTATAGCGGGCCAATCGTATTTGCGGCTTGTAATTAACTTCCAGCATGACATCGTATTCCGTGGAGCCGCCGACATTGTTTGCCGCATGACACCGGTAGATACCCCGATCGAACCGACTCACCACCAGAATATGAAGAGTTTCATTCTAAAATAGAAACATTCAAACCCGTTTTCTGATGAGATCTTCCTGAGAGTCAGCTTTTCGCTTAAACATAAATTTGTTTTCATCGTCCTTTCATATCAAATAAATGATGACTCGGCAATAACGGACGTCGCCCAATGCTCCTTTAGTCTTTGAAACAAATAAAGACCACAATTATTTGAGATGAGAAAAAAGTGACTGGTTTGATATTAAATAGTACCTGTAGATAACACCGCCCGCGCCTGACGTCGTACGAATTCTTGAATCATTAATGAATCTTGCAAACTGCATGGTCCCTAAGTAACAGTACCATTACTGAGGAAAAATCCCACTTTTCAATCTAAGCAATGATTCATTTCTTCTCAAGGAGTTATGGGGATGATGGAATATTTATTAATGGTCCAGACCTTTCTCTAGTTCTCTTTTCGAAAATAAGGCCCGAGTTGCGTAAAAGTAATACCCAGCCAACAGCAGTGCGTACAAACTACTTTATCAATGGATTTTGCTTCAACTGGACAAGGAAAATTTGAACACCTTAAGCATATTTGGTTAGAAAACCCCGAGGCTAGAAACGTGTTAAACAACAATTTCAGGTATATAAATTATATGATCTATAACCATTAATCTTTAATCAGTCCCGCTTTCCATGATCCGGTGCACTCATGTCAGCAACACCAAAAGACTAGTTTGAAACCGCTTTATGTGCTTATATAATAAATGTACGCATCTATGACTTGATTCCCATTGAATCCATTTCCTCTCGCACCCTATTCCGGTGCTTCAGGTCAACGATTAAACAGAAATCAAATCGAGGCCCTCGAAATTGTAGCTAAGAAATTCACAAATGAAAGGCTCCATGACTAGAAAGACAGAAAGAAAAATTGAATTCCCACTTTGATTGGAAACGTGGATCGAGACAATTGCCGAGGAGTAGATTTGTATTGAACCACTGGATAGATCCAGAAATGGTGCATTTTTCTGCTATAAAATCCTGTTCGCCCGTTATCTACCAAAAACGACCTGGGTTAAATTTATGAAGGATTCAGAACAGCCTACAATATATGGTCGAAGTTCCATGAAAGACATTGTTCTCATCGAGATATTGGGAATTCAGAGGACGGTCGTTACTCTAAATGACGTCTGATCATTTCACTAAGGACTTTTAACGTCTTCAGAACTGTCAAATTCATCTTAATGCGTTATAAATCATTCAATATCGATGAAGTATTTTAGATGTTGAAACTTTATCCACTAATACAGTGAGAAGTACTCCCTGGGGATCTCAAACTGTCCTTCTCAGTAAGAGAACAGCTCTTATGATCAAGCTCTAAATCCATTCACTTAACATAAACGACGCGTGCAGCCGTTTTGACTGCCCACGAAATCTGAGTAGCTCCTATTAAAACTGGTATCCTTTCAAGTTCATCTCTAAAATTTCAATCATTGGTGCAGATTTGCAATAAATAGACGTGTTTGTTTCTATGGATTAGTTGCTGTTTTCATACTAGTTTCATCTGGACGAAATACTCATCAAATTGGATGTGCAGACTATTTGAATGTTAGGTGAAACTGATCTAGTATTGGATCAGAAGGTGGTCAAACCTCCTCTCAACCTCCTCATAGTGACCACCGGTGACCCCAGGGGCAACTCTGGGGGCTAATGAGAGGGGCGGCAAAATAGGACTTATCACCTACCGGAGGTATAAAATTAGATTATACCAGCAGAAATACAACTTCGTACAGCCTCGTAAATGAGGCACAAAGTAAATACCCGGATTCATGGTCTCAAACAGGACTGTGGAAAGTGCGTGCATGTAGCACTAAATGAATCCTCCGCCAGAAAGTTGAAAAGACTTCTGGAAGGGGTGTGAAGATTGTCTGCCCTTAAAAACGTCGAGGACGGACGAGGTACCACTGCGAAGTTGAACTGCTACCCGTATGATGAAACTATGCCAGAGAAGTTGCCAGAGAACCGAAGACGTCGATAACCGTTTTTACTGTCTTCTGTGTAAACCGTTATAAGTTACATGTTGCAAAAGCTATTGTACTTCTGTTGTACCCCCACTAAGTCTTTGGGACTTGTCCTAATGTGTGGGGAGTAAATAAATAAATAATAAAATGAATTGGATTAAAAACATTAGGCTTGCCAAATATATCGAGGCCTCGACAACGATTAGTTGCGTTAATTGTTCAAATTATTTTTTTAATTAGAACTCCAATCTCAGGTGCCCTAAAAGAAGAATAGAAAAATGGACGTCATATTCAAATAAAAAAACAATCTCCGCAGCGTCTAGCAGAGAACATTTTAAAAGGTGTGAGTCAAAAATAGGTCGTTAACCGTCAGTGTCAGCACATCGAAATAGGGCAACGGAATAGAAATGTATAGAGTCAACCCGCAAAATCGGCCTCTTTGCCTAACAGGCGGATTTCATATATTCTACAGGATTCAACAAATAACGCTTAAACTGAGAATAGAGGCGAACAAAGGAGCCATGTCTCTTTCCAGCTGTAAGATGGATAATGCGAGGAAAACCATTTTAAACAAACGTTACGGGGTCCACCAATAGCAACCGATATTCCAAAAATTCCTTCCGGTGGAATAAAGCCAAGGGAACTTACGCCTCATAGCAGGTGAAGGGGAGATAGCACAAAAGGTAGGGACGAAATTTAGAAGAACCTGCTTGATGAGTTGATCTGATGTACTGAGCTGCCGCTGGAAATGGTTATAACGTCAGTAGCTAGCTCCTCTCCAAATAGCTAATCGAACTTGCCTTTACAGGACTGAATTCCTTGTGGAGAGCACAGCACAGGTTAATTCAAATAACATATATTCATTACTGGATAAAATTTTGACTCGAAATCCGTAGAGAACCGTTACAGCAATTTCCAACAATTCAGGTTGCAGTGCTCATTCAGTAAATGCAGTCGTTGTCACTCTAGTCTTATATTAGAGAGGAATGTGTCTTGGATCTTTGCTAACTGGGAAATTCCCATCCTCGCTCTCTTTTGTAGTCATTCCATCCATGGAATAATCATCGTCAATTTTTAAAATATGTCATCTGAAGGACCTTATTTTCAAGTGACTCGCATTTGCTTTGCTCAACCAAACTACTCTTCTGGCTAATGCTATTAACTATATTCATTGCGAGTATAAGCAGAGGACATCGCTATTTTTAGGCTATGTTTCTCCGCTAATGTAGACTATCTTGGGGTTTTTCCTTGACAGAATTTCCAGCTATGAACATGAGTTAAATGCGCTGGTTGTTTTACTTCTGACTCCCAGCAGACATCCACGCCTTAAAAATCAAAACCTCACTTAAATGCTAAATGCTTTTTTTGGGCTATGTATTTGAAACCAAATTAAACTAATTCACATGTGACAATCTTTAAGGCCAAAGTTTCAATGACTTTGTTTCCAACGTCGTCCGACGTCCAAATTGCACAGAGTATGTATTAATGGTAAGGGATATTGGCTTACATAGTCAATCAAACAATCTCTTACTCTTAATGTAACGTCAGCTTTTTAGTAAGCTTTTGGCTAAATTTGCTCTGGCAGCAGAAAGTCCATCAATCGATGCATTTGAAACTCAATCATCCTCATTGTAAATGATGAACTTGACCGATCCAAGGTGTTTCAAAAAATTCTTAGGCGAGGATGGAACACATCTATTACAATTAAAGAATCCAATTAACGACGTTTAGAAGCTAAATATGAAAAATCATGACAAAAGAGATTGAGACTATCAATAAAGGGCTATCAATTGTAACTAGAGGTTGAATAAGTACGCACTGGTTGATCATCTAGTAGATGCGATCCCTTTAACTGTCATTTACAGTACAATACTTGCCTTTTTAGGCGGAAGCATTCAAAAAACTTTCCTCCGTTAAGTGACCGTTGCTATTAACGACCAGCACAAACATCACGTTTCCAATCAAAAAGACCTGCTTACTTTTCCAGAAAGCGAAGTTGTCCAAGCTTATTGTTCCTCATTAAAGGTATGCATAGTTCTGAGAATTTCGAATTTTCATTTTAAAATGGCTTATTTTAAATAGCTGAATTTGCATATTCACCTTGTTTTAGATATCTGACCCCCAGACGATGCTGTGACACTCACCCTGCAACAGTCATTCTTCTGATAATAAAGGTGTGGACATATCGAACAACTGCAGAGGCGATAATGCTCCTCCATGCAAGAGCTATCAATTTCAACCAGAGAAGAGTTTAAATATGACTAATAAGTGAATTGATGAATTGTACAGAAATTAAGTAACAGATAGAAAGAAAATTTTTGAAAATCGAATGTGTCTTCCTAACTAGAAGTAAGGTTGTTGCTGAATAACATACCCTAATACCCAAAAACAAGTCTAACCAAACGAATTCACATTGAGTTTAAGTGATTGTGTGTGAACTGCCTTTATCATTAAGGAATAGTATCTCAATTTAGATTGTAACCTCTATCTGTATATAATATATGTTTAAAAAGTAGCATTGAAAATACGCTATCATGACTTAAAAATTATGGAAGTGGGTTACCTCGTTTTTGTTCTACTATATTAGTCAACTCTACTTAACAAATATAAGTACCCGTTTACTTACGTAAATTCTCTGTGGAGATCCGGGTAGATTTAGAGGTCGCCCATTGGCTCTAGTCCAGCTCACCCTGGGCTGTGCGGAGCCCTGGGCCTGACAAATCCAAGTAAGAGAGTCTCCCTCGTCAACTATTTTAGAGGCCAGACCAGGAAGAATAATCGGAGCCTGAGTGACCACCAGTTGACCGTACGCTTTAGGCCAACGAGATCTTGGCAACGACTCTTGACAAACGAGTAGATAAATAATTAAATGACCATCCGTTATCTTTTAACAACCATACACAGAAACATCTATGTACTACCAAGCAACTATACTCCTGATAAATATTGATTAAAGTGACTTTTGTATTATGGAATACATAAATACATGACACTGAAAAACGGCTTCAGAAACATCGAATAAATCTCCAAAGTTGTGCGAAATTTGTTTAGTCAGGCATGCTTTACTTGAATACTTAAAATAAAAACGTAGCTAACCTCCGCCTCAAGTGCAAGGACCGCTTCTATGAAATAGGGAATTTTAAATGCCACTAGCTTTTTATCTCTGGTTACTAATTAGTGTAACAGTGTCTTCTATGTATTTGACATTAAATTTTACTTTCGTTTGATTACCTAAGGGTAACAGGTTGCATGAGCTGAAACGCCCAAATAAATGTTGAGCTTTCCATTCCACCATACAAAAAAAATAGTTGTTATCACTGAACAGATAACTTACTAATCTCTAGCACACATCTATACTCCCCGTGATCGTTGATGTCTGCAAAGCGAACTTCAAGCTGATAAGTTTTCAGACGATCCACATCCATTCCGGGCATATTAGGAGCAAAGTTAGGCCGACCAGGGAAGAATCTAGCGTGATATTTTTCCATGCCGTAAAGGCCGATTCGAACGGGTTCAAGAAGTTTAGTACCAATGCTAATTTGCTTACCACCATAGTACCAACTTGCTTGCTAAAACCAAAATTTTTAAATCAATTTCAAACAAGCTATATGTGATAACTTATGCTGATAAAAAAACATTGTTCAACCGGTAATTACTGCAAAGAAAGCTTATAATCAACCTAAATCTGGAAGAAGCTTTGGGAGCCATCGTATAAGTTTTCAGTGATAGCAATACACTTGCATTCATTTGCGATTCATCGAGCACCATTGTACAATTTAAGTAACCGGTGTTCTTTTCTTGAACGACTTCAGTATTAATAGAATCGACGATCCGAGGAACAAATTGATTGCAATCTGAACGTTTTTTTGCATAAGATATTTACTGGCATAAAAAAAGCCATACAAGGCGAGCAGTGATATGAAAATTCGCATCTTATCCAACCTTGGGATTTCATTTATTGCGGTATTTATCGATCAATTTAAAGTCACTTATTGTGTGTGCACGAAATAGTGTCTTTCGTCTGAAAAATTAAGCAGAGACACCATCATATTTTTGAGTATTCCATGAGTTCTATTTTGATTAGCACTTCATTTTCTGGCTTTATTTTAAAATCACACAAAGCCAAATGGTTATTTTTTACGGCGTATGTTCGACATTCATATTTCTTGTTATGCAAAACTGAATTATACCCTTTTCCTACAGAAACGAAAGATCAAGTAATGAAATGATTTAATGTCTTAGTAATATCCTTTTACTAATACTTATCAGTAGCATTCTATTGCATGATTCCATTTGTCTATAGGCTGGTAAAGGGCATCTTTACGGTAGTTTGGCATGGGACCGCATCACGTGCTCCTTTACTCGTATTAGCAAAGCTTTGTTACTTCTGGGAGAAATGGCTGACTCTATTTTCATCTATTTCGGAGGTAAGCCTTTCTTCTTACACGCATATGATTCAGCGAATAACTAACTGGACGATGTGAATACTCGTCAGCATATTTTAAATACAAATCATAATCCTCTTTCACAAACGTCCTAACTCGTGTGATGTTGCCAATTTCTTGTAGTCCTTTTGCATTCTTTTTTCGGTCTTGGATCGCGAAAGTGCATCGATACATAGAAGCTCATTGCAACTTTCTTTGTTTTTCCTAAAGGCTTGAAATTAAAAGCCAAAATTTCTACTATAAAGAAGCTTCTCGAACAATGAAGCACTACACTTGCAACGTGCAACACTCGTGGATGAACTAACCAATCACGCTCTTCCCGCCCACAACTTCAACTCTAGTTGGTTGGCTTGTTCTGCTAACACAAGGCCAACATCTGTTGGCAAGTACTGAGCGATCGAATTCATGGCTTGTTTTTCGGTTACACTTAATCGTACTTCCTGTAATTTATTAATAGCTCTAAGTTTATTTTATTAATCAAGCAAATCTTTCCTTATGCCTTAGCAAAATACTATCATCAATTTATGAGCCTTTATAGTACTTTCGGAATGAAAAGCTAGAAATCGGCTGTTTACTTGTTTCAGTTTTTCGCTAGTCATTAAACGCTCAGGGTTGCTTAGTCGCACTGCTGAGCTAAAGCTACTGGGAAAAGATCACTTTTTTCTCTTTCTGAATAAGGTGTATTCCAACATAATGCAATTTTTATGTGAAAATGCGAGAATATTTTTAATTTTCAAAACTTCTTCCTATTTCCGAGATATGCAAATACCCGTTTTAAAGTGTGGGAAAACGAACGTTTCCGAATTGATGGTAGTTGGCTTTTTAAGTCACTTTGGCTTGGGCGCAAAGTCTTCTTTCAGTCAAGGACTTTAATTCATTATGCTTAAATCTGAAGAGTGTGTACTCATTTTTTGCAATCTTCGTTGGGATCGATTTGATTCCATAAACTGATGAGAACTGGATTCTCAGCGTTTGGAGTATTGCAGGTCCCCAAATTTATCTACAGACTGGACTAATTCCTTTCAAAGCAGAAAAATGGAGTCCATTCAACATTTTTTCAACGCTAATAGGTAACCACAAAGTCAAGTTCAGTTCGTGTGAAAGGTAATTAATAGTACCTCAAGGCTGTTTATACGCTGGAGCCTCTAATGCTTTCTGAATCTGGCTTGGCAATTTGTTTTGCTGTGCTGGATACGGAAAACTGCATATTAGATGCTGCGTTGCCTACAGCTACCCCAAAGAAGGTTGTTTCAGCGGTAAGTGCAACGATTACACAGGCTATGAAGTCATCAAATGGCACTGGTTCGAAATCAGATGACGGTTAAATCATATCACAGCGTTATGATAAAATGAAAGATTCACATTTACGAGATGCTCATTTTCAAGACACTTTCTTTCAATATAAGTTTGCGTTTGTATGGTCATGCCATTATCCCCGCAAACAATATCGGTGAGGAAAGGTATTGCCTGCAAACTTTTTGTTTGAATTAAGTGTTAAGGGTTTAGTAATAACGGTGGTTTTTTATTAATCAAAAGGAAGAGAAATCAGATTAAAAATCAAATTTATTTGCTTTACAAAAGCCTAAACATGATTGCAACTTAGCAAGAATGAGGGAATGTGAGATTGCAAAGAAATCCTCTTTGTTTCAGTTAAGTGGTAGCAACTCCTCTCTACTAATCCTCAGATAAAAATTAATCCATTGAGCTCTCGAGAACGCACATACTAAAAGGTTTAGTTAGAAAATGAATGAACTCAGAGAGGGCATTAGTCAGTAAGGAATTTTCTCAATTGATTCACTCCTCCCATCATTCATCTCTAACAAACTTTGTAACGCAATTCATGATCTTCTCAGCGAGCATGTTAAGAGTGCCCAAGTCTAAATTTTTAACCACAACCACAGTTGATGCTCTCTTCCTTTCACAAGTCTGATTAAGCCTATTAAAACTGCTAATTTGACTATTTGACAAGGAAGAGTTGGTCGTTTCCACCTTTGTCCAGATCCCTCGTTAAGCGTTAGCTTTCAACCCTTTAGAAGACTATCGGTACCAAAAGGGTACTACAAGGGGGGAGGAGTTGGATTCTCTATGGTTTAAGGATAAGCGAACTATCCGGCTAGTTCCTTATAAAAAATAACTTAAACGAGTTTTGATAAAATCGTTGCTTTGTGAATCCAGTTGCTGTGATCAAGTGAATTAAAAATGGATCTTTAAATTCAAAACTATGGTTTATAATGAGAATAAAAGTCGCCTGCGGATATGCGTATAGCAAAACTAAACACATCAAGACCTCGGTAAATACTGCTGAATGCTGCGCAAACGGCACCAGCAGGGAATTCTTCTTGAATCTTTGAGAAATCGTTAAAGCTAGTTTATCAATCAAAGATATTTATTTGATGAAAGTGTGCAAAGGGCTAAAGACCTTCATCATGTCAAATGACCATTGCCTTCGACGGAATATCTTCACCTATTAATAAGGATTTCAGACAGAAGTAACATTATATAACCGGTGAGCGAAGTCCACTGGTAGTACCAATCTCATGTCTAGAATATTTACGTAAGCCATTTACCAAAAAGTGCTTTTTCGGCTGCCATGAAGCAGACTTTCTAGTAGCCAGTTTCAATGGATGCAATCCAACTGATGTTTTCTAGCATCAAATAGATATTCTCGATTCATGATGTGGTTAAAAATATACTATTGAGCCAAATGAAGGCAGACATGCATGATTTATCTAAACAGAAATCCAGCCTGTGTTATTCACATTGCATTGTTCTCCAATATCGCAAATGCAGATGCGGTGGGGCTGTGAACAAAATCTAGTAAATGATTACTTCCACAACTGCCAAGTATGGTCCAAACACAAGGTCAGTGGTGCAGGAGCATCAATGTTTGATCGTATACCCGATTCCATTCAGTTCTCAAAACATTGATATCTTTATAGACTAATCATATTTAAAATTGGTTCTTGGTTCACCGATTCTGTTCAGAACACTAGGTGGAAAAGAACTAACCAGCCAAATCCATTTTTGCGTAGTTATTCAATCGTCAAATCGGTGATAACTACTGATTCGGGTCAGTCATGCCAGGCCCTTCTAGTCGGTCGGTACCCAGGTGCATTCCTGTATTACTAATTCGCATCCGCTAAATGAAAATGGCCTCTGGTTAGCATGCATTTGCATACGTCTTCACAAAGCTGCTGTTTCTTGCAGAGCCTAGAAGCTCCAGCTGTGGTATTAGCTTAAACGATTAGTGTGAATAACTGTTTGAGGTGCATATTGGCCCCATGCCAGTGATGAACCCACGGCCAGTTTTGGGATAACCGTGAGCTAATACTTTCTACTCAGGTGAAGTTCTGCCCATGGGGGTGGTCAAGTTGGGACCATTCATTCAGAGAGGCACTCTTCAAGTTCCATGTTTACTTACACTCTGTTCAGCATAAAGGTGGATAATGTCATTACTATAACCTCAGTAGATTCAACAATTTTGCTCAACCTTAATGCATTTGCTTAAAGGCAGATCGTTCATATTGGAAATCCAGCGCAGTGTAAGACATTGGCGTCATAAATACGTGAAACAACGAACTGGAGAGGGAATAAGTCTTTAGGCCTCAAGACCACATTCTGTTTGTCTTTGTTCATTTTCTTATTTTCATCAATGACTTCCGATAAGATTGACCCTTCCAAAAAGTAATGAATTCGTCAGTCACCTACCCCTTTCTACTTTACCTTTAACTTACTGAATGATCTTGTAACTTCCCTTTAGACACATCGTTGTTTACTCCCGTGAATTGTGGACAAGGCAAAACCTAGAGCGCAGCAAGGGCTATAAATAGATGCATTTGGTCTCTCCCTTGCCAAATCCTTTAGGTTTTTGGAACTTGCAGTGTTGCAGCTAATGGCATGCCAGTAGTAATCGGAACTTTCCTATAAACATTTCAAGTGTCAATTTCGCCAGGGTATGTTCTGAAGATCTTTTTGTCATTTAGCTTCTCTCCTTTAAGCCAACTCTACTCCCGAATATCAACGGCTTGTAATTAGAGTCCTTCTATAGGAGTCCTCATGGCCATGACCTCATGAATGGTTTTACAGTGCCCCTCAACTCGGCGTAAAGGTTAAATCTAACGATGCATCTTAGCTTAAGTCTGAGAGGTCATTTAAACGGAGCACTACCTTAGAGTATTATCTTACCGCAGGAGTGCACTGTGCCACATGCACACATGTAAACATTGACCCAAGCCTATTGTCTGCATGCATTTAGGTTTCCTGCTTCTAAGTGAATGTTTTAGCATAGGACAAGCGCAACGTTAAAGGCTCCAACTAATCCAAGCCCACTGAATTCCTGTGTTCTGCTCTTCTTTTGTTGCCTTACTCACCGGAAGTAACCCTGTCAATATAAATTGTCTTTTCCTTTTGCAACTAAGCAACGCTCAGGAAAGGGGTGACCCATTTTACAATGATTTAACTAGGGAATTTTGACTGTCTTAGATAAGCATAAATAAATCATTCCTAAAATTGCGTAGTTCGGGCATTTGTTTGAGCGTCAGTTAGCTGCGTGAACTGGTTTTGTTGAAATCTCTGCCAAATTTACCCTGAATTAGGCTTAAAAATATGCGTCTAATGAGCGTCTTAAATAATGTAATTTCGGATACAGTAAAAGCTTTGTAAATGTTACGTTATTTTGTTGCTTTTAATGGCCATTTGTTCGGACTTTAATTGACATAAACGAAAAATTTTCCACTATATTGAGACATGCTTTTAGTGTTGGTTAACCAAAGGCATGGTGTTGTAACATTAATGAAGAGGGTATATTAATAATTTTCAGTTGTTCATGTACCTACGCATCCTCTAAGTCTATAAGAATCGTCAAACGCCTCAACACTTAATTCGTTTTGTAAGAAATAAAACATATGCAACCAGCAATCCTGAATCTCATTGAACATGGTCGCTTCATATTTATCTCTTTCCTGTGTATGACTGCCGTTGTCTTGGAACAACACCAGTGACTGGCAGTATTACTTGACTGCTGCCATCTTTTTCTTTTTTTTGCCATCTCGAGCTTGGTAAGATTCTATAGTTTGTATCTAGAGAATCTCATCCCTTTTAGCCCGCCTACTCGTCCATGATTATTGTAATTTTATCTTCTACAACCTTTGTGTCACCTAACCCATCTGATCATTTTAGTAAGCTTGTTTCAACGTACTTGACTTTAGCAGCAACAGCAGTCCTCCTTTAATAAAATTTAAATAAAATATTTAATAATCTCCATATAAAGTCTACAAAAATATTAATAGGGCTCATTAAAGGCATGTAAAAGTTCAGAAGAATCAGCCGTTTGCACATCGAGACCATTTTAGCAAGTTTACTTTTTGACTGGAATTAAATGGCATGGTTCTCGCAATGTATTATATTCTGGTTGATCGTCAAGATTTTCAACCAAAGTTTCACCGTAGAATGGCCATCTAGTTAGAGGTCTTGTCCTCACCTTGTGTCCTACACGATTGCTGCCATGGCTATCAGGCAGATTGTCAATAAATAGCCCTCGGCAGCCATCATCTGCCAGTTATTAATGTTATGTGTTTAGTAAGTCTCAACCACTGTTTCTGTCGATCAAGTACTCTCGGCTTCAGCTCAGAGAAGATTTACCTGTGTTATGTCCGATTTCTTCTCTTCTTGTTCGGCGCAGCAGTTCTAGTCCGGATTCTGTGCACTCTGCATTAGATTTCTCGAAGCATTGAGAAAATAATGATAATCAAGATGCGATTATGGTACTGAAAGCCCCACTCCTCGTATCCCATGTACAGCAGGGAAACTGAGCCAGTATGTGAACTCATTTAACTATTTTTTTCCAATTAAGCAGATCGGAGTTCGAAAATTCTCTTTGTAAATAGGAAGCAGCATGTTTACTTATGTCCCTCTTAAAAGCAATTACATGATCCAACAAACACGCAGAATGATGTCTAAATAAAAGACTCTGCCACCTTAAAGGGTATGTTAGATTGTTATGTTAAGGACTCCCGCAGTTACGTTGGCAGCCTCCAAGTGAATGCGACCTTGAGAGTCATAGGGAAGATTCGATACCACCAGCAGTTATGATTCGTTAGGTTTGTACGATCTCATGGCAGTTTGATTCCCAAGAGTTAGATAAAAACAAGTGCCGTTCTGTTAAACCAGCACCATGATCTACGAGAGCAGACACCAAAGGGGAAGTTAAACAAATACAATGGAACTACATCGATCACTATTCAAGCTTCTGTAGAGAGATTCGGTTGAAGATTGTAATGTACTTATTAGTTTCTCTATATATCGTATTCGCATATCTTCTTTTTTTGGACATTACTGAAATAACTTTTAATAAGGAGCAGTTAAGCGTAAATTTTGTAGTACAAGGTAACGTGGCAAGTATAAACTAAATGCAAACGGTCCAGAATAGTTGCCAACATTAATCACGACCCTCTGATTATGATTTTGTAATAAACAAGTTGAAAAATGGAGCCGTATATCAGCTTATTAACTAGGCCGCTAAACGTCATTCAAAATGTACCTAAGGATTTTTCCAAAATTACCATATGATATCTGGCCGTACTGTGACGGTCAGCGGTTTCATTAGATCTAGGAAACAGCCTTCTGGAACGTGCAGTTTATAACTGCAAGGCATTGATTACTGGAGGAAAAAAAGATAATGAGAGGAAACTACCATAAGAATATGAAAGCCATGTTTTATAATTAACCTCCGGAAACCGCCCTTTCCGAATAATTTCCTTAAGCTCCTCTTCCTTGGCGTTTGCTCTGGCGGATAAACTAAATATTCGGACTTAGTACGCCCCATCAACCTTCGAACGGAAGGCCTCAAGAGTTAATTTCTCTTTAAAGACAAACCGGTGCTATTCAACAAAAAATCGCAGAAAATCATGGTGAACCAGTCTCATATTTTGGCAACAGGACCTTTGCGCCTATCAAAATTTTGTGCTCAGAGTGTTGCGGTGGTAATACGAAAAATGACTGGTAGCGAACTTGTTCAGGTGTATATTAAAGGACTGCTGTTGCCTTAGCGTCATTGTGATTTCAAGTAAAACGCCCACAACTTAGTAAACACATGAGCCGTGACTTCTAAACATGTAAAATGAATTGCTGTAGAGTGAGAATATCCTTTGTGGAATGATTTCTGTTAATAAGCATTTGAAAAATGGGTAGAATATCTCATCACAATGACTTACCACTAGATCAGTTAAAGGAAAATGGTTGGAGGTGTTATCAGTAGGATTCACGCCTGAGCTAGAGATGAGTCAATGAGTAGGTCGTTGGAGTGGACCCCAGTGATACCGAGGGAATGAATTGATTGCGGCGACGAAGTGGAGCGGGGAGGAGGGGGGAATCAAACGGGTATAGTTAGGATCTGTATCAAGTCTCGCTTTCGTGAGCTCATGTGATGGAAAAGTCAACTGATACCAAGAAGTACTCTAAAAAAAGGTAGAAAATAACCGGCCATTCTCTGCTTGCCGTTCTACAAATCTGGCCAACCTCGGCACCATCAATCCGCTAATCCTTTCTTATCATTATTTGGAGTACGATGGTGAGAGAAATCCGGTTAAGAGACGCGGAGTCCAAAAGTTGGGCGGTGATCGTTTAGGAGAATGAATGGCTGACAAGGATCGAGATTTCGCTTAGGACCACCATATACAGCCGCAGGAATACCAGCCTGGACTATTCGCTAGAGGACCACACCTGATAAGACTGTGTTTCCTTGATAGCTCTCCTCTAAAATTTCCTTCTGTTATCCCGCCTACATGCCGTATTTAATAAACGAAAAAGACACACTTTTGTAGGCTATTTATTCACATTACCATCTTCTCCGAAAAGAGATTATGGGGGAACAAAATATTTCGATAAAACAATTTAAATACAAATTCAGGACAGTTTCAAAGGACTCTCAATGACTTAATACCTCTTAAGGTAAGCGAATACGAGCTCATGCATATTTGGTGAGGTCATCCGTAATTTCCTTCAATTTTTCATGACCAATCTTGTGAATCGTCGATATGGGAATGAGTTTGACGGTCAGGAGACAGTCTGTGCAATGAACTGAAAATGACCTACTTTGTGGAGCAATTGGAGCTGTTCCTTTAACTCTGCTAAGTTGCCTAAGTTGGCTCTACTATTTTGATTTACAGTTTCTTCCTCTACGACCACACCAGTTTGCATTGGTTTTTCACATCTCATTTTCATTTTGAACCAGCCCCGAGGAGGCGACTACCTGGACAGTCTTCCGAAAATTCGAATTCGCCCCTAAATGATAGTGGAGCAATGCATTATTTCAGTTATTTGTATCCAAGCTGATGATTCTGGTATCTTGAATCTTCATTTTCCACACGTAATGTTCCATAATTAAGGTATTTTTAAGAAATTGTCTTGTAATGCCAAAGGGTTATGTTATCTTATCAAAGAAATGCTTCGGCATCCAAGGTTCAGGGTGCTTCTTGAATGGAACTATCTTATTTGTAAGGATACACTTGTTTTCAGATATTTGCTTACCTAGGTTAAGAAATCTGGGCTCAATAAAAGATATTTCACAGTACGACTGCAGAATTCATTGCTCAACATGTTTCAAATGGTAATAAGTGAAATCGAAGTGTCAAAGCACAGTGGACTAGTAATCTCTGAGTTGTGATAGTTCGAAGATGATCCTGATCATAGTTCTGTCAGGAGACGATTATTTTCATGTCCGCTATATTGATCAGATTAACGGAACTCTTCTATTCATCAGCCACCCATATGAGCTACCGCTCACTCATTTGATGAGTGCAAATATACCGTATCGCATTTGGATCATTTTCATTTCTATAACATTCGTGTTTCTTCGTTTTTGGATATATTCCACGATTTTTAATAGTTATTCAAACTACTATCTTACAAAATCATCAAATGGAAATGACTTCATAAGAACTTCTTCGTTTTCTTCCCCATAACTTAATTAAGTACCGGCCTCTCATCAATTGACCTCTCATCACTACTTCATGCGTTTTGTGCCTTAACCATACGGAATATCCAGTTAGCTTCGAGGGAGAAAAGATGTATAATGCTTTTCAATTTGTTTATTGATTAGATATCCTCTTATTCTAGGTATATAAAACTTAAGAATCTTCAAACTTTTAACCAGAGTCTTATTACATTTTTTCCATGGTAAGAAGGAAGGAACTTAAACTCCTATCTGATTATTTTTTTAAAATAATATTTAAACAAATATGAATAAATAGCTTTTATAACAAGTAAGCACAACAGTTAACACAGAAGACAGTAAAAACGTTTGTTGACGTCTTCGTTTGTCTGGTCGCTTCTTTGGCATGGTTTCGTCATGCAGGTAGCAGTTCAGCTTCATCGTGCACCTCGTCCGTCTTCATGTCTCCTAGCAGAACTCTTTCAACATTCTGGCGGAGACTCCATTCAGTTGCTACATGCACGTGCATTCCACAGTCCAGTTTGAGACCAGCAATCCGGTTGTTTATGTCGTGCCATCTTGACCAAGATGTAAGAAATTGTACTTCTGCTGGCATAATCTAATTTCATACGTCCGGAGGATGATTAGTCCTAACCGGCCACCCCTCTCATTGCCCCCCAGAGTTGCCCCTGGGGTTACCGGTGGTAACCACGAGGAGGTTGAGAGTAGGTTTGACCACCTACTCTTTAAGGAGCAGTGCGAAAGAGGGAACCTTGTAGTGTCCTGGATCTCTGATCTCCAGTGGAATGAGCACCTATAGGATCATATGAACATCTGCTGAACCACTATTTAAGTGTGGAGGAAAGATAAATGAGGGCTTCAGTGAGACTGATGCTGAGATCCGAGGAGTTATGTCATCGTTTCCGAAAATTGGAAAATTTGCAGTGGTGGTTCAGACGGAATGATGGCTGAGGGAGCTACGAGTCGAGATCAAACGTGTGAATAGGATTATTGGATGAAGAACTGATGGGAAATGTTCAACTTAAAAACTGCTTTGGCTTTGTTTCCCTCAGTAATGCGCAATTAAGATCACGAATCATTATTTTGCGGATCTTCCGGTTTTATGAGATTTTTTATCAATGAAATTAAAATGAAGTACGTTACTCCATGCCCTTGGGCAAGATTTCGTCATTTATCACCACTCTAGAATAGCACGTTTCGTCCAACAAGCAAACCATTGAAGTTTCGGAGTCAGGATAAGTGATAGCCCTTGTGGCCTTAGTATGTAGGCTGTGACAATTGCTTCAGAATTGATTTCATTCGGATCCCCACTTCCTAAATAAACATCATATCTCTTTTGCTTGCGCATTTGGCACCTATCATGCTATTTGACTCTTGATTATTTCATATCAATATTTTTAAATAGATCGCGTTTCTATATGAACTGCCTATCGCTGAACATATGGGTCAGTTTTTGCTATTCAAATTAAGCGAATCCAATAAAAATATTCCATCGATCGATTTCAATTGTGCTTTATGATTGTAGTGCGTAGTTCAAAATGCGCCAAGAATTTATTAATTTTTTTATACGTTCGTTCACGATTATAGTTTAAAAAACAATCTAAAAATAAAGGAGCAGTTTATCAGGTACAGTTTAAATGAACATTGCGTGTATTGCCAATAGCTGGTTCATTTAACTGGCTATTTAATCGGGCGTGAGGGGCTAAGTCTTTTTTCCATTTTAGAATTTGAAACTGATAATCTCGGTGATCTCCACCTAGCTTTGTGAAATATAATCGCAGCCAGCTTCAGAACACGCACCAAACGTGACGATCTCTTAAAATTAGAGATCAGGTAGACGCTTAGATGAAAATGAAATCACTTAGTCTCTTTGCCTCTATCGAACCTGAATTCGCGCTGTTCATATTGTGCAAATTCCTGCACTTGAGAATGAGGAAAGTCCGCTATGGTTTTATTAATCGTCAAGACAATAAGACAACCTTCCTGTAATCTTTAAATCTGGTCACCGTTTTTGCTCTGGTGAAAAGCTACAGTCTAATTTGCAATGTTAAACTCGACTTGTACTTGTTCGGTCTTGTTAATAGGTGACATGCCAAAAGCTTGCAACTCTGAACCTGTCTCTAAAGGTGACTCATTACGAGGAGGTGCATTTTATGGAAAGTTGAGGTTTCAACGTTACCTTGCGAATGCAGACATCAGTGTCGAATCGCCATGTCGAACTCCCTGGTTGACATATTAGTAGCAACAGTGCAGGGCTGTAAAATGTCGCTCCTTTTTCAACATCTGGAGTATTTAAGTAGCCTATTTCACCCAAGTATACCCATGAAAATCAATTCATAAATCTTGACTCTTCATCATGAGCAATTGAGTGGAAACTGACAAACAATAAAAATATATTGGACTTTTATTATAAAATTGAGGCCCTGAAAATCTTTGAATGGGACTTCGAAATGTAGATGTGGTTTCATTTAGCCCCAGTTCATGTACATCTGAAAATTGGGTTACTTTGTTCGCATCAAATTTAATTATTCGGAAAGCTTGTACCCCAAAGAGTTTGGACTATGATCTACAAATTTGGACTCTTATTTAAATCAGCATGAATGCAGCAGGCACTCCCTGTTTGGGCTATTTTCCAATGTGACCTCCCATAGTCGCGAATTCTAGTATGCACTTACCCCCAAATTTGGAAACTTTTATGTGTAAGCACACATGTTTGCAGATGCGACATTTTTCACGCCCTCTAAACCAGGTATAAATTAAGTTAGAGCGCTAATACTGAGCATGTAGTTCGGGTTAGTTCACAGAATAAATTAAGGTTTCAGCAAGGAAATCATCAAGTACGCTGCGACTGATAGCAGCGAATGTATCTGTTCTTCTAGGCCGAATCTGTGCCCGGCGTGAGCAAACTCACATGGCAAACTGGGCGAGCCATAGACCTATTATATAACTTTAGCCATTAGCTCTCTACATTCAGTCATGTTACAGCAGTTGTGACGATACGTCTTCTACAGCGAAGCTTAGCTCTTCAGAGACATTGCAGAGAAATTTAGAATTAACGCAAAAGGGAATTCAGACTTAGAGTCAGTTTAGCTAATGAAATCATCAAAAGAAGTCCGGAATTCATAGCCGAGTGAGCTCATGGAAGTAGCAATCCAGACTTTAGAACTAGAGCTTCAAAGGAAAACCCGATCAAAAGATGCCAGTTCCACAATGGATTAAAGCTATAATTACAGAAGGTGAAAGAAAGGACAATATGGTAGAGAATATAGAGATAAATTAGGGTAGGAAGGCCATGGTATACAAGCGGGACAAGCGAATCAAGGGGTGTTGGTAACATTGTTTTGGGATGTTTTTATCCAAAAGAGCTTTATCTATTCGTCTTTGGCTTCAATGCGTGTCGCAAGTGGCTCAGAAATTTCGATGATTTATGTCGTTCGGGTTTCTGAGATGAGGAGGGTTGGGGCTCCTCTGAAGGTGAGGTGACATATGAATCATCGTGACGACCTGCATTAGCACTGTTGTCCACTTTAAGAGGTTCCGGTTCCGGTTTTGATGAGGTGATATCATCACAAACGGCTGAAGGGCAAGAGAATTAAAATTAAAATATTTATTCTGATCCAGGAACTTGGGCATCAAATGAAAACTAACAACTCAATTCTTCATTTTTCTGAGTTTCAACGAGGAGACGTTCTCTCATAACAGCTAGACGTTGACTGCCCTCAGAAATGCCGAGATAAATTCGAGCGAGGTAGTTATTGGCTTCACGAAGTCGATCTCTTAAATCACGATTAAGATTCAACTGCTGCTCCAACTGAAATTTAAACAAAGCGGGTGAAGAATAAATCATTCTCACTAGTTCAATCATTATTACAAACACAGGCTACTTACAGTCGTTCCAATGGCATTGTATTGCTGGGTCAGAAGATGTGCCAAAGAACGGAGTTCTTCTATGTCTTCTAGGTTATCGATAGCCCAAATCAATTCCTGAATGGGTGCTTTAGAGAACTTGCAAGGCAAGCCCGGAGACTGAGGTATCTTCTTGAAATCTCCAAACGAGACAGCTTCGTCAGTTGATACCCCATTGAGGAGTCTGCTCAACTTGATGGTGGTATCCAGAAGTTCGTCAGCCTGTGAGCCAAGCATTTTGGATTTCGTCGAAAGTTTGAATGTTTGGACCATCTCTTTTAAGATGTTCCAGCACTTACGAAGTAAGAATTTGACGTCAGCAGCTAGCTCGACTCTAAATATGGAGGTTTGGCTGTCATCCAAAGCTGCTACCGAAGGTCCCGGAGGTTGATAGCTTGGAGATCGTTCAGCCAGTTGGGATTCAGAATGCCCATTGCTGGGTATCTGCGGAATTTCTCCGAGCTCAGGCAATTTGACTCGGTAGACAGGAATGCACGAAGGATCGATCGGTTGGACCAAGTCCCAGTTGGACATCAATCGAAGTTGGGCTTCAGTACAGTCACCTGACGGAAGTGCGTAAGGTGTGGACGACCGATTTATGAGATTGGAGCCACCGGATAGATTATTCAAAAGATACAACACTTCTGTGTCACGGATATTGAGGATTCTGCGCAGGTACAGTTCCGTGGACGGAATTTCGAAGGACATTGGCAGTTTCTGGGCAACTACGGATGGAAGACGAGTATCATCCAGCAGCCATAGCCGAAGCTTCAGCAATAGTTCGAACAGTGTATTTAGTGGAAACGCGGATGACTTCGTAAAACGATCAGCATACAATGCAAGTATTGACGAAAACTTGTCCAAGTAACGAATAACTCGCCGGTTTTCCACATCCCGGTCAAATCCTATATCTAGATCATGTTCACTTAGGCTATAGTACTTGTTCAATACATTTGGCATCGAGCTGCCTTCTTCTGGAAGGGACTGGACGGCTGACAACAACACAGGTGATTTCAGGACAATCTCTGACATCAGTTGTTGGGTAGCCTCATCTGGTGTCAGGTGACAAATACATGGCATCTCTTTGAAAGATTTCTCAGGTGCTTTCAATGGAGTGGCTTTGCAAAGGCATTGCAGTCTCTCGAAAAATTCTGACCAAGCCATCATTAAGGATTTGATCCCATCATCATTGGAAATGCCCATAGCTTGATGGAGAAGATTCTCCAGCTGATTTTGAAGACAGACCCCTATACAGAGAAGGGACCGGGCGGTGCATAAAGAATCACATCGACTTTCAGCACTGCCGGAAGCTGGCAAATCAACGCTGGTTGGAATAAATGCGAAGAGTGGGACAGGACTCTTTTCAGGACTGCTCGCAACATCCATTGCGCTAGATGCCAAGGTCATGGTTTGGATAGTGAATTTAATCTCCGAGAGGATGCAAGAGAGTTGGGCATTCAGTTCGGAGATTGAGCAGCCTAAACTGGGAAAGCTGAGAAATGAGACCGTTGATGAGATATTTATAATGTTGATGGTTTCCTGAACAAATTGTACAAGAAGAAGAACTTTTTCTATGATGTTTGTATAGAATGGTGAGAGATTTTTCGGACAGAAGTCCTTATGTTGCGTTAAAGTGGGTGCTTCTCTTCCAGTCACTGGTTGACTGTCGGTCGTTAAAGTAGATGTAGCAACATTCAGCTTTTTGGTTGAGTTTTCAGTTTCCCTCAACATAGAGGCTAGTTCAGCAGCTTTACTTGAATTTTCTTCTTCAAGAGCCTGGATGCGCTGTTGCAAAGAACCTATTTCGGATGACTTCATCGAGAGGGTCTGCTGAAGGCTTTCATTCAGTAATTTCAAGTCGAATTCTTTCGAATTCAAGAGTTCTTCCATATTTTTAAGCTCACTTTCTTTAGTCTCTAGGATATTTTCCAATGCTTGATATTCATTCTCTCTAGCCTTCAAAGTTTCTGTTAATTTTTCGTTAATGTTTTCGATTTCGGCAATTCTAGTTAACCGAGCTTCCTTATCTCTGAGGAGGTTTTGAAATTCAGCACCAACTTCCGACTGTGGGGCAGCAGTTAACAAAGGCTCAGTCATCGCGGCTTGAATAATACTTGGCTCAACAACCGGAGTCATTTGTACTCCAGCTTTTGCATCATTCAACTGTTGGAGCAGGTTATTAATTTCCGAAGCCTGACGAGAGTTATCGGCTTCAAGAACTCGGAGATGATATTTAAGTTGTTCCATCTCGCTCAGCTTGCCTTCAAGTGCCAAAAGATTGATATCCTTTGATTTCAAGGCCTCTTCCAAAGTTTTTTGTTGAATCTCTCTCGCTTTAAGAGCATCTTCTAGAGTCTTCTGCTCATCAAAGTGAGATTTCATCTCCTCAACCATTAAGTTACACCGCCTGTTTAACTCGTCTTTCTCCGACTTTAATTTTACCATTTCACCTGAGATATTGCGAGACCTCGCTTTCTCTTCATCCACCTGGGCTCGAAGTTTCGTTTCTAGACGTGATCTCTTAGTAACTTCGTCCCTCAAATTGGCTTCCATTCTGGATAAATCGTCTACCATCGATATCAAATGGGACACCCTACTTTCAATTGAATTTACAATGTTCTCCAAACTATTTAACTGTACGAACAGTCTTGAAGAAATATCGTTCATTCGAGCCTCAAGATCACAAAGGATAGCATCTCGTTTCATTAGTTCCTTTTCATATTCGACAGTCTCATTCGTGAAGCGCTGAATTTCGTTAGAATCAATAGCCTTCTCATCCTCAGCCGAAGACAAATGGCTATCTTTCTGTGCAGTCAGTTCTAAATCTTTGAAGCTAAAAGTATCTTTCAGAGATTCGACAATATCTTCACTCGCCGCGGAATGAAAATTCTTGGGGATCTCTTCAGATAACTTTTGCTGGAGCGACACTAACTCATCTTCTTTAGCCCTCAGAGCAGATTCTAGTTCAGCGATTCGAGAAATTTGCTGTTCTGAAGACAAATTAAAGTCTGCCTTTTGTTCTACAGGAGGAGCACAGAATGCTAGAGGTTCTGGTATCATGGATTTACCAACGACAGGTTCAGCAGACCTGGACTGTTCATAATACTTAGCAAAATCCATGTATTCATACGCTGGCGGAAATTCCGGATTTAAATCATTAAAATCATTTAGAATATAATGCGACTCCATTTCTAAAGAATCGGATAATTTCAAAGCAACGTCGACAGAAGACTCTGAATCGTTCACAATGTCTTTCAATTTCTGAGTGTTCGATGAAGACACGTTTGCAGGAAAATCAGGTTCGTCAGAAGTCAAAGACATCAAGAAAGGATCCAAGACTTTGGCGGCTTCTAGCCCACTAGGGCGGGCATCACGATCAGAACTCTGGTTTAGTTCGGGATGAACTACATCAAACTGCTGACGAAGATCCTGAACGTCCATATCAAGACCTGATTTCGACGAGTCATTAATCAAGGCGTTCAGACGAGCATCTTTTTCATGAAGAGCAGCTTCAAGATCGGCGATGCGAGATGCAAGAATCTCATTCTCTTGTCTTAGTGAGTCAATTTCAGCGGACGCATTGATTTCAACTGTCTGTTCTTCCGAAAGCGGCGCTGACGCTAGCAGTTCCGATTGCATTGGTTCAACAATACTTGGCTCAATAAGAGGTGTCTCGAACTGCAATGTTGCCTCCCGGGTTCTGGCTGCGTCCAACTCCTCAATCAGCCTCTTACATTCCACCGCTTTTTGAGAATTGACTTCTTCCATTTCGCCCAGTTTTCGGCGAAGCTCTTCAGTCTCGGCTGCAGATGCATCAATGTCCATTGACAGCGTTGAAATCTCATCTTGCATACGCTGTTCCAGTGCTTTGCATTCGTCCTCCTTCGATCTCAAAGCGGCTTCCAACTCTGCAATCTGAGACTTCAATTCCAACTCACTTGCTTGACCAGTGGCTTTATCGGACGCCAGAGTCATTAGCACCGATTCCCTAGCCTTGGAAGCTTCTAATTCTTGATTCAAGCAGTTGAATTCCGCTACTTTCTGTTCTATTTCCGACTGTAACTTTTCCAGTTGATTGCAAAGATTCTGTTCTCTCAGCTCTGATTCTTTAGACATCTTTAAAATTTCCTCCTCTTGGCTCTTCAATAAACACTCCAGATCTGCTATGCGTGATGCCTGAATTTCGTTTTCAGGTCTCATCAAGCCGATTTCAACACTTTCATCGGACTCTGCCTTCTTCTCCATTGAAGGCGGCGCCGATGCAACGAGTACTGTCTTTACCGGCTCAACGACTGTTGGCTCAGTTACAGGCACCAAATACTCCCAAGTCGCCTCTCTCGTTTTTACTGCATCCAATTCTTCACTCAATCTACTGCATTCTGCTATTTTCTGAGCATACAACCCTTCCAATTCGCCCAACTTTTGATGGAGTTCATCGGATTCAGTTTTCAGTGCTTCAAAGGTCTGAATGCGCAGTTCCAGAGCTTTAATTTTCTCCTCCTTGTCTGCAACGGTGATATCGAACTCTAATCTCTGCGTTTTCAGTTCGGCTTCACCTGGAGAAATAGCTATCTCATCGGGTGTCAACGACATCAAAACGGACTCTCTGGCTTTTGCAGCCTCTAGTTCAGTCGCCTTCTGTTCCATTTCTGTTTGAAGAGTCTTCAATCGCTGCTGCAGTTCCTGGACCTCCAATTCAGAGTCTTGGGAGACTTTTGAAGCTTCCACACGCAAAGCGTCTACTTCATTCTCTTTGCTCTTCAATAGGGTATCTTTTTCCACCAATTCTTTGGCCAATCGACTCTGCCTCGTCTTTGAACCCTTCATCAATGATATAAGCTCGGCAATACGAGTCTCTCCAGAGTCCACTATATTCGTCAAATCATTTACCCGAAAGAGCAGACGTGTTGAAAGATCAGTCATATTTGATTTGAGGTTCTGGAGATCGTTCTCGCGTTCTATTAGATCTCCATGCAATCTTTCCAATTCATTTTTGAGTCTCTGGACTTCACCAGAAAGAACTTCACATTCGGCACTTTTACCCAAATCCTCTTTCTCAAGAAGTCGCAATCTTTCCTCAAGTCCACTTCTTTGTTCGGCTAGTTGATGTGCCTTATTTTCAAAGGCCTGCAAATCACTCTCTTTATCTCTCAAAGCGGCTTCTAAATTATCAATCAAGGTTGCCCTTTCCTTGGCTTCTTGCCTCAAGCTACTCAATTCATCCCTTTCTACCACTGATACGGCTTGCGCCGCTTCAAGTCTCTGAGACAAGGAGTTGCATTCGTTTACCTTTTGTTCCATCTCTCTCTGCAGATTGTCCAACTTGTGTTCAAGTCCCTGCAATTCCAATTTAGAGTCGTGTGAGACTTTTAAAGATTTCTCCCGCAACGCACTGGCTTCCTCCTCCTTGCCTTTCAAAGCAGCCTCAAGATCGGCGATGCGAGATGCAAGAATCTCATTCTCTTGTCTTAGTGAGTCAATTTCAGCGGACGCATTGATTTCAACTGTCTGTTCTTCCGAAAGCGGCGCTGACGCTAGCAGTTCCGATTGCATTGGTTCAACAATACTTGGCTCAATAAGAGGTGTCTCGAACTGCAATGTTGCCTCCCGGGTTCTGGCTGCGTCCAACTCCTCAATCAGCCTCTTACATTCCACCGCTTTTTGAGAATTGACTTCTTCCATTTCGCCCAGTTTTCGGCGAAGCTCTTCAGTCTCGGCTGCAGATGCATCAATGTCCATTGACAGCGTTGAAATCTCATCTTGCATACGCTGTTCCAGTGCTTTGCATTCGTCCTCCTTCGATCTCAAAGCGGCTTCCAACTCTGCAATCTGAGACTTCAATTCCAACTCACTTGCTTGACCAGTGGCTTTATCGGACGCCAGAGTCATTAGCACCGATTCCCTAGCCTTGGAAGCTTCTAATTCTTGATTCAAGCAGTTGAATTCCGCTACTTTCTGTTCTATTTCCGACTGTAACTTTTCCAGTTGATTGCAAAGATTCTGTTCTCTCAGCTCTGATTCTTTAGACATCTTTAAAATTTCCTCCTCTTGGCTCTTCAATAAACACTCCAGATCTGCTATGCGTGATGCCTGAATTTCGTTTTCAGGTCTCATCAAGCCGATTTCAACACTTTCATCGGACTCTGCCTTCTTCTCCATTGAAGGCGGCGCCGATGCAACGAGTACTGTCTTTACCGGCTCAACGACTGTTGGCTCAGTTACAGGCACCAAATACTCCCAAGTCGCCTCTCTCGTTTTTACTGCATCCAATTCTTCACTCAATCTACTGCATTCTGCTATTTTCTGAGCATACAACCCTTCCAATTCGCCCAACTTTTGATGGAGTTCATCGGATTCAGTTTTCAGTGCTTCAAAGGTCTGAATGCGCAGTTCCAGAGCTTTAATTTTCTCCTCCTTGTCTGCAACGGTGATATCGAACTCTAATCTCTGCGTTTTCAGTTCGGCTTCACCTGGAGAAATAGCTATCTCATCGGGTGTCAACGACATCAAAACGGACTCTCTGGCTTTTGCAGCCTCTAGTTCAGTCGCCTTCTGTTCCATTTCTGTTTGAAGAGTCTTCAATCGCTGCTGCAGTTCCTGGACCTCCAATTCAGAGTCTTGGGAGACTTTTGAAGCTTCCACACGCAAAGCGTCTACTTCATTCTCTTTGCTCTTCAATAGGGTATCTTTTTCCACCAATTCTTTGGCCAATCGACTCTGCCTCGTCTTTGAACCCTTCATCAATGATATAAGCTCGGCAATACGAGTCTCTCCAGAGTCCACTATATTCGTCAAATCATTTACCCGAAAGAGCAGACGTGTTGAAAGATCAGTCATATTTGATTTGAGGTTCTGGAGATCGTTCTCGCGTTCTATTAGATCTCCATGCAATCTTTCCAATTCATTTTTGAGTCTCTGGACTTCACCAGAAAGAACTTCACATTCGGCACTTTTACCCAAATCCTCTTTCTCAAGAAGTCGCAATCTTTCCTCAAGTCCACTTCTTTGTTCGGCTAGTTGATGTGCCTTATTTTCAAAGGCCTGCAAATCACTCTCTTTATCTCTCAAAGCGGCTTCTAAATTATCAATCAAGGTTGCCCTTTCCTTGGCTTCTTGCCTCAAGCTACTCAATTCATCCCTTTCTACCACTGATACGGCTTGCGCCGCTTCAAGTCTCTGAGACAAGGAGTTGCATTCGTTTACCTTTTGTTCCATCTCTCTCTGCAGATTGTCCAACTTGTGTTCAAGTCCCTGCAATTCCAATTTAGAGTCGTGTGAGACTTTTAAAGATTTCTCCCGCAACGCACTGGCTTCCTCCTCCTTGCCTTTCAAAGCAGCCTCAAGATCGGCGATGCGAGATGCAAGAATCTCATTCTCTTGTCTTAGTGAGTCAATTTCAGCGGACGCATTGATTTCAACTGTCTGTTCTTCCGAAAGCGGCGCTGACGCTAGCAGTTCCGATTGCATTGGTTCAACAATACTTGGCTCAATAAGAGGTGTCTCGAACTGCAATGTTGCCTCCCGGGTTCTGGCTGCGTCCAACTCCTCAATCAGCCTCTTACATTCCACCGCTTTTTGAGAATTGACTTCTTCCATTTCGCCCAGTTTTCGGCGAAGCTCTTCAGTCTCGGCTGCAGATGCATCAATGTCCATTGACAGCGTTGAAATCTCATCTTGCATACGCTGTTCCAGTGCTTTGCATTCGTCCTCCTTCGATCTCAAAGCGGCTTCCAACTCTGCAATCTGAGACTTCAATTCCAACTCACTTGCTTGACCAGTGGCTTTATCGGACGCCAGAGTCATTAGCACCGATTCCCTAGCCTTGGAAGCTTCTAATTCTTGATTCAAGCAGTTGAATTCCGCTACTTTCTGTTCTATTTCCGACTGTAACTTTTCCAGTTGATTGCAAAGATTCTGTTCTCTCAGCTCTGATTCTTTAGACATCTTTAAAATTTCCTCCTCTTGGCTCTTCAATAAACACTCCAGATCTGCTATGCGTGATGCCTGAATTTCGTTTTCAGGTCTCATCAAGCCGATTTCAACACTTTCATCGGACTCTGCCTTCTTCTCCATTGAAGGCGGCGCCGATGCAACGAGTACTGTCTTTACCGGCTCAACGACTGTTGGCTCAGTTACAGGCACCAAATACTCCCAAGTCGCCTCTCTCGTTTTTACTGCATCCAATTCTTCACTCAATCTACTGCATTCTGCTATTTTCTGAGCATACAACCCTTCCAATTCGCCCAACTTTTGATGGAGTTCATCGGATTCAGTTTTCAGTGCTTCAAAGGTCTGAATGCGCAGTTCCAGAGCTTTAATTTTCTCCTCCTTGTCTGCAACGGTGATATCGAACTCTAATCTCTGCGTTTTCAGTTCGGCTTCACCTGGAGAAATAGCTATCTCATCGGGTGTCAACGACATCAAAACGGACTCTCTGGCTTTTGCAGCCTCTAGTTCAGTCGCCTTCTGTTCCATTTCTGTTTGAAGAGTCTTCAATCGCTGCTGCAGTTCCTGGACCTCCAATTCAGAGTCTTGGGAGACTTTTGAAGCTTCCACACGCAAAGCGTCTACTTCATTCTCTTTGCTCTTCAATAGGGTATCTTTTTCCACCAATTCTTTGGCCAATCGACTCTGCCTCGTCTTTGAACCCTTCATCAATGATATAAGCTCGGCAATACGAGTCTCTCCAGAGTCCACTATATTCGTCAAATCATTTACCCGAAAGAGCAGACGTGTTGAAAGATCAGTCATATTTGATTTGAGGTTCTGGAGATCGTTCTCGCGTTCTATTAGATCTCCATGCAATCTTTCCAATTCATTTTTGAGTCTCTGGACTTCACCAGAAAGAACTTCACATTCGGCACTTTTACCCAAATCCTCTTTCTCAAGAAGTCGCAATCTTTCCTCAAGTCCACTTCTTTGTTCGGCTAGTTGATGTGCCTTATTTTCAAAGGCCTGCAAATCACTCTCTTTATCTCTCAAAGCGGCTTCTAAATTATCAATCAAGGTTGCCCTTTCCTTGGCTTCTTGCCTCAAGCTACTCAATTCATCCCTTTCTACCACTGATACGGCTTGCGCCGCTTCAAGTCTCTGAGACAAGGAGTTGCATTCGTTTACCTTTTGTTCCATCTCTCTCTGCAGATTGTCCAACTTGTGTTCAAGTCCCTGCAATTCCAATTTAGAGTCGTGTGAGACTTTTAAAGATTTCTCCCGCAACGCACTGGCTTCCTCCTCCTTGCCTTTCAAAGCAGCCTCAAGATCGGCGATGCGAGATGCAAGAATCTCATTCTCTTGTCTTAGTGAGTCAATTTCAGCGGACGCATTGATTTCAACTGTCTGTTCTTCCGAAAGCGGCGCTGACGCTAGCAGTTCCGATTGCATTGGTTCAACAATACTTGGCTCAATAAGAGGTGTCTCGAACTGCAATGTTGCCTCCCGGGTTCTGGCTGCGTCCAACTCCTCAATCAGCCTCTTACATTCCACCGCTTTTTGAGAATTGACTTCTTCCATTTCGCCCAGTTTTCGGCGAAGCTCTTCAGTCTCGGCTGCAGATGCATCAATGTCCATTGACAGCGTTGAAATCTCATCTTGCATACGCTGTTCCAGTGCTTTGCATTCGTCCTCCTTCGATCTCAAAGCGGCTTCCAACTCTGCAATCTGAGACTTCAATTCCAACTCACTTGCTTGACCAGTGGCTTTATCGGACGCCAGAGTCATTAGCACCGATTCCCTAGCCTTGGAAGCTTCTAATTCTTGATTCAAGCAGTTGAATTCCGCTACTTTCTGTTCTATTTCCGACTGTAACTTTTCCAGTTGATTGCAAAGATTCTGTTCTCTCAGCTCTGATTCTTTAGACATCTTTAAAATTTCCTCCTCTTGGCTCTTCAATAAACACTCCAGATCTGCTATGCGTGATGCCTGAATTTCGTTTTCAGGTCTCATCAAGCCGATTTCAACACTTTCATCGGACTCTGCCTTCTTCTCCATTGAAGGCGGCGCCGATGCAACGAGTACTGTCTTTACCGGCTCAACGACTGTTGGCTCAGTTACAGGCACCAAATACTCCCAAGTCGCCTCTCTCGTTTTTACTGCATCCAATTCTTCACTCAATCTACTGCATTCTGCTATTTTCTGAGCATACAACCCTTCCAATTCGCCCAACTTTTGATGGAGTTCATCGGATTCAGTTTTCAGTGCTTCAAAGGTCTGAATGCGCAGTTCCAGAGCTTTAATTTTCTCCTCCTTGTCTGCAACGGTGATATCGAACTCTAATCTCTGCGTTTTCAGTTCGGCTTCACCTGGAGAAATAGCTATCTCATCGGGTGTCAACGACATCAAAACGGACTCTCTGGCTTTTGCAGCCTCTAGTTCAGTCGCCTTCTGTTCCATTTCTGTTTGAAGAGTCTTCAATCGCTGCTGCAGTTCCTGGACCTCCAATTCAGAGTCTTGGGAGACTTTTGAAGCTTCCACACGCAAAGCGTCTACTTCATTCTCTTTGCTCTTCAATAGGGTATCTTTTTCCACCAATTCTTTGGCCAATCGACTCTGCCTCGTCTTTGAACCCTTCATCAATGATATAAGCTCGGCAATACGAGTCTCTCCAGAGTCCACTATATTCGTCAAATCATTTACCCGAAAGAGCAGACGTGTTGAAAGATCAGTCATATTTGATTTGAGGTTCTGGAGATCGTTCTCGCGTTCTATTAGATCTCCATGCAATCTTTCCAATTCATTTTTGAGTCTCTGGACTTCACCAGAAAGAACTTCACATTCGGCACTTTTACCCAAATCCTCTTTCTCAAGAAGTCGCAATCTTTCCTCAAGTCCACTTCTTTGTTCGGCTAGTTGATGTGCCTTATTTTCAAAGGCCTGCAAATCACTCTCTTTATCTCTCAAAGCGGCTTCTAAATTATCAATCAAGGTTGCCCTTTCCTTGGCTTCTTGCCTCAAGCTACTCAATTCATCCCTTTCTACCACTGATACGGCTTGCGCCGCTTCAAGTCTCTGAGACAAGGAGTTGCATTCGTTTACCTTTTGTTCCATCTCTCTCTGCAGATTGTCCAACTTGTGTTCAAGTCCCTGCAATTCCAATTTAGAGTCGTGTGAGACTTTTAAAGATTTCTCCCGCAACGCACTGGCTTCCTCCTCCTTGCCTTTCAAAGCAGCCTCAAGATCGGCGATGCGAGATGCAAGAATCTCATTCTCTTGTCTTAGTGAGTCAATTTCAGCGGACGCATTGATTTCAACTGTCTGTTCTTCCGAAAGCGGCGCTGACGCTAGCAGTTCCGATTGCATTGGTTCAACAATACTTGGCTCAATAAGAGGTGTCTCGAACTGCAATGTTGCCTCCCGGGTTCTGGCTGCGTCCAACTCCTCAATCAGCCTCTTACATTCCACCGCTTTTTGAGAATTGACTTCTTCCATTTCGCCCAGTTTTCGGCGAAGCTCTTCAGTCTCGGCTGCAGATGCATCAATGTCCATTGACAGCGTTGAAATCTCATCTTGCATACGCTGTTCCAGTGCTTTGCATTCGTCCTCCTTCGATCTCAAAGCGGCTTCCAACTCTGCAATCTGAGACTTCAATTCCAACTCACTTGCTTGACCAGTGGCTTTATCGGACGCCAGAGTCATTAGCACCGATTCCCTAGCCTTGGAAGCTTCTAATTCTTGATTCAAGCAGTTGAATTCCGCTACTTTCTGTTCTATTTCCGACTGTAACTTTTCCAGTTGATTGCAAAGATTCTGTTCTCTCAGCTCTGATTCTTTAGACATCTTTAAAATTTCCTCCTCTTGGCTCTTCAATAAACACTCCAGATCTGCTATGCGTGATGCCTGAATTTCGTTTTCAGGTCTCATCAAGCCGATTTCAACACTTTCATCGGACTCTGCCTTCTTCTCCATTGAAGGCGGCGCCGATGCAACGAGTACTGTCTTTACCGGCTCAACGACTGTTGGCTCAGTTACAGGCACCAAATACTCCCAAGTCGCCTCTCTCGTTTTTACTGCATCCAATTCTTCACTCAATCTACTGCATTCTGCTATTTTCTGAGCATACAACCCTTCCAATTCGCCCAACTTTTGATGGAGTTCATCGGATTCAGTTTTCAGTGCTTCAAAGGTCTGAATGCGCAGTTCCAGAGCTTTAATTTTCTCCTCCTTGTCTGCAACGGTGATATCGAACTCTAATCTCTGCGTTTTCAGTTCGGCTTCACCTGGAGAAATAGCTATCTCATCGGGTGTCAACGACATCAAAACGGACTCTCTGGCTTTTGCAGCCTCTAGTTCAGTCGCCTTCTGTTCCATTTCTGTTTGAAGAGTCTTCAATCGCTGCTGCAGTTCCTGGACCTCCAATTCAGAGTCTTGGGAGACTTTTGAAGCTTCCACACGCAAAGCGTCTACTTCATTCTCTTTGCTCTTCAATAGGGTATCTTTTTCCACCAATTCTTTGGCCAATCGACTCTGCCTCGTCTTTGAACCCTTCATCAATGATATAAGCTCGGCAATACGAGTCTCTCCAGAGTCCACTATATTCGTCAAATCATTTACCCGAAAGAGCAGACGTGTTGAAAGATCAGTCATATTTGATTTGAGGTTCTGGAGATCGTTCTCGCGTTCTATTAGATCTCCATGCAATCTTTCCAATTCATTTTTGAGTCTCTGGACTTCACCAGAAAGAACTTCACATTCGGCACTTTTACCCAAATCCTCTTTCTCAAGAAGTCGCAATCTTTCCTCAAGTCCACTTCTTTGTTCGGCTAGTTGATGTGCCTTATTTTCAAAGGCCTGCAAATCACTCTCTTTATCTCTCAAAGCGGCTTCTAAATTATCAATCAAGGTTGCCCTTTCCTTGGCTTCTTGCCTCAAGCTACTCAATTCATCCCTTTCTACCACTGATACGGCTTGCGCCGCTTCAAGTCTCTGAGACAAGGAGTTGCATTCGTTTACCTTTTGTTCCATCTCTCTCTGCAGATTGTCCAACTTGTGTTCAAGTCCCTGCAATTCCAATTTAGAGTCGTGTGAGACTTTTAAAGATTTCTCCCGCAACGCACTGGCTTCCTCCTCCTTGCCTTTCAAAGCAGCCTCAAGATCGGCGATGCGAGATGCAAGAATCTCATTCTCTTGTCTTAGTGAGTCAATTTCAGCGGACGCATTGATTTCAACTGTCTGTTCTTCCGAAAGCGGCGCTGACGCTAGCAGTTCCGATTGCATTGGTTCAACAATACTTGGCTCAATAAGAGGTGTCTCGAACTGCAATGTTGCCTCCCGGGTTCTGGCTGCGTCCAACTCCTCAATCAGCCTCTTACATTCCACCGCTTTTTGAGAATTGACTTCTTCCATTTCGCCCAGTTTTCGGCGAAGCTCTTCAGTCTCGGCTGCAGATGCATCAATGTCCATTGACAGCGTTGAAATCTCATCTTGCATACGCTGTTCCAGTGCTTTGCATTCGTCCTCCTTCGATCTCAAAGCGGCTTCCAACTCTGCAATCTGAGACTTCAATTCCAACTCACTTGCTTGACCAGTGGCTTTATCGGACGCCAGAGTCATTAGCACCGATTCCCTAGCCTTGGAAGCTTCTAGTTCTTCCGTTAGATCAGCCAATATGTCCATTTGAATGGTGTTACCTGCCTCTTGAGCCTGGTACTTTTCGTGACTCTCTTCAATTTCTGTTGGGGATATTTTCACGTTCTCCGATGCTTCGATCATTTTTGTGCGCATTTCACGTAACTCATCCTCTTTAGCTTTCAAATTGTATTCCACTTTATTGATTCTGGCCATCAACTCCTCATTAACACTTTTAACTGCATGTATCTCTTCGAGCGGTTCATTCGCTTCTGAAGTTGATGGCGTCATTTGATAAAACTCCGATTCTCTCTTCACAGAATGCCAACCATTGGACTCAACTACTGTTGACAGTAAGACAGCCTCTCTTGCTTTAGCAGCATTCAACTCTACCGTCAATTCATCCACCTCATTAAGCAAATTCCTGCATTCCATGGCTTTATGAGCGTTTTCATCTTCAAGATTATGCACTTTTTGCTGCAAGGCTTCTACGGCAGAATAAATAGAGGCCTGTTGAAGCTTGACTTTTGTCGACTCTGATTCTTCTTTTATCTTCGTTAAGATATCCTCCATTGCATACAGATCCTTTTGCTTCGATTCCAAGGCCTTAGACAGTTCTTCGCATTTGATGGCAATTTCTTTTTCATTCTTAGCCTTCTCAAATATTTGTGACTCCAAGTTTGCCTCTTTAGCAAGCAAATTTACCAATGTGCTCTCCAATCCGCTTGACTGTGAGAGAAGTTTTGAGTGAAGTTGTAACATGCTCGTTTCTAATTTCTGTAGGCCAAAATCGCTTTTAGCTAATTCTTCCCGAAGCTCGAGCATCTCTTCATTGAGACGTTGAACCTCATTAGTTTTGCGTTCATTGTCTTCCTCCAGATCTTGCAGACACTTTCGTAACTCTTCCAGTTCATCTAAATCACTTACCTTTTCCTTCAGTTTCACAATCTCTGCACTCAGTCTTAGATTTGCATTCTCAACATCACCTAACCGAGACAATCGGTCTTCCAAAGAATGTATTTCGGCATCCTTAGCGTCTAGGACATCTTTCAAATTACTTTTCTCCTCCATCTCAACAATGCGTCTCCTCTGCTCTTCATTTATTCGCCGAAGCTCAATCAACTCGACATCTTCCATTTCGACAAGTGCTGAAGATAAAGGCGGTTCGGCAGCCACTGAAACCACAAGGCTCGGTTCAATAGCCTCCATAATTGGTGTCTTAGATTGAGCGTCGACTGATAGATGAGTCAAGCTAGATACTTCGGCGATGAGACGATTACAATCAATTTCTTTCTGGACCATGCTCTCCTCAAGTGCCTTCAACTTCTGCCGTAATGCCGATTCCTCCATCTCTTTCGCATATAAAGTCTTTTCTAATTTATTGTTGAGCACTTCCAGATCGGCGATACGAGTGGCTTGCTCTTCATTTATTCTAATATTCTTATTTGCCTCAGTTTCTTCTTCCTTGACCGAAGACTCTACTGATTTCGACTCCATCATTTGATTTTCCTGCGGTTCGAAAATGGTTTCCGACAAGGACATCAGGACGGATTCTCTCGCCTTGGCCACTTCCAGCTCCTTAGCCATATTATCCATCATGTGTAAAAGCCCACTACATTCAGCTGATTTCTGGTCCTTCACTTCTTCAAGGTTCTGTAACTGTCGATGTAACTCTTCCGTTTCTGCCATTACTGCCTCAGATTGCTTTGAATACTCCAAAATCGCCTGCTGTAATTTAGACTCCATCGATTTTAGGGCTATCTCCTTGTTCCTGTTTTCAGCTTGTAAAACCATTAGCTGATTTTGAAGTCCGTTGACCTCTGAAGCAATGGATTCCATTTGCTGAAGTTTTTCTTCCATGGCTTTAATTTTATCTTCCTTGACTCTCAAGTCATTTTCTAACTCTGTTATGCGAGTAAACGAATCCAGGGGAGCCAGAAGGGGCAACTCTACAGTTTTCGGTATTTCAGCGTGCACTTCCTTAATTTGTAACCGCCGTTGACGCAAAACACTTTCTTCTCCTGCCAAAACTTCTGCTTCATATAGTCTAGCCTTCAAGTCTTTGATTTCATCATTCTTCTCCTTTAGAGAAATTTCTAACATTTCATTAAATTCCTCAATAGACAGTATGCGAGAAGCTTGGTCTTCCGGCATAGCCTGATTGCCTTCTACTAATTTCAGGGCTTCCTCTTCCTTTAACTTTAAAGCATCTTCGATGTCTGCTATTTTGACCTCTTGGTCATTCAAAGCTCTTGAAATTTGATTGCATCTTGACAGTAAATGCTCATTCTCGGTTTTCAGTGCTTCTGTCTTTGATCGCTCTTCCTCCAATTCTAGCTGTAGATGGTTTTCCTGATTAGACATGCTTCTAATTTGTGCAATCAACTCAGCCTCTCTCGCGCTCGAGGATTCCAAAATTGATGATAGCTTAGCAACGCGACTTTCGCTTGAATTGAGGAATTCCTTCAAATCACTTATTTGAGAGAAAAGACGTGTTGAAACATTCCGAATGTAATCCTCTAATTTGCGAAGACTCGCATCCCTATTCAAGATTTCTGCCTGCTGTTCCAAAGCCTGATCTTCCAGGCTTAGTAGTTTGGCTTCCTTCGCCACTATTTCTTTTTTTAAATCATTGGACTTCGCTTCCAGAACACTAATTTGAAGTTTCAAGTCTACTTGATCCTTCAATAAGTTGGCTACACCAGAATCAACCAGCTCCAACAAACGCAGCCAAGAACTACGTGCCTCGACTTGGAGATCCGATGCAGTTGTAACCTGTTCGGTTAAGGAAAGGAGACGAGCGATAAGGAGATCTTCGTCTACAGTGGTTACAGTAAGGTTCTCGTCGACATATTCGTGCCAGGCATCCACGATTATAGATGTCTTTTGAGAGTCACCACTCAATAAAAGAGCTTCAACTAAGGGAGGGTCAGCAACTACAGATGTCAATGTTCTCGCCTCAGCGTCACTCCGATTTTGGGTCCTTCTTTTCATTTCAAAAATCATAGATCTGCACTCATCGGACTTAATAGCTAATTCTTTTTCTAGAGCCTGTAATCGAAGATTAAGTTCCTCCATTTCCCACTCTACAGTATTTTCTTGCTGAAATTTCACTTCTATGGCCTTAATTTCATTTTCCTTGGCTTTCAAAGCGTCTTCTAAAGCCTTGACTTGGCATTCCTTGTTCTTTAGATCAGATCTCAGTGCTGATTCTCTCTCGGTGTTTGCCACCACGGGCTCTACAAACTTCCTGTTTTCTTCTTCGATCTCCTCAATTCGCAGCTCTTTCGTACTCATCAGCTCCTCCGCTTTAACGGTCTGGTCCTCAAAAGCCCTCCGTTCGCCTGAATTAAGTCGTATGGAACCTTCTTCCGTTTGATTCTGGCACCCAGGATCAGCTACTTGAAGAAGCAATTTAATATCTTCGTTTGGCCCTGAAACGTTCACTTCCTTAGGCTTGACAGCTTCGATAACGCTCAGTTCAGTCGATTTTTCTATTCTCAAATCATCCAACATCTGATTTAGACGTATGATTTCATCCGACTTGCTTGCTATTTCATTTCCTAGTCCATGGAGTTGCTGACGTAGTTGCTTCAATTCACCAGCCTTAGTGGATGAGTCGGCGACCGACTGTTGAAGTCGCTCTTCTATAACTCTTAGCTCCTCGTCTTTTCTTCTCACCTCTTCTTCCAATTTTTGCTGGGCACCTATTGCTTTTTCAATCCGTGCTTCCAATATTTGATCGTACTCCGTTCGTAAATCATCCCTTTCGGATTCTAAAGCAGCAAGCCTTTGTTTCAGATCAGCATTGTCTTTCATAATATTCGCGATACCTGATTCGACCCTGCCTATTAAAACAGACCATGATGCCGAGTCATCAGATTCAGAAATCGAGGTTGGAGACAATGCGCCAAACAGAGCAGTTAGTTGTGCCATTAGTCGATCTTTGTCAATTACATGCACTAGCGAACCTTCATCCTTCACATGCGTCATAAGAGATGGTTGTGTTCTGGGAGCAGGTGATTTAGCTGTTAGCTCAGCCAATGAAGTTGGAGTTACTGCGGCTTTGGATTCATTCAAGAGTTTGGTCAAGCTCTCGATTTCAGCTACGAGAGATAGGTTTTTCGAAGTCTTCTGAGCGTTATCATCTTCAAGCCGATGCATTTGCTGTTGCAAAGATTCGTTCTCTGTGTTTAAAGATTTCAATTCGCTTTCCCTTTTCTTTAATGCATCTTCCGTCATCTTCAGTTGGTTCCACAAGTTGTCTTTTTCAGACTCAAGATTTGCTAGATCTGCTGTTTTTCTGGAAACTTCACCCCGTTGTTTTTCAAGCTGTTCTTCAATTAACGACTTCTCGGCCAGGATGGAGGCGAATCTTTTCTCCAATTCAGATACATCAGCTTCATGCTGATGGCTCAGACTCGTGGTCAATTTCTCCAGCTGATCACGTACCTTATAAAGTTGCTGTTGAAGTCGTCCTTTCTCAGCTCTATTGTCAAGAATCTCTTCTTGCATGTTTACAATTTTTTCTGAAATTATTTGAATATCAGCTTCTGTGGTTAATAATTTAGCCAAAACCTGGATTTCTTCAGAAGGCGGTGGAGAAGCCCCGGTATTGAAATGTCTCCCCGATGCAACTCCTTCAGCTTGTACAAGCCTCTGCGTAGCCTTCGCAGCGGTGGATTCCGCACTTTCGCATCGTTTTTCCAAATTGCCGATGGCCTGTTGAGCATTTTGAAGTTGGAGTTCCAGATCATCTATGTATTGTTTTATTGTAGGATATTCCACTGTGGATTGAGATGCTGCTTGTTTGACTTCAGTCACTGTTAGTGGGAAATTTGTATCGAGTAGGTTGGTAGTTTCGACC
Organism: Moniezia expansa; assembly: GCA_019097775.1. Taxonomy (NCBI): domain Eukaryota; kingdom Metazoa; phylum Platyhelminthes; class Cestoda; order Cyclophyllidea; family Anoplocephalidae; genus Moniezia; species Moniezia expansa. The sequence continues at coordinate 979,569 of JADFDV010000003.1, forward strand.
TCGATCTTTCCTAAAGAGGGATCATTTGGGTCGCTTCCATTAAGGATTAGCTGGCGAGTCATTTTCGCCAACTGAATGTGATTTTCCTCTACCTCCGATTGCAAGGAGGTTAACATACTCTTCAGTTGACTATTTTGGGCTTCTGCATTGGATAGAAGGTTCGCTAGACGTACTCGACACGACTCAGAATATGCCAAATCCCTGAGCAAGTTGAAGGCCCTTGCATCCTCGAGGAGGGTTGAGATAGCAGAAACTGTTGTCACACAGCAGGAATTCCATGGTAGATCCAGATCATCCTTCACAATACATAGAGAAGACGCTTCCATCAAATCAGCTTTACGAGATTTTTCTGATTCCCTGTAAGATTTGTAGGCCTTGATACTGGCCTGCAGCTGACTAATATTGGTATTAGGTTCCTTCGATAGAAGAAGACCAAGATATTGATCAACACCCGAAGAAGTCTTAAGAATTTGCAAGGGTTCACTCTGAACAGGAGGTAACGGACCACTATGCTCCGAGCAGTCATCAATTAAGAGGGTGCTCTTCCAGAGTCTATCGAATATGATATTCAGCTGCTCAAAGTCTTTTTTTATTGCTTCCGCGTCCTTCATGCAGCTTGAGAGCTTACTTGAAAGCGTTTGGACTAAGCTATTCTTCTCCGTTAAATCGGCATCCTTATTATTCAACACGAAACGAAGATCCTGGACTTGCTTTTCATGACGTGTCAGTACCTCCCTTAGGTCATTCATTTCTTGGTTCTTGTCATGCATTAAGCAGTGAAATCGTTCCACTTCAAGATTTCGTGATATGGCTTCTTCTTGGATTGTTTTCAGCTCGTCTTCGGCAGTCGCGATTTGGCCCTTCATTTCTGTAATTTGACCATTAAGATTAAAAATCTGCTGCTGAGAGGAATCCAGCATCACTTTTAGATCAGATACCTCGTTTGTCTTTTGTCGGAGGACGCTCTTCAACTGCTGGATATCAGTCTCATAGGAGCTTTGAATGACACTGAACTGGCTGGTCTTCTCGCTAGCTTCCGCTAATTTGAATCGAAATTCCTCGTTTTGAGCACATAAACGCGCCTCCAGCTGATTAATCAAAGCAGCTTGGTCATTTAACTTCGATTGAAAATCGAGAATTTCTGTCTCTCCTATGTTGATAGCGCTTGTGAATGGCTCAAAATAGTCTGATTCAATAGGCGATTCTCGGTTGGGTGGAATTTGTGGAGTAAGTTGAATAGGTTCATCGAAGGCCTTCAAAAGTGGAGCAGACTCCTCTTTGTCTTCCCGTTGGATTTTTCGAGGCCTCTGTGATTTCAAAGGAATCAACTTCTTGAGCTGCTCTATCTGATCATGCAGTTGCTTATTTTCTTCAAAATGACTCTTAATAAGAGCTTGCTCCTCTTCCAACCTAGCCAACAGGCGAACGATCTCTTCGTCCTTCTGTTTCAAAATGGTCTCATTAGTTTCTTGACTTTTGCTTGCCCACGCTTTCAAACGTTCAGAGAGAACATCACTGCACTTGTTCAAACTCTCGACATGTTCATCGACAGTCGCACTCGCTCGCAACTTCGAGATGAAATCCGCGAAGTCATCCTTGAATTCGTCACCACCTGTCAGGACTGCTACTCGTTCAAGCATATCAAGCCTTGATTCACAAAGAAGTTTGATTACTTCTTTATTGCATTCCGTCTCCTGTTTTAGTGCCTCTACCGAGCGCTTCATCTCTTCGATTTGGATATTCTTGGCCATAAGTGCATTATTCAATGCGTCAAAGGCTTCCTTTAGCAACAAGTGACGTGGAGAGGTATTGGGCATATATGATGCAATAATCTCATTAATTACCTGCTGAACTTCATCATTTTCAGCTGCAGTTGAACTACTTTCAATCTTCTGATAATGAAGATCGTCCATTTGAACTATTGCTTTGGGCACTGTTTCTTCAGGCAGTTGAAGGTGAGTGAAAATCTTGCTAAGTGCATCGAAAAGAGCTTCCACACTGGGGATAACTTGTTGAGCTACTGAAGGCTCGAAAGATTGCGTGAATGCCGCTATATCACCTCGAAGAGACTCGATCTGACCAATCAGGTCCTCCACAGCTGAGTGTTTCGGCTTGGAAGTTTCGGTGACTGTGTCAACTTCAGAAACATCAGGAGGTTGAGCTAACTCGCCGAAAAGGACACCTTTGAGCCCATCAATTTCCGCCTGTTTATTCATGATTAAGGTAAGCTTAGAAGCCCACTTTACAGCTCCACGGCGCAACTCAGCCAACTCTGCCTCCTTATCGCAAATGAGAGCAGAGATCTTCGCTCTAAGATCAACGTCCTGATCTCCAGCCTGTCGAGAAGAGATGTCCGTATGTCGTTTAAACTCAGATTCTGAATCAGAAATGGGGTTTGAAGTTGCTAAATCAAGCCACGCAACTATTGATGTCGTCTTCATACTAGCTACATTCAAATCCTCAGAAGCTGAGCGGCGGCGCCAAGAGAAATCACCGTGAAGACCATCAAGTAATTTCTGAAGACTTTGGATCTGTTCATTTGAGTGAGCTACCTCGGCGTCTGCAACCTGTAGACGTCTCTCCATCTCTTGCATTTCGGCGATTGGGACCGTAGAAACTGCTAAGTCGACAGAAACTGTCACCAATTCATTCAGAGCTCTTTTGACGTTCGGGCTAACAGTGGGGTTTCCAATGGGGTTCTGATTATTAAGAATAAACTTTAATTCACTCCATCGAGAGTGGTCAAAAGAGGGGCATTTCGAAATGAGATAGGCCAAATAACCAAGAGCTCCATTACAGCAGGAACAATGATTGTGAAAGGCATCATCACCCATAATGGAAGCTTCTGGAATGACATTCGGAGAGGCTAGGCGATGTGCTGCCTCATACTGGCCCAAACTTACTGCAGTCAGAACATCACGGGTAGCTAGTGGGAATATTACCGGACTGAGCTCGGCTGTTGCTTCAGAGAGACGCTTTTTGATATCACGAATTTGCTCAAAGATGCCACCCGCCTGAAATGAATAATAATAATATCCAAAATAATCTTAGCAAGCAAACCAACTATATTATAGAATCATGTTATCATATCATATTACTACTAAGTATACTTGAATAATCGCTCAGAAAAATTTATGCGAGAACGGATTACCCGTGCGCTCAAGTCAAAAGCCGACGGTGATAGATTTCTGCCACGAAGAGTAGACGGAAAATTGACAAACTGTCCTTGCTCAGAGTCTTGAAGATTATCACCCGTCCGATGACTGTGACGATGCGTCCCATTAACCGACCCACGTCTTCGTGTGAGGCCACCAGAAGATGGGGATCTAGAGTGCAAAATGGACAAGGAGTTGCCTCTAAAATTGCGAACGGAATAGTTCTTCAGGGATCTACATCCTCCTTCCTCTGAATTATTTCGATTAGCTTGATGCGATAGTGTTCTTCGGGTTCGCCGTCTGGAAGCCGGATTGGCTTTCCTAGACGTACTGCCTTTCGGATCACTCTATGACAGGTAACTTTACTTAAATAATTTTACTTACCATTTAAAAAGGCGATTTATACCGATGGAAACTAACAACTAGTCCACCTCAGTAGCAAAACAAAATCACAAATGACTACAAACTGCGCGCTTAGGTTACGAAACGCAAATGTTTATGTTTCGGATTAGTAAAACAAAATATATTATTCTGATTGAAAAGACAGTTGTCTAATTTTTTACATAACTTTTTTCATATAAAAGGCATTTTACTTGTTTTTTAAAAACCAGAGCTCAATTTATCTCTAAGTTAGAAATACGTAAGTTTGGATTTGAATTGCATTATTATATAATTTGCAAAATCTTTTGGAATCATTTGAAACAAAAATAAATGTTTCAAAACACGTCAAAGTTGCCCCTCCGCGCCATTCCTCTTATCTGAATAAAAGTATTGCTCAATGCTCTCAGCAAAACAGGCAGCTATTTTCCCATAACCGGCCCATCAGCAAGCTGCTTAATCTAAGATCAGGCATTTTAATAAGAATATTCCAATTTATTCGCTTCCTCTATTAACTACACTGCCTGACCAAAGTTCACTTCACTTATTATTCTTATGGTTGGTCTATTTGACAATTATTTCCTGTTATTCAAGACGTTCGATTTAATTTAATCCCTACCAATCTTACTACGCGCGGCCCAATCATTTACATGGTCTTTACATATTAGAGTTTTAATCAAGTCGTCACTACCTTTTGTTATCTTTTCATCTCTCACTATGATTCCTTTATATTAAGTAGATTTATGCTATTTCCTAGTGCATAATTGGGTGCTTAACCAATTCTTTTACTTTGTTTCACCTCTTAGAAGCAAACCAGCAATATTGCTTTTTGACACCAATTTATTTGAACAAATAGCATCTCCATGTTTGTACCCGTGGTTCATCATTGATTGTGGCTGTTTTTGATGTGAAATTCGTACTCTGAAAAGTAATTAAAATGCAAACTTTGCTGTCCTGAGGACTGTCACTATTCTTTTTCAGGTCTAGTGGCCAATGAGCGTGCAGAATTTCGGCTTTGGACCTGATTTTACCAACCCATATCCCTACAGAGATTAAAATTGATTGGCTCTGTGTGAGCCACATCGTCCTTCACAATAACGTTAGTAAAAATTTATATAAACCTTTTTTCTATCCACAAAATTTCGCTACTCTAAAGTCGTCACCTCATCAGCTGATTCGCTCTGCTTTTTTAAGACAGCCATATAGTAGACCTGATCAACGAAATGCCTGGTGTTGCAAAAATGAAACCTAACACAATGTTTGGACTGTCTCCAACTTCTTGCCATGTGACTGATGCATATTCTAGTGCCTGTATCAGTTACCTTGTAGGGGTAAGAAGTCAGCATTTTTCATTTACCCGTCCTGAGTGCTGTCGTCATGTGTGGTGTTGTGACTTAAAGAGCTTACTTTAGCAGTCAAATGTTGTCGCTTCAATATCCACTTGCAAACTGAAATTGATCACTTGAACAAGTGGTTCTACTTTCTATGCGCTAGTAATAAAAGCTCGTAAATGATTAAGAATATGTTAGTGCCATAGCAAAACGGAGAAAGTGCCTTAATTTTTTTCTGCAATAATTATATAACCAACTACTCTGTTCCCTACTGAGCAGATAAATGTATAAGCGTACATCCTGCTTTTTCCCTTCAAAGTGCTAAAATATTTCATGATCAAAGTCTCTTTCTTCCTCGGTGGCGGCTGCCAGGCAGAGTAGTATTTTTTCGACGCATAGGTAAGATTTCTGCAAAGTCGTTGCAACTCTTGATTTAATGGTCCTTTTTCGTGCTGAAACATCCAAATAGCTATCATCACATAACCTTATAAATGCTGCAGGAGGCTGAGATGAGTAGCGTGTCAGAACTTGACGAATCATGCTACTAGTATTTAGAGAGCAGTATCAATTTTCGAAAGTCTGAAATAGGTGCGGGATGATTCTCATGGCAGCTTTCGTGGAATTATAGAGGAATCAACTAGCAAACAGATTATCGGGGTGAAAAGTCGGCCGACATTACTCATCTACCTCAATAAGGAGGTATCATTCAACTTCGGAAATTTAACGAATATGAAGGATGGTTCATCAATGACTGACCAGGGTAGGACCGAGACCACCTTAATTCTGTTTTTTGTGATGAATTGATAGATATCTGTAAGTAACAATATTGGCTGAAAATCAATATTGTTCTCGATGTGATCCGGATTCATCATAGTTATCAATAAATTATGCACAGCAATGCGGTTAGTCCAAATAGCCTCGCATTTAATTTTGCGTGTTCCCGAAGTTAAAGTTCATTAGGGAGCCAGTCCGTAGTCTACACTTCTGTACTTGGTATCGCATGTGGCATTACGATGGGCCTGTCATCTGGCATTAAGTAATCATGCACTCAAGAGCATTAAGTCAGTTCTAAGAGAAAATGAATTGATCTGGATGGCTCCGGACACTAGCAGCATGTAGGGTCTTTATAAGAAAGGCTTAGGAAATGGTTCGTAGTAATTAAAATACATAATCTAAGTCTATTCTACAAGTAAAGCGAACTCAGAATGCATGTGATTTGGAAAAAAATCGTGCGGGGCAGAGTAGTGCATTCTTATGACACACTTCCCTTATCCACCTCTTTCCTCTGCGCGTTAAGTTGTAAATTTCTTCCAGAGTCTACTAAAGCCACGAAGCATTGGTACCATTTTTAGAAATACTAATGGTTCGACACTTTTGTTCGCCGGAAAATGAAAGTAAGTAACACGGAAAAATTTCGTCTTTGAAGCAAAGTAATCTCGCTGACCGTTCTCAAGTACCGTTTTGGTTATCGATGGGTACCTCAATGGTATTTTAAACTCCTCCGAGTTGCTTGTAAATTCAGTTGGAAGGAAAACCGCGGAGCTATTCTTTTCAATCCATTTCAGTTCCTACTATTCCTTGAAAATTTTGGCTGTTCTACACTATCATTCATGCCTCAGGGCTGATATCAACAATTGGTCCCTCTTTATTTTACTATTCATATTAGGAATTCCGAATAAAAACGTAGTATGTGTAGGGCATAAATTGAGAATAAGGGTAAAGGAATTCATATAGGAAAAGAGTGAACAGAACCCAAGATGGCATTTGAGATATTTCAACTACAGATAGCGTGGTGGTGGTGGTGGTGGTGGTGGTGGTGGTGGTGGTGGTGGTGGTGGTGGTGGTGGTGGTGGTGGTGGTGGTGGTGGTGGTGGTGGTGGTGGTGGTGGTGGTGGTGGTGGTGGTGGTGGTGGTGGTGGTGGTGGTGGTGGTGGTGGTGGTGGTGGTGGTGGTGGTGGTGGTGGTGGTGGTGGTGGTGGTGGTGGTGGTGGTGGTGGAGCCTTTGACTTTCTGAGTAAAATGCCTTCTTCAGCATGCTCTGTATACAGATTTGGATTTTAGCGATAAACAAAGTGAAGTAGCATTTTCTAACATTAATGAGATTAAATAAAGTATTAGATATACAATTTAACAAGTATTCACGCGGAGTATTCATACTACCACCCATTGCAAAAACAGTTAATATAAAATCCTTCCAATTACTTTCACATGCAAGTAGGACTGCATGTCCCAGGTTTATGCTCATTTATGCATGAATCGAGTAGGAAGAATGTCCTATTCAAGCTATGAAAATAAATATATTTATTCCAGCCTGCTATTAACTGGAGAGATCAAGAGAAAGCAAATACAGGTCTATACATTCTTAAACTGTTAGGTTCAATCAAAAATGAACATATGTTGCAATGCAAGATGTTCGTAATGAAGTGATTTTTTCGGTCTTTAAGGCTCTTCAACTGCTCTCATCACCGCTGCTACCAGTGCACCGGCTCCCTTACCACTTCCGTCTTCGGACAGTTTTAATCGGAACTGGAAGAATATGAACGATTCTTTTGAAGACAATCATGCTTATCAGTGTTATAAATAAAAAAAAGGGATAATCTTACGGCGCAACGTGGAGGTATGAGCTTGGTAATCACTTCGACCATGGTACGCGCGAAAACCGGGTGGAATTTAAACAAGGACCCATCCACAGCTACGGTAGTTCGAGGGCGGTCCATTCGATTGAGGATGCATGCTATTCCTAAATAGTTGTTAATATCACTTTACAGCCATCCTATTTCAGCAGACTATCTCCTGAGTTATTGACATCACTACAACTGCGCCACATACGGTTCCAGCCGACTGAACAAACTTTGTGACACATCACTTTGTCTATGAATTTAGTAACTTAAACTTCAAACCTGTACAAATGCTCAGCATCGTTGTCCTTTATTTATAACTTGGTGGGATTTTCAAATTTAAACTTGAAAATCAAAATGAAATTGCTAGCAATTTTTAATTGTGAACAACTTTCTCTCAAACGATTCGCTAAAGTTTACTAAGTCATTGAGATAATTAAGAAATCAAAAAACGTATTAGCCTTTTTTTGGAAAAAGTCGCGAATTCAAGACTGCACTTTTAAACCCTAAATGACAAAAACCGAGGACTGACTGATTTCGAATTATTCACAACACCCATTGGTAAACAGTCTAAAAAAGAATATCCGACAAAAGTGCCAATTGATCTGCAGCTGTTTATATGGAACAACTAATATGATTTCATCAAATAGGCAAGCAGAAACGTGGATGAAAACCAATCTTAAAATTGAACCTGCGGCAACGAAACTAGCAGCTCTATTAGCCACTGAGCTGCACACAAAGCGGACAATCTTCAAGTCTTCATTTGTAAATTTAGTCATTTTGAAGGATTCTCTAAGAATATATTCCGTACTGTAGAAGAGATGTGCTGGATCCCTGGAAGAGGACAAAGATTGCTCAGATTAAGTTAGTAGCACAAAGTTTAGTTTAGTGAAATTTATGCACCGATCTACTTCGCTGAGAAAATAGGTTGGAAAGCCATCTTTCTTCTCCAAACCCTCAGGAGTAACACCTTCAAAGAGTACCTTTTCGTCGATGAGTTTCTTCAGTATATATCTAACCACTTCTCCAAGGTACATTCCACTAATCATTTTTTCAAATCTATCGAAAGCTCTAATGAACATCCAGACAGATGTCTTACATCTGTTCTCCAGGGTTCATCGATTCGGCATCGATGATTCGGTCATATTCTGTAACGAATTCTTCAAGACATCCATGATCTCCGAAGGCACCCCATTCAATATTTATAACTACTGATGTGGCAGTAGGTGGTAAATCAGTAATTTTTTTTGCAGCTGAGAGCTGCTCCACATAGGCTGCATTAGTACCAGTTCCTGTTTTAACAAAGTTTAAATACCATCTTTCCATGCATACCAACGATGAGACCTGCAGCTGTTTCTGGATCCAAGAAAGCACAGGAAGCCAGTGCACCCACAGTATCGTTAACTAGAGTTCGGCAAGTAACTTTCAGGCCCTTAATTTAGCCACTGAATTTCGACTTGAATTCCCTTACCAAATCAGACATGGCTTTGTTCAACAGCTCAACAACATCTTTTCCAACCACACCACGGGCAGCAAAACCTTTAGTCCATCGGATAAGACTACCTCGATCGATACCTTCCTGGTTGACTGGAAATGAAAACGTAAAGCCCAAATCCAATGAAATATCCAGAAGGTTTCGTTCTTGCAAAAACATCTTCACTGTTCCAGCAATAAAATTGAAAAGCTAAAAATTACTTTAAATCAAAATTTACTTCACCCCCATCGCCCGTCTGCAATTCGGGAGAAATAGTGTAGACATCGGCCTCAATTGTGGGCGGTGCATGAGGCGCAGTAAAATTAACTAAGAGCAAACGATAGTTTGTTCCTCCTAGATCCAGAGCTAAATACTGTCCCAGCTCTATTCGAAATTTAAAATAAGAAACTAAGACTCGCAACCATTTCCCTGGGGTAAATCTGTAACATAAGTATTTAGCATTTTAAGGTCGTTCGTTGGGTCTTCTGGAGTGTTAAGGCCTTTAATCATTTCAATATTCATTCTGTGCATAATAGTTTCACACTGTTCTATACTTGGCCAAAATGGTTTGCATAATTCTTCGGCCTATAATTCAGTGAAAATACGTGATCATTTACTCTGTGAAATTTGAATGTCGGCTCTTCACTGAGCTGCGTTTGTGGCTTAACATTTAAGATTTCATAACTGATGCTTTAACAGGATAGTTAGTTAACAAACCTCTTGAGAGATGTAATTGAACGCACAGACCTAAGACATAATGTTGTAAAATATAAATTACCTTGATTCCATACTACTTATCCGCGGTTTCTACTGTCTCTATTTAAATGATCGCCCTTAGAAGGTCTCCATGCCTTTTGCTTAGTGACTTACCAAAACTAAATATTGCAAACTTGCTTAATAAAGGTTATTTTAATAATCAAATCTAAAAAATAAAACAGCCTTAATATATTGGTGCCCTGATTCAAAGCCATCAGTCATTTTATTCTACTATGTAAAGTGAATCGATTCATTATTACGAATGAAGGTGGTCAGTCATGGTCTCAACCTCCTCACGATATTTACCGGTAACTCTAGTCTTAAGCTGGACTGTGAAAAGTCGAAAAGATCTCTGGAAGGGGTATAAAGATAGATTGTCTGTCCTAACAGTGCCGGGGACGTGCGAGGTGCCACTACTAAGTGGAAGTGAAGTGTAACTGCTGCCTGTACGACGAAACTATGCAAGGGAAGGTATCAGAGAACCGAAGACCTCGGTAATCGCTTTTAAATATATTCTGTGTTAACTATTGTGTGCTCTCTGTTGTAAAATCTATTTATATTTCTGTTGTACACTCAATAAGTCTTTGAGACCGGTCTGAATGGTCGGGGGAGTAAATGAATAATAACTTAAATTACAAATTTAAGTTAAAAATTAGTCATTGTGATTTTTTCAATAGCTTGTAAGAAATTGTCTTTACACTAGTTTGCCAACCTGTTTAGAAGACTTGCACTTCGCAAATAAATTATACCGAAATAATATCAAGACATCACTTGATTTAGCACCATTTTAACAGTCGACAAGTAATATCATTTCATCTTGAAATTTAGACAATTCGAATTGTTAGCAATCCATATTCAGCTAAAGCTGGCCTGTCGAAGTAAAATAAAAGTGTCCACTTAAAAATATTTAATTTACCTTGGCAGCAATGTAGATACCAGCCAAAATAAGAAACGTCTTGATATAAATATTCCACTTACCAGCCATGATTATGTAGGTTAATTAAACTCAAAAAAAAATTAATCAACTGGTAAAAGCCAATAATAATTTCTATTTCAAATCAAGTCCTGTGATTTTTGGCTTTACCCCATCCATTCTGTTATTGGTAAGCTGGAGGTTCATCTCGAAATTTTGAATATCCAATGTTAAATTCGTGTGCAGACGATATCTTTAGAAGCATCCCTTAATAAATTGTCAAAACCGTAAACCATTATAATAATGCGTTACCACGTACGCTATGTTGAGACATAAGGCATCCCCTTATTTAAATGAATGAAAAAACAACCTTAAAATCAGTGAATGAAAGTATCTTTGATTTTCATATAGTTCTAATCGCTTCCCTCCAAAAAGGACACGCCAGATGAAATTAATTACCGCTCTGGACAGTGGGTCTTAAACAGGGCCACAATTCACAGGTGGACGATTTTGATTTTCTGGATATTTTGTCTCTTGCAGGTTCGGTTTATTTACCTTGACTTGGCTTCTGGAGAGCGAGCGAGGGAGAAAGAGAGATGGGAACCATATGCCCAATTTGTTCAAATGAATTTCCTTGCTCCAAATCAAGCGTAGTCCTGAGTCTTGAAATTGGATCAGCGCGGGCACCGGTGCTTATCAGAGACAGTTTCGAAAAAGCTACGTTATCTAACTACTTTCCATGGCTAGTTGTTTCGCGAAAGGAAAGACGAAGCTCCCCTCCAAAAAATATCAGGTAATTCGAGGTACTTTTATTCGTCCCAACGATGGTCAGTAAAGACCAACCGCACTGCGCTCGCTTTGTTAACTGAAAGGAAGATATCCGAAGACCTTTTCAATCTAGGGAGAGAATGGAATTTGTAGTGGTGGTCTAATTAGGGCAGCTACTGAGGGCATCATGTATGAAGGCTAATGTGCCCAAAAAGAGGCGCGAGGCACTGCCACATGCTTCACTCCTCCCTCCAGTCAGACCAATCCTTTTTATGAGCGGTACGTAACCTGAATGAACTGAAGATACGTTCTCGTTGAAATACACATTGATCAAACGTAGGTTTGGGTTGAACTCATATGATTCATACGATGAGCATCTCTAAATAGGTCCTATTGGCTCTTTCGATCGCAGTCCAGAACCAAAAGGTTCGCACTCAAATTCTTACCTGCTCACATATTAGTCAAACAAAGCATTGCTACTTTCCGAGCTTGTCTGGTATCAAGATATATCTTCCTAGTAGGTACTTCCGCAAAATTTAGCCTGATCTAGAATCTAAGTTCGCTGAGACTGAACACTGGTGTTCAACATTCGTACGAGTACTATTAATTTTATTGCGCGAAGGGAATTTTGTGTTCAGAGCATAGTTCGAGATTGATCTCGTTTCGAAGACATGAAACATTATCTCAAGCGCCTCATTTCTGGACTGCGAAATTAAGGCTGCATTTGAAATTAATGATGAGTTTAATTTAATTTTCTTGTCAAATTCAATTCCTGTTAAAGGATTTCATGATAATGATCTTAGATTCACGTACAAACAAAAACTCGGCATATTACTTTGAAAATAGTATTTTTTTGTGGCAAATATACTGCCTACTGACTTGATTCTCCACAGGAGCCTCAAAGCACGTGATCGAAACTTAGCGGCCGGGAGATACTTTCCTTCAGCCGATCAATGAAGTTTGTACTGAAAGTATTCAGTCTTAGTTTCTCAGACGTGACTATTTTGTCACCAAAAGTACCCAAACGATAATCCGTACCTATTTTTGCCACCTGCTTCCATGATTCACCATAAACTACTTTCTGAATTCTGTCAAACGTAACATTGACGGAGAAAAAGGTTCTAATCAGACGCAAAAAAAAGTCAAATGTTTGAATTTAATATTTACATCCCCCTCATTCATACATTTTGAAAACCCATTGCATGGAAAGCCAAAGGATCGAACTTCATTCTTTGTGCTCTGCACACTTCGAATGCTCAACGTGGTTGTAGCTCTGAGTTGAGCGTCTCCGATGGAAAATTCACGACCAGTCTCTCTTTCAAGATAAAAAATTACATGTAAAACACTTGAATTATTGACGACATTTAAGGGAGAAAACTAAAGAAGGGATACTAAAAAGACTAATTAAATAGAGGCAAAGTTGGGGAAGGTAAGTGGTCTTAGTGCAAGGTGACATGTCTGGTGCACGCCTCCTTCGGCACAACGCGATCAGAGCTTTTCTTGCAATATACGGCCTCTAAGTGCCCGTCCATAGATTCAACAGAAGTTTGGACTTCGAATGAAAACTAAGTCCGTTTCTGGGGTCGTCTTTCACCATCTCGCTCGTTAATCTTGTATTTCAGTCCTTGGAAATAAGTTAAGTATTTCTAACCCACGATTCAAAGGTTGATCAATTCAACATACCGATCAACTGGTATGGAATGGCTGCAGACACATGTCATTCAAAGCCCTTGACTTGACAGGCCTTGCAGAAACACTCAAAAGCGTTAAAGCCCTAGTTACCACTGCGGTATCTGCAATTAACTCGGTCTATCGGTTTCTAAAAACGTATAGAGTCAATACAATAGATCAAATATTTTTACCTCCTTTGAGTCGGCTCTCCAAGCATGAATTCTTAAACGTTACAATAAACTATGTTCCTATCAAACTCGCCATCTACTGACAATGTCCTCCAACCGTCAATGCTGGCCAGATGGGATGTCCCAACCTAAGGTCAACGCTCCCGTCTAGCAAAACCTTATAGGAAGAGTATCTGAGAAAGTACACAGAAATGACTGTCATTTGGGGCATCTCTTGTAAGATACAGCAAAAGCAAGACTTTATGTTCCCATGATTAAAAATTGCAAAGTCCTCCGCTTTGAATGGCGTCAAGAATGAAGCGATCAGAGACAACATTAGACAGAAAGACAAGTTAACCTGGAATTCCTCTACCTTTTTTTCTCTTAGCTGCTGCTTAAGTTCCTTGGATATGTTCCTTTTACTTAACTTACTCTTCTTTCTGTAATGCTGATTGGTCTGAATGTTTAAATACAAGTGGTCCCTTGTTCCCTAACCGCCCACTGACCTTGCGAAAAATTATTGTTTTTGCACCGCTTGTGTGTATATGTGGTTTCCATATTCATCCTGTTAGTTATATTGTGTGGCTTACATCAAGGCAGCTATCCGATATCGAGGTGTTCCGCTTGAAATGTAGAGCGCTGCATCGCTAATCAGCGAGCCTGCACTCATACACAAGCACGAGCGCACGTAGAAGCACGACGACATACGCACGTTCACGCCTACGTGCAGTGATCAGCGCCCGGTTCCTTTGATGTTGTCACGCTTTGATCTGACTATTTGGTTCGGTACCTCCGAGTTTTCCATTAGCTATTCCTTGCTCGAGCTCTTTTATTGCAAGTTGGTATATCTATATCCATTAGAAGGACCCTTCATATTACTAAGCGGCAAATTCAGAGAAGGTCCGGGCTCATGGGACCTCTCACACTTAAGTAAGCGTTCAAACCAATCAACAATATTGAGAGAATATTAAGCTAAGTAATGAGAACTCATCCAAGGAACTTAAGCAGCAATCAAGACAAAATAAAGGCAAAGCAATTCCAGACTAGCTTGTCATTCCATCCCTAGTACCATTGTGATTCTCGCAATACTTCGTTACTGGAGAATTTTGAAATTTTCAATCGTGAGATTGGAGATGGAGACATCCAGCCATTAGAATAATTTCCTTACCATCCCTTAATTCTCCTTTACATTTGATCCTGACGATAAATAGAGATTAGTACTGTTCTTCTTAGTAGAAAGTATGATTTTATAGGCCGGGCAACGTCGTTCGCCTTGGTTTGCAAGGACGTTCCGATTTTGAGAGTCTTAGGTCAGTTGATCTACCTGTGCCACTGCTGAAAACCTTGGAGTATTGCGTTTCTTTTTTCAACAGTCAATGAACATTATTTCATGGTGGGAGGGGTAGTGGATTCACCGGGTCATCGTTTTGCAGTGGAGCCAGGAGTTCTAAACGAGAAGAATACAGTGTTGACTCCGAATCTTAAAGAGAATAGCAGTTTCTTAAGATAAAAAAAGGCTTAAAAACGAACAACTCTACGGGTCTACTAGTAAGCATTTAGCGACGTTGATGTTCGCAGAGTAAAGCTGCACAGAGGAGCATGGAGGTCGAAATCCAGTTGAGGGGGCCTCTGCAAAACCCCTGCTGACCTCATTTAACACCTACCAGTTCTCTTAAAGACGTTTTTAGGCTGTTTGTTCTTGCACTTGCTATAATTTCAGAGCAACCGAGTAGCTTCTCGCTTTTTTCTATCAAAGGTAGTTTTTTTTATTTTTGAACAGATTCAACTTTATCAATATTTAGTTGGTTATATTCGTTGCCTTAGTATGTGTTGAAGTAGGAGCATTCATTAAGCTAAGACGTTTCAGTTACTCATTAGTAAAACTGAATGAATTTCATTGACCAAACTGAAGGACAAACGGAAAGTCCACAATCAGAGAAACTGAAGGAGTTTGATGAGAGAAGAGGAAATTTGAAGGGAAGGATTAACAGTGCTCATAGGTTGCTTTCCTAACCCCCCTACCTCCTTCTTGAATCTGCGAATTGCCGAACTTAAATATAACGATCAATCTGCTCCGTGTCCTAGACTTAGTTCATTATGCGGCCTCGCGAACCCGCAGTAGATCTCGCTCCATCTGCCTTGTTGTCATGGCATTTTCATAAAAGAAACTTTTGGGGTTGTAATCAACCCAGGCTTTCGGTTGCTATCCCTGCCTCAAACGCCAATCGAAATAGCTCAGAGTTTCGAGATAAACTACTGTTTAATAAAGGTTTGTATCATCGGATTGTGAGTGTTTCAAAGAAGAAACGGAACTCAATTCTGTCTTCAATCCTCGACCTCACCAGCACCTGCACTCTCGTTTGTAACTCGCTTAGCAATTTTCATTTTCGAAGAAGTTCCTCTTCCCCCCCCCCCCTGTCAATTTGGTTTGGATAGAATATTTTGTTCCTTGAACTAAATGCCTCCCCACAAACTTATTGTGACCTGAAGTGAACCCCTTCGTCTCCAACTGTTCAGTTAGGCAAGGAGGTTCATTAGTTTACCTAACGCAATTTTGAGATCTCTAGCTACACATCACCATACCTGACACTTAGCGATCCTGGTCGAATACTTCTGCGCCATAAGACTCTTCATACTTATCCTGTGAATCAAAATTGGTCAAGTCGCCTTGGAGAATAGAGCCACTTTAGCCTACTTTCATTCTCGGTTTAGCAAAAATTATCATAGTCGGGAGAAAGTGCATTTCAAAATACTACTATAGGGTTTCCTTCAGAACACAGCACCAGGCCAGGGTAGATCTAGGCGATTGATGCCTACTTTCTACACTTGAACTGACAGAAAGATTCGCCAAATCTGCACCTTCGATAGGCAATACTGTTAAATTTCTAGTTGATATGAGTCCAATCGGACCATTTGTTGACTTAAAAAGTATAATTGGAATTTGATCCCAGATCAGTTTTCTATGTTGAGTAACCATCTTTCGAAGCGGTCAACAAGAGTGACTGAAAACGTATTTTCGGTTTAATTGCTGTAATCGCAAAATTTAATAATCACTAATTTCCAGTTGATTTTAAAGATCAGCTAGAGAGTTTGAAAAACAAACTATTTGTATGATTTTTTTCGAATCGCCGATGAAAAATGAAACGATTTACAAGAAAATTAATCATTAGTTAGCGAAATCACTTGTTCAAACCGAGCCCAAAAATTGCTTTTCAGTCAAAGCTCACATCACACAGTTAACTCAGCGGTAACAAGATCAAAGCATGTTTAGGTTTCTCTTTGAAATTCACACGCACACCACTTAAATTAAACTTCAAAGGAATTTTAAATTACCAGGAATTCAGGCGATGACGCCGTTGACGAAGACGAAGAAACGGCAATAACTACAATACACATAGAAAGAGAGAATTTTCCTGTGAACTCCGGTAAATGCGACACGTAATCGGACAATAAAACCACTTTATCTCTACATTTTGAAAGACAAATGAAATAAATGCACGAACAACCTATTCTCTTTTTGTCAATCTGAATAAACAGTATTAGATGCAAAGGACGGGTGAGTTAGTCAGGCAATGAAAACTTATTTGTAAGCACCTCATAAAAAGGCAATTAAGATTTCATCTTTATTAGAGCTTCAAAGTATAAAAATGCAATCATTTTGATTTCTCTCGCTCTCAGCGCTTTATTGTTTCATATAAAAATATATTTCCCTTTGCAAATCATTAAATATGCATGAGTAGGGGCTGTGGTTACAAAAGAAGGCGTTCAGCAGTGGGAGACACTCCTGTTTTATAATGGTTTAGAAATCGCTTAATTATGCAATAACTGGAGGACTAAGTGAGCTCCCTGAAATATTGAGGTCGAAATAGGTACATACACTATAAAGTACGTGGTGTTTGTAGTACCACTTTAGGTAAACCGCTCCCCCATTAATGGTTGGCTGATTAGTCATTGCACCGATATGATAAGCCGTGTTAAGCGGAATATATCAAGACACATGAGGGTTCAACTGTCCGAATCGTCCGGCACATCTTCGTAGTGGACGTTGAGGAGCATACTTGAAAAAGTCATTCAATTAGCTATAAGTTATTGCTCGAAATTTACCTTGGGTTTTTGTTGCTCCAGCTTTATACTCCTGTGTTATTTAAGGAGTACCGAACCCAGATTTTGGCAGGTCTTCAGAAGAGTAGAGGTTCAGCTTCAACTAGGTCGTCAGAGAGACACCAAAGAAGTTCAGAACACTATAACCATATGAACACCCAAACAATGCAATCAATTTCTGTGCCATTTCTTGTCTACTTCACCCTCTTCAGCAAAGCATTCGGCAAGGAATTTTAATACGTAGAAATCACAGTGACATCAGAGCAGGGAGACATCAACGACAAAGTGAAAACGCCATGCTTCAGAGGGTCTAACGACATCACACGTCACGTTGTCTTACATTGCAAAGACTCCATTCATTCCATCGCATGCGTTTTTTAAGTTCTACATAAATTCTACTGGTCAACACAATCTCTCCTCTCCTATTTCCGTTCTGCTGGTCTGCAGTAAGTCAGTACCATAAGAACTATGCCCACGATGATAACTAGTATACTTCCATATGAGATCCGCTATTTTACTAGCTTATCTCTTGCTCATAGAGCAAACAATGAATTTAAAGGAATTATGATTTTACCCTAAAGATGCCAGATTCATTAACAGAGCGCTTTCGTCATTCGAACTAGCATTTGTCTCCTCGATAATACTTAAATCGTCAGAATTTAATCTTTCTGAACCCACTCAAGCACTTGAATTTAGCATTCCGTGGGTTCCTAGATCTATATAAATTACAATATACAAGGTGCGGCTTTGACTGCAAATGTTTTGTTAAGCATTAGTCAAAACAGACTACTTAGTTCAGGGAGTACCGATTCGACATGGAAACCATAATTGAAAAAGCTTAACTGCTTCTACCACAAAAGCGACTGTCTGAAAGCTTATGGGAAGAATTTCAACGTCAATTTGACCGCTAAACTAGTATCCACGAAAAAAATTTATTTAGATAAAGACTTAGGTGCCTCCTTCCAGAGACTATATTTTCAATCAGTAAGCTAATCATATCAACTAATTAATAAAGTAGAGATGTCTTGGTGGCTTGTTGTTGAAATAACGTGTAAGCCTTAAAATGAAGATTTGTTATTCATTTGCCAATGCTTCATCACAAAGAGAAGCAAATGTAAGGGTGGACTTTGCTTTAATGACCAGGTACGCATCCTTCACGAGCAAAAATCGTGTTGGTGAGAACGCGTCACTGCCAATGATGAATACAACGAAACGCTAAGCATTGTCATCACAGTATGTCATTATCGTGATCATGCATTCAGTTTTATTTCGTGCATGCGCAAATCCATTGGTCGGCGCATAAAGCACTCATGCACACTTGCACGTGCGCACCACAGCCGTAAACGCGCACGCAAAGAGCAAAGCACTTAAGACGGTGAGTGTATGTGCAGACGGGGTTATGAACTTAAGGGGGTGTAAATGATGGCGACCAGGGTGGGAGAGGGGAGGGTGGTTTGGGCGGGTGAGGGAGGCTATAAATGCCTTCACACACCCCCATACTCTCTCCCTATCACTCGCCTTCATGGGCGGCAACATCAAAAGACATTCGAGAGGCGCAAGTGAACGAGATGGTCGTGATGCCTTGGTGGTCATAACCACAGCAAGCAAAGAGCAAAAGAGCATGAGAGAGAGCGTGCATTTAAATGCCTTGGAAAGTAGAACCATGACAGCTCTTTCGCTTTTGAAATAGACATAAACGGCGAGTTGAAAATGGTTTGTTTTTATTCGGTTAGATCGTGTGCTGCCCATTCGAACATAGACATCTCAGCAACTTCTATCGTGTAATTCGACAATAACCAACCCCTAAACCGAATAAATGGGACCTCTGTGATTAAGGCTGGCTTGCCTAAATAGGTCCCACCTTTGAGACAGGCATATACCAACAACTCCAATGTCCCACCAACAAGAATAATCGAATTCCTTCGCATAAATTGGAAATTCCAACTTTATTTTTATCAAAGTTGACTGTCTATTTATTCTAATACTCCTTGATGATGCAAATACGCGAAGAAACCAATTTTCAAGGCACTGGACTCAATTCAATAAACTCCCGACTTAATTAACTTGAGAGAAATCTCGAGATCAACCATACAAATCAGGGGCTCTTTTCTACTGAATAATAAGTACAATGTTTCAGTGGTATTAGTAGTACCCATGTCTTTATTGTAGACGAAAGAGATTATCACAAGCATAGTCAGGGAGGAAAGGAGGTATAAAGTGAGATGACTGAAGCCGGAGCCACTGAGGGCAAAAGACAATTCCCCCTTATGTCCAAGATCACCCCGCCTAGCATCATCAAGTTCAAGGGTATTTGAACAAAAGCCTGCAGTCGAAACGTTTCTGCTCTTGTCCAATGTGTACGTTTCTATTGGTACCGCACCTTCATCCTGGCTATGCTGACAAGGCTTACGATTTGTGCTGGCTAGGACAATTCATGATTAGCCGATCTCAACAAAAGGAAGTATGGGTGCACTGATTCGCGACCAACCAACTTTGATCTCGTTTGAAAACGAAACCCTCTACTTCATTAGGTTTTCTTTTTCATAACTATAGTTTCTTAAATTCCACCTAATTCATAGTGATTCGCTTCTTAAAAATCTCTATTTGAAACTAATAGGCTATGATTAGTTGTCCTTATTAGATTCCAACTTCGAGTCCGCCACATCTGTCAGTACCTTTCCAAATGACGAACACGAATTCCTCCACTAAAGAAGTTAAAAATAACAGTCACTTAACCTAATTGAAACCCATAACTGAATTTAAAGTAAGCTCTGTATGTCGTTGAGCACAGATGGTGATTCGGCTGCGCTTTGTGAATCAAGTTCTGTGGGTTTACTAAGGAGCTTCTCTACCTTCTAACGCAGTATCTCAGAGAATGACTAGTGTCCATGACGGAAAAAGCTGAATTTCTTTATGTGCAGTGAGCTATTGGTGGTGAAGGGGGTCCTCGCGCTCGTCTTGGCCTGATCTAATCTCTGCTTTACTGCTTCTACAAAAATTATTCTTTTTCTACAACATAAGACCAAGCAGATGTGTCAAAAATGATCTGAAATATCTAAAGAATCTTTTCCAAAGAACAGGAAAAATGATTCAAAAGAACATAATATTGATCAGCCGGCTAGTGACTTCTGATTCTGTGTGCCTCCATTCACTTATGATGTTCCTACGTTGGGACCTCGAAATGGCAGGGATTGGATGACGATGATGATTTATCGGGCCCCTATTTGCTTGCACTAGAAAGAAAACGGATATAGCCAATTTTATTTTCGGCAATAAAGCTCCTTAGTTAGCGGGAAAGTTTGCACAGTGATGAACCAAAGCTGGTTTATTGCCAAACGCTATAACTGAAGAAAAAGTGGGATGGTACACAAGGCATTTCTTTATACCCTCAACCAAAATACGCCCAGGTATTTTATAATCACGTACTTTCAAAGGCTTGTGTGTCAAATGCAGTAATCAATTTGGCAACTTTAATTACCCTGTTAAACGCTCGCATTAACAAGTACCCTCACAATACTTAAGAGTTTTCTGGAATTGGGTGCTCTGATCAACCCGGATTCTATGGAGTAAGATATGCTGACACATCATTAGGAGCTTAAATTTTCAGTTAACTTACCCCAATGTTCCCTTCAATTCAAAAATTAGTCAATCCACCCTACCTCCTATTCTCTAGCTCCTGGGACCCAGAATCAACTAAGAAGGTGGTCAGAAGTAGTCAATCTCGCATACCCTCCTCCAATGGGAAACATGTGAGCTTGGGATAGACTGAATGAAATATTTTATTCCCCGTTCCGCTCCGTCTTCCCAAGATTAAAATTTAGAGAATTTTTCAGTTTAAATCAAAATCTGGGCCCCACTTACGACAAGTTATTTTGTAAACTTTTATGGAGACGCAGATTCACTCAGTTTGCTAGCTCGCTTCACTCTCCAAACAAAGGGGGACCAACTTGGATCAGCAATCACTACGTAGACAGACGCATATATCAGTTGGAATGATGAGCACCCTCCCAGCCGGCCGAATGTGCGCGGGTGCATGCGCGCACGCAAACGTCCACAAAAGTGTCCGTCCACTCTCGCAGATGGACAAGCAGAAGGTGGGTCGGGTTGTAAGGCGCAGAAGGCATGGACTAACTTTTGCATAAATCAACAACTCACCGACAAAAGAATGCGCGCCGACAGCTCACTTGTCGGCTCGGCAGAGTGATTTTATGTATCACTACAAAGCGACTCCCCTCATCGTTACAGTCGTAAACTGGCAAAATTCAATTCCTCACCCCTTCCTGTCCCATTTCCCCCATCCGCTTTTAATCATCAAACTCTCATTCTCTTCGGCTCATGAATCGACATAATGGTTGTGCCAAAGGCCGAACACTTTCATCGCTTTAAACAGAATTCCACCAATTTGTGAAATAGATGTAATGCTCCACTGATCGCCTCTAGCGCATTGTGTGGTTATGAAATCCGCAAACTCATTTACTCAATACAACCCCAAACAAGCACCAATACGAATTTTGCGGACTTGAATTGGTTATTGTTTGGAAGTATCCAATTCAGAATCAGTTTGTGTCAGTCTGAATGGGAAATAAAAACATTTCTGAGGAAAGGTTTTTTACCAATCCTAACAATTTTTTAGTACCATAACAACCTTGAAATCGAAAATGCTTCTTCGGTTAATTGTTCGGTTGATTTGTAATTCCTAGACTTTAGAGTGGCCGATGCAAATCATTTCTTGGGATATTTGATTCACTATTCTAACCCTTTCTGCACATTAGAATTCTTTTATTTAAACCTGCACTTTCATCAGTTAGCTAGTTTTAGGCTTAATTATGATTACTTCAACGATAGGAGATGATATTAGGTCTAATTACCTTAAAATTCTAGTAGAATTTCATCCCTGGCCTTCATTAAGGAATTTAGCTCTTTCTTCAACTGGAATTTTCTACTGTTATGTTCAGAAGTGGTTAAGAACAACCGTGGTTGGCCATGCACTTTCCCGCCTTCCTGCAGACCGAAATGAGGCATCAGTCGAAGGATAGCAGAAATTGGATGGGAACTTAACGTATGGCGTTTGTGTTCGTCAAAATTCTTTCCATTCTGGAAGGCACCAGCATTTCCAAGCCTCCGGTAAGTAGTTACCATTACTGAACGTTTTCCATCGAGATTTGACCTTGACATTTTATCTATTTATCTTTTCATTTACTCCTCACCCATTTGGGCAAGTCTCAAGGACTTATTGGGGGTACAAGAGTAGTCCAATTAGCTTTTACAACAAGTAACACAGATTACAGTAAATGCATTTATCGCCTTTTTCCGTTCTCTGGTAACTTCACTAGCATGGTTTCGTTGCATAGGTGGCAGTTAAACGTCGCAGTCCGTCTTCGACATCGCTAGGGGCAGACAATCTTCTTACCTCTGCCAGAAGTCTTTCCAACTTTCTAGCGGAGATTTCCTTCATTGATACATGCACGCGCTTTCCACAGTCCAGTTTGAGACCATGAACCCAGGTATTTACGTCGTGCCTGGTTTACCAGTCTATACGAAGGTGTACTACTGCTGGCATGACCTAATCTCATACGTCTGGCGGGTGATAAGTCCCATCCGGCCGCCCCTCTCATTGGCCCCCAGAGTTGCCCCTGTGGTTACCGGGATGTTGAGAGTAGGTGTGACCACCTTGACCTTGGCTAATGAAACATTTGTCAAACGAGTGTTGCGGTCTTTATTGCATTAGCATAGTTGTCTTATGGCTCATGAAGTCACCAAAAATAGGATACGCAAAGGGTAGTGTGAAGGTAGTAAGTCCCCAGCCAGAGGATCAACGGGGTTCACGGGTTGAGCGATAACTTACCAGATAGGAAGTCAAGGGAGGAATGGTTGACTTGTGTGAAAATGAGACTTTGCCAAGTATATAAGAAGAATGCAGGACATTTGAACTGAATGAGTTCCTGCTTTTTAAGGTTGGTTTGTTGTCAGAAAAACAGTAATGAAGTCAAGAAGTTGAACAAGAAAATAACGGAGAAAGCGTACCCATTTCTTCCGAACCTCATTATAGAAAACCCGATTTACTAATGTGTGTGTAGAATATTCCTTGCGTTATGGGCGTAGGTATTCAATTTATGAATGTTTTTTACATTTGATTGGAACTAGAGGATTGAGGACAATTTCAAACACTAGAATAGTGCGATATTATAGCAATCACAAGTCTCGCTTCCAGTGGTTATGCGAGATCGAGAACGAACGCCTGAAGATGTAGAGTTGAAATCTGATTCATCTTTGTTCAAAATTTTTTTTTTGAAGTCCCAAAATCCAGCTTTTGAATTTGCCATAGATTAAGAACCTCAAAAGGGCAGATAAAATTGGACCTTCACATTTTCTTCGATCGCTTTTGCAAATACTTTAGACCAAAACTGATTAACCCGTGGGGTTGACCTATGAAATACGTCATGAAATGATGGCAGAGCAGTTGAAATTCCTTTTTCTTCAGCTCCAGTCTGAAAGACTTGCGCATATGTTCCTTCACTATTCACAAATGACCGCGGTTTAGCTACCTCATCCTCACTCTTTGCTTGCATCCTTTCGCTTTTATAATTGTCTCATAGATGAAACAAGCATTATAATTTGATAGCCTCAAGGTTAATCGGGTGCAGAGAACTGCCACAATGTCCATTTGGTAAGGGGTAGCTGATAATTGTTAACTTTGTCCAGGGCATTCATTCGTGTTATGTCGTTTGTAGGAAAAACGATCACCACCTGTTTGTCCCTCAAAATATCAGTCCCTTTCCATACCAGGTGAAAGGATGGTTGAAATATGGAATCTGGGTTGCCATTCTCACCAGAGCTGAAGAGTGATATAGTTAACAGGGTGAAAGCTTTTCTGGAGTCTTCAGAGAGACTCAGAAGGAACTATTGCGAGTGCGGCAATTGCTCAGGATGAAATGAGAGAGCGTCGACGCAGTTTGTCTTCCCGAACGTACCTCACACAGAGAATGTTTCAGTTTACATTCTGTTCGCAGTGGTTCTAATAGGCTTGGTGGACTTGTAGCGCATGAATTCTCGGAAGCAAGCCCATCGAATGTCTCTTCAAATGATGAAACTCCGAAGGTCTACGGTTTCCTTTAGTTACATTCAATCTTTAAGTAGCTCAAACAAATTTATGAAGGAGTTTCAAATTAAAAATTCATGATTTTCAAAACTATTTTATGAACCCTTATTTCATTACAGTTTTGAATTTTAACTATTCTGATAGCAGTTTATAAATAATTCCAAACCAAATTATTAAGTTGGATATGCAAATACTGAGCCAATACTATTTAAATTTCCATTTCACTGCCTATCTAGGAAACTTTGTACACCTAACTTCATTGGTTTCCAATCAGGTTGAAAAAAACCACAAAAAGAGCAGTCTAATCTAAGGTCTCACCAAGTTTAAGGACGATTGCACTCATAACGCCGATATTATTAATGATAGCTCCCCATTACTTATGCTCAACTGATAGTTTTATCAGACTAGAATGGCAGTGAATTGAAAGAAAGCAAGAGTTCAGAGAAAGATCTGCAAGTAAGTTCGTAAATTCGGTTTTCTACTCTCTGCAGTCAGTTCACTCCGCACCAGCAATATGCGACTTCAGCTGTCACCTACGTACTCCACAGTAGCCTCATAATTAGATGACCGGCTTGTTCCTGTTAGACATCCTCTATGATTCCTGTCCAAGCGCAGATCGCTGTCCTTCCGCCGCCTCCAACTGGGAACCTCTTACCTACTTTGCGCCATCAAAGATGAACTGGGCGGACTTATTTTACCGTTGCATTAATTAGCTAGACGAAAGTAGCCTATTTTTTAAGCCTTTGACAGGAGCTCTCACTGATCTTCAGCCTCCAATTTCTTGGAAGGCTAATATTGCCACAAATACACTGCTTGGAGTAGCACTTCGAGTCCTTTGGTGATACTATAAAACTATTTGGCATACTGGAAGGAATCTAAGTGGAAAAGCAATCAGAATTGCTTCATGATGTAACTCAGAAAAGATTATTTACGACAAGGATACTGATGATAACGGTTGACACTCGTCGGCAAGAAAGGTGAAAACTCTTTTATATTCAGGATTTACCCAACGTTTTTTGCAATGTATCTATTTACAGTAAGCCTCGCTTAATCCCATCGTGGACTTTAATTATGACACAGATTGAAGAAATCACTTTTTAGATGACAGTAGCTTTATGGCTCACAGAAGAGCCAAGAGAAAAGATAGAGGTTATCTTGAGGTAGAAAGTAGTCGTTAAATTCCGCGATATTCCCACGCTTTCAAAGAATCAGCTTTCTTCGTCCAGTAGGCATTACTGGCTAGAAAGAAATTAGACGACGTCTGGACTTGTCGCGATAAATGTGCATGCCATAACTTGCAGCCCTTATTGGTGGCAGAGGTCGAAAAACAGCTGGTTCTAATCACTTTGCACTTCGTGGACTTCGGTTGTAAAATATGTGTGTTCTGCTTCTATGAAGACCACTACTATTACTGCTGGTGCCGTATGCGCGAGGGCAACTCGACTTCAGCCGGAGTTCATAAATTGCATCATTTCAGTTAGCGCGCACATAACTGTCCACAATGTAGAACCAAACTATTTTAGATAATAATTTCTTTTAAACGCGTTAGCAAAAGGCTGTGTCATAGGAATCGACAAAGGAGTTCTTTTTTTTTTCTTGAATAACACAATAAAATATTCATGAATTTTATATATCAACAGTTAAAGCTAATAATGATTAATGTGCAGTAACGTTCAATTCAATAAACATTTAATTCCCTTGAGAGCACGTAATTTTCGGATTATTTTTCATTTTGAGCCATAAAATTCGATTTTTTCTTCATTTTCTGGAAATTATTATTAGAGATTTCATAGACTGACCGTCTATATTTGTAACGCACTTGGATACAAAAAGACTTAATCATCGAAGATTAACATATTTCTTGTAAAATCACAATTTTCGAACAAATAGCTACTTGTTAAAGTTCCTCAAAAAGTAGATGGATCAGACTTTAAAACCATATTCGTGATTAGATAGTATCCAGCCTCAAAAAATACAACATAACTGCGTTATATTGTCCACCTGCGTTGGTGGTTAAACCTACTCTCAACCTCCTCGTAGTGACCACCAGTAACCAGAGGGGCAGCTCTGGGGGCTAATAAGAGGGGCGGCCGGTTAGGACCAATTACCTACCGAAGGTATAAAATTAGATTATGCCAGCAGAAGTACACTCTCGTAGAGCTTGGTAAACCAGGCGCGACGTAAATACCCGGATTCATAGTCTCAAACTGGACTGTTGTAAGCGGGTGCATGTAGCAATGAATGAAATCTCCGTCAGAAAGTTGACGGATGGGTTGCCACTCCGAAGTGACCAGAGAATCGAAAACTGCGATAAATGCTTTTACTGTTGTCTGTGTTGCTTGTTGTGTGCTGCTTGTTGTAAAACTATTTGTACTTCTATTGTTCCCCAAAAAGTCCTTGAGACTTGTCCTAATGGGTAGTAAATTAAAAAAAAATAATGAGGGAAAGGGAGAACTTCATTCTAATTGATACTCCTCTGCCCACTCATTTTCGTATTACCGCCAATAACTCCTCTGAACATACTTTTAGGATAATCATCATAGACTTACAATCTATCGGATCGTTATTTCTTCTTCTTTGAACACGGATCGAGAGAGGCATTGTACACTCTGCCAAAGTTTGCAGCCCACGAAGATCCAATAACAAACAACGGATAATAGAATTCCGCCGACATAGATGCTGCATCCGAAAGCGGGATTTAGTTTCCAAAATAAACTCGACATTCTGGGATTCAAATTGCTAGAAAACAGATTCGAATTTCGAAAATTGGAATGGCGCTGTTAAGGGAAATGTGGAAACTGCTACAGAGACACCTTTATTAAGAAAAGTTTTTTTTAATTTTTTATTTTTTTTACAATTTCTCCCCACCTATTAGGGCAAGTCTCAAGGACTTATTGGGGGTACAACAGAAGTACAAATAGCTTTTATAGCAATTAAGCACAACAGTTAACACAGAACAGTAAAAACGTTTGTTGACGTCTTCGTTTGTCTGGTCTCTTCTCTGGCATGGCTTCGTCGTACAAGTAACAGTTCAGCTTCGTCGAGCCACTTCGTCCGAATTCTTCCGTCTTCAAATCCCCTCCAGGAATCAACATTCTGGTGGAGATTCCATTCATAGCTACTTGCACGTGCATTCCATACTCCAGTTTGAGACCACAAATCCGGTCATTTACGTCGTGCCTCCTTTACCAAGCTGGCATAATCTATTTTTATACGTCCGGAGGATGATTGGTCCCATCCGGCCGCCCCTCTAATTGGCCCCCAGAGTTGCCCCTGGGCTTACCGGTAGTCACCACGAGGAGGTTGAGAGTAGGTTTGACCAACATTAAAAAATCTTAATATTTTTCACGCAAGGGTGAAATTATAAGTTTGAGTTTTGATGCACCTATCTAGGAATGCATAGCATCGAAAAATACATGCTTTTTAAGTCCCGAGGACATCAAAGAGACCAACCTTTTCAGATCGTTTTCCTTGTATTTATGAAGGCTTTAATTGAAAGTTTTACTGACACTTGCTAAAAATTAGCATAATTTTCTACCCTATCTTTTGCATTTTTTTTCCATCATTTAAGCAATGCTCTGGGTACGCACAACTATTAGTGAGCTTGTATAATTTTTGTGATAGAGATGTTAAGCTGGGTCAGTAACAGATTCTGTTCTTAGAGGCTCCTATCCGTCCTCGTAATATGACCTAGACCTTCCCATGTTATTTTTGTTTTACGATAATATCATTATCGAGGCATGATACTTTTGATTGAAGTCCCTACATCTGCCCAGGTTCGAAACGAAATTTTAATAGTAATCTGTCTGTAAAGGAGTCCTATTTATTCGTTCCAAGTGTCTTTTGAAATAATCCTATGGAAAAGTATGGCTCAATGAGTCAACTGTAACTGAGAGTCTTTTAGTTGGCCATCCTATTACCGACCAATAGTGACCTACTGAATATTCTCATCCCCCTCGCTGAACATGCGCCAGTGGATTCCCAACTTCTATCAACGCTACAGTCCTGGTGCAGGTGTTAGGGTGAAGGTAAGAAGTGCATATAGAAGAATTTAAGAAACATAGATTCCAGTGGGGAGATGTCGAGCTGAAAAACCGGGATTAGAGGATAAAGCGAAAGTGGTTATGAATCTCGAAACGCCAAATTTACCGACAAAGCTTGCCTTCACATTTTCCCCCGCGTAACCGTGTTTTTCCATAATGTATCCGCTCGGAGGAGGAAGAGGGAGCTGGGATAGGATGCGACATACAGGATTGAAGGCCACAAATCGAAAACCTTAAGTTAACGAAGCTCTTTGTTCTGTAGAACCTTAAGTCAGCTCTTCAGTGTGGACGTTGTACTTTGTTTAATCATTAATCTGTGCAATACCTTGCTGCTAAAACCTGTCTCCTTGCATGTTCTTTCTCATCTCATCAAGAGCGACCTTTACCGAAAACAGGAGTCTTCCTTTTCAATAATCATTTCAGCAGCTTCTGATAATTACCATTTAAGCTTCATCAGCCTTAAGGCCGAAGTTTAAAGAAGTGTGTGCAAAGTCTGTGAAATGGCACAACACTGAAAGCTAAGTAAAGGAAAAAAAGGAAAAAAAGATTGCTGAGCTTATGAGTCGGCGATTTACCACCAATAGAAGTACCCCACCTCAGGATATTTGAAATCTTATAAAAAAGGAGAATAATTAAGATACTGAATGAAAGATAACTGCCCAAATTCTTTGACAATTAGACGGATCTCAGCGAAGCTATGATGCGTTTTGACAGTGTTCCTAAATCGAGTATCGGGAAGCACCAATGGTAAAGGGAAGGGTAAAGAGCTACTAATGGAAATTTACCGCTTGTTGGTTTAAACCAGTACCTCTGAAACGCTATGGAAAAGCAGCTAGATGCATGGAAATTCTAGTTGAATAGAAGAGAAAGAGGAAAGTGGCAAAATCCACAAAATTCGCTCAACAAAATTTTAAAACGTTAAGACATATATGCTCCCCTTCCCAATTAGTATTTCTGTATACTAGTTTTAGCGGTCGTAACGCTACATTCAACGGGTTACTAATTGACTAAATAGGTGTCAATTCAGTCCAATAGCGCAGCAAAACCTTTTGGATCTGAACTTTAAGCCAAATTTGACTTTCCGAATCTGGCTGATGTGAAGGAGATAAGGTTTGTTATTTACTGCCCACTCACTTGGGCAAGTATAAAAGACTTATTGGGAGTACAACAACAGTTCAAATGGCTATTATAACAGATAGCACACAACAATTAACACAGAAAATAGTTAAGGCGGTTCAAAGGTAGCTTCGCTGGTAGGATTTCATTGGACAACTAGCAGTTCCACTTCAGTTCAATTCGTAGTGGCACCTCGTCCTCTTCCGTCCTCGACAATGTTAAGGCAGAAAATCTTCATACCTCTTCCAGAAGTCTTTTCAACCTTCTGGCCCAGATTCCATTCATTGCTACATGCACGCACTTTCCGCAGTCCGGTTTAAGACCATGAATCCAGGTATTTACGTCGTGCCTGGTTTACCAGGCTGTAAGAGGTTGTACTTCTGCTGGCATAATCTAATCTTATACGTCCGGTGGATGATTAGTCCTAACCGGCCGCCCCTCTCATTAGCCCCCAGAGTTGCTCCTGTGGTTACCGATGATCACCACGAGGAGGTTAAGAATAAGCTTGACCACCGGTGGTAAGGTAAATATTTGAATGCCCTAGTTTCGGCTTTAGTGTTATGACTTTCACCGCAAAGTGGTTTCGAAATTATTTGGCCATAAAGAGTTTTGAGAGTTTTGAAAGATTCGAACAAAAGAATTTAATCAACTTGAAATAAATAAATTATCTGACATAATAAAAGGGAAGTGGATTATAGGATGAATTGTTTATTGGTATGAGAGCATACAGAATTTGGGTTTGCCGCTTTTATTATGACAAATCTCATCATAGATGAATATAACTTAATGGAGTCAGAGTAGTAATATAAGTAGCCGTCATAGAAACAGCAATAAGGCATATTTACGATGATGTTGGCTTGTAATTTATCGCCCGCTCCACCTCCCTCTCTCGCTACTTGGGTACTTGAATTTACCCTTCGTGCGTAAATATGCGGTTGTAACCGACCCGTCAGTCGGACCATGATCAAAGCGAAATGCCTGCCGCCGCCACCACCGCCACTGTATCTTCTCTCGTGGCAATGATAATGGAGATTGCTATGATGAGTGCATTTCGTCCTCCGACTAAACACAAATACCTTCACGTCTGAACCACTCATTCAGACATTTGGGAGGGACTGATTTCAAATGGGGCGCCTTTACACCCATCCAGCCGAACCTAATCAGTTGCTAATACAATAATAACTTCATGGAATATCTCAGGTATTATTGAGCCATTCAGATGCAACTAGCAGCTGAGTTCTTTCATTAAATTTGTCCAAATTTTGCGCTGATATTTATTTTAAGTCTCCTGGCTTTGAAACTAGACAGGCGGAGCGGGTAATAGCACTTAGGAAATACTATCAAATGCTGTGGGATAGGATTGTTACTTTGTTTTTTTGTCCTCAAGCACGAATCAAAATTTCAAATGTGAAAGCGGGTATTTTGGCGCCGGTATTTTGCAGTTTTTGGGTAAGTAGTCGGTCAAATATTTTAATTTGAACATGAATTATGGGTGTGGTAGATAGAGCCGATAAAAATGGCACTTTTCAGATGAAATTTAGCCCTGGTAAACTTTGACGTTAAAGCCAGTTGGATAAACCGATTTAGATTTTAAGCGGTAACATCGCTTAAAATGCAATCAATTAGACTATCATACTTTTGCTTACTTTGTTGAGAGATGGACTGACGCCTATTTAGTTGAATAGCCGATGTCAAGTAATCTCGGCTTAACGGAGAATACGAAAGGATGAATCTGCGCTAGAGCTAAAATTGATCCTATTGGGTTGAAAGAAAGTTCCATTTATAGCTGTCGCCATGGGAGTGAGAGTAATGTCGAAACTGCATTACGGTTCATTGAACCATGAAACGCACAGCCATTGATGACCATATTTAAACGAATAATCCTCCCAAGAAGAGGTCTGGTTCAAAACTTCAGAGAGCGAAACTGATTGACGAACTGCAGAGTTCGGGGTAAGCCGATCCACAGAAGGCAAAGGTGAACTCTGAATCCCCATAATTCGTCAGTGGTGTTGTTAGGGGTAAATCATTACAAAAAGGTCACTTAAATTTATTCACTCTGTAACATCCATTCCAGTAAACGTCTTGATAATTCAACTTGTTCTGTGCGTGGTTCACCATAGATTTTTGATCCTCTTGTCTGGCCACTATTACAAAAGTTCTAGACAAAAAGTGCAGCAATTTAAGTTCGATAAGCTGCCCAAGCTGGTTCACATCTCTCACGGATCTGGATGAAAGTTGGCAGATTGTCTTCGTGGTAGCGAACCTATATATCGTTGAATACGTAAATTTGGTTGAAGACTAAATCACTAGTAAATACTGGCCAGAGAATTATTCAGTATCTGAATGAATATTCCGTCTAAATTTAAGCCTTCCAGTAGACTCTTATTTGAAAAGTCGAAAAAGTGCTATTTATACCATTTAGTCATGGTATTATAGCTATATTATAATAGGACATTAAAACAAGTCGGGAAAAAAAGCCTGTGTACATATCTGGCAAGGGTTGATTTTCTCTACGGAAAAAGTTACATTCCCCTGGACCACCTCACTTCCAAGAAATGACCCACATCAATTAAATCTCGTAGATTAAGTCAAGAGGATATGATTATTTGAATGAAAACTACAGAGGTAAATGTTTAATACTGAAGAGGTGATTACTGAAAAGTGAATCTTAGATACATATAGACACTCCCTGCGCGCTAAGCTGAAAGCGGCTTCAGGATCCACAAAGTTTATAAATGGTTTAGAGGCGCCTAAGAGCATGTTTCCTCCTTTTATTGAGGTGTATCCATCTAATTCGTAAAAATAATCAGAAACCAATAGAGTTTTGAATCAAACTCGGACCCTACTACTATGATTCTGATTTTGGTGAACAAATTCTTGAGCGCTATGCTTGTTGGGAATCGGAACCAGAAGTAAAAAGGTGTTCACTGAGGGAGGGTTTCAGTCCCGCAGTAACTTCCGTTGCATACGTAGGCATTTTGAGAATAGAAAAAAGGGCTGGGAACCAAAGCACCCATTCAGGTCGTTATGGCTACAGCCAGGGCTGCCGCCACTGCAAAGCTATGTCCTTATGTGTGTTTTTGTATGCACATAACTGCATTTTTTATGCCGCTGGTTTTTACGGTCACTTGTATGACTGGGTGAATGAGAATGGACGGACGGATGGCTGGTCGGTCGGTCATTGGAAGGAATAATGGCCACATGAGGTCTGTTGTTTTACAACTTAATAGCTTTGCTTTCTTTCACTTGAGATTGCAGCTAAACATGCTCCGGACATCAATACTAGGCACGGCCGTGGTTGGTGCTTAATATCCGTTGAAGTTCCATTTGCGTATGCATTCTCAACATAAAAATCAGAGGGAAGGGCGAAAGAGGCAAAACGACACAGGCTGAATAAAACGAAGTTATAAAGTCCGTAACCCAGTGAAGCACCCTGGTAGCGCGTGTCTAGAATTTTTTAATTATTTTGAATAAAGTAAACATAAAAATACAATTTAAATAAAAAAAACACTGTGGATTATTCCATTTTATTTTAAAATGCGTCGATTCGTTTTAACCAGTAAGAACTCAGTCGGGCATCAAAGTGAATTTTAAGGACAAAGGTTCTATCGGAAGGAACTAATAGCAGCATTTTGGATATCACTTTAGGCAACCAATTTTGCATGTTTTGAAGTAGAGGATTTCCGGTATCGTTTTGCCACTGCTTGTTTATTTCCCCAGGGGATCAAGGTAGCTTGCGAATTTTAGGTCTAAAAACCTCACACACCTTTTGTGCTAAATTTTTTTCGGACAGCAAGAGATTTTCAAGCTCAGAGTCATAAACACTCAGTCAGGATAACCCACACGCTTGAAAATTATGATGGGATGCAACTTCAGAGATATAGGTGTGATGAGACGGCAGCGACAGAGTTTGTCTAAGATGGATTTCTTAATACTTTGGGAATAAAATAGGTTTCAAAGTTTATTCTAGTTGCTAGAATGATTGAATTTTTCTCTCCAGGGAGTTCTTTTGCCAAAGGCGGGATAATTCTAAAAACTTCAACTCAGAGACATCCTCTTTATTTGTCTGGCACCGAAATGCCCTTGATATTCTTTCGATTGGAAGGAATGAATTCTCAAAGCACCTGACAGGCTCTGTTTGACTCGTACTTCATGGCCAATTGAAAGTTCATTTTAATTCACATCAACTAATGCATACTGCACCTTGGAAGGGTCAATGTGGAATCCATATTAAAAATTAATGACTGACGGGCCTTTCTCCCTAATAGTTGTTTGATCACAGCCTGTTTTTATCAAAAAGTCTTTTTACATGGCTTCCAACCTCAACCCCAGTAGAGTCTCACCTTCCTAAGCCATTAGAATTTAATTTTATCCATCTAAATATCTGAAATTAACGCAGAGATTAGAACTCTTTATAAATAGAACAAGTGAGGGTTAGGAAATGTCAACAATGGAATAAGTGCTTGAACGTCGGCTCTACAACTTGAGTTTTATTTTATTTACTCCCCACCCATTAGGGCAAGTCCCACGGATTTATTGGGGGTACAACAGAAGTACAACTAGCTTTTGCAACATGTAGTACACAACACTTAACACAGAAGACTGCAAAAGCGTTTATCAGCGTCTTCGGTTCTCTGGTCACTTCTCTGGCATAGTTTCATAGTATAGGTAGCAGTTCAACTTCGTAGTTGCACCTCGTCCTCTTCCGCCCTCGACAGTGTTAAGGTAGACAATCTTCATACCTCTTCCAGAAGTCTTTTCAACTTTCTGGCAGAGATCCCATTCATTTCTACGTGCACCCGCTTACAACAGTCCGGTTCGAGATCATGACTCCAGGCATTTGCATCGCGCCTGGTTTACAAGACTGTAAGAAGTTATACTTCTGCTGGTATGATCTAATTTTAAACTTCCGGCGGGTAATCAGTCCTACCCGGCCACCTCAATTATTAACCCCAAGTTGTCCCTGGGGTTACCGGTGGTCACCACGAGGAGGTTGAATGTACGATTCACCACCCAACCTGATTTAACCGATTATACTACGGTGGCACACGTTGTTCGATATTCTTGTGGTCTTTGGGTAAGAACCCGATTTTAAAACCATTGTTACCTTCGTTGACCACTAAAAAGCAACTTCCGCTCCCGCAATGACGGAGTTCATGCCTTGGCTCCATCAGCGAACATACTAAGCTACAACAAGTATGTGATAAAGGCATGCCTTGTGGACATACAGTTTAGTGGAACTTATGGAAATCTCACGCGGCTGTTTGTCTTATTAGCCTTCAGCTTTACAGAACCTATCATTAGTTAATTCCCGATTCTTAATAACTTTAATTTAACCATATCATCTTATTCAGAGAGTAAAACTTGCGTGACTGATTTCGTGACTTTCATGAATGGGATTGGTAGAAATTGCAAACATCCTTAGACTTTAAAGTTCCATAATATTAACATAGAGTTTGAAGTCTATCCTCTAATGAACGATGTACGAACGTATAGATAGTACCATGGCAACTACAATTTGTTAAGTTATATTATACCTTTATCTACTTAACCACTAAATGGAAAATGAAACCTGCTACCATCTGCACAAAGACAGTACCATAATTTAACAGAAAAATGTCAATCAATCAGCCTTTATTTGCAAATTTTCAGTGTTTCAGAGCAAATTTTAATGGAAGCGAGTTGTCAGCCAGATTTAAGATGGGTTCAGGTCTCTTAACATATATCAGAACAATGCATCAACTAAATGTCAACAATAATTTGCAAACAGTAGTTTGGTCCAGTTTAATAGTCTATTTATCAGTTCATTACAAAAAAATATAGCTGGAAAATATCTGAATTGATTGGGCGGAGGCATACAACTTTGGATGTTGAGATTTGAAGTAGGACTTCCATGTAATTTAAGAGTCTATATTGCTGTTATTCACTATAGAATTATAACTTTCTTCGAATAGAATTTCGAAAAATGCATCAGCTTTTACCTTTAATTTATGAAGCGTCGACTAAGACAATAACCACGATGCCAAGTTCAGATACTCAAATTTCTAGGTAATTCACTTTTTCTCTACTAAGATATATTTATTTGTGTTTGCTGCACCATAGAAGCAAATTTTCATGCTCTCTCAATGGACGTTAAGGTTTTGTTTACTGATGACAACTACAATTCGAAAGTGAATGGACCAACATTGTAAATTTATTTAGCGGAATTTTTGTTTCTCAGGCTGCGAATCCTTGAAGAGCGCTTAATCCAGGATTTTTTGCCAATTTCTTTCACTCGAATATGCACCTCTTTGATCCAAACCCTTTAGTTCATTTAAGACTCTCCCGATTTCTTTCACGGCTGACAGCATCTCTTGACACCGCATTGAAGGAAGATTTTGAGTCCATAGTTTGAGATGTTAATATGTTCTTAAATTAAAGACGTGATCTTTTCAAAGTCAAGATGGATAATAAGAAAAGCATTTCTACAGCATGAAAATAACCAACTTTTCATTGTAATGCTTCTCTGATACAATTGGGTATTAGACGGTAGATGATCCCTTTTTCAGCCTTTAGAAAAGGCTCCAAAAAGGCCACCATTTTTAGGTTACTATTATAGCAATCTAAAGATAGACTCGTAGAGGATGTGATAGGATTCCAGATTGGTTCTGCGACACTACTTCCGATTTTCAGCAGTCAAAGTGACACTCATGACGACCAATTTCATTGAGCACCAAACTTGACAATATATGCATAAATTCATTGTCATGAAAACTTTGACCCTCTAGCTGTACACAGTCTGAACTTTTAATCATTCCTGCCTGATCATCAACCCGGATGTCAGATTTTTAATTTATAACGTAGTTTAATGCCAAATTAAATTCTATTCTTAAAGCCTCTATTCACCAAGAAGAAGTATAAAGTCTCGATGGAAAACTCCAAGAAGCAGTTACTGCTATTACGTAGCAAAGAATTGGACTGTCTGAAATTTGCTGATCAGCTGAAAAAGATTTTTAAGTGGAAATTTCCACATCTTCCTGTGCTTCATGGCGCAGAAAGAAAAATTTTCATAAAATTACACTCATTTTTAAAAAGCAATTAATTCATATATTATCTACACATTGTTATCTCATGGTGCATATGATTTATTTTACAAATATACCGGTAGTTCTAACTTAAATTTGTATCTTAAAAAAAGGTGACAACAACGTCCATTCATAGAAATAGCTAGACTTATCTTCATGAATTTCATATTCTTTGATTGTTTAATGATAGTAAGGAAACAAGCACGAAATTAAGCTAAAACTTTTGCCTAAGAAACTTTGGATAAAAGTCATCGGTTTAAAAATGTAACACTAAAAATTACCCTATTTCGTAACTTTTAGTCCAACAAGCCTTTGACTTTGGAAAAGAAATAAAATTCCATTTAAATAACTTAACCAGCTTCAAGTAAAAATGGGGAATGTGTTTAATAACCATTTGGTAAAGTGAGTTTTCTGAAAATATTTTTCCAGGAAATATGAATAAAGTGAATGAGCCAGTTATTCTGCTTAGATAAAAAGATTAAATGAATTCAAACATAGAACAGGCTGAAACCGCATGAAATCTTGCTTCGAATAAAGTGAAAGATCTTTTAAGTTCTTTCTAAGAAAAGTGTAATAAATCCATTATGGCAGTCAAATGCTCACTTGCCATGATGGCTCATAGTGATTTAGTGATTCTGTTAGAAAAAAGTGGTGACACAAATTGCTGTTCAGTAACTCGCAATTCTGTAGCCTTGTAGTCTGGGGGGAGTGTGGTTAGATAAGAAGACAGCCCTTTCAAGAAAGTAGTCATGCTCTGAATCCAGTGGAAACCCCTCAACAGAGGCTTCAGAGACCACAATCTCCATGGTACCCCTCATAGTGGGTTTTTCATTAGATTCCAATCCGACTTTTCATTCGGCTACTTTACTCAACTGATTCTAATGAAGGTCGAGCAATTGGTAACTCCAGCCGCACTGATTGCTTGTCGTTATTATAACTGGTATTTTCTTCGGCGTTCTTGAAACTAGCTTTGAAAATTATTTTCATTTTCAATCCCAATACTAATTTCAATCGTATTTAACGATCTTGGTGTCGAAATTTTTGGACTCCCTTCCCAGTGGCCTTTTTATCTGTGAAACGCGTTGAATGCCGTGGTTCAAAATCAGTTTGATGCGGAATTCAAAATTACCTCGTGCTCAGACAACCAAATTGAGTTGGTCGCCGTTCTCAATGCCGATCTGCTGATTGTGGTGTAAATTTTTCTAATCAAACAAACAAAGTCTAATCTAAGAATTTCGACGCACCGTAACAAACAAACAAACTATGATTTTGGCCCATAGAAGTTCTATTTTGACTATCCTAAATATCTAAATTGCAAAAAGCATTGATATTTTCGTAGAAATACCTGGGATAGCGTTATCTTGATATCATAAAATGCTGGAGGTACAACGCTAAAACAGGTGTTTCCCCTGACTGAAGTGGTAATTAACATGAAAATAAATCCAGAAGGCCTGGACGATAAGTGGAAGAAGGAGACTTTGGAATGAAGTCTGCTCCTGAAAAACCTGCCAAACTTATGTGCCACTTTTATAACTACCGAAACAACTAGAAACTCTACAATACTTTTCTCAGGAAATTTTGTTAAATGTGATGGATTAATATATGGAGTTATCGGAGGTGTAGGTTTTTTCCACGCACAACCTTCTCAAGCTATCTAAACAGTTCAACATGCCAACAAAATTGCATGGCGATTGTACCAACCAATGATTTAGACCAATTGCACTTTTAACTGGACTCCACATATTGAATCGGAGCTTTAAATCAAATGTATTAGTCAGTTGTAGTTATGGCTTGATTTCTGTGAGATGAACAGCTGGAACCTAAAAGGGTTTATGAATACGCCAAGTTATACTTTACAAACTTGCATATGTTTCTTGGCATTCCAATTTTTTCAATACTATCTGATCTGGTTTTCAGCTATTCCCATTCACATATACTACTGAGCCCCTCACCCTATTAGTTCCTTGAATAAAGATAATTTCTATGACCATCGACCGCTTCTCTCTTTCTCTCCTGGATAACTGCTTCCAATATTCCTCTTTAGGAGGCCCTCGTCTTGAATCGACGACTTCCAGAGTTCTCGTGATTTAATCAAGCAAACCTGTGTGGCTAAGTATTTGAATTGCGGGAGCTCATTTAGCTCTCCCTTTAATGGATTGTCTAAAGGCCGTTTAAAATTGGCTTACACTAGGCTGAATCTATACATTGTCATCGTCAAGAATTCAGGCAACAGAAATCTGTTGTCCCATATGAACTAGTCTTTAAAGTTTCTATCAACCTAGAACCACAAACTATTCCTCTAAAATGATTTAATACTGTTGGTAATTCAATCCTACAGTTTTGTTTATTGGTTTTTTTTTTCTATTCATCCCCACTTATTGGGGTACAGCAAAATACCAAGGAGCTTGTACAGATAACAGTATTACAGTTTTCCTGGTCCTTGCTCGGCATGGTTTCGTCCTATAGGTAACAGTACGACACTAGAGTAGTGCAATTATTCATTGATGCACAATTTTTCCCCATTATGGGGAAGTCACTTTGTTTTTAAGTGTATTTATGAGCTATTTTATTAACTTTTAGAATCTTTTTTCCTTTAGGAAGTAAGTTAGCATTCTCAAACAGTTAGACCAATTTGGAACCGCGGATGAAAAAGGCAAGAAGGGATCATATTGAGTGTGCAGGCATGCGTGCGCGTTCATGGTGCGAAGGTATCACCCTTGCTTGCCTAATTGGTTGCAGAAACCTATAAAGCTGGGATTGGGCGGCCTTATGACGCTTTTTGGTATCCAAC
The DNA here is from genome assembly GCA_019097775.1 of Moniezia expansa. NCBI lineage: Eukaryota > Metazoa > Platyhelminthes > Cestoda > Cyclophyllidea > Anoplocephalidae > Moniezia > Moniezia expansa. The sequence goes on from JADFDV010000003.1 coordinate 1,019,014, forward strand.
TCGCCTACTTGCACACACGCAGACCTCGACGCAGACACACAAAAGAAGACGCGAACTCAGGCAGCCGCATCCACTCACACATCACAACACAGAGACACGTGTTCTATATATCGTCGCTCTAGTCGGTTTGAACAACCGCACAGGCATCGGTAGACGTGAAACAAACATCGTGGTAGCGCTGTTGGAACTCCACCACAATATCATGGAACTGATATTACACTTTCTAATTACTTGGATCCTTCTTTTCTCCCTTAACTACGCAATCGTCCTTGGCTTACCTTCAACGTCCCTTCCACCTTTCACTTCCACTTCGTTTGCACTGGATCTCATCCAACAGGTATGCAGATCTCTTTTGGCTTAATTATTCCTAAAAATAGCGGAACAATTGGGTGTAAAAAAATATACACAAAAGCTATTTCTGTAGTGCGCGGCCACTAATAAAGACCGACTGTCTGTGTGCACTGACTAGTTTGTCTGGGTGTAGGTGTCTGAGTGTGATTTATTTTGGTGCGCGCAATTATCCACCCATTAAAATGCAATCTGGTTGTTCAAGTGCGCATTTATCTTAGTGCCGACAAACTATTCATGTACCTCTTGTGTGGGTTATTGACCAACTTACCAGGCTTACGTTTCCCCCAAAATCGGTTGGATCCAATCTCGTCATGAGCTGTGGCAGCATTGCGGTTAATAATATAGTCCTCTTTAGCCCAAATTTTGCTGTGACCTCAAAATTTCATTTAATCTTCTCAGATCTAATTTTAGCCAGCTCTGTAAACTGATCACTCATGAACCTAGCGACCTTCGAGCTCATTGATAATTCCGTGGGTCGATAGAGGATATCGAGAGGTTTTAAATGGCAAGAAAACGAATTGGAATTTTGCAGACGACAATGGAACGGAAGGAAGCATAAATTTTATGGGCTGAAATTTCATGCTGCTGGTTTATGGATAAATATATCTCCGAACAAAGCGTAGGAGAGGGCACTCATCAAAGATGTGAAAGATTTACACGGATTCACACATGCACACCTGCTCTGATACCAGTAGATATCAAGGTCATGGCTCGTGTTTTCGGAGGTCATCACTGATGCGCATATCAAAGCATTCAGCTGCTTACAATCAGACGGATCTATGCACCATCAGCCGTTATTTTCAATAGTAGACTTCATAACCCCTCTTCTAGGCTTTAGTGATCTTGAACTGCGGTCGCACACAGTTCAGATTGGCACAAACGGGTTAACGGTGTGTTTATACGCGTCATTGCGTGAATAAAAGCGCCACAATGAGAGAGGCGATGAAGGAAAGTAGGGTGATACAACGCGCCGAGTGCGGACACGTGCGCAAGAACAAAAAATGCCGACAGTTTCTCTGATGTGGGTGTGTATGAGTGTGTATGAGTGTGTTTATAACCGCCGCACAAGTCAGGGAATGCACGCTTTTCAGATATGAGTGTGTGAGCGCTGGCGGCTTCTCTTTAATGTTTATGCGCATGAATGTGTCGCCCAATAAACAAAACACATACGACGCACCATGCCACATTTGTGTTCCTGAGGCGTGGGGGTGCGGGTTAAGGGTTGGGGGAATTGGTTGGTTTTGCGGACGTGCAAGCGCGGGTTTATGTGCGCATGCTCGCGTGGAATTCAAACTAGGCGGTGGCGGTAGCGGCAGTGACGACGGCGGCGTCGGTTAAATCAAAGTGATTGCCGTTTTAATGAACACCTTGTGGGTGTGGGTATGCGTGCTGGAAAAGGTGATCATGAAATGTGTCTGTGTCTTCGTTGCTGCCGGAGATGTCACTGTCTTTGACCTAAGTCGGTGTCTTGAGAACATGACGAAATTAGTCGACTGCCAACTTGATCTAAGGTGTCGTAAGGCTTCAAAGTGATTACCTTTATGGTATCTTAGAGCAAAATCAGTAGAATTTTCGATTTTTTGGCTTAAATGTGACACCTTTGATTTCTTTTTTACCGATTTTCCCTAATTACCAAAATAAAGACAATTTATGACCAAAATCACCGTTAAATTCTTTCCCTGTTTAGTACCTCTTTTTTTGATGAAACTTGAACTTAGTTTAAAATAGCTTATTCCCAGAAGAGCTCCAAAGCAAAGTTCACAGTGTGCGGATAAGGAGTTATCATTGTCATGGAATTGACGTCTGTGACCTAATTTCCAAGTGAGGTCATGATTACCTACCATGATTAGAGGTTCCGCAATGTTCAATAACAGATAAGGCTTAATTTTAATGTATTCCAGCTATTATATTGTTGAGATGATGGTATCCATCGTTTAGCAAGTGTAGACAAGCATTTAACTCACGTGATGAGGCTTATGGACTCCGCAAACCTTTGTCATCCTATGGGTCAAACGCTTTTGCAGCCCTTGTGACATTGACCATATTTATGATCATAATGAATAATTGAAGGATGCATACGTTTAGTCAAGAAGATATTGAAACCTATCAGGATACATACTTTTTGCACCAACTTAAACTCTGAGCAGCTATTACTCATTGATTTCATAGGCTTTCAGAAGAAATCCAATCCGGAAACCTCAAGCAGTCTGTTACTAGGAATTGAATGTCGGATAATCACGAAACTTGTTTAACTAGTGGCTATCAAACGCTTGCGGGCAGGTTGATGGAGCTCACTTCTTTTATTTTAGGAGACCTGCCCAAACACCGATGAAGAGCTGGTATCCACGTTGAATGGGCAGTTACGATGTTGCAAGAAATGCCCAGCTGGGGCGGGTATGCTCCAACTCTGCACAAATCAAACCCAGACAATCTGTCGACCCTGTCAAGAGGGTTCTGAGTTCTCACTTGAAGCCTCCGCCACGGCCAAATGCATGCAATGCAAACAATGTCAAGAGGTAAGCTCACTGAACGCTTCCATCTTATCAAATTCAACCACAAGGCGAGACTAGATTGTTGCATAAATTAAAATAAAAATAGAATTTATGCTGAAGCAGTATTTTTTATTTCCATGGCACGATTTTGTTGAAAAAAGATTAAATTCTGTTCTCCCCCCTCCACTTGATATTTTTATTTACCAAGCTTTAAAATTTCTGCTGTAGATCATAAATTTTATCCAGTTTTTATTATGCACACTGACTTCTAGCGCCGGAAATAAAATTATATGCCCGAATAGTTTATAAAATAAATTAATCAGCTGCACACACTTTACTTCAACAATCTAATCACATTTTCACTAAATGTAAATATTTCTTTATCGTTATTTTTAAAAGCACTATTTCTCCGTTCAAACGTTCGGTAACAAATTTTGGAGGAAATAAACTCACCTTTTTAAATTGATGCAGGTTTTTCTTATTAACATTCAAGTAAATTTAAAAGCGTTATCGCCTAAAATCAAAAACCTTTTTACTCCTAAAATGCATTTATTTTCGCCTTTCTGACGGTGGTAACTATTGGTGATTTGGAAGGAGTATTTAAAAGTGTTTTATTTATGCCTACTTTTAGCTGCACCCATTCGCCAAATTCCGGAAGCACTGCACCCCAGCATCAGATGCGGTATGTGAATGTGTCGCGGGTTATTTTTTCATTGAAGACCATTCCACGTGTCAGAGCTGTACGAAGTGTCCCCCAGGCCAAGGGGCCGAAAAGTATATAAACTTATCATTTACTAACATTTATAAGTAGCGAGTCTATTTCATTATTGTTTTTCAGGCCATGCAAGTGGAACGAAGATAGCGTGTGCAAGCCCTGTGCTGAAGGTACCTGGTCATCCATCGATTCCGCCACGGAAAAATGTCAAACATGCAAGAAGTGTAAACCTGGACAGATAGAAATGAGACCATGTAAAGCCTTCCAAAACACCCTGTGCTGTCCCCTTCATAAACCCAACTGTGAGGACAACTATGAAGATGAAGAACATAATGGTACGTGAGTACATTCGTAAATATTTTTTACGTAAATTGCCTTAGTGTGATGTGGAGTAATGACGAGTAGAGTCGATCGATTGGAATAAAGGTAATGCTCTCAGACAATTCTTCTAACACCCCTCCTGCACAAATCTACCCAGGCGTCTAAGCACCCACACATGGTTTAGATTCATGTATGCACACAAGCAGTCCAGTTGGCTTTGGCTCTTGAGCTCCGCAATAAAACATTACAAATGTGTCTGTAGAGAAAGCTATGACTATAGAGTGAGAGAGCGCGCGTACCCAGGGTAACTTTGATCTTGCCGACGTAGACACTGCCGCTGCCGATACTCTACAAAGCAGTTTGCGGACCGCACTGGATATTTGACAGTGGTGCATTTGTGTACACGGTTGTACACATCTGGACTAAGTGATTTTATCCCAGCCACTGTTGACTTGGTGCCCAAAATCATCAATCATTTCAAGCTTGATACCAGCTTTCTTCTTTGATCTCTCCTGCTTGAGTTCGGTATATCCACCACTATTTTGCTGCTTAAATTAGCGTCCGTCTCAAGGCCAACCAACTTCGGTTATGGGGTAACACAACACCAGCAATTTGATGTTATTCTCTGAGACAAAACATGGTGCGCATAATTTGAATAATTCGAATTGGTTAATCAAGCTATTTGTATTTAGAATTTATTTGAAACAATATAAAAAAAATAATTAACGGACATTCTTCTCCTTCGAATTAGTCAATTAAAATCAGATGGCTTTAAAACGCTTATCGAATTTTAGTGAATTTTAACTCTTTTTTTAACAATCGTTGAATCACATTTCCAGTATTTCAATGATTCGATAACGTAAATGATTCTCATTGCTATTCAAATACCACGAAAATTTCGATCGGATAGTACGATGAAAGGATATTACAAAAACCCAGAAGGTCTCACTGAAAGGCAAATCAGCATTTAGCAAGAGTTGTATTTCCCCCTTGGAGTAGGATGTCGCTTATGGGTTTTATGCACAATCACTATACAGTCTCAGATAATCATCAAGTGGAGGATTTAATTAATAAGCAACCCTATTTCTTAGATCATTCTCTCTAACTAATGCTTTGGATTGACACTTTTCATGTCTACAGTGGCATGAGTAAATGAGAGCATTTCATGTCTGACGAGCGGTCCTTCTTTTCTTAAATTCCTCGTATATAACTTACACTTTGGATTACGGTTCAAGGTTCTTTGATCATGCAAGTAGCGATTAGTCAGGTGTTTAAGACATTCTACACAAAGGGACCAAATCTTGTGAGAGGCGGCCGAAACTCTTATATCCTTTCGCACGTGCGCAATGTCTAGACAAAATAACATAACAATTAGACCCGACTGAAGTAGGAAAGTGTCTGCTCGAAGGCAAATCACCTCCGGAAGGGATTTTTTGGCAAATGTTTGCCAGCTAAAGCCATCAACATTCCCGTCAGTCTGATGTCAATTAACGTCACGATCAGAGAAGGTATTAGGAATGAAAGTACAACGTGAACTTTTAAGTTAAATGCCACCTTTTGTGGGGTTGATTCATCAGTTTGTCTCAGTCAAAATTAGCGAAATCCGGTCATTCCACTAGATTAATTAAAACTCACCAAAGTTTTCAATTTTCGGACGCGTACAACCAAGCCAATTGTTTAAAATTGCCGCGACCCATTTAAACTAAATTCGATTGAAACGCATGAATTTCGTAGATTTTTGAAGAACTTTTGGTAATATTTACGGGAGTTGCCTGCAATTAGTAAATTCAGGGATATTTAGTAATTTTTAGCCAATTAAATCTGAACATTGCATAAATCGATAATCTGTTCTAGAGCCTGAGCAGTTTAAATACTGTAAACATACAAATCGCGTAGGCAAATGTATTTTTAGGGTGAAATGAGGCAAAACTTTAATTTACTTGTGAAAGTATACTCCCATGACTAGCTTAGCGGCTTACAGCCGAAGTTAAAGGAAGGAACTACAGTTGACTGTCTTGCATCAGATACGGTTCTCACAGGTGTCAATTATAGCTCCCCAGTAATAATAAATTCACTACTAACAGACGCGACCACCACAAAGAGATTTAGCGAACCTGGCGAGCGCATCAAAGGAATTAACCATGGAGGGCGCTGACTGGTCGTCTAGCTTGGCCAATCACAACGCGGCTGGTTGTTGAGACTTAAGACGTGCGGCAGTGTGTAAGGCGATGTCATTCCAGTGTCACTTTGGTGTGAGAGATGCCTCCGACAGCTATTGATAATCAGCAGAGTCAGTTAGGCCTTTTTCAAATGCAATTTGAAATCGATTCCCCGGAATCCACCAAGGCACTCACTTCTAATTGGGTGTCCTTTTCCGAAGGGGGTATCTCCCATGATCTCAATAGAACTCTCGATTCCATGAAAATACAGACCGCCTTTCGCGTTGATGGTAAGTCAGGCAAAATGCCTGATTTTTCAGGAGAAAATGCAATTGAATTTTTCTTAATTCGTGGCATAGCTTTGTTCAAAAATGTTTAGATTAAGCAGTAATATTTCATTTGTTGTTATTTATCATCGAAGAATCAGTGCTTTAGCGCTAAGTACGGTCAAAGTTCAGTATGACCTAAGCGCTTTAACAGGTGACATCGTAAAGCTTTTTTTCTTTAAATCATTTTTTGCATCTTATTGGAAAGAAATTTAACAACGATTTTGTCAAAGTTTCCTATTAAAAAATGACATTTCAATGTTTTATCTTGTTGTAAGCACTTTATTTTGGCCGACATCAAATTACTTTTAAATCCTTCTTCCTGAACTTAAATACAATGTTAATGTAACATTTGATAGCCGAGATATTGTCAAATCGTTAAAATTGTGGAGTTTTTTCGATTTACAAAAGTATTAAAAGTATTTAAATTGTTTTAGAACTAAGTAAAAAGCAATTAAATGCTTACTAATCATAGCCACGTAGATTTTAGACCATTTAGGGACCGCCTAATTAAAGTTCGCTGTTTCAATGTTTTCCGGATGCATAAATGGCCAAAGATTTGGTCGAATTGCTCATTGGGTATGGCCTTATACTTCTTCAGGAGAACGGCATTTCGGTTGTTTTGTGAGTAGACATAATCTTCACTGTATTACTTCACCTTAAATCATGGTTATGCAGTCAAAACGTCTAGATGTTTTTTTTTATATATCTCGGTTGGAAAGTGCGCAAACTGGAGTGAGAGGGGAATCTGATTGATGTTTAGCGCCGTCAAACCTAGGTTTACGAACACAAACATACTCGTATGAATCCCATGCAACCGCTCTGCATAAACGAACAAACTTATTCTCTCACACCTACCCACAGCCTCGCGGATTTGATTTGTGGTCCTGTAAGGAATTCTACTCCCAAATTCTGGACAGACGGTGTGGAGGTTCAAAGGAGTCTCCTCTTTGTCAGCAGTTGATGAAATGCCGTGTTCTGAGCCCCTATTCGCCACATCTCAACTGCATAAAGGCAAATAGTGCTTGTTTTTTTCCAAATTCTGATTCGAAAATTTCTCAGTCGTCTCAGAAAAAGACCACCCATTGGGCTGATTGAAATCCAACTCTACTGTGATGCAGGAAGAAGAATAAAGGAGAGGTGGGTGGGGGGGGGAGTGATTTTAGCGTCTAGACCATCGTATATTCCACAGCGCCAGATCCTGGCAAAATTCTCTTTCTTTCATATCTTATTTTGGCTGATCTCCTCTCACTGGTTGGGACGAGATACCTTTGAATGTGAAACAAAGCACATCTATTTAGCCAGACGCCGAGACGACTAATAGACATTAGCGGCTCTCCCGTACCTCCCCCGGGTTTTTGCTCTTTCTGTTGGCAGGTCCAGCTGAATGAGTCATAGTCTTGTAACAGACTGGCATGTACTCCCGAGCTGATGATCATGATAACTCATTTCGATGGTCTCTTAATCCAGGCTGACTTGGTTCCTCTAAAAACTTTTCACAAATTACCGGCTGTCCGTAGATAAGTCGCAATTTAAGACAGGGTAGTCAAAGAATCCTAACTAGGGGTACGAAAGTCCATAGAGAATTCTGCTACAATAAACTGGTTGGTGACATTTAACTATGGATCATACCCCTTGAAACTAGTGTTGTTTCTCACTTCGAAGTGGATATACTTGTTCCACTATAGTCGGACTTCGTCAATACCTTCATTCTAATGTTTGCTTCAATATAGTGTTGCAATCCGAAATCACAATACCGTTTTAGATTAAAAAAAATGAGATGCATTACAAAACTCGGATGCCTGACCCTCCATAGTTATTGCAAATTTGTTCTTTGATTGAAAACTCTGTACTGATGCTTCCTGTCGGAGTGATTCCTTTCAACTCAACACTTAAACTAAGCACAGAGTCAAAATTTTGCAGTTTTTTGCTCAAAACGGGTTGACTGATAGTTCCATGAAGTGGGTCATTGTAAATCTCTGCATCTGAGGTCTTACGGATCCCACTGACTGCGAAAAATCAAGACGAAAAGGAACCAGTTGGGGCCTCGACTGCGGCGGTGGTTACTGGACAAACCCGTGAAAACGGGTGTGAGTGTATTTGTGTGCATATGTAGCGATAGCGGTCGATTTTATGGCATTGCAAGTCAAGCCATATCTCTCTTTGATAGCTAGCGAGAGCTTGCCATAAACTCATCCTCGGTTCGTACCGTTTGAAGTTGCCGCTTCTGGCGACTCTTTCACGTGCTTGCATACCAATACAAATAAACAAACGCGAATAGTCCATGTGTATGTGAGTGGATGATGAGAGAGCTAGTCAGGTATTGAGGTCGAAATTACTCGATTTATTTCATTCTATCTGATGGCTTTCCTCTCTTTTACTACAGATCCAAGGTCCTTGCAAGGACAGGGGCTATTTTCCGAGGATTCAATCCCTCAACAAATATCCTACGGAGACGATTACCCAATGATCACAATCTACTGTTCCCTACTAGGATTAGTAATACTTACTCTTCTGATCTATGTGTTCTACAAATTTTGGCAGCAAAGGCTTTCATCAGAGGATGCCAAGAGTCTTGAAGCCGGAATGTTCCACTCTGCCTTCAGTGGCATAAAGTCGGGTGGAGCTAAGCAAAAAAACTCCAAGTTGACAGTTTCTGCAAAGGACACAACGGATAGACAGCATTTATTGGGAGAATCTCAACAGTACTCTTGTAAGCATCTGACGAATTTCTTGTCGTTTGACTGGCTGAAATGAAGGAAACCATTACTCTTTACTATCATCTTTTCCACAGGTGCTCCCCAAAGATCTGAGCTTCCAGACAGCCTTCTGTTAGAGCTGTCTCATGACCTTGCTGCTGATGATCGCTGGAAACAAGTTGGCGAATTACTTGGTGAGCAACATATTATCTCATACCTTAAAATTTACATCGTAGTTAATGTGTTAAGCTAATCGTGCTCTGCTGTCTTACAGGCTTTAGTGAAGAGTCTCTTCAAAACTTCCAGAAACCGAAGAAACCGATTGATTCTAACGCACCAGGAGATGCTGCAGCTGCGGCGAAGCAGATGCTCACGTGCTGGTATTTGTCAAGACTTTCCACCGAGTCAAATCCACTCAATTCCCTTCTTACTATTCTGGAACGTACTTCTGCTGCTGGCCAGCTATGCCAACGTTTGAAGGAGCACCTAAAACCGTCCTATGCAATAACTCCTGCATCAGAAACTGACCGAGCTTCATGCAATCATTGAGGCCTAAGGACGATCTAAGTGCCTCATCATCATAATGCCGTGCCTTTCTATACAGACTAAATAAAAAAACAACTTATCCAGATGTCTGTCTCATAAAAAGAGAGACTGGCATGTTAGTCTGATTGAATCACTTTCTTGCCCTATGTGACCTTCCTTCTCCTCCGCTTCCGTCTTCCTTGTCGGTGGTTGGATCGTGTTCTCCTCCCCTGTAGAAGTTCATAATTTCAAGCACTGAAGCATTGTGTTAATTGCAGTTATTTCAATCGAAACTGAATCGTCTTATATTCACTCAAACCTTTACAAACATCTGTATATAAATACATGTTATTATCTCTATACATATATACGAATATTTGAAATATATTTCTTGAGTGCCCTGAATAGACCTCGCTTTTTAAACTACTTTCAAGTCAAATGAATTTACGCATTTATTTTGTAACACCTGATCATTTGGGAGGAAAAGAAGATGAAGTAAATAGGCAGTCGAATACAAGCTCCTCTTATTTGTATACTGCTCCGTATTTCGTCAGACTCAATTTCCATTACACCTGCCGTTCACCATTTATATTTCTATCATCAAATATTCATTCTGTTCGCGCTTTAAACCCTCTTTTCTTTTTAAAACCTCTCTTCTTTTAAACCCGCATTTCGTTACGCACTTGGTCCTTACGTCCGTTTGACAGTGCTGCGTGACGTCGGCCCATTTGGGAGCTGACTGAATGATTAACTGAAACTAAGCTTATCTAATGAGCCCATACTCTATCACTGTAGATCTATGCAGCTCCTGACTGCATTATAGTATAGGCATAGTTGTTAAATTAGGTACAATTGAAATGACTGATTCATGGTAAGTCTAAAGGCAAAAGAAAACGGGTTTTTGCAAAAGTTAGTGCCGTAGTGCTTCAGTCACTACGCCCAACATGCGCCAATTGAAGTTCAATTCAAGTGTAACTCGCAGTTGTGCTTTTAAATTAGTAAACCTTTTAAAAGTGGGGTACTTCGCTTTGTCGAGCTTTAAGTGATTATTCCGGTATAAAAAATTAAGTGAACTACTGGCGTATGATCAGATCAGCTAGACAGCCTTGTCATATAAAATCTCTTGCGCACACACTACTATTTGATAATCATGGTCCTGTGTAATTCGTTTGTACGGTATATTGTGTGCATATTCCGCATATTATTAAGTAAAGGTCTAAAATTGCGAAATAATTGGCGAAATTGGAGGTAGACTGCTTTTCACTTAGGTGGTCAAACCTACTCTCAACCTCCTCGTGTTGACCACCGGTAACCCCAAGGGCAATTCTAGGGGCCAATGAAAGGGACGGCCGGATAGGACTAATCATCCGCACGTATAAAATTAAATTATGCCAGCAGAAATACAACTTCGTACAGCTTGGTACACGAGGCACGACATAAATACCTGCATTCATGGTCTCAAACTGGACTGTGGAAAGCGCGTGCACTTAGCAAGGAATGGAATCTCCGCCATAAAGTTGAAAAGACTTCTTGGAGAGGTATTAAGATTGTTCGCCCTTAACAGTGTCGAGGATGGACGAGGTGCCACCACGAAGTAGAAGTGAAGTGGAACTGCTACCTGTTCGTCGAAATCCTGCCAGAGAAGTGGCCAGAGAACCGAAGACGCCGGTAAACGCTTTTACTGTCTTCTGTGTTAACTGTTGTACGATAATTTTTGTAAAAGCTAGTTGTACTTCTGTTGTACTACCAATCAATACTTGAGACTTGCCCTAATGGATGGAGAGTAAATAAAAAAAACCCAAGAGAATGATCTTTGCCTTTCTGTTAGTGGATAGGGTGTGGTTTCGATTCTCGTCGTCTTGATGTAATTTAGGTTTTGGTGTCTATGTGCTACTTAATGGACTTGTTATGGTGGCAACAGCAGGACATGTGGCAGGTTTTCTACATTCAAGACGTCTAGATCAGAGAGCCAGAAAAAAACACAAAAACAAGACCACTCAAAGCCATAAATTGAAAATTCATCATTGTTCATTTTCAAAGTCAGCTAATTTACGCGTTAAAATGGCTTTTTATGTTAAGCTCGCATGTGCTTTTCAAAGAAACGCATTCCTTACATGCCTCCAAAAAGGTAATTGTTACTTAGTCCAGAGAAGGCACGCATGGGATTCACCTTAAATGACTATTTCGCTTTGCTGTTACTTATTTTTCCCTTTCATGTTGATGTTTTGCTATTGAATTCAAATGAAGGTTAGAAAATATTTGGCCAAATCGCGGTTGATACGGGTTCGTTAAATTTTTTTGCAAAGATACAGACCGATTACCAATGTGGCTTGGAATCTGGTGAAAAAGATCAGATGCCATCGACTGTCACCATTAACGAACCGTCACACTTCGAAATGGAAGCAAAAATGATCAGAGATGTTGGACAAATACTAGGTGCCCAAGTGTTTCCAGATACCAGAAAAAAAGCAAGTTTTGTGGTCGGACATTCCAAAAGACACAAGGCAAGAAGGCGACCTGCAGACTGGTCAGTCCTTCTAGCAAAAGTTAAATAAATGGTTTTCGAAGACGTCTTCACTAAACGATTCATTTGCACCGCTGAGATCGTCCAAATGCCTTTTCTTTGCTAGGATGAATGTTGCTACCTGTTTGTTAAACTAAAATTAAATGGCGGCGTAACGTTTCCGCCTATTTCAAAACGGAATATAACAAGGAAATAAGTTTGCTAATGCTGTCTTGCGTGTTCAAACTGTGAGACTTGACGAATCGTTAAAGGAGACTGTTGAATACATTATCTTTTAAATTGTCAGATTTTCTGATCTCTTGCATAAGCCGAACAACTCCAAATCATCACTTCTACAAGAGAGGTTGTTTAATTGCATACTTTGTTGTTATTACTGTTTCTGCTACAGCTGGAATTGTCGAAGTGGAGAGAGCAATAAAGCTAGAGGCAGGCAGGGAGAGAGGTTTTATGGAAATCCCGCCATCAAAACCCCGTGTTCTAACTCTCTCTCTCTACTACCCGGCCTACTTCAAAGGGTTCTTCGTCCCAGCCCGCATGGGTGCGCGTTTAGTCGGTAGGAAAAGTTGGTGGAGATGGAGGAGGAGGAGGAGGAGGAGGCGGAGGAGAAGGAGGAAGAAGGGAGGAAAACAATCGCATTCTTTGAAATGCGAGCTCTCTCGCCCAAGCCCCTATAAGCGCTGAGGAAAACATGTGTATATACACACGCATACCGGCTTCAAGTGGCCGCGAGTAATCATATGTATGTAGATAGTATTTAATTGCATCCTCGAAGTAAAGGCTTGAATAAATACGCATTTGTTGGCTGTATGTGCTTTATAATATCGTTGAGATAAAAGAGACCTGCGAATTCAGCACGTCCTATCACATGGTATGAGCCTCTATCCAGGTGATCGTTCTTATTGGTCATTTCTTTGTCAAATAACTTGAAGCTGCATCCCTAAGTACAATTCGCCCATTTGGTGATTAAAGCCATAAATAATCCACTGGGTTCTCTTTTTTGGTCATTTCTAGGACATCTTCCTGATAAGTGGATTCCCAGTGTCAACCCATTTTCTGCCGCTTCCCATCGAATTTGATCGCAAAAACTCGAGTTAAAAAGCTAGAACATGAACTTAAATCTGTTCAGCTATTGGGTCCTTTATTTGGTCAATTGGCAGGTGAGTCTCATGAGACTCATCACAAAAATCCTCAAATAAGTGAGAAGGATTGCGACATTCTAAATGTATCACAAAATAACTGTAGTTACAGGATCCTCAGCAGGCAACTTTAAGTGAAGAAGGCTTATTCAGTTTTTCGGCTGAAGAAGTGGACCAACCATACAATGCATTTAAGAAAACCCTTAGTTCTTCAAGTTTAACAATTTCAATGCGAATAGACATTTCACGACATTTCTTAATTGATATGAGTTTGACCAGTTCTCTTGTACCTCAACAGCAAGTTCATCTCACCTGCTTCACGAATGTCAGAAGCAGAACAGTTTGGAAATGGTCTTAAAAATGACCCCTTTTTATTTGTAAAATGAGAAGATATTTATGTTCACGTCTTCGATCAACTATTTTCGTGGCAGACTCTAAAAGACAAGCTCCGTGATGGTGAATCTCTTCACGCACCTGCAGCTCCGGATTTCGTTGACAAATTGTGTCATACTAACTACATCCTCACAGTTGTAATTTGACAAATCATGAATAATGTGGTTGCGTCTTGTTGCCAAGCTCCTAAACATCAACTGTTTACCCGATGGTCAAATTTTCCTCAGATTTTATCAGGCTGTGATGTATCCTTTTTTGCCGAAAGATAAAGTCTCACAATTCTAGGCATGCACGATATAGAATCTAGCTTCCACAATGTGAATATTCGAATGTGGAATCATTCAGCTGTTTTCCATCTTATCCTTCATTTACCTTATCTTTTATTCGTGCAATAAATTCTAAAGACAGCTTGGAATGGAGGCGATGGAGTTCTGCTTATCTTATTTCTTTTCAGTTTTCATCTTGTTGAAACCTTGTACCTACCTAACTCCAATGGCTACTAATAAACTGCAGTTTCTCCAGTTGTAACAATAGATGACACTTTTACCGACCCAGTACTCTGATAGTCTTGAAATAACCTTCCTCTTTACACACATCTGGGTTCTTTTCTCGGAAGCCATTCTTCCAACGATAGTTTCTAATCACTTGACGTATTAGAACAACTCTCACAGAGAGCTCTGCACAGAGTTCTGCCGACGGATGAACCCCTTCAGCGACTTAGGATTCCTTTCCACAAATAATCTTTCAATTATAAGTTCTTATCAGCTTTATTTAACCGATGAAACTTGGTTTCCAATTTGAATTTTCTTCACGCAAATCTTGATGTTCATGTTTTTCGGATTCACAAACCTGAGACCTTTTTCTTATCGAATTGGCAAGACTCTTCATTGATTATTGATTGGCAAATCGATTAAAGTGCGAGAAAGTTGATTATCACTTTCTGAGGTAGAACATCAGCTTTGTACCCTTTCGAGGCTCTAATGGTAAAGTAGATGTGCCACAATCTTGATTATAAGAAAACGCATTGTAAATGAAAAATTACCCATTTTGAGAAGATTTAAGTGCTTCATGCCAACTTTATTGAGTCTGAGACTGTGGAAAATAGATCGGGCATGACTTCAGCCTATTTGTTGGTAACAACTAAATGCATTACATCGTAAAATTATTAGAGCTTTGAAAAGTATACTTATGGTAAATAGCGAATAGACTTGCGTTATTTGCAAGAGCTTTTCCACCTCCAGCCTGACATGACCTTGCGTGAAGATGACGTCGATGAACGCTCCAATCGAGCGACGGTTTATTCCATCCATCACCGATTGACTACCTCTAGTCTTTCGGCAACATCATCGTTTCTCGAACCTTTTTCTTCCCGAGACTTCCTTAAAGGGGGCATTAAAATGGCTTGTACATGTTAATTTTCCTGTGGTTAAGGACCATTTAGCAGATCTTCTCTCTGAGGATCTGATTATTTTTCAAACTAATTTCAACATTTCTGAGGATTTTTCTGTACACCATTAAGCTTGATAACTTGACAAGTTCCTACTTTCGAATCTCCAAGGAACTAAGCGGCAGAAACATTACAGCAGCCAATCTTCAAGTTTCACTGCCGATCAGCCATTAATTCGATAGAGAAATATATCTATTGGTTGTTTTGATCGTATTTGTCAACCGAATCTCACAATTTAAGTCTGTCGGCTTCTTCTTTGAAAAATTCTAACCATCGTTTTCCTACATTTTCGCTTGACGTGTCGGTCCTTCCTGTTTTTTACAATAATGACCAGACCAGAATATCCGCGGTCTTTAATAAACCGCTTTGTTGATTATTGTTGAATGATTCGGTCGCACCACTGAACTGGTGCGGATGTATATTTGAACTAATTTTCTAAACACTTGATCAACTTGATGTATTTGCCAGAAATTCAATTTCAATTTTACCTGTGAACCGCTGCTATTCAAAAGTAAGTCGGATATTCAACAACCCAAAACTAGTTCCACTATTTAAAGCGCGAAATTACACACCAATTGAACAATTAATTCACGCTTAGCAGTACATTTTTTTTCTTTTAGAATTTATTTGATAAAAATAAGCTAAGACTTTGAGTGTTTTGAAAGAGACCGCGAAAAATGTGCCTGAAAAATAACTCAGTAGTAAGAATACGAATTTATATTGTTAAGAAATTGAGTAGCTTAGAATGCCAGTTTGTGTCGAGTTGATGGAGAGCGCAATTTAATCTAAGGTGGTGGGATTTTGAAGGAAATCAGTTCTTTTATGTCAGCGAAAACGCTGACTTGGACCAAGATAATTAAAATGATGCTACCTGTTTTGTACCTCTTGTAAATCTGATCCTCCTAAGTGTCACTCTATTCATTACCACCTTCTCATTCTCTTCCCCAAGTTGTCGAATTTCGGTGGTTTGTGTTAGTAGATTCTATAAGAATAATTTAAGGTGGCCTTTTGTCTTCAATTCATAGAGGAAGCAGATTGGTTCCACTTGCTTCTGGAACTTCATATTTTATTGTTTTTACACTCTGTAGCAATTCTAGCGTGGGTGACGTGATTTAGTCCAGAAAATCGCTTTTATTTGCGTGCATCCTTTTTGCTTTTACGTTTCTAAAGGCAAAATATGCAGCATGTTTAAGTATAGTAAGAATCAGTAATTAGAATTTCCTTTTTGTGTTGCAATACTTCAGTCTCTAATTTGAAAATAGCATGTTACACTCCCTGGAAGACCTCTTAGAATAAGGGCAGTCACGGTAAAGATTATATCATTTTCATTAACACATACGACCTTTTTTCGATTCCGGAAGATCTGCTTCCCTTACCACTTACGAGCAATTTGAAAAAAGTCAATTTGTCACATCACGTCTAGATTACGACATCCGATGTTAGTGGTGAAGTCAATCACTGCTAAGAAGTATGATGCGCCAAATCGCTGTCGTCTGCCAACATTGGAAGATCATGATTCTCAACAGTAAACTTGTCGAATTTAAGGAAACTTAAAAAGACACTCCTAAGTATCGGTAGGTTTTAATGATTGCATCTAGTTAATCACTTACTGAGTGCAGCTAAATGACAAGATTAAATATGCAACCAAATAAGGCAGTTATTCCAAGAAAAGTTGGGTAAGAAATTAATAAGTGCATCGGATCATATATCTCAAAGTAAGGAAATACTGTTGTTTTTGAATGTGTAAGAGTTTTAGACATCTACTTTTATTTGAATGTTATTTTATTTTCCAAATGGTTGTTGCCTAAGGATGACTTAAAACACCGCTATTCAGACACAGCGAACTCTAGTATCCCTCGCTTTGAGGGTCTATACGCCGACTACTTTGAATTTATTAATCGGTATGTGATAAAAGACTTTTTAGAAACAAGGCCCTACTATGAACATTACTTTGCGAAATTGAAGACCCCCTTCGAAGTAAGGCTGTGCGAAGTAAGTCAAACCTTAGGTTCTTAACTGCTCTTTATATACCCACGAAAGGAATGGTCATGTAGATGCAGGCTCGGAGGGCAGATCCTGGAATCACAGTTTTTACACATGCGAATTGCTCAAGACTATTTGCTGCAGTGGGGAAACTTGAAAAGCGTTGGAGAAACCCTCCCTTCAAGTACGATCGTTAATTACATGAATAAAACAATAATGAATTCGAAAAGTAGGCAGGATTAGGAGTGATTAACTCGAGTCGAGAAATACTTTCAAGTCTAACCACTCAAAGTGCTCTAATGTGACCATCGCTCTTGAGGTGCCTGTAAGTGAAAAACGCTTAGATACGATTAGGTTTTACTCGTGGTATATGGACGTTCTCGGAGCTCTCGTCGTTCTCGCACTGGCTTCCTTACCGTTCAAATGTTCATTCAACGATTTCGTCCAAGCTTCATCTTCGAACGATTACTTCGTCTATAAAATCTATTCTAACATCCAGCCAGCATGCATCCTACCACCCATAGTTTCAGGCTGAAAAATCCTCATTTTGCCATTTCTCCTCAGATTAAAAGACAGTAATTTCTCGATAGGTTAGACCGACAGCACTCGGGACATTGCACGGTACCTACTGTTTTATTGACAACGCACTAATTAAATGGCACAGATACCGAAAGATATTACCAACTTTTGATGACCTTCTTTCGTAACCTTCTATAGCATTTTAATACAACGATGATCATGACTGAATTTGTGGACCCTAGCTCAATTTCAGCTGAGGGCCTCCCATGGGTCCTTGGTTCGATTTAGCTAACAATCTCATTTAATCAGAGTGTTCACTCTTTAAGCACTGCTGGCGCCATACACAGTGCTGGCAATAATTTCTGGCGCTGAACCACCTCATCAAGAGGCGGTTTAGGGCAGCATTTATGGAAAATGCCGCCAATGCATTCTTGTATATGAAAGGCTGTTCTTATCTTCTTGATGGGGAATTTACAAAGCTGGTAGTACTACATCTCTCCGTGAGACCATATCGAGTCAGGTAGGCATATTTCGTTACAGTTGCTCAAAATGGTTATTTCTTTTGATCACATCAGACATGCTATTTAATGTGATATTCTTAACAAGGAACGCCTAGATTAATTTACATAAATCTTGATAATAAGTTTTTACAACTTCAAATGAAGACTCAATTTGAAAGACAGCAACCTGATTCCAATCTGTTGTCTTTAGTCGTGAACTGAACACTCGGAAACTACAATCAGTTAATTAAACTGAAAAACGACCCTTGAGTTCGCCCTACCTGATTGCACCCAGGCAGTATATCTTCAAATTAGACACAACAGTTTTACCGAGATCAAAGATCGCGTTTACTGATTTAGGGGAGAATGAATTGCGCTGTGGCAAAATTGGTTCATTAGCAATGTAGGGAGCTGAGATGACATAAAAGTGTCGAGTCAAACAGAGTTTAAATAGAAACGACAGTGCTCTTGGGAGATAATATAGAGCTGTTCTAAATGATATCAACTTTTTATAACCCATAACACTCCAGCTTCATTATTGCCATCTTGAACAGTCATTTCAAGGGCTGTCTTCCCTAACATTCACCGACCACTCACAATTCGACTTAAGTCATTTGACTTCGGCGTCCAGAAGATCGAGGACCCCAGGAGTGGAGTCCACTTACCATAACATAGAGG
Organism: Moniezia expansa; assembly: GCA_019097775.1. NCBI lineage: Eukaryota > Metazoa > Platyhelminthes > Cestoda > Cyclophyllidea > Anoplocephalidae > Moniezia > Moniezia expansa. Next base: position 1,037,782 of record JADFDV010000003.1, read on the forward strand.
TCAACCTGGTCTCCTGGCTAAGGCTCGCTTTGACATCAGCCTTGTCGCCCCACGACGAAGTGAGGACATGCATTCAAGCCATCTTTGAAAGAACGTCTTCTGAATTTGGTCTTAGGAAATGAAAAGTGCCTTAGAGCCTATCTGATTAAGGATATACTTTTTGCTACAAAATTAAACCACTCAAACCACTGAATGAACTTCAATAGTTTTCGAATTCGAGAAGTCCGGTGAGTTAAATGGGTATGCTAAACATGTCCGTTAAGCATCCATGAATGCTAATAATGTTTTTAACGAAGAATGTGACTACTTCATTTGATTTTAAATTTTTGTTTGAATGCCCCAGTAACAAAGTTCAAAATAGATACAGATAAACGTTCAAATGGCAGTAACTGGCCATCTTTTCAGCTATGGTGCTTTCAAATGCAGAAAATTGTTTGCCGAAACATCCAAGGTCAAATATATATCGGAGAAAGGCTCTGAGGGACAAGCCCCACATTTTCCCCATGTGGAAATTTGATCCAAAATCTACCCGGCTTACCATTGGCTGATGAATTGTCGGCTATTTCTCAATAAGAAGTGTAAGATGTAGTTTAGAATTGGGCGAGTAAGAGAAACAAGGGATATTTTTTTGATATTAGCGTTTAAAAGAGCATTAGAGGGGTATCGGAGAAACCAATCACCTGCTAATCTGATCATGCACTATGGTGAGTTGCCTAACCAACTGCGTCTGTGAATCCAAAAGGGAAGTTATTCGGAGAAGCATAATCCTTTTTCTCTCCACCAAGCAAAGGTGCAGGGTAGGTTCATTTTCTTCTGTCTCTTTCGATGTTTTAACTATTACAACTCGAAGTTTCCCACGCAAATCGGTGAAGCAGAATTCGAAGAGGAACAGAGGCACTTTTATGATTTCAGCGACATCGTAGCACGAGCCGCCCCGAACATTGATGTTATTAGATCAGCAGCCTTTCTTCTCAAAAACGAGGCTGCCGCTGTTGGCGTTGTTACCGTCTCTGTTGCCCTTGCCTTATTTAAGGACTTTCATCCCATTTGCTGCTAGTGCATAAAGGCTTCCTTATTGGGGTAGAAGGACAAGTGAGTTAGGGTCCATGCTCTCGCTACGCTAAATGTATTAGAGTTTAAACGAGGTGAATTCGTTTTTAAAGCTACCACACATCAGAGCAAAGAAAGTCGGATCAGCAGTTCTGCTGGCCCATAGTAAGGACTCTTGCAACCGTAGATGCTGACATTAAATAGTTGCTAAAAAGACTGACTGCTCAAGTACAACAGAAATTTCGTTTCTATTTCACCTTTAACAGGCTTTTAAGCAATGCTTTGTGAAATGACCTCTTAAATTTGTAATTATGGAAAATTTTCCGATGAGAGATTCAAGAATATCAGTATTATTTGGTAAAAAACAAATAAAGTCAGACAAAGAAAACAACATTTGCAGAAGTTGAAAGCCATAGTCAGTAAACTAACGAGACCATTTTGTCTAAGTTTCATTTTTCTGGACTGATAACGAAGAATCACTGTGGAATTCTCGTTTGCTGCAGTCACAACAAGCATTGATGCTAAAGTTACCAGCTATGGGACAATTTATTCCACTTTATATCTTGCCGAGTAGAAAATAACATATGATTGAAGGGATCCGGAGATAAACGAGACCTATGACCAGGTATGCCGAACAGATCCGAAGTTACCTAGCTTAGTGTTCCTGGTTTACTCGAGTGCGTCAGTGAATTAACCTTGTGCTGACATGCGGAGATTGACACAGGTTTGAGGTCTATTAGCTGGATGACACCCTGCGCTGCTGGTGGCAGTCAAAATCGACTCCTTGCGAGGACGATACGCCTGGAGACTTCGACGAATTCTAACGGCAATCCCTACAAAATAAGTATTTGCCGTGATAAGGCTGCTAGAGGTCCAAAATAAACGAGTTGTTTACTACTTCGGAAGTCTTTCTCTCAAAATCTACTTTCCAGTTTGTGGTTAATTCATTTTCGACTTTTTGTAACTGATTGGATTGATCAACTACCTAGACATTATTTAGTTTATTTAAGAGGAACAATTTGGAAAGGACGATCTATCGCAGATAACCCAAGTCAAAAGGCTTTTCTTTGAAGTAGAAGTGTTCGCTTGAGAACGACGAAGGCAAGTTAATAGCTAGAATATCATATGAAAATTGCTGGATCAAGCTTCAGCTATTCTTAGAATCCATGCTGTTCGGGGTTTCGTAAGACGCGTAGCGTACATGTCAGCGGTGCAATGGTCGCGTAAACATGAATATCATCACGACACAAATTTAAACGCGTCGGAGCCTCTCAATTGATTGAAATGATCACTCCCACCTCACCGCTTTACAAAAGACTAGTGAAATAGATATGCCGCAATCAGAGAGCCTTCGCCTTTTGTCACCCTCAAAATATATGTGGTGGAGAATGCTTCCTTTGTAAAGAAGGATCCAACACATACTACTTGTTTGATTCGAGTAGCATTATCAGCAAATTTTTTGGATCATAGTAGAGAACAATATTCCAATTAATTGAGGTTTTGACTTAAAAGGTATTTTTTATCCGATGTTATCGTAATGTTCATTTCCTATTACCAAAATTGAAATACTATATACCAAGTCGAATCAACTAATTCTGATCTAAAGAGCGATATCGGTTACGAGTTTAGGATGAATTAGCCAGTTTGAGGTGGTAGAAATGCCGCATAACGTAAATTCTACCGATCCAAACTGATTCGGTGCTTGTTTATGACGCCCAGAGAGCGGTAAGCGTTAGAAGGCTTAACAGACAAGGCAATCTCCCCGAATATCCAAGGCACGCTTTTCAATCTCTCGTTTTCAGGATCAACTTTCTTTGGAAATGCATTCTACTTCTGGTAGGTCCTAGAGGCGTCTGAGCACCAAAGAGAAAGCCAAGGAGCCATATAGAAGTTTGATGTTTCGATGATCTCATATTTCGACGAAAGCATAAATAGTCCATATACGAAAAGTTAAACGAAGCAACTTAAAGGCATACGATGCAATAGCACGTCCATGAACGACGAGGCAGAGTATGTAATCTGTCCTGACTCAGACTATACAAGATCCTTTGATGTAATAAGAAAATGATGATCGAACGGAATAGTTTCACGTTTATAACCTCTGCCTGCCAAATGGAAGACTGGTTCGAGACTGTCACAATCCTGTCAGAGCTGTGATCGATTTCTTCCTACCTCAAGTATTACAACAACCTCCCAACTCTTCCACAAACGGCTTTCCAGTCGAATCTGCACCTCAAGAGATAAAAGATACGACCACAACTGACATCATTAATAATGGAGACAGGGAGCAAAAGATTAATGAAGGATAAAAGCCGATGTGCATGAGAATGGTAGTGGAATCGTTTATTCATCCCTCGAATAAAAGTGATCAACTGGAAATAGTGGGGAGAAGGTGGGGTGACAAATGACACTTGAAGAAAAGAGCCACAGTGATTAAATGGTAGAGAGAAGGAGGGTCGAAACGACCAGATCAGAGACATCAGCAGAACAGCATCAGCAATTCAACCACCTGTGTAATGTACAATGGATCATCGTCATTTTTAAGCTGTCACAGAGATAGGGAGCCTGGCTGGGGGAGACACTAGGGAGAGAAAGCATCACACTCAAGCATGCGCACGCATAGATGAACGAATGAGACAATAAAGAACCAAAGAACCGGTAGTTACCACCTAATGGTTAGAGCACCTAAGTGCAGCATTTGTGACTCGATACTCCTGCTTGGTCTGGAGTGTTGCCCAAACGCGTTCCTCCACCGCTCGATTGAGGCGGTTCAGACAGGGGCATAGATTCGGCTAGGGAATATGAAAACAGCACTACTCAAAGTATTTAAGTAACTAGAAACTAGTCAATGATGCTACCACCTGAACTCACCGATCGCCTTGAAGAGTTCCATAACGTTAGTCGCCAATTTGGCAGAAGTCTCCTTGAATAATAGTCCATTTTCCTGTGCATATTTTTGAGCATCCTGGTAAAATAAACAACAGGAACACGAACAAATAAACTAATGCTGACATCTAGATTCAGTGCTTAACCGCCTTTCCTGATCAACAACTTCGATTTCGAGAAATATAAAGGGTTTTGCAATTTCCATATTCACAATGATGATTATCCTGCACCTACTAAAGGAAGAATAAAGTGATTGAACTAGCAATGAATTTTATTTACTGTTAGAAACGATTTAGGGAAATTAACGGCGTATTAGAAAACAGCAGTCGAAAGGCGCAGCATCGTTTCTGTGCAGAGATGCCTACCTGCTGTTAGAGTCCAAATTCAAGAGGTCATAACTGGTGCAGTGAAATAGCATTGGCCATCGTGCCTCCCTAGGTCTGAAATCCCCTCCCATGGCTTCTTTAAAGCATAGAACGTTGCTTAACGGAGTTGTAAAACCTTCAAGATTCAAGAAGTACTAAATTTCTGGAAAGGGACGCCCAGTACGGAGCCAAAGCGGCTTAAAAGAGCTGCAGTCGAAAAAAATCGAAGTTATTGCTATTAAACGATAGATGAAGAGCTAAACGATGACTTGAAGGAGACAGTAATGAAACGTGGGAGCGCAAATGAATCAGCTTTGCGCTTTCATTGGAACTCTGTGGACATTATGACCTCATGATTCAAAAAACAGAATATTCCGCCTCAATAAAGCAGTAGTACTACTGTTACAAAGCAGAAAGAAGGTAAGTTGGATAAAAGAACGAAAAATCGAATAGTGATTACCCATCTCATGGTAATACAGAAATGAAATTAATGTCACTAATTAGGCTGAAAAACTTTCTTGCAAGAAAAACAGTCAAAGAAAATACGAACTGCCGTATGCGACAGACTCAAGCTTATGCAAAAGATCTATCAGGAGATCGAAGAAAGCGTCTCTGAGAGAATGCTGGGACTACTCGACTACCAAGAAATGGCCCGCATTAATCAAATCTGAACGTCCAGCTTAACGAACTTTTCTTAAGTCAAATGGAAGGTTGCCTCGGCCTATGAAGTAAAAGGTTGACTAAAATAACAGCTTCAAAATCGTTACCAAATTTGGAAAGTGAGCATCACGGAACAGGATTCACAACTTGAGCCAATCCAAAAAGACCAGAAGAGTTAAATCGAAGACAAAAATTCGAACCGCTACTTCTTTTCTCGCTATCATTCCAACTCAATCTATCCAAACCTATCCTACTACTTATTTAAGCATATGTATTCTTTGCCTCTAGTGAAGGTTGAGGTGAATAAATGAATAAATGCAAACATTAGAGCACATTGCAATACACGTGTACATGAGCGCCAATGCAGATGAAAATACCGATAAACACTGATATAAGGTGACAGTAGTGAACAAGTCAAAATGATCACGCGCACAAAGGACGAAACTTACATCAGCTGATTGAAAAAAAGCGTGATACTAAAGAACGCAAAGTGGCTTTAAAATGAGGTTGCATCAAGGCTAAAAGTACGCCAATTGATGATGTTGAATGCGCTGATCGAAAAAAAATAAAAGGAAAGTAGGATGAGAGAGGATTCGCATCCCACCTGAACACAATATCTGAAGGCGGCAAGAGGCTACTTATGATCTCAGATTGCTGGAGTTGAAGCTAATGGCTGCCAGATAAACGGCCTAGACAAATTCGGCAAAAATAAAACTTAAGATAGCAAGCTCAAAAACACCAAAGGCCAACCATCTTCCCTTGGTGCTTTGAGGTAATATCGATCTCTTATGAGAAGATCGGTGACCACGGGGGCTCCGGATTTTTGGATAGGGTCTGACTTTCCAGCCATTTGACCTTCATAATAACCCGAAAGGCCTTTACAAGCGGTAACTTGACCTAGTAATCATGTGCATACCTTGAGTTGAAATGAAAGAAGCAAGCTTAGGTTTACAACCAGTGAAAGGGTAAGGTGTACATGTCATCTATCAGCTGAGTCCTCAAATAAATGCCCTGAGTTTGCCCTGCTAGCAGATTGAAAACGTATACCCTTTTCCTAAGTTTTGACAACAGATCGAAAAAAAAAAACCCAAATCAAACTGTCTTTGGAGGCCCAAGGGATCGTATGAAGGCCGAATAAGACAGTCCTAATTCAATTCAATTTTCCAATAGCCACTGTGCTTAAGTCACAGTAAAATGCTAATGAACTGCATGAAACAAGAACGAGACGCGTTAAAATCATATTGAATGACAGTATGCCCGACACTTCAGACTACACGAGCTCGAACCCCACTGAGAGGCGTTGGAAATGATCACCAACACTGATTAGTTCTGATTTGTAAAGTGGAGGTTTCTCAATCATAGAGGGAACAAGGTGCCCTTCCTTTGTTCAAGAGACCTTTCAATATAGGTTGAGTTGTGTATTCAAAACCTATGGAAGTCCCGAAAAGCAAGTTTTTTTAATCCTGAAAAGTAGAAAAAGGTTTCCTTCCAATTACAAAGAAGGTCGACTTTGGTCGTATCTTTTTGTTCTTCAACGTCACAGACAGTGGGATTCTAGTACAACATTCACAACTACAGTTGAAAATGCATTTAGGGTCCACTAACGGGTTTAACCGTATGCTACCCTGGTTGAGTAATATCGGTTAGCATTAGCAACCATAACTGAAGATGTAAAGCAGAGATAAAGAGCCTTAATTCAAGAGACAAAAAACATGTATTCAGATAAGGCGTTGTGCCTTTGACAATACTAGTGAATCTAGGGGTTCTGTCAACTTAGATCACCTATTAATGGTATAAGGATAATTAATAGACTGCATCGAAATCTATATTAGGTTCGACTAAGAGTTCTGGCCGATACTAACGACATTAGTTTGTGTTGTATGTAGTGACTAAATCGAAGAATGATGGAACTACCGACGGTCAGTGAAGTTTGAAAGAGAATTTGAGGAAAACCTCTATGTTCAAGAAAATTATGATCTCCCTTTCTTCAATGCTAATGAACTGGTGACTCAAGCTCAACAACTCGCTACCGACCAACAGAGCTGTATTGATTAATCAATTGCATAAGTAACTGTCTCATCCAGTCCCCAATCCCCGAGTATCATCTTCATTACATCAACCACCAAAAGTGAGATTAGCTAAAGCATTATACCACATAGACACTATCCCATTTACAAATATGAATTCCCTCCATCCACTTGATGTTAGCATGTAGTTCATTGATATCATCCAATCGATCTCACAGGTCAGTTGGTTCTAGCCTTTTATTTTGTTGTTCTATGCACCATTCTGTGACCTCCAGGTAAATATCTGGCCAAAACAAACAATGCTCCAAACAAACTTAATGAACAGGCCGCTAAATTTACTGAGCGTATGAACTATTTAAACCAGTCGAAAAAATGATATGAAAAAAAATCTGCAGTTCTAATACCATTAAATGGATAAATTTAGTGGACCAAAATCTATTTTCAAAATAAGGGCTAAAATTCACAACCAATTCACAACTTACATGTTCAGCGACCGCACGTTCCGTATGGCGATCCGACTTATTGCCAGCCAAGGCGATAACCTTGACAGCGGGCGCCTTTTCACGGAGTTCATTGACCCATGAGGTGGCCCGTTCGAAAGTTTCTCTGTTTGTGATGTCGTATACCACGATAGCAGCGTGCGCACCGCGGTAGTACATAGGTGCCAGGCTGTGGTAACGCTCCTGCCCTAGGTGGGGTAGAGGAGTATGGCTGAATATGAGTTGATGAAATTGAGTGTCTTGTCGAGGTGATTTACGAACTAACACTTATTTGATCCACAAGAAGCTAGAACGCCCCATTCTAGTGCGGTTAACACCATTGCATGGTGGCGCTATTAGAAAAACGCTTAAAACAAATACACGAGCAAAATGTCAAACCTTCTAAGATAGGAATAAACCTCAAAACCAAGACTTGCCATGGTATCTGAGCAATATAGTTACTTTCTGAAATCTGAAGATGAGTTTGCCACATGTTGACGTGCATCTATTATCCAGCTACTCGGGTCACGAGGATAGAAACCATTTTTGGAAGTCAAATGCACCAAAAATGGATAATATGGCGATCTGAACTTATTTGGTTTGAGAAATGGGCGCTAAATCATAGGTCTTCGGTCAAAGCGTGACCGAGTCAATTTAGAAAGAAAGTTTGGAATCCCACTGAAGGATACTAATGATGAGAGAAACAGTCTTTTGGAGTGGACGGTCGCTTATACTATCTTTGCGAAGGCAAGTCTGGTGATGGGAAACCATGTGCCCTAATGACTAATTAAACCATTCCGCTGCTACTACCACTAGCAAGCGGAAACCAATCATAAATAAACCAAAGTTTAACTACAAGTCTAAAGACTCGAACAGGACTAATGTCCCAAATAAAGTTATCGGAAAACAAAATAATGAACACGATACAGAGCCCCGTAAGAACGAATACACAATTTTTACTACGTATATAGCACGTCATTAATTTGGATTCATGACATTTGCATTAATTATCCTATGGCATATTAACTAAGAAGCTAAAATCCATCATGAGAAGAATGAAAAATGAACCATGGTGAAAATTTTATTCAGGGAGATCTCATCTTGCAGCACTTAATAAGATAGCTATTTTCCCCGAAATTGCCGAAACTAGTCCATAAATATGGGCAATGGAATCTCGAAAATTGCTATTTGATGTTAGATTTTTCCGGTTCAGTAAATGAAAAAAGCGGTAACTCAATTCCTATTCGATGAAGCAATTGAACTTTGTCACGAGAATAGCACACGAATGCCATATAAAAATAGATCAGATCGAACAGTTGTGAAAAGGACCTTCAATGCATATGATTAAGCCAAAAGGTGTGCAAAACTTGAAAAGCAAAACATCGATTTGGTTAAATTCAAAAGCGATTATCTGGTTCGTCAAGAGAACGACGACTTGAAAGGTCGAAAACTTCGTCCCACGCACCAAATACAAGCATAATCAAATATCTAAACAGAGACAAAGACGCACATATGGAGGAACGTGCGAGCAGGCACACCAGAAACATAAACAATTTGAGGTGAACTGATCCAGCAGAGTGTGACTATACTAGTAGCAGACAAGAGTGCAAGGACGGGATAGGATTAACAATGTAAAAGACGTACCAGCAGTATCCCAGATCTCGAATTTGACTGTTACTGGAGGATCACCAACTACAATGGACTGGGTGAGATATGCAGCTCCAACGGTGGCTTCTTGGAATTCTTCAAACTGAGACTTGACAAATCGCAAAGCGATACTGGATTTCCCAACGGCGGATTCACCCAACAGTACAAGCTTGTAGCTAGTGTTCCTAGTTGCCATGTTCTAGAGGTCTTAAACAAGAACAACGACAGGAAAAAACGATGGTAAACGTTAGAGACGAGTAAACTACGTAATTTAGGCTTTCCACTTTAAGTAGCTAAAAAAGAGTCTGAATCCTAATAAAAGGGGTGATTTACAAAGAAAACAAAAAAATGATGCAGCAAAGGTTTAGAGTTTAGTTTATATAAATCGAAATTCTAAAATTGGAAATGATGGCTAGATAGCAAATTCAGTCAGTAGACTTCAGAGTGTATAGGGAGACAGAAGCTTGTCATGTGTAGTAACGAAAAATATTAGCCCCAAACAGCTAAATTAACAAACATTTTGACAAAATATCAATGAAATTTACCGCTCTGTGTCCAGATTCGAGTCAAAACTACCCCCTGGCGTCCCGGAATCGGTAATTAAAATACCGAAGCAAAATGGACTGGCTAAAACAAACAGAGCAGTGTGGATGCCTAATGCGAACATTCTCATTTGCAAATACTGGAACTAATCCTTCTTATTGGTAAAAATCGGATGGGAATAAATATCCGAGTTTTAATTTTTTTTCGCGTTTGACAACATTGATTGAACGTTCAAGATTGGACAAGTGAATGGATGATCGTAACTTATTTACATCATTTTTGAGTACATGCATATCTTTACATAACTGATCCTGATCAATCATAGTTAAATGGCCCAAGTCAACTAGAAAGTGGCCATTCTTTCGTCGACGATATTAATACAGAGCGCTTATTTATAGCAGGATGAATAAGTTCTCAATCTGGTAGTGAATTATCGTACTGTTAACTTTTATTTTTCAAACATAGCTGGTAGAGGATCAGCTGAAATCATATACTAAAATTAATAGAGCACGTCTTCCTGCATGGCCTTATTCTAAAACTTCTCCATCTAGGTATCATTTATTAAGTCCGTAGAAGTTAGGTACGAAAGCGCAGGTTTTTCAAAACATTTAGATGGCGCAAAAGTGAGGGCCTCAGGACGCCAATCGATGTTCTTTAACATTCAACGCTGCTTCCGGGAGCTAATTTGTCAATGTTCACTTAGTGCACTATGTCAACTTATTACTTAACAGTATCTTTTTTTTCATTACATCACTTCTGTTTCTCAAGACGGCATTGTTCGTATTGCTGTCTTTGTTATAAGCCTTCGAAAGTCGAGATAGTGGATATATATTCTGCTATAGGTGTGCAGTCCAAAAATTCTCATTTATGAAATAAAAATAATTTGAGAAAAAGCATTGAATGCACTAAATGCCAAGCGTCGCACTATTCCTGTTCTCTATTATTTCATGATTAAATTTTTCACTTTTGGTTAAAATTTACGATGTAGCTGATCACCTTACATTCCGTTGCAATTTTCTGACTGAAAATCATTTAACGTCAGTCCCAGAAGGGGAGAGAACAAGAATAAATTTACTACTCGACTTACTTAATTCCTGTTTTGTATCAACACGAACAAGGGAATTGACTCAAGAAACTCACTTCTTCGATATATATGGAAAGTTATTTTTTTTTCCCTGGCTCTTCCAATTTCTCCAAAAGTAATATGCTTAATTATTACATGATCACCCTACTCCGTTATCCAAGCTATCGTATTCATGGTATCTCCAAATTAAAACCCATTCGCAACCCTGTCAGTACTTCGTGTTGCCCTCTGTTGTCAAGCCGAATACCTACTGACATGATCAACTGGGCAACATTGGAACAAGTGATAAGATACCGAAACTGATGCACGAAAAGCGGTTAAGTAAAACTACCATCACTATAAGATCATTGCGTCTAAAAGTTGAAAGATCTCTTCTTTGTACCAACGTCAGAAGACGAATTCATTTAAAAAAGAATGACAATCAAAGTCGGAATGGAATTTTCCGAAGTAAACAAATACTAGAGCCATAGTCCAGGTGTTCCTTCGAGCTCTCTCTGCATAGAACTTGATGAGTCGATTGAAATGATCATAGAAATGGGCAGCACGAAAAGAATTTTCCCGTAATATTGCAACTCCTTGCAGAACTTTTAAAGTGAATAAGCCAAATTTCTTTAATTTCCATAATTACACAGTTTACTGAGTATAAGAGATCAAATCAAGATTTTTTGACAAGCTATTGTAAATTTACCTTAATAATATGGCGCCGACTTTCAAACTACTTATAGCCGTTTTCCCTCATGTGGGATGAATCAGATCAAGGGTGAAAATTCAGGTAACTCGCATAACCGAAACGGTTCAGACCGTTCCACATCCATCAAAATAGTACGATATTTAAGCCAAACCCTAAAACATACGCTATCACTCCCATCCAACTGGCGGTGTGTCTGCCTCATCGATAGATCTGGAAGGTGTGTTCGATGATTTCAAGTTACATTTACAAAGTTAGATGCTGTCCTTGCCATGACGGATTTTGAATCTGTCACAACGTTAGTGAAATTGTTGCTTTTAATCGTACTTTTAGTTTTGCACTTGAACTAATCTATGTTTTCACAGCTGCATTGCGCATCGGGGCTACGCTTAGAGAGGTCTCAGGTTGTGCTTGAATTTGGAATTATTCAATTATTGTCATTATTAAGGCCGTTTTGCAAATGATTTTTAACGTTATTCTATCGTTTTCTATCCAGAAAATTATAGAGCGGACCAGCGTAAGGTGAGCAGATCATTCGCTAGTGCTAAGGGCCCTGTCATAACGACCCATAAACTTCGACGGTCACCTCTTTGGAAGTTATCCACAATCTCTTTGCACCGTCGAGTAAACAGAAGCAATAGTGTTTGAGTATTTGTATTACACTATTACCGTATTTGTGTTTGTATTACAGCAGTTTGAGCCATCCCAGGATTGTCTTTCAATGACACTCTGTTCTGGGTCCAGAAAAGTCTAACCAACGCGTTCGAATCTTTTTCATGACTTCCTGAAAAACTAATGAGGATTCAACAATTGAACTGATTGGTCCATTAAATTTACTCACCAGGCCTATTGGGCACCTCTCTAAACTCAGGTCAACATCCAAAAAAAATAATAAACGAATTGAAAAACGAACTTTGTTGTCCATCCACTGTTTTCAATTATGCTAACTCTTACAGTAATTTTTGACAAGCATTACCGATGATGTAAATCTCGGACGCCTGAACCCAGTTGGCACTGCCACCAGACATGTTCGATTTAATATGACTTCTTTATATAAATAGTCTGGAGCAGTACTGATCAAAATATAATGCTGAATTGTTCATTCCATGTCCCATATTGTGTAGATTTACGATGCCCCAACAAAGATTTAGGAGATTTTAGTGAAATTTTCGTGGCACGAAATAACAATAAATGACCGAGGTCACCAGCGAATCAGTTTCACACTTGTTCTTACAAGGTACTTCTCAAAAAGCAGGAAGTGTACACTCACTTCAGCTTTACTGTTCATGTCCGAATTCAATTATATTGGCTCTTCAAGGCCGAATACTTCACTGTAGATGCCAATTCAGACCTAGGTTGTGGGACAGACTTTCATATTTAGCCAGTTTAGTTAGCTCCAATTTCTCAAAGAAAGACAATAACCTTGGTCACACCGTAAGTCCTAGGCTCAAAAAATCGCTAGGCTGCCAAGTAACGATCGTTCGGATCATTACGTTTGCTGAGATATCTATCGAAAGATTATCGACTGGAAAGGTTAGCCTCCAGTGGTTACGACTCGCACTTTTCTATACCAGATTCATGGTGAAAGAGGGGGCCGAGCAATTCACAGTGAGCGTGATTTTCTGAGGTCATTAGGTGGCTACTAGATAGCCCATACCCAGGAATTGGGTCAGCCCTTAGCCTCAAACATATGAAACCTGTCGTAAAGAGCATTTTAAACAAGGTTGCTAATGGGCAGAATTGTTTAAAAGTCGGCCTCTTCAATCTAGTGACCTTGTGAACGTCTGACAGGTGATCGATTCGGCATCTGAGTAACCCGAATTCGATCAAGATGGGGCAACTAAGTTAAACATAAGCATAATGTCGAAATATGCGACTCAGATCAAGATTGTGGATTTTATCTACATTTTAACAAAAAACCATATGGGCACTGCAACTAAGTGCGAACAATGCAATTCGGAATGCTCAGACTTCAGGGGACACGAAAAAAAGATATATATATATATATAGATATCGAACTAAATACAGATATTATTTACAGATCACGTTACTGCAAACTAAGCGCACACACAAGCGCTGGTTTGTATATGCACTCAAAGTCTCTTGAGCATCATTCTTGCAGCGGAAATGTGCCTCCTCTGGGGTTTCATATTCCTGGTCAATATTCCACTAAGTGTAGACCTGGAATCCTGGGGCCTTTAAAAGAAAAAAGGCAATCGAAACAAAGCGAAAACCATAGGAAGTGGAAACAGAAATTTAGTGAACTTAAAAACTAACGCGTTCGAACAAACGGGGTTTGACAAGTCCGACGAATTTAACTTGTAAGGAAGAATGGCATGAACTTCAGTGAATACGCGAGCATGTTTGCTAAATTCTTCATAACTCTCTAGCAATAACTTCCCAGCCTCTTCATTCAGTGCTGATTCGGGATTGGGTTCAATCATCAAACAACGTATTGTCTAAACTTATTGGCAATAACAAGTGATGGCTTGCCATTAATATGTGCCGTAATCCTAGATCAGGCTTCCATTCTTTCTTTAATGTATCGACGCAAATTTCTCCCGAGTTTATATTAACATTTGGGTGAAAAATTTTTGTCTTAAAGTAGCATCGAGGAGGCTCGTTGGGGTAATCCTTCGGGAAAACTAAGTTGATTGTAAACCACCCTCCCTCAAAAGGTGTATCCTTTGGTCCCTCAATTATGGCCTAAAGTAATAAAAGGAAACGTAAACACAACTTGCCTCAAGACTCATAAGGTTTGATTCATCCATGATTAGTTTAATGCCTTCGATTTGATTTTCTGTAACTTCCTTTATTTCGTTGCTGATAACCTTGGCAAACTGGTCCATTTTCATTGACTACAGTGAACAACCGCCACGGAAAGACCCAAGTAGCCTCAAACAATACCGCTACCGGCGAATTCGAGCAGGCGGGGTATAGAGTGGCTGTGACCAATAGTGTATTAGACATAATTAGAACGAAATGTTAAAACCCACTCTTTTGAGCATTTTTCCTTTAAAAATTCATCTTTGATTTTCGAATAATTTTTAAATGAAAAATCTACTTTCTAATTTTTGATAACTTGAAAAGTTATAATTTACTTGACTGCGTATTGAAATTTTATGATTATGAATTGGATCTCTTTCTCTCTGGTGATTTAATCTTCATCTATACATTGGTTTAAAAAAATAAAATTTCAGCAAGATGAAAATATCTCAGTGGTCCCACTGGTGCAGAAAGATGATCTCTACTGCTTTATCTAGATTTTTGGTAATTTTGCTTCACGTTTAAGTCTCTAGATCACTTTATAATGCTAAGCAATGTTTCAGTCTTTATAATGAGGTGAGAGAAATAGAACTTATATATGAATGATCATTGGGTACCCATCAAGCCCTAAATAAACCGAATATTTGTTTTAAAGGTGAATATTTGTGGGCTACAAGTAGTGATTAAAAAACGTTAAAAGTCGTAAACTAAATCGAGGTAATTAGATGTCCATTGACTTCGGATTAGCATGGATGAATATTTACATAAGGGCCATGCAGCGAATCATAGTTGATTGCTCTCATGTCTCGTATTTGAGTCGCCTTTGCTTGACTCTTTGCACTTTTTCACTTTGTGCATGACAGCTGTATTCAGCTGAGTGATGCCAAAATCTTCCTTACAAATAGCAGTGTTAGTTCCGTTGTGAAAAGTTCAACTTTTTTACCCGTTATCACAAATCAATCGGTCTAGGGTAATTAACTTCTTTTCCGATATGGCCCCATTTTTATTCTTCAATCCTTCCAGCATCATCCGCGCTTTAATAATTCCTCCGACTGAAAATCTGAGACCCTTGGAGGGGTATTGAAATCTGCAATAGCTAAGCAGTCAAATATATTTGACTATTGTTCATCGACTTTCTAGTAGCATCAATTAATCAACGCTGCGATGTATTCAATAACTGAAGCTTCTCGTGTGATAATGTTGAATCATCATGTTGGAAGATTAAAAGCAACTATCCATAACTATTTGTGACTTCTACCCACCGATCTTAACCAAAATGCTGTGGCGATCTTTACTGTCAGTTTAAAATGTAACAAAGACATTTCATCTACTAATCATTAATATAAAGGTTCCAATGTCGGAACTTTTTTTCCGATGCTCTGCCCTAAAATTGCCATTACGTCTGAAAGTGTCATATTTTTGATATGTAAATACCTAATGGAAGTAAACCTTCGATGACTGAAACTGACTGAAGCTGCACCCCTGAAAATTTTCCCATTTTCCTTTGTGATGTGTAAACGTACTAGTGAAATTCTACAGTCAGAAAACAGAGCATAGTGCGGCTCGTCTTGCTAAGTTTGATACTGGTAGTGTCTTATGGGTCTTTTTTGTTACCATTTGCAAGGTTCCACGAGTGCTTTGACCTTAAAATTGATGATTTAAATGAGTTGAATATGAAGCCTCTTGAATCAAAGTCAGCCCATACTATACCTGCATTTTAAGTTCTCGCAATGGAATAACATGGTAGACCACACATTCTTCGGAAGTTGTAGGATGAAGATTGGGTCCGTAAGATCCCAAGACAATTCAGAGATTATCGTATTAACTAACGGATAATTAAACACAGGCTTCTAATAGAGAAGCTGCAACTCTTTTCGATCAGTCGCGTCTCCATCGGGTCTGTGAATTGCCTTATACACCACCGGGCTTTCATTTTTAACCTTGACTTTTGAACTTAACCTTAACTTTTGAACCTTACTGACAGCTCTTGATTGGCGTACATGAATCTGGTTGGCTTATTTTATAACAGCAGTCATTCCATATCCTCGCCGATGCCCCATTCGGGACAGTAAATTTAGTTAAGATAAACTTGCCACACTATTAATTTACGAGCCAAGCAAACCGTTTTTAACAAATGCGGATTTTAAATGCTGTAATATGCTGTATAAAATCCCGTGTTTAGATTTTGAATTTTGATGGCCTATGCGTAGACGAGTTGTTAATTTACAGTCCTCATGGAGACGAGGAGCATTCGCACTCAAGAACAGAGCGAAAGTGTCAAGGTAAGCGTCCGCTAGTGATTGCTAAAACTAAAATAATTCAGAAGGTTATTGTCGATAATTTTTTAACTTTGAATACCTGACTTTGAAAGTTTGAATTTTTTCAAGGGGAATATTGAACGATAGGTCTGAGATATTTGGCTTTCAGATCATCTGCGGCAGAATTTAGTTATCGAAGTACTTCGAGGCTAGACTACTATGCCATAGTCAAAGCACCGAGTAATCATATTATGCTTTTTGACCTACATATTCGCGAGCCTACAACAGCCTCGGTGAGAATGCAATTTCGTTATTTGTGCATCTGAAATACAGGAATAACTCATGCTAGCTTTCAGATTTTTGATTTACTCCAGGTACGCCCCATAAACGCGATTGAGAATTCCACTTAAGTACTGCGCTTATTAATCAAGATTTCACTAGAAAATGGGTTGTGAGGCAGAATCTTAGACATAGTACAGTGAAATCGCCAAATTGTCTGCAAAAGATAAGATGAATATGCTCGACTGCGACGAGCTGAACTGCCATGGATAACATGATAACCAAATTCTCCAGGCACTCGATTGGCTATAAAGAGAGATAAATATATGATTTCCGAACAGCTATGGGAAGTGATTGGAATACACCCTAATCGGCTGTTTTGATAAGTATACTCATGTATTGACAAAAATTAGCCAAAAGTTGGAAAGTAAGATTTCGTAAATCAGCACTTGGTACCAGTAGAGTAAATAAATGTGTAATTCAAAATACTACGACTTTAGATCTAGTGGCTACATCGCTCAATCGAGAGACCATTGCACTCGCGTCGAAATCTTCTGCGTGAGGCATCAATTAATTAGCAAGCTGGCTGATGATCTAACAATTTTCTACCCAGATAAATCCTCCTTATGTGTCTTAGAATAGTCATGAGCCAGTTTTCTCCTGACTTATCCAGAGTTTGGCGCACGTTCAATGAGCACATTGAATGCAGGTTCCTGATTAGATATCATTTATTTTCTTGTAAGAATTGGCTCGCGATCATAGAGCTGTCTTCATAACATAATAACATCTTGATTGCTTAGAAGGTTAGCTACCACTTGGACATCTCGACAAACTAAAGAAGCAGTCAATGTCACAAAGGTGTAATGAGACCAGAGCGCATGACTAAGATTTCTCGATTGCATGCATTATTCCAGGCCGATTATTCTGCTCTGAAATTATGGTAGATCTTCGTAAGCTCTATGTGCGTGAAGTTTGAAGATAAAATTTAGTATAACTTTGATCCTGACCGTAACTGCTAGGGGCTACGACTCACAGACCCACTCATAAAGCTATTCCAACCTGGCAATTGGTAAAAATTTGTCCAGCAAATGACCACTCAAAGGCAGAAAGTCTCTGTCGTTCAAATAGACTGAATCTGTTACAAATGTATTTTCTTGACCCGCCTTCTCGCTTCTTCTGGGGTAGGTTTTTTTTCGCGTTAAAAGAGTATGGATGGCTGTCTGATCATGTGTGATATGAACTGCAGTTACAAATAAGGCGAACAGGTTTTGGACTCACTTCTCTTCCTAAATTATCATAAAAAAGCCAATTTTTAGCCTTCGCTACCCTTTTTCGCTCTGACTTAAAAGTTCAATAAGCTGTTTGGGTTTATTAGTGGAAACCCTGCATTCTCACCACATATAAACCTAAATATTACAATAAAAGCATAAGAGGTGGATAAAATAACAGGGAGAATCGAAGCTATGGTTGATTTTTTAAAAGCTATTGCTCCAATAGACCTAAGGTAGACATTTTGATAAAATGCGAATTGAAACTATATTTCTAAATGGACTTGGAAGCTTTTACTTCTTCTAAATGAGATAGAGAGAACAGAATAACAAATCCTATAGCTGTCAAGAAGTTAGACCCTGAGGGCAAGTTACTGTGGACTCTATCTGCTCTAACCCTGTCTATATAAAGCCCATACTGTGCCTTCAAAAATCTGCCACATCTTCAAGAATGAGCTATCCAGTCGGTCACTATGGTAATCAGCCCTATGGCGGTGGCAACCGCTGTCCGTTCGACAACAGCTTGGTTCAAAAAGCCGTGGTGAAGAACGCAGACATGTCAGAGGAGATGCAAAAAGAAGCCGTTGATGTTGCAAACGAAGCCTTACAACTTCAGTCCGTGGAGAAGGACGTCGCGGCGATGATTAAAAAGAGGTTCGATGAGAGGCTCGGTCCTACCTGGCACTGCATTGTGGGACGCAACTTTGGAAGGTGATGAGGGGCTAATGTACTGCGCACTTGACATTCATGTGCTTTTTATGCTTTATCGGGATTTTTCGCATTTTAGCTATGTAACTCATGAAACAAAACACTTCATCTACTACTATATGGGTCCAGTTGCCATTTTGCTCTTCAAGTCTGGCTAAAACCAACTTTAAAAAATGTGCGCATTCTAATATCCATTGTAGTTTCCGATTATACGAGTTTTTTCCCTATTCTTCACTTTTTATCTGATTTTGTCTTGTAAAAAGAAATAAGATATATGTATCGCCACAAGAATTGGGCCACTGATTTGTTATCATTGTGGCCAGTCTCAAACTGGACTGTGGAAACACGTGCATGTAGCAATGAATAGAATCTCCGCCAGAAAGCTGAAAAGACTTCTGGAAGAGGTATGAAGATTGTCTGCTCTCAACGGTGTCGAGGACGGACGAGGTGCCGATACGAAGTTGAACTGCTATCTGTACGATGCCACCATGCCAGAGAAGTGACCAGAGAATCGAAGACGTCGATAAACGCTTTTACTGTCTTCTGTGTTAACTGTTGTGTGCTACATGTTGTAAAAGCTATTTGTACTTCTGTTGTACCCCCAATAAGTCCTTGGGACTGGCCCTAAAATTAGGGAGGCAATAAAGTGTCGGCATAAATGTTGGAAGAGGCAAGTTTACAAATAATAAATTTCGATTTTAACAATGCCAAGGAAAGTGAACACTATAACCCACGAGAATTGCAAGCAATTAATACATTTCTTACGCGCTTTAAGCATCAAGGAGCTTAGTGAAAAAGTTTAAAGTTTCTGATTTTCAAAAAGAAATTCAATGAATTCCCTGAAATCGAATTACATTTGGAATTAGATACCAAATAAGCACAAGTGAATGCGAAATTAGTAAACGTGAAACCACTGTGCTAAGCTGATAAAGATAAATTTATATCCTTGGTAGACTTAATGCACATTTATGCGCACAATGCATGAAGTTGCAGTAAGCTGTTTTCAAATATGTGGTCACCAGATGTTCCAATTATTCCACTACTCCCTTCGTTTACGGTAAACACCATTAGCCAAGCTCATTACCAATGGAACAAGTTGTCTTTGCTACTGTTTAAATCTAGCGGAATTCTTCGCACTTCATCATACTTGTCACAGATCCAAAGCCAAAACTTGTCCCCTGTTGTCTTCCTCCTCCCGAACCCATGCGTTTCGTTTTCGTTAATCACTTCTCTAAATGTCAAGGTATTTTTTCTCGGCATTTCTTAATTGCTGAGATTGTCACTTAAGTCTTTGCCAAGAATACATTACCATTTTTAGCGTAGACTTCTATGTAGGGCCACGGAATTAGGATCAAAAACTCTTAATAACTCTAAGCTATATGATTGGTTGGAAGACTTCATTGTTAATTAAAATCAGACCATACAGTTTACTGCGATCTTAATCATGGCCTCTGGATGGGCACTGGAGCCCGCCTATGGCGACTCAATCCAAGTTGTCAGCAGACCAATGAACCTACTGAGAGTATTGCTGTGGTGAGTAGTTCGAAACCTATGTGTCTGAATGAGTTAGTCTCCCGTCAACTCAAAGTATATTTCAGAGTAATTAGTGCTTGGTGAGAAGTATACCTAATCTCTAGTTCTATATGCAATACCATTCACCCGTGTGGGAGGCTTGTCAAATGAATTGGCCTCTTCAAGCTTCCTCTGGAATTCATGAACCAGTAGTGCGTAAAACGATTGGAGATCAAATCTTACTGTGGTCCATCTATCATCACATCACACCTCTTCTATAAATTCTGATTACAATTTCATTCATCAAAAAATAGTGATCAACAAACAAATGGTTGATAGCGACTTTTTTTCACCGGTATAAATGAAAGTAAACTTCTCATGATGGTTATCCCTTCTATCTCTACAAAGCGATAGCGGATGACAAGGGATCTTAGAAGGGTTGCGTACAAGCTAGTGTTGATGTCCAACCATAAAGACATTCTTCTGAATGGCTGGAACATAAGCGATTTAAGCGACTAGCCTCCCTAAAGAAACATTGGATCCCGGAACTGAATGAGAATCTATTCGTGGGCAGAAATTACGGCAGAATAGGGTGAGATGCCTGACGAAACAATCGTTCAGAGCTGCGATGAACACTGTGGACCTCCGTAGAGAACATAATTTAAGGGAGAGAAGTTGGATAGCGGGAAATACTGGAAGAGTGCACTGATAGGAATCTATTTTAATAGAGGATTACTCATTCCGGTCTTTTACCCTTACTGAGCTCATCCATTTTCAAATAGTGTCTCTAATTTGCCAATGTAACTTTGAAACTTTCTGGTTAACAGAAAGGCGATGGAATGATTCGCAGTAATTTTAGAGCTCTCTTAAGCTTACCAAGCACTTGCCTCGTGACTTTAATAAATGTCCAAACAATAGTTTAATGTTTTAAGTTTAACTTTATTATTGTCACCAGAATAATAAGACTATGCCGTAGGAACTAATCGGTAGATATAAAACTAATTCCTAACAGAGATTCCGTGAAAATATATTAGTTGGCATCTAAATGTGGACTCAAAGTCTTTTTGAGTGGCTGAGCCTGATGTTCTCTCTACTCAAAAAATAGAAAAATGGTGACTGTTAAGTTTCGTGGGAAATCGAACCAGCCTAAGTTGCAGTTAGTGTGAAAGTTCGATAGACTTGCATTAAATCCTAGCGAATAAATGTGGTTTAAGGTATGGAAAGGAAAAAATCCTCCTTGAATAAAAGTAATACGTGAATAACAAGGACATTGAAGATTTTTAGTAATGCTATGAACAAGTTGTTTGAATTCCTGGGACCGAATTTACTTTTGAAACCTAGATGAATAAAAATTAGACAGACAACAATTTCCCACTCTAGCATAACAAAAACAGGCGCAAATTCTTCAAGTTACTTCGTTGATCTACCCTTTTGGCGAATAAGCACCAATTTTAAAATGATTGAATGTGCGCAAATAAATATTTGCGAGGATTTGATTAAATTTAAAAGCGAAAAAAAGTGTGCGTTTGCTATATATTAAGGTAGTTTCATTTTTTGTTTGAACTCGTAGACTAATTAGATAAATTGGCCAGCTGAGAAACCCCCGCATAATTTAATCGTAGCGCATTGAAGGCCGCACGTTCTTGCGACGCCTGCCGTTCTTGTTCATTCTTTCGCTGAAAATTTCGCTCTGAAATGGATGATAAACCGAAACCTATGCCTTTAAGTAACCATCCTGATCTCTTGAATATCGATGTGGAATATGCTGAAAATCTCAAAATTCTTTTGGAAAGTAGTCCTTTCAAGGGATTTGTAAAATCAAAAGTTGCCGCGATGACCACTTGCGACAAGAATGACTGTCATTGTGATGCTGATGGCTTTGCCTCTTCTTCTTCGAAGGAAAATCTTTCCGTTCCTCGTAACTCGATTCCCAAAGAAAACTCCCCATACAATTACCAAATTTACGATCCTAAGATTGCCCTTGGGGAAAATGCCACCCCCGATATGACTTTCGATCATCCAAACAACGCGTCTTTCGTTCAAGATGCTGTTCGAGCCTATCACACCGATTTCTTTCAATTAAAGCAGGAAGATATTCACGGTAATTTAGACCTCACTACAAGCGCCCCAATTTCCAATCCCGTTCCTCGATCTAATTCACCCCGTAAAAGATCTTTGTCAGCGCGTATACAGTCCCTGCTCAACAATTTCGAATCAATTAACCACCAAAATGATTCCCCCATCGGTTTTTCATCTGATTTATCACGAGTTACCGGAAAGCAGCGTTGCAAAATGGGTTCTCTTGGCGCGTCTTTCTCTGATACCAGAGTGAGTAATTGCACTATTTATATATCTCATCGATCAATTCATTTAATGATGATTTCACCTGTCTCTTTTCAGTCGATGGTTGAAGCGTGCTTCGTCTGCAACAAAGTGATATATCCTCTTGATCGATTTTCCACAGGTTTTCATGTCTACCATAAATCCTGTTTAAGGTGCAGTATATGCGATCGAAGTTTGTCGTGAGTGTTTCCCTTTCTTTGTTTCTCGCTCATAAAAAGACCGCTTCAATTAGTTTCCAGGAATGATTGAAATTGCAGCTAATTTAGCCCTAAAGATTTGCGAATAACGGAGAATTAGATTTAAGTTTTTAAACCTCTGAATTCTTGAACTGGTAAGGATTTCTACCTTCAGAAAAAAAAAACGATTTTTTGCCTATAACTTTATTTATACATGATAGTTAATGGTGTATCCTATAAACCATAATAGTCTCTCGTTATCCAGGTAGTTGTGACGAACTTTCAAATGCCATTTTCCTTCGATGTCAATTGAACCAATTTTAACTTTAAATTGACTAGATCAGTAGCTCTTGTTTGTCAGTGCCCTATCGTAGAACTCATTTGCAAACACTGTAAACAAAGCGCCTTTTTCCGTAACCAGTTTTAACTATTGGATTACCGTGCCTATTTATATACTATCAGTGTTGACGATTCCTGTAGTAAACTATTTACCATGAACACGCGCTAATTTACTTCAAACCTTTTTAATCTCATCACTTTGAATCGAGGACCGCCCGGATTTCCATAGAGTTGACGTTTAATTAGCCCCATGAGATTTTCGAAGTCGGGGTGTCCAAATGTGTTTTATTATGCATTTCAGGTCAGCCACCTGTGAATCAGCCAAGGACGAGCTGTTCTGCCGAACACATTTCCTTGAAAAGGCTCATGGCATTTGTAAGCGCTGCGACTTTTCTCACCTTTGTTCTTCTAATAGACATTAAACGGTTACCACAGTGTTATGGCTTGTTGTGATCTCACTTCCCGACCTATTGACTTCTGACTGAAAATGAACCCTTCGATCAATTTTTTTGGAATTCCTTGCATTTGTGACACCCGTTATCATTTCTACTTCACCCAATCTACCTCTGTCAATCATTTTAATTTATTGATTAACCCGTATTTTGCTAAAATTGCATAAAGCTGGATCAGATCCACATTTTGCCAAAACGCAAAAATGGAAGGAAGGGGGGGGGGATGGGTAATGATTACGCTACTGCTTGTCATTTTATTCTTTCGCAAATTCGAGTACCTGTTATTTTTGAAAAGTCTACTCATACAGAACTTGGGTGAACCCCATAGCCCTTAGGTTGAGGTCACGGCTTATTTGATAAGGTCTGTTGTGGTGGGAGGGGGCGGGATTCGGACTTTGCCATAGAGTGTCAAAACTTATTGAGTTATTGGGGCCTTGCTGTATTTGATTTTTATCGACTTAACCCGTTTGATTTCTTGCCTTGAGAAACCTAACCTCCCACAACCGAAGCTTCATTGCACTTAAGAGGAGAAAACTGCATTTTAACTGCGAACTTTGGACTGTGTTTGTGATTTTATTCCTCAAAGTGATTCATTTGTCCATGCAAAAAGGTATTTTAAAGTTATTTCGGGGCACTAGTGCCTATCGGTTGAATATTCCTGTTTTGAGGCAATCAAAACCGATGTCTGAATTCCTTTCATTTGAAGCTTTTAAAGTATAACCACACAAGTGCTCAGTGCTTGAAGTTGATATTGACAACTTACTCCCATTTAATGCCGCTTTACCCGACGACTTTGACAATCGCTAACTTCAAAATTTTGACAGACACTGTCTGAACCTTTTATTTCTCTTATAGCTCGTAGAATACCGACCCTCGGTGATTGTCAAAATTCTTCGTTCCATTCAATTACTGTGGAATGTAAGATTAGACAATTGAACAGTCTACTTACGATATCGTTTCATTGCTCCAATTGCTTCAATAGTTAGAACCATGTTTAGGTTTTATTTCGTTTACAGATATGTCTCGAGATATTCTGATATCAGTATAAAAATGTGGACTCTATGAATTTCCGATATGACCTTGATTACATGATTTTCTCTGATTTTAGAAGTTTTCTGACCGCCAAAAACTTATCTATCACAAGATCTGACACAATGACTTTCATTTGATGAACGCTTATTATTTAGTACTGCTATTATTATTTGCTGTTATTTCATCCTTTCATTTGTAATTTTTTTTTAATGTTTTCCTGGTTGCATAAGGAATTTAAACTGGGAACGGAACCCCGGTATGCCACAGCTTTTTTTTCATAATGTAAAAGGCGCTTGGTGGGATGACATAATTCGCGTTTATTACATTCTACTCTTCTATGAGAGCCCCGAGTTTCACAGACCTCGTCGCATGATGTGTTTTAGGTATACTCTTAACAAGGTATATGATACACGTGAGAATTTGAAAAAAAATCTAAAATAAGTAAATTGCAGCTTGTGTGAACTGAATATTTGCAAGTGACTTGCAGGTAATAAACGGGATTCTTAAAATCCCCAATGTGTGCGGATAGGAATTCGAAAACACCGAAAATTGGCCATGAGTGTAATGCCACTCTGTGTTGTACTCCCGTCTATTATCTGATGGTGCATTGTCATACTATCACGTTCAAATCAAATGTGTGTCGAACCAAGTTGTGGTCGGAGCATGACAGCGTTTTTCTGTTTTGAGAACGATCTTGCCCTTAATCAGCTGGCAGACGTGTAAAATCTCAAAATATATGATTTTGGGTGCATTTAGGGGAGGGAGTGATCGAGTTCACTGAGCTTCGTCCACGCATACCTCCCAAGTATTTCCTGATCGGATCCCTCTCGCTTAACGTCTTCCTCCACCATAACTTCGCATTTGCTCGATCAATTTCATGACAAACTTGGCTCTATTGCTCGAGGATCTTTACGGCTCCTGCATGTGGTGATCACCGCGCAACTAAGGGTTCTGGTACCATTGAGCTTGAGGATTTCTTCGTCATTCTATACAGCAATATTGTAATACGGTCGAATTAATGCGGATCATCGCGCATGACAAGAGCTGGTGTTTAAACATCTTGACTTTTGTCTTCGTGCGCCGCCGGAAGTGCGGCTGAACTTAGCTGATTTTCTCATTGGCGGTGGGGCAAATCAAAACCGCAGAGGTACGAATAGGCTTTCAGTAGTAATATATTTACACAAAATGTGATATCCATCAATAAAATATGGCAATATTGTCAGTTTAATTCGTAGAACTAATCATTTTGTAGGGAGTCTTATGCATGTCACATTTTTAATAGAGATAGTTAGTCAGAATGCATTCGGTTTTGTTTTTGCTCGATATTGGTTCTGGGAGTTCAATAAATATATTCCCGTATTTTTTGAGCCGCAAACAAGGAGAAAGTGCTTTGAAACTTGGCCTAATGAAAAAGGGGATCCGATCTTTAAACAGCAAACACCTCGTTTCGGTGCACTGCTATGCCTCCAGGTAGATATTTTAGCTTGCAAAGCGTTATTCACCACAGTCTTCTCTGAATGAAGACATATCTCTGATTCTCGTTCTGTCTTCCAGTTGACACCATCGTCTCCGCCTTCCCATTTACAAAGTATCTTTAGCCGCTTTCGTTGATCATTTCGTTCGATAACGTTAGATTCATAGATGGGATTCTCATTCATATAGCTGAAAAATATAGGATCTGAAATATGTAGACGCATTTTTCACTTGCTTTCAGAATTCCATAGCTCCAAGAAAGGTCCTATAGGTCCAATACTGAAAGCCTCGGATATTAAAAGTAAGGTGCTATCATCAGTCAAAAGGTCACAATTCCAAATAGTTGTCGTCAGAGAATGAATTCTCATAAATGTGCTTTTGATTGGATATTGCGCCCAAAAATGTTTGCTTAGCGAACTTGTTTTCTCCATGAAAGATATGTATTCTCCTTTGATAAGTATCGAAGTGCATGCATTATTGTAGAATATTCAGTAAGACAAATGCAAACACAATAAGGGATTCAAAAGGATTTTTCGTGCTGTCATGCATGTTTCCGAACAAATGGTCTAAAATAAACATCTTTGAAAATAGGCCACTAGTAGTAATCGAAACACCAATTCATATTGGCTCATTTCTGGTATATGGAGGGAAAAGACAATGAAAGCACTCCAAATGGGAAAATTTTCCAAGACGAAGCAATTCTTTGATAGTAACTCCAACTCCCTACTTCAGTGGAAGCTGATGGCTGTATAGCCGTTATTGCCAGAATAGATTTGGCCAAACTTGTAAATGACCAATTTTCAACACCTGATTTGCCTCTTAGGGAACGATATAGATAACCAGCCAGATGGTCGTTCAAACGTGAGACTTCTGCCGAATCTTCATGGCTTTACTGCTGAGAAGGCTTTTATCTTCATTTTCGATTGAGGACGCTGCTGGTGCGATGTGAAGTAGTGTTCCAGATAAAATCTGTGCAATCTCAGTGTTAAGGCATCTTAATTCTTTTCCTCCTTAAGATTAAAGCCGAGGCAAAATAAAATGTCAGTAGATAGTGTTTTGTACTGCAGTTCATGTCTGCTGTGAATACTTTCCACGTGTTGGGCGTTTCGGCATTGTAGTTAAATTGCCTAGTTTTTGAAAACTTTATACTTTTTGATGAGAAGTAAGTCAAGCTGACCTCGCAAACAACTATGAATATTACCCAAAAAGTGTCCAAAAGACCTTGTCGACCTACGAGAGAACAATGTGCCTCCAAACCCCGTTTCACTCAGTCAAAGCGCTTTATATTGAAGCTAGCCCATGAAACGTGCACGGACATGAGCGGTATTGGGGCCACCTCTAAATCGTCCCCGGTCTAGCTTGCGCTCTCAAAATGCATGTCAAATAGTGACGGAAATAATGTCAGCCAGTCTTATCGACTCCGCGTTCTTTGAAGTTGGGTGTAGACGGCGGCTGCCTTCACACAGGAGGCAAACGTATAAGACATTTTTGGCGCATGATCTAGTGACACCCTTCACTCAAACATGTCAGATTGTACGGCCAACGAAGACAGCGCTTGGAGACAAAGGGTCGGGCACAAGGCTTCCACTCAAATTCGTGAAATTATTGCAATTGCTGCAACTGCATGACATCAAATCAAATGAACCTTCCCTGAAAATCCTCCTTTGGTCTAGGGGCCTTGGAGAGTGGTCATTTTGGCCTAATTTACATTGCTATATCTGGTTATAATTTGAATAACTTCATTCTAAGAAATGTAGAGGTCACAAATTCAGTAGTATAAAAATTTTCTCACGCCATCATCTTGCAAACTTACGTCTCAAACAGCTGAACTACCGAGACGTGAGATCGTATTCTTTTGTTTCCCCATTTTCTGCATTTCAGTTCTGTGCGGAATCTCGTGTTTGTGACACCGCAGTAACCGTCCTTTGAGCTCATAACAAGCCAGTTACTAGAATCGAGTTTTGTAGCTCCAAAGATTCGTTCGGCAGTTTCTACTGGAATTGTCAGCGCCAGTTACATCCTTAAATTTTATTACCATTAGTAGCAGCCGTACTGACAGTTTTACGGAGATAATAATTGGCCGTGTCAAAAGGGACACGGAGTCCGGGGTGGAGATCGGTAATTAAAGTGCTGATTCCGGTCCAGAGCTGTAATATATTTTGAAGAATACTACAGTCCCCGCCGAAGCACCCTTGAGCGATTATCTCTTCGGCCAATTCACTCCCCTGTGGCGTCCACTATAGCTCCTACACACAATCCTTAATTGATAAACATCCGTTTATATTTTTCTCTCAGATGTAAATCAGGTTTTGAGGATTCATAATGTCAACATTGCTAGTCCTTATTGATGCTCACCTTGACGGGCAAGCAAGGAACGGCTGCATTTTCCAATCCTGTCAAAAACATTTTTAGCCATCAATATCTATTTACTTAGAAGACTGATATTAATTCGTTGGGATTGCGAAAATGCGAGACATAGATTCTCTCTATTCTTTCTATGCAGACTGGATGCATATGAAATGGTTTGTCGAAGCGACTTAAAGCTGTAGCTGGCTCTACCAGCCTCATGATCAAAGTTGATTTCACAGCGGACACTCAGAAGGACTAATACTACTTTGCAAGATCACTGAAATCTGCGATCTACTTGCTAGCGTCGTAAAATCCTTTGACTAAAATGGCTGAAATCAGTTAAGGAACATCAAAGTGTGGGCAGTCTAAAATTTCCACTTTTGACAAAATGTCCCTAAACAGAGGTCTATGATTCTACCCATTTCTTTAAAGCTTCTCATCATATTACAATGCATTGCGTCACTAAGCGCTTGTAATCCTTTGAATATCAGCTAAGACTGCAAAGTCATTGTTAAAAGGCTGAAAAGTGAGTGATGTGTTAAAATGCGTTCTGTCAATCAACTTAAGTGGCACAGAGTAGTTGCTCTCATCAAACAAGGGGCCCTCTTTATTGCAAACGGATTTTTCATGTGCATGATTAAGTTATGATCCATTTAGGTGAAGCTCACATGTCTAGGACAATATACTTATCTTTTAGAAATCGTGGTGGCACGGAAGGTGCCAGTTATCTTTTTTGTTCAAGTAAGTAAATTGACGGCTTTGTATAATTTGAACTTTCAGCTGACAATGTTCAATTCTTCATACACCTAAGCTCTACATGCACCTTTGCTGTTTTCAATTTGGTTTTTGGTAGGTGCATCTGATCATATTAGGAAGCATATTTTAATAGAAAACGTCATCACGGAATGCAAATAATTTTTTTTCTGGATTTTCCAAGGTCTTTGTGCCTGAATTGTAAATTAATTTGGCAGGTTGACGATGAAATGAAAACATTATGATACTGGTGGGTCAGTGAATTACTGGCAGATTTATTTGGCTAAGCTCCTTCCAAATCTGGTATACAGTGGTGCTGATGAGGCGAGAAATATTTGAACTTGGATAATTCTTACTCAGCATTCATCGTGGGACCTCACTTTTCTTCGGTACCACCTGCGAAATGCACGCCTTTTTTAATACCTGCAGTCGGTAAGGCCTTGAACCTTCTACGTTGAATTCTTGCAGTCCGATTTAAAGCAGTGTTTTGCGTTTGCTAGAGCTCTGTCGGGCGCACTTGGAGAGGAATCACATTAGAACTTAATTACCTAGGAATTCAGGGTGACAACTGGAGATATAGTGTTTCCTTTTGAAAGACTACGACATTTAGAAATGAGGTGCTTGTATGTGCTGCAATTTGTCGCATTCGGGTTGCAGTGAAACTGCCCATAAAACTGAAGTGTTCTCTTTTTGTTCAACAAATTTAATCATGTAAAATCTTAATGATAACCTCTCAGTTATAAGGTTCTGGTATGCTTTGAAGCAGAAATGACTGTTGAAGGCTTATTCCATGAACTGGTTTCTCTTATTAGTAAAACGGTCTGGGTGTTTAATACCCGCTCTAATCGTTCAAGTGGGAGGACGATTAATAGAAACACAACTGCGTTGATGGAACTGGTATATTATCTAAGATCTGAGTTCTTACTATTAAAGCATAAGTAGAAAATCCACAAAACAAAAATTTTACACAAATAATCGATGCTTTCATGGGTGGCTTGGCTACTACTTAATTCAGAAAAAAGTAAGTATAAGCTCATCAACAGTTAACTTTTTAAGCAATAAGGGAAACGATAACGGTTGTCAGTAATACAAAACCAGCTTATGGAACACTATTAGATTTTGTGGAAACCCAAGCACAACTAGTGTTTCTCATGATCTGCCAAGGCAGCGATCTGCCAATTATTTTTTTTTTCATTTTGATAATTAAGTTAATTTCAATTAGACGTTTGGATGTGATTTTGAATGCGTGCGTAATCTGTTTTAACAGGGGGCTATGATTCCAGGTATGACTCTAAAGGCATCACATTGGTTGGCACAATGCTCGAAGGAAAACTCATTACTGATTTTCAAGTTTCAGTTAACAGTGTTAGGTAGAAAGTTTGTCATTTCGTGTAATTCAGAGTTTTCCACAGCTGACTGACGTTTAAATTCTCAACACCAGCCTCCATCTCTTACTGGTCAATAGAATCAGATAGGAACACTGAATAACGCACCGATCTAGGGTGAGCATTAAACCCTGCCCGCTCCTGCACCCCCCCCCCCCCCCTCTTACGACTTTAGCCAGCAGGTTAACACTCGCAGTCTTCTTTCAAAAGGTCATAGCGAATGAACAAGAATTTAGGTGTCGATTACCATCCCCTGCTGTTGCAGTCTAACACATTATTAGGATCGGTGTTACTTCACTGCGGTGAATGTCTATTAAAATTTTATCGAATGGATTCGAGATCTCTTTTGTTATAGAAGTTGACTTAATTGAAATGCATCCATTTCTGGCGTGCAAACCAACGTTTACACCGAGTGGCTGTGCGCCGATTAAATTTCTAAGAATGGAGGCACTTCACCACTTCATCCAATTTTCGCTGCTAGAAGCTTACCAGCTCAGTTATAACCTCAACATAAATCTATCACTGCCCTATCTTGAACCCAAGAGAAGGCTTCCATAAACAAATATGGCTGATATGCCTTGAAGAACGGCAAATAACTCGTCGAGAGAGGGCAGGCATGCTCTTCTGAACTCAATAAGGGGTTAGAATGAATTTCGGTGTGAATGCCAAGAGTGCAATGCGTTGAACTAACAGTCCTCCCCTACTAAAACAAATAAATTGCAGCTGATCATTGATCGATTAAATAAAGCATTTTGTAGCCAAAACTTCTACTCATTTACAACTAAGAGCATTACTAAAAAATTTATAGTTTAAAATTAAAAAAAGAGGTTGAAACTATTCAGTAAAAGCCGATTCGGAAAAACTAGGCAAAATACTTGCGCTTTATTGACAAATTTATGCGTTTCATTCATTTAAAAAAGTAGTGGAAAATTTTGTTTTTTAAAAGCCTTGCAGCAGTTTTTAAATTTAATGTTTATTTAAATGGTTTGCTTTATTTGTTTAGTTATGTCATTCATTCGAATCGCATTAATTCTGTTTTCACGATAACTCATAAATTGTAGAATGTAGTGGCAATTCAAATACAAAGCTCCAAAAATATGTTCCACGGAGTCACTTATTTTCTAGCTAATTTTCGCTTCCAAATCATACCCATTACCTGCTTTCATCGTGATAGGTCATAAATTAAGTTATCAGTTTTCATTTTTTCAGGTCATTAAGTCGCGTTTCCTTATACAATGGTAACACTATATTTTTAATTGACATTTTCTTTGATATTTTTTACTTATAAAGACTAATATTGTCCCTTTTGCTTAATTATAAAAAATATTTTGCCTAAATTGGTTTATTTTTTCAATTTATGGTTTTTATATAAGCCAGATTAATAAAAACGATCGAAACGTGGGTTCAGCTGTAACAGATTCAGAAATCGGCTTTATTTGGGTTGATCGCATACAAATTCGTCTTTCATCATAGGCAAATCACGTCAATTTTTCCATGAATGCTTCTTCAAAGCGTATTTTAACCTGTTGGACTATCGCTTAGCTCAAGCCACCTATTTTCAAAATGTCATTGTTATCTATGAAGGAATTACTGCTGCTTTTCAGCCTGCCTTGTCTATACCTCTATTCTGGTTTGTAAAGACTACAGCTAGATAGAAATTTTAGAGTTGGAACCGGAATGTCCGATATATGTCGCCCTTATGGATGTTTTATTCTATTTGAAACAGTTGAAATTACCGCAAGGGCATTAACAGAAGGGGTTTTCCTTTGGGCTTAAGCTGCATAATACTGCAGATTAGAAACGGCCTCTCCTTTTTAAAGAGGATTGAATTTTATTGCTCAAAAAGCTTAGAAAATATGAGATGATCATAAGACGAATGCAACACTAGAGATCTAATCGAAAGGAAGCTTAATTAATCAGATCGGAATCTTGGTCACTATTTCAAAACCGCCAATTGTTCTGCCCACTTAATTAATTGTTATTAATAATTTAAAGATAACTGGTGTGACAATCGAAATGTGGACTTATCAGAAAGAGGAGGGCTTATAGTCGAAAATTAGTCTTCATGTTAACGTACTTCTTACAAGGTGTTGATATCTGCTTGTTTAGAACTGAAATCTTTTCTGCCATTTCTTTAGTTTGCTCCTTCAGGGCCTGCCCAATGGCCCAATTCAACTTATTAAAAAAAATTTTGCTCAGCTTTTTTTCGAATGATTATAAATTCAGTGAGTACATTCATTTATAAATCCCATCAGCAGCCAAAGATCAGATTAACAAAAGCGACCCAATATATTGGTATTATTTTTCCAGTCGTAGACATGTCCATGACTCTTTACATGTGGCATAGATGAAATATGGAAGAAATTTTTGTTGCGACACTTACGCCTTTTAATCACATGTCAGCAAGACTTAGGTAGAATTCAATAAAGCCACCTTCAGCTGTAAATTAAAAGAAAATTAAGGTTTGAATTTACTTTTCACATGCACTATGCCATAAAATAATTACTATAACGCTATCGCACAAAAAGCTTTGGGCTTTTCTTGAAAAAAATGATTTTCGAACGCAAATTAAACTTACAAAAAAAAATAAATAAACTTATTCTGACGAATTCAATTGCAGAGGTCAAAAACACGCATTTTTTAAAATGTGCACGAATCTGTGGGTTTCTCTAATATTCGTAAATGCTGGCTATTCATCTTAAGAATGTATCCAGTCGAAATTATAATT
This sequence comes from Moniezia expansa, assembly GCA_019097775.1. Classification (NCBI taxonomy): domain Eukaryota; kingdom Metazoa; phylum Platyhelminthes; class Cestoda; order Cyclophyllidea; family Anoplocephalidae; genus Moniezia; species Moniezia expansa. Next base: position 1,071,032 of record JADFDV010000003.1, read on the forward strand.
AGTGGTTCTAATAATGAAAATTCCCGTAAGAGATACATCAAAAAAGGGATTCTATGCAGTGGCTCTTAGGGGTCGTTGGCGAATTTATTGCATGTATAGTATTAAGCATAGTACCGTGCGTGAGAGTCTAAAGCCCTCTATTCACATTTAATACATGGAGTCCGAAGGCCCCAAATCCATTTTGAAGAACTATAGGCAAAAAATCCAAATGAATTAACCGTCTGGCAGGTAATGACTTTTATCAGTTGCACCTATCAGTTCCAGGCAATCGCAAAAGAATAGGTAGGAGAAGAAAGACATCTTTTTGCCTGATTCAGGTTGAAAATCAGTCAACAAGAGAATGAAATTACCCCTTAGATTCTCGTATTGCAATGTCTATTCATTTAATGAAATCATAACAATATACCTCATAGGATTCTGTAACATATGTAATGTCGTTGAAAAACATTTTCGTTAATAAGAGCTCTATTTTAATAATGAGAAAAAGTGTAAATTCCTTGTCTGTCTGTTTAGTTAATTGTGCAATTCAATTAAACAGAAGTTTTGAGGAATTATGTTATGAGTGGAATAAATAGTCAAGTGGTACTCATTTTTATGGCTTATAAATTTAATAAGTTCACTGGGGTGTAGATGAAGAGATCATCAAACTCAAACTAATTGAGAGCATTTGCCTAAATGTAGTCAGGTTGATGAGTAGGCTTAATGAGATCACTGTCATTTTGATCAGCTTAGGAGAATGCGATCGGTAACACCGCACTCACGACTGATACGCTCGCATAGGAATAAGTTCGCGTCGGCGATTGGAGCGACACTGTGGTTGGTAGAGCGGTACACGGGTGAGTTTGAATGAGCAATAAGTGATTTTTAAGATCAGAAAATAGGCACTCAATATCTCAATCACGATGGGCTGTATCGAGCGATTAGACTGGAAGATTAACGATTTCAATAGTGACATTAAGGATGTTATTATTGAAGCTCTGACCACATATTCCGACCCCAAAAAGATTGCAGAACATATCAAGACTTGTGCTGACACCCTTTATGGTGGACCGCACCACTGCATTGTGGGCAAGAACTTCTGCGGGTAAGATACAGTTACCTCAAAACCGTTGTCGTCTACTGGGATGATATGTTAAATTTACGCTCTTTTAACTGTTATTTTCAGCTATGCCACGCAGGAAAAGTGGATGCAGTGTCGAATGGGAGATTTGAAGGTGTACCTCTACAAATCACCTCGCCGGGAATAGCCGAATTGACTGTATATTCCATCATTTTTTCCAATTCACTCTCAAAATACTAATGCCATTTTAAAATATAATTAAAATGGATTACACTGCTCAGATAGTTATCTTCTGTTCCTGGTAAAAGCCCATATTTTCAAGAAAATATCCTACTGATGTAACTTTGGCGCAAAATAAACATTAGTCTTAATTAGAATTGTTAATATTTTTATGTAGGAAGGGTAATTCGAGCCCCACATCTTCAGCCGAATTCGCCGGGAACTCTTAGGCACCATACGACTGTTCTGCAAGATTCAGTATGAGAATGGTTAATTTCACCAAGAAAAATGAATTATAATGGGGACTGGTATAATGGGATTCACAGATGATTATCTTAATTGCAAATACCATACTAAGTGTCTAGCTGTGTCAAAGTACTGTTTGTTTTACAAATGTGGCCTCATTATGGCCATTTCTTAAGGCGAACTAAGACTTATAGAATAGAGAAAATGATGTTTCAAATAAAAAAAAAACAGGCGGCCATTTCGACCTCATCATAGCTGGTTTAAATTGTCTTTTTACTGGATGAGTATACTAGCTGAGTGACTTCAGGTTATGACGCATGGTGCATTGTCTTCTAGACTTACGTATTTAACAATTGGCACCATGGTTCTTTTATCTTGGATAAAGTACTACTGGCAATTATGGCTACTGAGTCTCAATGAGAGATGGCGCATTTTGAGCTACAAATGAGTTCCCCTAATGTGTTGAGTAAATTAAAGTCTATACATTTTACCCAAACCTGATCTCCTAAACAATTGTTAATTTATTACACATTAATTTAATCCGACTTATTAAAATTTCGTGGTCTGAAGATGAGAGTAATTCATGGGATTAACGATATTATTTTCACATTATACTTAGATTTCTTAGATCTATTCTTCGTTAAGGCAAACTTGTTTTATATTTTTAAGTAATTACGCCAGCGCAAAATGCAATTTTAACTATCAATAACAAATGTCTTTTTTAAATGCCTTTAAAACTATCTTGATTTTTTTAATACCTGCCAAAAAGTGAGTTCTAACTTTTTTTTTACAAAAAATAAGGGCTGATTTTGCTTGATACGGTGAGAGCCTTTGGAAAGCACTTTATAACACCACAAAGTCATGCACAGTGTTGGGGTCCTTTATTTGAAAATGAAATTATCATAGTAATAACAAAGAATATGTCTGAGGATTTTCTGATCGGAAGGAATCAGGCACCGCTTTCAATTACATTTTCCCTTGTTCGTATTTATAAACGAGGAATTGCATATCTCGCAGTTTCAACTGAGCCATTAATCCTGGAGTATATGTGAAATAGCTAAAAAAAGGCAAGATAATGCGATTAAAGTGGGTCTAAAGAGGGTCAATTTTCAACAGCATCCAGAATATAAACCAACCTAGCAAAGTGACGACCCACAATGACATGCCAGTGACCTCCCAAGCTATTATTTAGGTCAATTCGAATGCTTTTAGCCATCTCATCCTCCGTACAGTAGAGCAAATCTGCTTTGAGGACTGACTGATGAATGATTCTCCGCGAAATTTCGTCAACATCTGCCCGTATGAAGTGGGGCTTGTCACTGCAACGGTTCATAATAGCTGGTTGCCTATTGTCGAATGCGACTTCGTCTTCGACAGGCTTCAAATAATGCTCTACGCATTACTCCCTAGTAATCGCTAACCCACCAATGGTATATCTGTTACTGCTCGCTGTGCAGAGGTGCACTCAACTTTATTGATCGATTGGTGAGTGCGTGTGCTGGCGTGCAACCAGCTATTGAGGTGAACGTGCAACTATGCTGTGCTTATACATTGTAGGTGGATCATTGCAGAACTAAATACTATATCAAACTAAGAATGATTCGTTGAAAGGTGCTGTTTAATGAAGTAAATGTAATTAAGAGTGACTATGGAGTACCTAATAACCTCAAGCGGTGCCGAATAGGGTGCACCACCTTAATGTGTGAGTTTCTTGAAGTGCGTTAATGAAATTATTCTATGCTTTGAAGGGATTCATCACGCGCTGATGACTGACCTGGTTGAATGAGAGCAATTAAAAGACTTTTTTTTACGAAAGTCTATTACTTCGTATTAGCATTTGCTTGCGATGATTCAATTCCATAAAAGATCATCTGTGAAATGTGACAGTACTTTTATTCAAGAGGGAAAACTGAGATAAGCAAATACTATTACAATAGTTGCACAATTGTAAATGATAAATTCGTATCAAATGTTTTTACTGTTGGTGTTGCCTTTAAGATAATTTGAAAAAGTGCAATTAAAACCGCAAATGAAATTGAATACTGTGTCATTTCTAAAATTATTTTTCTGTACTTACAAGACTGAGCTTCAAATTGGATCCTCTCCTTGAATTAGCATGTGGTCAAAACTTGTTGACTTTGTCTACTGATAGGTGATGGAACGATTTCATGCCAAAAATGCACTTAAGGGCAGCTGAAGCAAAGCCAATAGTCAAAAAAAGTCAAAGTTCAGAATTATGGTTTGTAAATCTTTGTATCCGGAAATAAAAAAACGTTGATTTTGGCTACCATAGTCAAGACGACCATACAAGACTTCACCATGGGATTTGCCCCTTAATGGACATTTCTTATTGTCTCTACTGAAGATCTACTTTTCGGCTCGATATGACAGGCTCTCGTGTAACGAAAGCTTGAAAAAGTACCTTATCGAAACAGAATAGACATAGTGATCAGACGGGATGAAAAGTTAGGCAGCTCAGCATTGATAAGCACACCTCAACTTGATGAGGAAAATCTAACCACTGAAGCAAGTAAAATTCTCTCAAAAAATCATAGCCACCATTGACTAAGAGAAGATTCAAAAAGGTTTTCGTCAGTAGCTAACTTCAGCTACTCGATCGCATGAAATATTGCATAAAAAACTGAATTGAATGCTTAAATGATCACTTTGAGATTAATGAATTCAGCTACTAAATTATTTTACCATATTCAAGTTGGTTTAGAATAATTTAACTGGATATCCTTAAAGATCATTTTCATCGGCAAATGTTGAACACAAGAGCAATGAGCATATAGTTGTAGGCCCAAAAAATAGGGACTTTGAATTCTTTATTGCTCAACTTTTCACCATGTCAAACTCCCTTCAAGATTTTGTTTGACAATTTGCATAACCTGCTTAGGATGGAATTCTCCTTTGTAGAACCTCGCAACTGCGGTTAAGTACAGCACCTCCTTTACTCAAAGAATGGATAATAATTACTTACTGTGGATAAGAAGGGACTTTCTTTTGTTCTCTTCTACTTTTATTAATTAGAGTTGTGTGCGAACTATGAAGCCTTTAAAAGGGATACGAAGTACTAAGTTCAGAATCGAATGAAATCACTTGGCAAGAAATTAGAAAAGTATTTGACAGCTTAATCGCAGAACTTTTTTCAAATAGATTTAAAAAGGGCTTTGGTTTTATGAAACGTAGAATACTATACAATTCGTTCTAATAGATGGTAAAAAAATTGGCGGAAATATAAGTAAATCAGCAAAAATATCAATGAGAATGTGTTCCTCATGAAGGAAGCTAGATAGTATTAAATTTTACATTTACGGAAGTGGTAGTAGCGAAGAATAATTTTAATTCTGAACACCTAGGAATTTAAAACCAAGAGTAATATAGAGATCCAATGCATGATGCAAGTGAAATTGAGTGAACTGAATTAATATCTGGTGTTTCTCTACTTTGTGAAATAGTTTTTAAGAAAAACAACAAATTGTCATTGATTTAGCGAGTGCCGTTGCGGCCAGAACCGATCTCATCAGATTTTGCCAGACAATCAGAAACCGATCAAAGCAGAAGGCAAGTGAAGCCCTCCATGTTATGAAGCGATTTGGAGACCATCTCAAGGCAGCCAACAGAATGCTACTCCGCACCTGATACCGATACAAGAAATAGCGCATATGTATTGTCTAAGGAAGAGGTATTTATTGAAGGGAAGCAATCAGAAAAATTAGTTGAAAATGCATTTTTTTTGGATTTTGACTAACTAAGAAACTTATTTATCCTTTTTTTTTGAAATTCGAACAGGTACTGTAAGTAAGCGATGGATATTGTTAGCATCTTCACTGCCTAACGATCAGTTTATTGAAATGTATTAGAGACCCATGTGCTAATTTATTTGCTCTAGTGAAATTACAATGTACCCATTCAAGTCATTAGCAACAAAAAAAGCATTAGAGAGGGGATATCTTATGGAATTATAGGTCTTTTCTCATTCCAAATCTGCGGTGGCAACTTCATCCACCTAAATATATGAAGCCTAGCAACTAAAGAACCAGCTATCACTCGTTAGCTGGTCATTATGGCAGTTCAGCAGGCTTGGTCGATGCATCAACAAGGGGGATATGGAGAAAGGAGACCTTCGATTGAGGAAACACTGAGTTTTCAGCGATAATGGAGACCTGCACATTGACCAAAGGGGAAATTTTTTTAGAAAAATTGTTCCATACTTGAGGATGTTGCCATCTTCTAGACACTTTCCTCTCCTAATTCACCCCTATTAGTATCTCTGCCTACTACACTTCGACCACAGTAGATATGTGAACTAAGAATAAATAAAAAAAGGGATGCTATCCTTCTATGAATGAGGATAAAAAAGAAGAAAAAACATTCAGTAGAATCTGACAACTTTGCACCCTGTGCTGTCGCTTATCTACCAAGCTTTCCATCGTCTTCTTCAAATTACCACGTCCATCGCCATCCTTTAAAGATCGAACGGATAAATCTGCTCTTCCATGAATGCCCTTGTTGACTGGTATGCAATTCGGCAACATAAACGATAAAATACGACCAAGTAATGGCTAAATCTTCGATCAAATTTTGTCCTTACGAGGTCTCCATATCACCTTAATATTACATTTTCGATGTGCGATCCTTCTCTTGTTGGCTCACTGACTTGATCGCTATTCATTTACTTGCTTGGGTTACTGGAACGGCCTTCACTTTGAACCTCCTGTTTTGCATTTTTTTTTCCTCCAATTTGTGTATTCAATACTGATTACGGAGTCCCACAGCCAAACGCTTTTCTCACAAAAAATGTCAATGCCAATATATCAAGCTATCTAGGAGAAAGAAATGTACAAATAGAGCGCAATAAAGACAGCTTCTATTCTCATTTCCTCGCAACTTAAAGGCTTATCTACAGTTGTGATCACGAACCTAATTTAACAAAACGATGACTTACAAGTTAGTCATAACGATCTCTACTTTTGTTGTGAAATTGTCATATTCATCAAATTATCTTTTTGTGAAATTGTACTTTTCAATGACTCGATCATAAGCATCTTGATTTGGCGCATCCATCGAAGCGCAATTGCTAAGAGATAACTTTCATAACTACAAGTTAAGTTGGTGCATTTATATCCGTCATTGAAGTGTACGGCTATCACTAAAAGTTGTCGGCGAACTTTGACTATGTCCTTATTTGAAATTCTAGCAAAATTTAGCTAAAAAAATCGCATCAGTTGTTTTACTGGTAGGGTAAGACGTTTGTTGAGCGATAAATTTATGATGTAGCAACACAGTTTCTCAAAGTGCTATTTAGGTACTATGGATTAACTTCCAAAGAAGGTCGAGGAAAGGACCTGATTAAATAAATTTGTTTAAGAATTTTCAAATGTACAAAACTCAAATCTGATCTATTTTCGTGGGAACAGAAAATCTTGATTTGTGTGATAGGCAAAGTGACATACGACGAACTGAATTTAGCTGAATGAAACCAGCTCGACACTTTGCTTCCATACGATTTGTTCCTTTCAAACAAATCTGACTCGCAGCTGAAATGCCCCATAACCGTAGAAAATCTTAGTTTTTCTCAATCCGACACTTAGTAGAGAGCTCAATGGGTGCTTGATTCCATTCTGACGAACTCCATCAGCCACTTATAAATTGACTTTAAAGTCAAAACTAAAAAACGACACCGACTCGTCATCGCATAACGAATTGAATCACACCAAGGCCATGTTAAGACGACATTGCAGCTTGGTCTTCGTGTGATTTCTACAAAATGATAACGAGCCTCTACTGCAGAAACAAGCTTTCTCAAGATCTATCATTTCTACATTAGTACAAACAAATACTTATCGCCACGAAAAGCATATTTTTGAGAACCTGTAGATTTTTGGAAATATTTTTATTACCACGAATATTTTTCAGCATTACAGATATTTATATACAAGAATTTTGAGATCGGACAACTCCGCATAGAAATATGTTTGACTATCATAGGGGAAAGAGCTGAAAACCCAGAGGAATAATAGAAAATCAGCTATATAATAGCAGAATAAGAATTACTTTAAAAAACGATTAAAATTACCTTCCAAAATAATTTCCGATATGACAATTCCAGTTACCTCCAAACGTGGAGTCACACATTCTTTTGACATCAGCAGCCATTTCATAGATATGTGCTGCCCCCTGTTGTCTGTTGGCATCTTCGATTATTGTTTTCAATTCGTTGCGCATATCATCTTTCATGTCACTATGGATGCTGATAATTTGAGAGCGATCCATGGCAAAGATTTAACCGGTGTCAGATCTTGCAATATTAGTTGCGTGAGGTGTGTCTGGAGCAGTAGCAGCAGCAGACCAGCTATGAGTGGAAAGTTATGGAGACAGTCAAAATGGCAAATAATAATGAAAAATGCTCTGCACAGCTTATGTAGGAAAAACTACCGCGCATAGCTTCATTTAAAGCACGTGAATCTAATCTTGCGCCAGTCCTAGCTGATTTAATCTTGACCAGTTTCGGCAAAAAATGACAAGAAATTGCTCAGTGACACTGGAAGACATGCTCGCTAAATATTTTAGATAAGAGTTACTTTTTGCATGGCGTTTTAAATATCTATATTTTAAATGAATGCTGAATCTTCACGTTCATCGAACTGCCAATATGGCAAACTCTTTAAGCGATTGCTCAAGAATCAAAATAAATGAGTGGATTTAACAGTATTACTTAAATTATAAATTCGCTAGATTCTTTCATCTGGACCTATATTCTTTGAAATAATCTCAAAATATTTATAAAGAGTTCCTACATTCTAAGAATTCTTCATTGAACTACCAGTTAGACTTTAGTGACTTTTTTGGTTATTTTATTGTACGAATTGTCAATTTATTTATAGTCACATGGACGTAGTTTAAATTCCGAATCGTGTATCGGTTTGGAATATAGAAGTGGATAAATATACCAGTAACTTAGTCGAATCGCGGTTGTTAAGACACAGTATTTTGCCATTTACAGTGTCTAGATAACAATACGAAATGATAAATGATGTATCAGTGTACACGTAAGTGAAGGTGGCGCTGAGATCACATGCTCAACTGTCCAATAGGAAGACACGATAATAGATGATTAGAGCGCGCGTATCCTGCCAGCGAATAAACTACTCATGCGAGAGTGCAGTTAAGTAGTTCACAAGAAAGCAGAACTCTATCGTCTTTGCAACTGCGCACTCCACGACTCCAAAGACATATACCCACAAACATCTGACAACGCATTGATCACTTCCAAGCATGAGCACCCATCACCATCATCACCAGTGCACTAAACACAAGGAAAGCAACAATCCAGGTGATATGCGTGCAAAGTTTGTTAGTAAGGACCTTCATGAAAAGAACGAGGTTCGTTTCCTGGAGGTCGTTCAGACGGCATGCAGACTCCACGATGAGCTTGCGGATCTGAGCACAGCTATCAAACAAACTATGGACGAGACATACGGACCAACTTGGCACGTTGTTGTTGGTCCCAACTTTGCTAGGTGATACTAATTTCCAATTCTCACCTTTAAAATTCATTCTTAATATATGACCCAGTTTTTTTGCCTTTTCAGCCACATTGTACACGAGAAAAGCGCATTCGCACATATAAAGTGTAATGGCCTTTCTTTTCTCATTTACAAGTACGGATAGATCCAGATCTCTTCTCCAAATCATGAATAACGCTGAGAACTAATTTATATAATACTAATCTGTCAATCACACTACTTTGTTTTTGGCTTACATTTGGGACAATGAATGGAACCGAATCCATACACGTACACGATTTGTTAGAGTGGATGCAGGACCTATAGCGATTTTAGTGGATAACAAAATGAGGGATCAAGTAGGGCCTACCAACAGTCCCTAAAATTTATGAAGTTATAGATAATGAAGTTAATAGGTTTCTAAATAGATTCCAACTTGTACTCCATGACAAATGATTCCGTCTAGACATCAGTTACAGCCTTTTGCAGTCAGCTATGCAATTTCATAAAGTTAAGATCACCTTGACAAGGAGACCCATAGCTAATGGTATTCATTCAGTAGTTCAGAGAAGTAGTTAACCTAATGAATTTATCTTAGAAACAGGTGGAAGTTTTTGATCTGGAACGACATCAATTTTGGCGTGTTATGTTTTTGAATGCTTAGACATGCTTTTCTTAACTGCCATCGAACAACATGGTAGCTGTCTCATCATTTAAAGCAAGCTTGTCCAAAGCTAGCAGTCAGCACATACATCCTGTCTTCTGGACAGTTTTACTTATGGGATTACCCTAATAGGTGCCAACACACGGTTTCTGCTCCCAATGTACCCTCAACTTGCTTTAACAGAAAACAAACTTAGATCAACCCATCGACTTTGTGGACAAATGCTGTAAACATTTTAATTTAAAAAAGCCCAATTCGTTGAAGATTTGGATTGATTTGCATTTCCGTTTGCTTTAAGAGATTCTTACTATTTCATTCAAATATATAGTCATTTGAACTAAAGTGAAAATATATAGAAAAGATTTTTGAATTTTTCGTCAGAACTACACCTCTATACACCAATAGCTAGATAGGTCTATTAATTGAGCCTATTTTTAACTACCAGTACTTAATGGGTAATGTTTTATTGACTGAATGAAACAGGGTTATGTCACAGATACACTTATTTCTTTGCAACAAGAAAAAGGCCAAAATCACATTCAAAATGTATCGCAGTCACTTTTAGCCTAAACGGAAGAGCAGCACTGTGAGATCGCCGTAGCTTGCCTGGATGTAGGATCCTGGGGAGTAGCTCATAAAGCTATAAGGAAACAAAAGCATGAAGAATTGTAATAACTAGTAAGCAGGCGATATTTCAAAGATAAAATAACGGGAAGACTTACGCGGAAAAGTCGGTACCGACAACAACGTGCCAGTAGGTTCCGAATGACTGATCCATCATTTCCTTGAGGTCACGAGCAAGATCTCTATCGGTTTTGTCCGAGTTTTCCCGATTTTCAATTATAATATCGCGGATTTCTTGCATTACTTCACTCCTATCTTTTCGTCGGTAGTCCGTCTTCTCTATCATAAAGACTCTGCCCTTAGACTCCATATCGCCGATATACGCTGACCGACCGTTCATAGTGTAAATTTAAATAAGTCGTGGTAAAATAAATCTTGTTTCACGTGTCTACCTGTCACAGTGACCCGCTTAGTTATAGTGGATTAATGCCTTCTTCTAGTATTTACTTAGGATTCGCTATGAATCGGAATATTTCACCCACTACATGTGTGCTTTATCGCCAATCAAAAGGCTGCGTGAAATGAGTTCGTGCGGGTCTTGTTACCCATGAGTTGACGAAGATAATACACCTTCTGCGTAAAGAGATTCCAATAAGGTTGTGAGAGAGAGGCCTGTGGTGAATCACTAAATTCATCCCAAGACTCAATTAATAAAGTGAAGACGCACTGAAAGTGGTGGAACTTTGCCTGAAAATTAGGCGTTTTCTAATATTTTTGCGAAAACTCACAGAGTGATCTCTAGCATTATCATTTGGATTTAGCCTCTCGGTGCCACCCAAATCTGCCATGTGCCACTCCTTTTGGAAGGATCAACCGCTAATCTAATTAGTGATGAGTTTCAGTGACCTACAGCCCATCATGAACTACGAAGGCGATTTTTCTGATTTTGATAGACCGTTATAACTCCGAAATGAATAATGTCATTTATTATCCTACGATCGAATAAAGGACCTCATTGTTACCTAGCTAAACAACGCAACGGTTTTTATACCATAAAACGGCCAAATGTGATTTTGTATAAGAAAAAATGAGCTCCACTTTGAAAATCCCAGCAAAATAAAAGCATTCGCTTTTGAAACAAATTGTGCTGAGTAATTTCAGGTTCACAAAAATTAAGGTGACTAAGCTACATCTTGCCAGTCAGGGTCTCATCTGAATTGTATACTTTTGTATGCACAAAACCTAACATATAATTTTTTTTAAATTCCAAAAAGAATTGATTATGCCAGCATGGGTTTGTTTGAAATAGGTAAAATATTATGCACGTTTTCAATTTTGAATTGATTTCAAGTCTACTAGAAAGGCATTGCGTCCAGTCGAGGGACGCAGGGCTTCAAGTGGATTATATCGCTATTGGTGTCTTTTCGATGGTTTCTCAGCCCTTGTTTGATTTTTCATCGAAGTCCATCAACAATGAATTGTAGAGTGATGTCAAGACGACTTTGCAGTTGCCAAGGCTCATAATCCTCTGTGCAGATTCGTATTTCCTGGTATTACTTAAATTTAACCCTAATTAACACAACATTTAAGTAAATCAAATGCCAAGGTGATCAGTTACTGGCAAACACCAAGTCTATCCTAGTCATTTAGGGATTTAATTTTGAAATAATAACCAATTTTAGTTCCTATTAATAACCTTCCTTAAAAATTGGGTGTGTTTATAAAAGGCAGTCCGACCAAATATTGCTGAAATGCATGCCTTTAAAAAATATGAAATAAGAGCATCGAAACATTACGGCACGTATTTACTTGTTTGTAAAAAGTCCTAATTGAAGTTACGATCACAGTATTAAATTCGAATTCAAGAGGTAGGAACGCAAACTATAAGCAGCCTTTGTACACTATTTTCAGGCATTATAGTAATCAGAGTTGTAGTAAAGGTGATCCAAACACGTCAGGATTTAATTTAGTTAAAATATATTTTCAAAAGCTAACATGAAGGAAGCAAAAACTGCATTTAGCACCTATGGTCGGTACCAGATACAGTGGCCAATAAACATCGATATTAGGTGACCGAAAGTGAACTAGGTTTATTTGGAAAACTTTGATTGCTCTTCAAATAATTATTTTAGGGATCGATTTTACAAATGCAACATTGAAGATCAGGCCAAAGGTTCAAAAGTTACTGAAGCAATGAAGCGAATGGCGTTGCATACGAGAAAGGTGCCAACAGAGGTGCGAGTTCGAGCGCTGTCTTTAAATATTCAAAAATGGAGTTGAAATTCAGTTCATAAAAAGCCTTTTAATTTATGCATGGGTCATGAGTACAGATGCACCATGCTGTCTAACACCAGACATGCTTTATTATCACTTCAAGACATTGTTTCAGACATATCTTAACATTCACAGCTTGCAATTAGCTTTTTTAAATGTCCTATTCATAGCAAATAACTTCAATAAGTGTTGAAAATGCAACTTTCTTGAATATTGTTGAGCGTAAAGTAGGAACCGATTCACAAAATTCAAATGCAAGTAGCGACGTTTCTTGTTAATTTACAGTGAGTTGAAAATCAAATCCATTCAATCTAATCAGTGTAGAAGGAATCGTAACTGTGCAAATCCATAGTTTTTTGAGAAACGTGATGTGAAATGCGTTTTAGTAGTCAACCTTATCAATCAATCAAATTTTTCAGATAAGAATGATTGCTTTAGCCTACTCATTATAACTTGCAACTTCAAATAGCTTGAAAATAAGCTTTTCCAGTTTCAACAAATATATTCCGATCTTTAGTTCACTGATAATGACAAACTATTTCTTTTATTCAAGTATGATTCAGAGATCCTCTAATTTGATCTACGCATTGAAGTTTCTAATATTTTTAATAATTAAGTAGCTTAATCAACCTGAAATGTCATAGATTTGTAAGGCAAGAGTACTTTTGTGATGACGGCACTGTTTCCAAACTGTCATAAATTCTCCTTTCTATGGATTACCTCATTTGACGTCTCGCAGTAATAAACGGATTCACCGAGGCGATGAGCCAAACTGGGTCCAGCTCAGAAACTGCGTTTCCGATTGGTTGACAGAAATGCAAAATGATTGAGCACAATAAACGTGAGGTAGGTGCCTTAAGAGCTACTGACGCGAAACTATCATTACTCGCACACTATTCTCAAAGCAACCAGCTTCAGTTTTTCTGTCACAATGACTTCGGAGTATGTGATCACTAACATTGATTCTGATATGGTCGAAAGCCAACGTGAAAATACCACAGCTATCATATGCGAACTTCTCGACAAGGAGCCTGACTGCCGGATTTATCCTCAGTGCCTCTGCAGACACATTAAGGAACGATTGGACAATGAATTTAATGGAATCTGGAACTGTCATGTTGGTCCCAGTTTTGGAAGGTGAACTAATGAAACGCTGTTTACCTCGTGTTTTAACCGATCCGTACGCCTTAATTAAACACGTATTTATTCTTTTGTAGCTCTTTCCCGTACGAAGCGAATTCCTACTACTATGGAGAATGGGATGGCTTCAGTATCTTGATTTACAAGTTTGAATAATTGGAGGACACTGCGTTAACTTTTCACACTAAATAATTGCAGACCATATAAAAAACTGCCATTCGATAACTTTCTATGGTTGTCATGTCTTTGAAGGGGTTACGGGTTGATCAAGTTTGAAATTAAAAGCAAATATTTTTTTCAGTCTATGAAAATGTTTGCATGTGTGCGCGAATTTTCACATAATTTTGATCACATTTTAGAGCAATTATTACAAATGAAAAATATCAGTTAATCTAATAAGAGAGCACTCCCAAAGACCAATTAAAGAGGGTTTAAATAAATTGGATCTTTTGAATTTGACTGATTTGCACATTGTGCTTTAGGCCTGAAAAGACTTAATACTAATTCAATACTATGTAGTGCATGGAGATTATACTGGTAAAAGTAGATCGGAATCTAGGATAAACTATTGTAAAGCAGTTTACATAGTCCTTATAACTTTATTCAAATCTAAGTTTTGATTGAAGACAAACGCTTTAAATGAAGCTAGCAAAATCTTTCAAATGGTCGTACTACAACTCAAGTTTTAGGGAACTCTAAAGTTTGTGTTTAAACCTCAGAGGAATACTTGCTAATCCCGGTAATTTACGGACTTTGTATCTTTAGCTGGTGACTTGGACAGATAGACGCTAATCTTCTAATATAGGCATGGGGCGCAATCATCGTTCCTATACATCTCTCAAAAGGTAGCGATTTAAAACGCAATTCTTAGTAAAAGTAACGTTGGTATCCAGATACAATAATTGTTCCAAGGCTTTTATGGAAACGCAGTGGTGCCATTCAGGCATTATTGGGCTTAAAGTACCGTTTTGGTACGTTTTGAATGTGCTGAAGCAAAATACGGTCCAGATTTACAAATTAGTTTTGGTAAGATTAATAAATGAGAAAGAATTGAACAAAATGTATGTCATGAACTCATCGCGTCTTAGGCTCATTACAGTAGCTGATCATATTTATGTTGAATTTCAGCCTGAATTTTAGCTTGAAAAGGAAACACTCGTTTTGCTATGGGAAAACAACAGCCATTGTCAAGCCAAAGTATTGATAAGAAAGGATCTTTTCCCTTCAATTTTGCATATCAATCGATCGAAAAGTACAACACTTAGAGATCCTATTTGGATCCGAACAGGATGAAAGTATTTGTCTACAGTCGACTTGGACAAACATAACTCTTTGAGTCCACGATGCAAATAATCCAAGCCATCTCTCTCCATGGTGTTCCTAGGAAACTCTGTCTTGTAGGTAATAAGGTAAGCTGACGACAGAAGCTAAAACTGATTGTTGTGACATTAATCCCTAAATAAGAGCATTTAAATTCAGCGGCATAATGTTGAAGTGAACTTTGAAATAGGACATGTAGTTGAGCCAAAGCGCTTTACGAAGAGCACTAGGTCTGAAAGCACCGAGAGTGGTCCTTATCTCCTAGCAACAGATCTATTCAATTTTCTCTTTGATTC
Organism: Moniezia expansa; assembly: GCA_019097775.1. NCBI lineage: Eukaryota > Metazoa > Platyhelminthes > Cestoda > Cyclophyllidea > Anoplocephalidae > Moniezia > Moniezia expansa. Next base: position 1,086,326 of record JADFDV010000003.1, read on the forward strand.
CTCCAACGTTAGGGCATTTTAGGCTTGCTATACTTTCGGCAATGCTTAAGGATTCGTAATAGAAATATATCCCTGCATGAATGCTACAGACCCAAAAATGAGAGTCAAATCAGGCTAGCAATCTTTCAACTTAAAGGTCGATTGCACTATCAAGTGACACACTGAATCAGTCACTAGTCTATAATGCTTGATGACTATGTGAATTAACATTATTAATTAGGTATTAAGTGTATTTAAGTATCGCCCTATCTCTGACACTTGAGTTTATGAGTCAAGAATTAATTGTATGACATGAGTGCTTAAAAATATGAATATGATGAAGTAAGTTATGCATTAATTGTATTCTTTATTTCATCACGTTTAGTGCAGTAAATTGAAAGTGAATACAAAGCTCCCTAAAAAATCAAAATCCAGGATTATTTTATAGCAGAACTGAAATCTAACCCTGATTGGTTAACAAAAAAATAGATGTTTTAAAAGGCTAAAAATAAGCAAGTTCGAAAAGAACATGTGTGCTGCTTAAATTAGAGCTGGACTTTTTTATATTCATCCCACAATAGCATTCTTGCTTTCGAAGGAACTTTGTCCCCTCTCGATATCATGGTTGTCGTTCAGTAATTTCACTTCACTAAGCTTTCTTGCAACTTGCGGACCGATAGACAAAGTGGAACTGGTCTACAGTAAGTCAATTAAAGCTAAGTTTGGAAATAATGCCTACTACTTTATTGTTCAGTAGCATATTAATTTAATTATTCATTGGGAAAGTTGTGAAACTGCATTATATAAGTTCTTCATCAACGAACCAGTGAGATCAAAGTGAAGAATGCGAAGATTTCAAAGAGGTGAAGGAATCTAAGGCGGAAATCAGTCAACCTCTTCCGATTCAGCGCATGTGACCTACCCAGAGGTTGTCCAAAAAGTCATCTACAACCTCATCTTGTGATCCGCAGTTCGTAAACCCATTTGCCCTCTCCCAGCATCCTCGTTGACTCGTGCTCGCACACTGGTCATTCGTAAAGTCCAAACAGTGGTGAGTATCAGAATGTAAAGCGATGAAATCGATCCGACTTAAGGAGCATCAGCATCGACTAGCTAGTCGTTTTTAATCCCTCCGGAAGCCTCAATATTCCCAGTTCCCTTTCACTTAGAAGGTTGACGATGCCACCTTATGAGAGCAAAGAGTTTGGTTGTATCGTGATAAAGAACCTTCCTTATTTCATTTGAATGAACACGAAAAGGTTCAATCCAAAACTTGGAAACTTGTTTTGGAGAGAATATTCCGATTGATTACTACGTTTTAGCAACTAAACAAGAGATTCATGAAGCATACGTAATGAGAGGCATTTCTATAGCTTCACATTATCAAAGCAGAGCTGAAGCCAAAAGAGATCCAGAAAACCTGGCTTATTCCGTTCAGCTGTGCTACGACTTTGATTGCAGACCCTTTTTTCTAGTAAGGAGAGCCATTCAGGAAGTAAGCTCTACCAGTTTATGGGTTGTTTGCAGGAATATAGGCAATGCAAGCATGAGCTAGAGTACATAACAATGTGCGGAGAATACTCATCTTGCCAAAAACACTGTTGTTAAGACATTGTATTGCATCAGTCACAGCCAGTACGCTGAGCACATGATTAAAACGAATTTTTTTTCGATTGAGATTGATACCCAAGTCACAAATGTCAAAAGAATGGGATGCGGTTAAGCTTATAGGAAAGACATTCCAAACGAAAGTTCTCCTGTTTCTGATAATAAACTGTGAATGTGAGTGCTCTATATAGAAGGTGCTTAAAATTATCTTTCAAATAGGAATATTGATGGAGACGTCGCCGTTGGAGGCATGTGTGGGTCAGATAAGGACCTGAAAATGCCATTTGTCTCCGACACCCTTATTTCACGAACTTAGTGTCTTTTTCGTTACAGGATCTGATCCAATTTTAACCAAAAACTGGCGCATAACTGCTTAAATCTCAACGTTTCTTATCCTTTTTACACTAGTATTAAAAGGACTATTCCTGCTCTCCAGTGCAGGAAATTATCCAAATAAAACAGTATCAGCAGAGCTCAAGTTGTCGACTTTGAAAAAATTTCTGAGGAGAATATTTGTGATGGGACTCTCACCTTTCTCACTTTATTGGTTCTCCATTTTTCGTTATATTTTGAGAGCAAAGTTGTCATAAGGTGCCTTTTGCGATGTCGCATACAATAACCTCAACTAAGTGGCCGTTTCTAAAGAAAGGCTTCATAAGAAATTCTCACGGCTTCCTTCATTCCTTAAATCCGTATCCATGGCTTAGCATAGGAGATAAATTTATTCTAATGATGAATAAGCGCACTTAACGGCACTCTAAATAAAAAACTGAACACGTGGAATGTGTTGGATTGCACGCTTGAAATTTGGCATTCAAATTTAAAAACGATTTCAACAAACATCGTGAATTGACAGGAAATACGAGTAAGTTTAAAAAAATTACTCAAAACATGGCCGGTCAGGACTAATCGCCCTCCGGACGTTTAAATTAGATTATGCGAGCAGAAGTACAATATCTTACAGCTTGGAACACGAGGCACGATGTAATTAACCGGATTCATGGTTTCAAACTGGAATGTAGCAATGAACGAAGTCTCCATCAGAATTTCGAAAGATTTCTGGTAGGAGACATGAAGACGGACAAGGTGCCACGACGAAGCAGAACTGCTACCTGTATGACGAAGCCACGCCAGAGAAGAGACCAGATAGCCGAAGACGTCAACAAACGTTTTTACTGTGTTCTGTGTAAACTATTGTGCTTACTTGTTATAAAAGCTATTTGTACTTCTGTTGTACCCCCAATAAGTCCTTGGGACTTGCCCTAATAGGTGGGGAGAAAATAAATAAAAAAAATCAAAACATAAATGACGATTTTTATTGCATCTTACACGTCTGCCTTACTTTGATCATTACGAGTTGATCGAAACCATTCACTCATCCTAGCAACCACTGATCGAAACTGCCTTTGGCCATTTGAACCAACTCAGTAGTGATGCGGGTATATTTAACTAGACCCATGGAAATATCAAATCATCTTATCAGAGCAAAATAGGCGCAATCAAGTTACCATTTACTTTGTTTTTTCTTCACCTGCGTTCATTCAGAAGAATCTGTCAAGATTGAGAGCAGAAAGAGAACTCTTTCTGTAAATTTGCAGAATTTTGGGCGACTGGAAGCCTGTCGCTCTTGCACCGAGCGAGGCTCCAAAAGAACTCAAATGGAACGAAGAAGACCTTGGATCAGCCGAATCATAAAGGTCTAAATGTGATTTATGCATGGTCGCTTGTGTCGGCCAGGAAAATGAGCTGAAAAACAAGAAAAGATCACTGGAAATATATTTCAAGGGAAAAGGACTTTGTCAAATGAAATTGGAATGATAATTTCTTATCGTCTTCCAAATCTTAAGACCAACAGAATTGAAATTAAGGGCCATTCTACGAGAATCACAGTCGAGAGTAATCCAAAATAAGTTACATAATCAAATAAATGACGAAAATTTAAAATGAATACTTACTTTTTCTGTGCTGTTCCCTTTCTAATTTCTTGAGCCCTTCTCCCCACCATGCGGGGGAGGGTTCGTTTCTCTAGGGTTTTACTTCTAAAGAAGATGTCGCGATATCAGTTCATTTTCCAAACGTTACGGCAAAGAACATAAAACTTTTTATATCGCAACATGGCACACTCCTTTTATTTGATCCTTTCAGGAGTTTCACGTGGCAGTCAATCATATCGCCAATCCATTTCCAAAAGAATCTTCAAGTCTATGAATATGGATAATGAATTTAAATGAGCTTCTGGCTGCAACCGTGAGAGAACAATCAACATTTCTTTCATTCTGGATACTTTTATGCATGTGAAAGAATAGACAGTCTTCTCAGATTAATAGTCTAGCCTCCTCTGTTGAAGTTCTTCCATTTATTAAAACCCCAAAAACTGAAAAATTCCGGTTCTTTCAGGAATGAACGTATATGCTTAAATTATGCTAAATGAGGATTTTTGATGAAACTTAAAAATGCAGATCAAGGAAGAGTGTGTTCGCTGATCAAAATCTCGACCCTATTCGATGATTCACAACAAATTCTATCGCCCTTATTGAATGGTTAAGAGGAATATAGTACGTTAATGAGCCACTCATCAGATTCATTGAGGAAACACATTGAGGATTTTGATTTTTTAGGAAAAAACAACTGATTCTATGATCAAAAAGACAAAATCCAAGCAGATGACATATAAAACGTTTACGAACGCTAAGGAGAAGCATTATGACGCAGGCTTGAGAAGACCTATAGTTACGTGATAATCATAATAAAGTCAATTGGGTTAAGTATACAGCAAGTACTAGCTGTTTATCCAGTTCAAAGAATGAGAAATGGGTTCCATATAAAATTGAAATGTAATAGCCCTGTCTTTCTGGGTCGCAATCAACGGCCTGTCGAATTTTCCTCTTCCTCAAAATCTAGGCCCTTATAAGTGAAGGCGAGGCGACGTTTAACTTAATCTATGTAACCGAAGTAACGTTATGCAAACTTGTGTTTATTTTTTTTTCAAAATAAATCTATTTAAGAAGGAATCGTAGTTAAACAACCATTTGTTCCATAAGTTATAGCACAACTGTAAGCAAATATTTCAATGTCAGTAAGATTATTTTTACTCATTGGGTGATAGAGCGAAGCTAATCAAAATATGAATCTTAAATGATAATGTGTCCCGTCAAATAATCTTACTGGGGTGATCGAAAAAAATTCATGTAGTGCATAGATCTGCCTCTTATTTGAACTTAACCAGGAATGCCCCTGCTTACCTCACAAAGGGCATTGTAAACTAGCATATACTTGGACTCACATCCATGTTCGTGTCTTCTAAGCCAAGAGGGATCTGGATGGTATTATGACCCTGTCAAAATGGCTAATTAGTCCTGACAGAAAAATGGCATTCAACCTCGCGGACACAAACGCAAATGAGCAACGTACAACCACATAGCCATCCATAATATGAACATAGTCGAATGCGATAGTGAAATTCATGGTTACATATCTATGTAAAATAACTGCTACTTGATAAAAAAGTGGACAACCTAGGGATCGTTCCATTTTTTGCATTTTTATCGCTATTTTTTAATACCAGACTTGCTGCAATACAACAGCAAGATTGACAGCAGTATTTGCTATTTATTATGAGTTCCTTGGGACCTGTTTGGCCACAGAACACTATCCATTTTGAGTGAACGTTGCTGACTTTCTCGACAAGCTGTATTGGTCCGACTACTGCTCGGTTCTCTTGCAGGACCGATTCCTGTTATTCCTTCTTTTTAATCGAAGCGGAAATATCTACGATGATCTTAGAGAAGGCACATCTACAAAGGCCTGCAGGGGTAAGGGAAGGTGGGTGGTTACAAAATTATTGGAAACTCTACAGTGTCAATTCTCGCTCCAGCCAGTATTCCAATGTTGAATGCTAGGGCGAACTCGATGTCTAGCCTGGCAGATCGCCTGTGCTCTGAGGTCTCTTTCAACTTCTTACCTGTGGAACCGTCCTGCTATTCTGCTACTTTAAATTGAGAACTTCCTTGCATCTCAGCCACTATTATTGTCTCTCGACTCTTGCTGAGATCGACTGCTATTGTTTTTGATCAATCGATTTTTATTTTTTTTTTTTTGATACTCTGTAAGGTCTGGCGCTGACCATTGAGGAGAACTATGGAATACACAGTGAATTACAGAGCTGTCAACCTAGTGACGACTTGTCAGCTCAAATCATAGAAAATCGAGGTTTTCTACTCATACACGTAGTGGTTTCATGCTACATAGCCGAAAACCCGGCTGGACAGAATCATGGTGTATTGAGTTATCTCCAACTCCTGTCAGAGTTCCTCTAAAGTGTCGAGAAATCTGCTCGAATACGTCCTCTTTTTGTAGCCAAGTGCTCACCAGGATAGGTTCATCTTTTTTCAAGTAAAATGCAGAGTTAATATTTAGCTTTTGCTATGTTGTGGATAAGTTCAGAGTAATGAGTTATTTGCGCTACAATAGTAACTTTGACGAGTCAAACACAACAATGGAGTGCAATGAAATAGTTCATAATATTCCCTTCGTGTAAAGATGCACATTTGGGCTAGTGACTTCGGTTTATTTTTGTTATGTAGCCTATTTGTTGAATTAAAACATTCCGCGAACAAATATTTTGCTGAGCGTTTGACGCAGTTAAGATTTAGATAGACAAAAAAGCTCGATCGGCAGTTACCAAGTCTTTTAACCATTCACACCCTTTTCTATGTCAAAAATTCTCAACCGCTTTTTTCACCTTGCGAAAAGGCTTTGGCACATTTTACATTCCCTGACTTTTGTTACAAGGATCTGTTCCTCTACCTCTGTTCCGATCCACGGATCTGTTATTGAAAAAGCAAGACATAGCGAAAAACTGATATGGACAAAACTCGAGCAGACAAATGTCTATAATTTGAGCGTAGAGATGGTTTTTGGATCACTTCAAGGCCACATCAAAATAACAAGGCATTATGCATAAACCACAAAGTTAATACTGCTTTTCCTATTCAACTTCTATCTGCAACTTCTAACTCCGTGGTTTGTGAGTCAAGTTGTTTGGACATTTGTCGCTCCATTTTGCCTGTCCATGATTTGCACTTTTTGCTCCCTGAATAGGTTGTTGGAGTCAAACGCTAAGGACTTTATTTTTTACCTTTGGGTCAGAAGAAAGTTGATTCTTTACCAATCAATCGTAAGTCCTTGGCATATTTAAGGAGAAATCCCAAGAAATTACTAGGGACCGCGATTTACAGTTTGCCTAGATATATCAGACTTCTTGCATTATTTAAACTTATTTTTATAAAAATTTTTCATTTTGCCTGCTAGAAAGACAGAGTATGCAAATTACGATTTGCCAACTTCATGCAACAGTGCTTCAGGGGCTTGCACTCACTGGCCTCACCATTTCGGTTTAATGTCATTGAGGAGATATGGAACACCTCACTCAAGACCAATGATTGGCTAAAGATTTCATTTTAATGACGGGACGTTGGTAAGATTTCTTCGGGAATCATTTGCCTAAACTTGTCTTTCTTTCAGATCAGGCGCGTCCCACATCACAGTCTAAAGCAGAACGGTGTTTAGCGGAGATCTATGATGGTTCCATTCGTAATGCGATGCAGATTAACATTCCGGCTAAAAGTAAAGTGGTCTTTGCTACCCAAACATAAATAAGGCGTCCTTCTCCCCTATTGATAAAGTAGGTACACATTTGACTGATCAAAAGGTCAGCCTTGCAAGTCAATGGACATTTGCAGCGGGTTCTTATTTAACTCTAGTAGTCAAAGAAACTAAAACAGTACTACAGTGAAAGCTCTGACAAGCGTAAGCTTAAGCCTTGATGAATGAGCCTACAAATCCTGTTTTGGAGAAGGGCAGTGTTTTACCGGTGAACTCCTAAAGCACTGAAGCACTGTTTATTTAGACGCTAAACAAGGTCATATACGACTATTCCCTTAACATCACCACTTCTTTCACCCTTTCTAAACCTTCACTTCTGTCTCTATATTCTACTTTACCTTGCCAAATTTCAATGTTCTTCTCGCTGATAAATTTCACGGCATCCAACTGTCACTCACTGGGAGCCCATTTTGTTGGCCAGCGACTGTTGATGTTAAGATATACTCTAAGTTACCGCACTTTGAAGTTTTGTGATGAAGCCACTCATTTGAATGGTCCAAGGATGTTGTGCGATCCATGTGTAGTAACTATACACCAGTTTGATGAAACGTTGCTAACCTGTTCAAAGTGCAAGTAACCACTTCAGTCCAACACTTAACAATTCTTTATTAGGCCAAGCCCAAGAATACGATCAGTCAGGTTACCTTCCGATCTACCTTTAGAATTAGATGCCAAAGTTTCAAAACTAGCATTCCCCAAGATGGACTGTGCTCGAACCGCATTCAAATATTAGAAATATTTGCATTGTTCGCAAATACTAACCCAATACTCAATGGAGATTCATGCATCTGTTTATTTCTTGTAAAATCACCATTGGTAGTGCGAATTTTTTCTGTGTGGAGCTTACGGAAGAGTAGCCTTTGAAAAATCATAAATTGTCCATACACGCAGGGAAGTGGAATCAGCCATGGTGTGATCAAACTGAAAAAATACAGGAGCTGTAGTCTTCTGAAGCTAATCACAAAGTGCACACTCACTGAAGAGAATATATGATTTCTAATGTGAGGAATCACTCTAGAGTAGGGCTTCACGCTTCACGAATTCATCTGATATTTATTTTCTTAATCAACAATTTCAATCTATTTATTGCCATCTTATATGCGCATGATGGCACCAGTTACCACTTTGAGAACTCACTGAATGATCATGTAGTCGCTTTCAGTTCAGATGAGTCTTTGGGATAGCTATTATAATCGAACAGTGTGTCTCTAGCGATCAGATCTTCGGTTAGTGGTAGCTGCAAATGTTAATCGAAATGACCTCTACATAACAATAACTAACATTTACGAATATAGACTGGAGGTGACTTTATGGTATGGGCAGCCTAATTTCTATCCATGGCCTAAGATGAATTTGCGGCCTCTTTCAGTCCTTTTGTTCAGTCATTCTGTTTCACTTTTACACCAAATTTACCCTTAGTCAATTCCAGGTCTACCTTGCCGTGTATATCTAGAAACCACCGATATCAGTATTTTTAGCCCTTGTCTATCCATGAGATCATTTTATCAGGGCGTCGAATATCTATGTAGCTATCCGTATTTTGCAGAATGCGTCGCAACCCTTCATTGTGCCAGATGAACTTTCAGAGGATGCATACTCGCATCGATGGTCTTGGTAAATAACTCACTGCATCACAATAATCACCATTTATTCTGTTTTGATTAGTAGACATTACTTCAAGCGAAAGTCGACTACCGATAAGAATTTCAGTATTACTCAGACGTTACCTTTCCTCCATCACTTGAGATTAGAGGAAAGTTTCTAAACCATCGCGGCAACGCTGGTCCACCACCGAACAGTAATTTCTCGTCCTTCTACTATTGTATTGTCTTTGTTCACTGTATGGTGAACTAACTTTACATCTACTGAATGTATTTTTTGAGATTAATATTCGAATAGGAACCCAAACACAAAGGATCCCCTCAGTGTTGTAAATGCAGTCCCATAATGGTAGGCATTGAGCAAATGTCTCAGCATCACCCCCTGGTTATGATTTAAGTCTTGAAAGATGTAAATTTGTAGAACCAAATCTTTTGGTTAGCAACTAAAATCCACTAGAAGCTTAGTCAAACTTTTCAAATTTTAATCGGAATTCCACTCACGAATGCTTTAGGAACCTTATCTAGTTCATAAGTTCAGGTCAAAGAGCGGTATCCAGAGGTACAAGGGTGGCATCGTTCACCAGAGCTAAATCCTTTATCTTTGCCAATATATTTCTCACAGAATCTGACCCACAATAGTCAGCAGAAGCGCCGTCGTAAAACAGCTATCTGGTAAGCTGTATCGTCTTTAGTTCTCTTTGACTCCAACCAGTATAGCGAGTGCATTCAAGATCAAAGCCCTGACAAATATATAAGTTGGGGCCTCGGGCCTTGACCTCCAAATCGAACAGAAACAAGGAGTTCCGATTAATAGTCATGGGATTTGCAGGTATTCCGAATCACACCACTGACGGAATGGCAAGGAACGGCTGTTCATACATAGTCCTACCCACAGCCTTCTTTAATTTCCATGTTCTATTTCCTCTAACACCGGTGGATGGCAAGGATACGAGGATTAAGTTACTTATGGTTCATGACAAGCTAAACAAAGGGTGTGATGGCCTTAATTCTGGTAGTATAGCAGTGGTTGGCGGTTTGTGGAAGATAAGATTTAAATGAATGCATTTACTGACTAGTCATAAATGATGGAATAAGGCCCTAATGTTGCTGCATGTCGTTGGGAGAAATGGCAAAGAAAGGATGTCAATATCGGAATGCTGAGCAGTAAACGGCTCTCAGAGATAACCCCAGAGAAGGTGGTGAAGAATGAGAGAGCTGTTTTTTGAGGACACAGAATGTATCGCCACTAAACTCGTTCCACCGGTTAATCCACGCAACTTTCTCAACAATTTGCCAACTTTATCCAATGTGATCTTTCTTAATTTGACCAATAAAGGTGTGATTGAATCAAGAATCTCCATTGAATGCGCAAATATGGTTCATTTTTAGAATGGCGGGAGAAGTGAAAGAGCAGGCAATTTATAACTTTCGAATGTTATATAATGGAATGTGTTTATCTCAATCAGGATAAATTAAAGTAAATAAACAAATGAATTAAATTGAACCCATGGGAAATTCGCCCAAATTTTTACGGCTGAGGCAAAGAATTAGGTTGACGCCAAACGCCTGGGAATGGTATATTGCTTTGCTTGTACTTCCTAGGCCGAAGACTGATGTTAACAGGCAAAATATATTTCATATGAAGAATTCAGTCAGGCTATTTTTTGAACTTTCACAAATTCCACCCTATCCGGAGCGAACAGTAAACTGGAGCAGAGTTTTTTTGTTAATGATCGCTTACTTGACAAAAACCTTGGAAGTTAGGAAAGTAGGACGATTGAATAGGCAATATTTCATGAGTTATTGTGGCATAATTTTTCGTATTTCTCTGGCTAAGTCAGAGCATTTCAAGCCTGATCTTATGCAAAATATGCGTAAAAATAGAAAATAGAATTTTTTTATTTCAAGTAATTTATTTTGCTAAAAGGAATTCATTAATTCCTCGTGTTCTCACTCATAAATGTCCGTTTGACCTAGTCAATAGCTTTTGCGGAACCGATGTTCTGAAAGTCATTTTTCAGGTAGGTTATTTGTCCGTAGCAACGAGTCCTGTAAAATTTGATGCCAGATCCAAGGCATTTCTCATAATGGAAGCAATTCGTTATGCGCTTCAACTTCACTTAGATGGGCCTCAACTATAGCCTTGGCGTCGATAAAAGGAACATACTCCTGCCAAGGATCCAGGCTAGTTCTCATTAATTGTCACGAATTGACTTTTACCAAGTCATAAGCAGGTACACGTACATGCAATTTTTTTTCATTGAAACACAGACTTTAAGTAATATATCTTCTTGGCTTTGCAGTCCTTACCTATCCCATGCAAGTGCACAAAGGAATGCAATGAAAATATATGACCTTCACATCTTCGACGAAAGCATTAACGTTTGGACGCTCGAGAGCGTACGTGCCAATGCAAGTGGGTCAGTCGGTGCGTGCACAGAGGAAAGCTCTGAGTGGCTGGTGTTGGAATTGCTGAAGTGCGCATTTTAATGCCTTGGCCGTTGCTACCACTTTCCACCTAAATTCATTTGCTTCATAACCCACCAGTTTTCTTGAATACAGCGATTTTCTTGTCAAAGCAACCATTTGTTCGCCGGTGGCGGAGAGTATAAAACTCAAAAGCTGCTTAAATTGCGACGGAATTATCTGTTCATACGTGTCCTGTCCTTCGGTAGCTATCAGGAAAAGATAAAAACTATCCGTGGGGGTAAGTACAATTCTACCTTTTAGCTGCCGAATTAACTTTGAAAATAAAATTTATTATCGAGTTGCACTTAACTAGAAGTTATGAATGTCATTCAACCAGGTTTTTAATTATTTATTGCAGTTATGTTTAATTAAATGGGTAGAATTAAGTGAAAAGCATCTTTTCGCAGTCAAACTTTAAGTTAAAACAGATAATAGAGTATGGGTAGCGTTGCAAAATTAACGGCTTCTCATAAAATATGGACCTATTTCTTTTTAAACTTGGAATAAATGTATAAAAGCTTAGTGAATTTACCGACATCGTAGCATTTTATGAGGTAAATAAAAAAAAATAAACTAATACTTAACAAAAATTATGCAAATGTTCTTAATCGAGCTCAGCAAAATACCATGAAGAGTCAAGTCTTGACAATCTATGAATATTCTTCTGCAAGTTAACCAAAGGCTGTAAGTTTTTGAGCTCATCGACTTAGAGAAGGTGTATGACCATCATCAGAAGTTCGCTTTCTTTTAAATAAATAATAAAACTGATAAGTGAATCCGATTTCATTGAATTCCATTAATCAGTATGAATAATTCGTCTACTAAGAATTTCGTATTTTGCATGAACTACTGATTCTCGCCATACAAACCACTTATAAAGGCCGTAACACTGAACATTTAATAGTTCTAGCCGACTAAGTCGTCAGCTTTTTGCCACACTCCAAGTAATTGGTCTAATGACTCTTCGGTAGAACTGAAAATACCTGGCAGATAGTTACACCGATTGTGCCTTAACAGCTTTCCTATTCATATCAACTTCTGCTTATATGCAAATCTTAAAAAGCATTTAAACACTCGATCTAGTTTACAATAACTAAATATGCTAACAATCAGAAATATTTCGAATAGAAGCCAATAAAATTTGACGAATTTTTTGTGTATTTTTTAAAAATTTTTATTTTTGCCGTGGCGAAAATTTGCTGAAAAGTGTTAAAACAATCGTCAATAAGTTCGTAAGTTCAAATTGTGATGGTGAGGAATTCCTATTGACCTTGGCCCTGCTATTCGATACTCACTTGGGTGTCGTTTTCACAAAAATGGGCGTTTCATTTTCTTTCCACTCCAAAATGTGCACTTTGTATATTTGGATTTCAGATAAGAATCAGAGGCCACGTAGTTCAATTTCTTCTTTTAAAATAAAAGGCAAATAAACTCATTTTGTACATGACAATAATCTATCACGATTTCTACTTAATCTTCCTTGTTAATTTCTTCTTCACATGCCACAAAGATGGAATTTATTTGCACTATCTGGATAACTCTGCATAGCACTACTTTGAAATGCTCTAGACGATGGACACGTGCGATGCGAACTCGGTTACCCAAACCTTAACTTGATGAAGGGCATATGCATCTTATCCGCCAACAGTGCTTAAAATGAATGAAACCAAGAAGAATCATTTCTAATGTTCTGTTCAAAGAAGCTAACAATATTTGCAGTTTTATTTATATTGAAGGTGAAATACGCGTTAGTAGAACGAAATGCTAAATTAACGAAACTGTCTGGTCGAGGATAATTTAGGGAGCTTTTTATTTCTTTAAAAGGCATTTTTAGAACTGATAAGGAGTCTGGTGCTATGGCTTGGCATGATCATTAATTTATTTACCCCTCCCCATTCCCAGGTCCTCACTGGACAATACATGTGATCATGGAAACACCAGTTAGGGCGTTCCTAATAATAAATCATAGGTAAATTAATGAAAGAATGAACTGAAAGTCGCCCTTTTTCTCAAATTTCCTAAAATCAACATTCTACCGAAATCCCGAAAAATTGGAAATCCATCCATTCGAAACCGAGTAATTTATAAAGTTATCATTTATATCCATGTCTAGAAGTTCTTAGTTTTCAACTACGAGGAAATTATTCACTTCAGTGCCGTTTGATTCAGACTTTTTGCTTCCGACAGTGAGTGACTGAGCCTATCTCATCGGCTTCGAAGCCTCTCTTGGCGAAGTAAACATCTTGAAATAACTGAAATACCAGGAGAATTTACATTCATAAGCCCGGCATCAGGTTTATTGGTCACCGACATTCGTATTTTTCGCCGTGCCAAATTCGAGTACGGTACTAAGGTCAAGTGAACCCCATCTTTGCTATATAGCTTTTAAGATTCATCTGGATCTCGCAAACAATTCCTCGGTCAACTCCAGTTCATCCGTGCAAATTACTGAGACCAGTTTCTTTAAATTAAATCGTGTGCATACAATTACACTTTACTTTTACCTTTAAAGTAAATCTAACACTTTTTCCATTTTATTAGTGATTTCAATCAAAACAATGCCGCGACACTATGTGAGTCAGTAATTTCTAAATCTGTTTAAATAAACAAAAAATTCTTGTCTTTTTGTCATCAAATTTTATTTCTTTCTTCATTCCAACACGTTCCTTCCAGATGAAAATACGTTGCATTTAACCATTTCAAACTTTAGTTATCATGATGAATGTACATATTACTTACACGTTGTTTTATCACACTCGAGGAAATAATGTAACTGAGGTCCAGTTTTCGCGTAGTTTGAAAAGTATCAGCTTATAATTTGAATTCGATATATAAAAGGATAATAGAGCAGTCGAATTCAGGCCTGCAGGAGGGTTTCATTTATTGTAGAACGCTGTGGAACTTTGTTTTGATTGAACAATCTCATAAAGATATTGCAGTGATTTTTAAATCATGATTTCGCTATTTGAAATTTGCGTTTTTTGAGAATGCCGCACTTTTCTAGCCAACTCCTGACGAGGCAGCGACGAAGATTCAGGCAACATTTCGAGGTTATAGTACTCGAAAACACATTCAGGATGAGAAAAAGCACACTTCTAAAATGATGAATTCGTCGACACCAACCCAAACCGATCCGAATATTGCTGCAACTAAAATCCAAGCAACATATCGCGGTTATAGAACTCGCAAAGAGCTGAGCCAAACGGTCTTCAAGCACCCAGATACCAAAGTTCGTCATTCAGAACCGATTTCTCACCATCTCACACAGATGAGAATCAGCCATGATGAACGTCACGCTCGAGGCCTGAGTGACATCTCCAACAAATCAACTGCTATGGCGGTAGAAGATGAGGAGCAGAAACGAAATCTTGCTGCAACTAGGATCCAGGCTGCCTATAGAGGTTACTATGTTCGATCACATTTAACCGAAAGTGAACGCAGTGGAAGCAGCAGTCCTTATTTTAGTCCTCAGATATCCGAAGATGAGGCAGCCACCAAGATTCAAGCGGCTTTCAGAGGATACCGTGTTCGCAAAAATATGCGCTCGCAGACGGCTCCAATTGCTCGATACAACGACCAGAAATATGATGAGGCGGCTCGCAAGATTCAAGCAAACTATCGTGGTTACCGAGTGAGGAAGGAGATGGGACGTTTGAAGCAACATCAAAACACTTTGGAGTTGTGAAGTATGAGGACAACGTCCAACCACTTCCAACGTCTGCAAATATTCCACTTCTCGGAATGAGTTTAGTTTCTATGCTTTCCATTTTCCATACATACATAACTATGTCTTAGAGTAATGCGCATTATTACTACTATACACAAACAACATGGCGCCTATCATGAATTTTACGCTGCTGTTAAGTCAGGTTATATTGTTGATAGTAGTAAAGTCAACACAGAGTTTAATACCCTTGCTTTCTTATCTTCACCAGCAAGATTAATTTTCACTGCAGCTAACAAGCTCTTTTCTTTACCCAGTCTTTCAATTCAGCCTCGATATGATGGACGATAAACAACATTTTTAGAAAGCAAGCAGTATGCACTAATGAAGCCAAAAATGAAATGAAGCTCTCCAATGCACCTTAAAGTCAAACTGCTCTTTAGTGCGTCTAACAATAGCCATCAATCCGGTAAGAAATAGCTGCCTCTTCTGGAAATACTTTCATCTTTCTGTCAATTTTCGCCTCTCAAAACTTGACTAGCAATACGTACCTTTGGAGTAGAGTCATATCAGTTGTGATGAGGGTCATGACATTCTCTGTCCATTTATTTCAGTTCGTAAACGTCTCAGTATTTTGTTTCAGGCTATACGCATTTATTTCAGTAAGGTCTCTGGAATAGATGCTTCCCGTTTTCAAATCATAAGTCTCATTTAACAAATGATCTGTACACACTTGGCTCCAGTAGAAAATTCTATTCCATAATTTAACATCCAGCTTTAAAGACGATTTCAAAAAACAACAGGATAATTTTAATATCTCTTTGGATGAAAAGAATGACTGTTTTTTGACAAAAGCGAAAAAAGGCATGTATGGCACATATAAATGTCTATTTTAATTTGCTGTACCTTTAGATAAATACTGAAATAAAATGAATGAAGTGACATAATCCACTAAATTATCATTGCTACCTACCTTCCCATTTACTAAACTATGGAATGCTTTAGATGATAAAAAAAGATGGTTTTACAGTATGCATCGCATTTTATTCCATATTGAATATAACATAAAGGTAGACATTAGGTCTCTCTACATTTTGGGATATTTCACATTCAAGGCAGTTTTACTTACCAATTTAGTGATACAACCAATTACTAAAATGCATTTCTCTGAGAATCGCGTGACTTCTCATAAGCTTTCCTCCAATCACCGATTTATCAAATAGTGTATGGGACTATTACCCACAGAGTAGCTAAAGGTACCGATTATTTTGTCCTATTGATGAAATTCTTGTAATTCATCTATTAACAAAGGCAAAAAAATCTGATGCTATGGCTCAGTGAAATGGGTTGAAGGGTATGAAAGCGTGTAAAGTGATTGTTCCAGGAGGATTTCACAAACTATGGTATCCCTGGCGGACCCAGTCTGCCGATTTCTTGGGACATCATACGTCCTCAGAGGCAGCCGCCAAGATTTGTCTACCTTGAAATTTTAGGCTCCTAGTCAATATGCACTTCTACTCACCTGGCAGAAATGAATAAACACAATTTCCGTATGTGTATGGATGAGATCAGTTTTCGGCTAAATGAGATGCGCGGATCTTCCTACTTTCGGGATAAATTCCATTTTCTGACCACTTCTCTTGTCGCTAATAGAATATCTGGGCAATTTTCATTTCCACTTTTGGGCCACATCAGCTTTTAACATTACCTAAAACTTGTTGATCCATTAATGTGTCGTCACTTCGTTCAAGCGATGCAAAAGCATGGCTTTCAACAATGGTTATGTCTGCATCATGCATCCATACGGGTATATATTGGCCAATTCGCGAAAAATTCTCTGACGTGACCCCGCAAAAGGTCATCCTGTTAAAGTGCACTCTTGACTTTGGATGAAGTAAGCGTTATCCAAAACAAGCTTACGTAAGTACACGTTGGGAAGCGGAAATTAACAGTTACTTTGGGGCTGTGACTTATGTATATTGAGGGAGTAAAATGTAAATTTACCTGAACGAAAAATAACTGGGAATGTCTAAGTGAGTCTGTAACTGTGGTTAGCAGGTTCTCAATAACTTCTAAGAAAATTTTGATATTTGGTAATAAAGTATTTCCAGAAAGCACTATGACAAACCTGTGCTTCAGAAGAAAGCAATTTCAGCAATTAACCCCTCCTCGGCTAATAGGACTTTCGAAAGAATTTCACGCAGCCCCAAACAGGCCGCCATCAAAGACATTGGGTGGGATTGCGAGTTTCAATCTGTTTGTGAGCCGATCAGTGAGACGCCTTAATGTGTCTCATAGAACTTCTGACAATTTTTCTACAAAGATCAGATGAAATGTTAATGGAACCTCCGAAATATAATAAAAGCAGGTACTTTGTGAGGCTGGGACGAGTCGAAGGAGGTGTGGACTAAACGAGACTCTGTGGTCTAATTTCTGATCTATCTTCTGAACTCCTTTTTCCCATTTTACTTATTGTATCAACTGTATGGCCAATAAAGGAGAGCTTCCGTTGAATTCAGGTTGGAGATTAGTACTTGAAATCTTCTGAATTCTCTTATTTTCTTTCGACTGGCTGCTTCGGCTTCATCGGAGTCTGTTCACACGTCTGTCCAAACCTCCAACTTCTTCCATCATGTCTAATTTACGACGAGCTCCCGAATTTAGTAGCTTTATGAATTTCGGGTCTCTCTCTAGCGTCTCGTTTCAGATCACTGCTAAGACTTTGGCTGCTACTGTTGCAATCTCATTGACTGGGTTAAAAGAGGAGGATAAGTAAAATGACCTTTTCCTATAGTCCTTATCTACCAGCAAACACAAAAGAGCAGTTTCATGAGAGTCAAAAGATTGCTGTGCACACTTCCGTTATCAACTCGGTTGAACTTCTCTAAACCTATGCTATCAATGGACCTTGAGATTAGAGTATATTGCTTTAGTTACCCAGGCATATCGAACCATATATGTGGCAAGAGTCTTAACTCACTCCAAAAGAGAATAAATTGATAAAAGTATCTCTGTAAAACTGAACACAAGGAACATGCCGAGATGACTACGTAGCTATTCGTTGTATGGTTAATGATGGAACTTCATTAGAAAGCTATTTAAATATGCCTAAACAAGCGTCCTCAACTCTTCTAAATGGCAGAATAAGGTTTTGCTCTTAACTAAGTTTTAAAACGATCGAAGTTAAAGAAGGAATCACTTGTTCAACAAAAGATAATTGGAAGTGGACATAGCTGAATAACTCAACTTCTCTTGCTAGCTCTGAGCAGCTTGTAAAGTCGTCTAGACGAGATCTCTGGTTATATTTAACGACTAAATCGTTAGAGCAAATCTGTGTTATAAGAACAGTGTATCGATGGAATTGTTCGGAGCGTTAAACTGTCGTGATTGGAAGATCGGACTATGTTATCGGATGCTGCCTTATTCAAAGATTCAATTGATATCATTTTTACAGTTTAGTTAAAATTCTAACTTTAGGCCAAATATGATTTGTCAATTATACACACGCCGCAATGGAGGTAGCAACTTCCAAATGGATTAGTTATACAGTGTTCTGATTAACAATAGGTTATTGACCAACCATATTTTTTCAGAAGACCGGGTTGGTTTTACGATGAAATGGATCAGGTTATTATGTTCCCGGATGAGATATTCTTTAAATCAAAAGCCTGCAATAGGTAGATAAACTATTTTACTTCATAACTTTAAAGGGGGGACGCTTTGGCCCTCACCTAATTGAGACTTTCTCACTCGATTGAAACTACATTATCAAAGTTTCGACTGAAGCGCATGAACAGACTTCACTCACAAGTCATCATATGAGCCAAACACCCATGAGATCACTACACCATCCTTTCCGTCTTTCTCTTCGGAACATGAGACCCACAGGATAGTGCCAGTGCAGAATGTGCCTCAGTGTCACTTTAAGTGAAGACTTCGTACTTAAACTTTACTATGTTAACCACCATTTAAGTGATACATTGAGCCGAAAATAGTTCAGAATGGGCAACCATGTGGCTGAGCGCCCACCAATTTCTTCCAGCAACGTTTACACGTATAAAAGTGTGTGCAAATGTTTGAATCTTATAATTGTTGAATAGACTTCGGTCGTCTAGAATTTTTAGCCGAAGCTATAACCTGCGATCCGTTTTCTTGTGGTTCTATGTTGGGTGCAGCTGACTTCAGACAACAATTCTCTAAAAGCTGATTGATTCACCAGGCCTGGTCAACTTTGGAGTAATCTAAATGGCAATACTTTATTTTGTCTCCAAGAGAAACAAACGTGAGAATTAAAAGTGTTTATTGACAGTGTTCGGTTAGTACCGAAGATTGCAAATGTCCTCACTATAAATCCAGATTTTCGCTTTCATTGACTGCGTTACATGGAAGTTCGGGCGATGGCGGTTTAATTCGATTGAGACACAGCCGGCCTCCTAGACAGGATCGACCTCTGAGACATGGTAGATCGATTGCGTATCTGACGGTAGTGTTTTCTTCGCGAGGTAAAAGGGGTTCGTGAGAACCTCTTATTCGATTGGACTTTTGGCGTTTATAGATGAAGGCCGTCAAGATGGAGACCATAATGGTAAGGAGCACTAAGGGCATCGCAATCGCCACTGCTAGACGGACTTGAGCTCTAGGATTGGGTAACTCCCTGGGCTCTCCCATGCTCAGAATACCTCGCCTATATTCAGAAAGCATTGCATCATCATCTAATAGTTTAAAACCCTAATGAAAATCACAAATTTTATTTGCTTACCATTTAACGAAGTTTGTCGCCTCGTAGAAACCATCATGTGGGGTTCCAAAGCTGAGGGCTTGAAGACGAGCACCGACGGTTATGTTCTCGACATCTGGGGTAGTTCTTTGAATGAATGCAAGACCGTAGTATGCCATGGGTAAAGAAAATCGGTACTTTTCAGCATCAGCCTTGCTGATATGCATTCGTTCTGCTGTGTAGACCCTTCTCTTGCTTTTACCGTCTGTTGTAACCTCGCAATTAGTCTCCCACTGCATATAGGCTGGGGAGTGACCTGAGACGCGGACATTAACCCTGTTCTTGGAGGCCGGGTCAGTTTTGCGGCATCCAAGATGTAGGTTGAATAACTGCTTGAAAAAGAACCTCATTTAACACCCGCCAGCACTTATCTCACCTGCTTAACTTAAAGGGGAGGTCTCAAATATTTATTCGGATTTTAAATGTATTCAATTGGAGGATAGTATCTTTTGTTCAGGGTGAGGTATTAAATTTCGTTCTTCCAAGCGTCTAACAAAAATAATGTCTCGAAAAAATGGGAAAAGAAGTTTTTAAGTAAGAGAAGAGATCTTTCATTGAAACTCTTCTTTATGGTCGATATCTATCATGTATCTGACCAATAAATCAGTCATAAGTTGTCAATCGGGGGGTGAAACTGACCGTCAACCTGTCGTTAGGGGTGAACTTAAAGAGACAAATAGAGATATATAATCGCAGGGTCACTTGTTCCGAACCAACCACAATGCAGGCATTGATGATTGGAAAGGTTAAAGGCTCGTGTATAATTTTAAGATTATTACAATAGTACGAGTGGATGATCTCAGGACTGTCTCCAAACGGTTTTTGTTATTTCTACCCCTAAGTCCAGCCCGACATCATAACACCGAACTTAAACATTCGAGAGAAGTAAAGTGTGCTCTATAAAAAGTATAATGTTGAAAGTATTACCCAGAAGCCGTATTGATTCTAACACTGAGTTGCCTTAAAGAGACAGATTCGTACTTACGGTTTCCTTGTAATCTTTGGTTAGGCTCGTTGTCTGCAGAAAGTCCTCACTTTGGTGAACAGGATCTTGCGAAAACGGAATGATAATGGGAGCTATTCTTCCATGGTAAGGAACTTTGACGCCGTCAATGGTGATCTCAAAGAAGAGTCCCATTTTGGGGAGTAGATGAAGTCCACCCACTTGTGACAATTCGTCTTCATTTCTTGGAAAGAGAATCTGGTGTAAAAAAGAATGAGGTGTTGTGTTAAGAAGGACAGGTTCTCAGAAAGCAGTGGCCAATGTTTTCCCTTCAGTTTCTTCCTATAAAGAATAAATCTTGAGTGGGAGACCACATCAATACACTTGTCAATAACTTCTAAACTGTCTTATGGTTGGTGCTGGTTTCTAGCTTCAAGTTCATCTGTGGGCTGAGTTATAAGTATATCGGAGTGATTTACCGCACTAAGTTTTACCGCAATTCATTTCCCCTTGTATGGCTCTCTTGCAGTGAATTGAATACCTGAAAGTGGGTTATGACTGCTGAACGTACACTTGGTTATGTGATTGTGGATGCTTCGTCTCAGGTTTCAAAGCTCCTCGCTTGAGGCAGCCTTTTTGAATACGAATCAGTAGGTCGAAGAGGCGCCTCTCTGATTGGACGTATCCAACCTTTTGAATAAGTCCCAACATTATCGATTTTGTGTGTTAGGCGGCAAGGAGTTCTATCGTTCCTGCATGTAGTGTCGCGTGATCAGCTTTAACGCTTCATAGCACTCTGATCTGCACATGCGCCAAAAATAGTTTTAGTCACAGGCGGATGAAGAGTCTTTCTAATTGGACTAAGTTAGGTGAATGAAGATTAGGATATTCTTCAACAGTTCTGGCCTGATTTGAAATCACTGGTATATTCATGTTAAAAAAAGTAAAAGTATCAGCGTAATGTTTAAGGCATTTCATATTCTACTCTGCGGAAGGTCTATTACTAGACAGCAGTTGATCCACATAATGCTTATCACCGTCAATGTGAGAGTATGCATCGCAAATGAAAAGAAAGTATCTTAATCAATCAGAAAGCTAAATAAGCTTCAAAGTCCATGTCAAATGTTTTGTTTACGCGAGTGTATTTATATGCAGTAGTTGTAACTGCTCTGTGCAACACTTCGGCAGTCAGCATACTACTGACTTTTGGAGATACACGATTCTCGATTTGGATTGAAAAAAAAGGGATCCTGACGCAAGAAGTGCTTAATAACATAACGGGATTGATTCTGGGTAGCTAAATGAACGGGATACCTATGCATGGTAGGTGGAGTTTATTTCAAGAGAATTTAAATTCTTTCCAAGCATCGGGCATAAACAAGTACCGCTAAACAATGTGTACGGTAGAACAGAGAAAACGCATATGAGAAGGAAAATGAGGTCGTTAGTCTCCTTTGAAGAGCGTTTGTAACCTCCAGCACTCTTGCTTTATTAAATAAGCAAGTTCCTGTTTCCAGTTAAAGCTAGATCGAATGAATGATATAAGAAGAATATGGGCCCACTGTAACTAGAGAGGACCGAAAGAAACCGTAAGTGAATGATTGAGATTATCCTTAAGAGTTACTCGAATTCGAATGAAAATTAAACATTCTTTGAAACTTACGCTGACCGTAATATTTCCCATTATATGCAAACTGTCAGTAGAGTCCAGAGCCGTGTAGATGAATTTCAAAGGATTGGATTCATTTCCGCTAATGGAGAGTTTCCAGATCAGATTTTTACCTAACAAATGAGAACATAGCTTCCTTATATCATACGGAGTAATTTGTGCCGTATCATTGACGTCTACGTAGACGCAGAACTACAAAAAGGAGCAGAAAATAACTTCTTTTCTAGGTCATGTAGCCTAAAAGTCAATTTTCCAAACAGTTTTGAAATGTGAAATTGATAATGTAAAGAAAACTCTACCTCAGTCAAGATGAAGCCGTAAGATGTGCGGACACCATCAAGAGCTATTGTATTGAAGATACCGCCCGTTCGATTGAGAAAACCTGGCCAGTCAATGGTGAGCTTATCAGAACTGACATCCGCTTCTAGCATTAAGACGGACAGTGGAGCAACTGGATTATCTCCTGGTAGGATAAAATGAAGGGTTTTGTTGGGCTCTTTGGCTATAACTTGTATTATTTTTGTCGCATTTGGTGGGCAAGTTTTTGAGTCTCCGCATTCAGGATATCGGTAGATTTTGAAGCCCTTTGCGGCTGCGACATTTGTCAGATAGTCACCGAGAAAAGCGCAAACGAAGACAACGAAGATACCACACATGAACTTTAGCACTCGTTTAGGTGTTCACGCCGGACGAATACAATATTGCCGGAGTTGTTTATATTAACATGAATTTGCAAAGTCCGCCAATCGGTGCCTGTTTACATTTTCTCCTCTGTCTCATACGTTCTACCTTTGACGTTGCACACAGGTCTCATTGAACCACTAGGTTTATGAACAGATATGGTCCCATCCGGAAAGACAAACGATTGTGTGGTTGGAGTGAAGATGCATAGATATGAGTTGAAAATAGACGGATCCAGCTCTCATCTCCATAGATTCAAAAATGGAGTACTTGAAAACACATTACCATATTATTTATTCAGCAATTAGCCTATTCACTAGATTATTCCAATCATAAAAGCTAGTATAGACAGATTCTGACTAGGAGATACAGATTCTATCACTGTTTAAAGTATTGCTGTTTCTTTATTAGGACGGCCAACCTCGCCTTCTAAAGTAATAGTTAGGCCATCGGTTAGGACTAATCACCCTCCGGACGTATAAGATTAGATTATTCCAGCAAAGTACAACTTCTTACAGCTTGGCAAAGGAGGCACGACGTAAATAACCGGATTCCTGGTCTCAATCTGGACTATGGAATTAACGTGCATTTAGCAATGCACGGAATCTCTGCCAGGATGTTAAGAATGTGATTTCTGGAGGAGGTATGAAGACGGACGAGGTGCCACTACGAAGCTGAACTGCTACCTGTACGACGGAGTCACGCCAGAGAAGAGACCAGACGACAGAATACGTCAACAAACCTTTTTACTCTGTTCTGCACCAACTGTCGTGCGCTACTTGTTGTAAAAGTTTGTTGTACTCCTGTTGTACCCTCAATAAATCCTTGGGACTTGCCCTAATTGGTGGGGAGAAAATAAAAAAAAATAAAGTTAGGCCACCTATTCACATGAGCTGATGTCTTTTGGAGCACAACTGGGAACTTCTCAGGAGAAAAGTAACACCTATATTGTGGTTATCGAAAGATTGACAGACAAGTCCTCAGTGTTTTTGCAACTGAAGTCGATCAGTTGACCCTCCAGAAAGCAAGTACCTCGGACTCATCCCACTTTTAAGCAACAGTTGGAGGGGATCTCGCTACCCGGCTATACACCCTATTCTTTTTTAGACTCAGCGGCTTGCCTGTTACTTTTTATTCTGCATATGCAAATCTTCGAGGGACGGGGTGATTAGGTCCAAGCACTTTGAGTGTCTTGGCAGTTAGTCTAACTCTGAGAGCCGATGAAGCAGGAGGCGTGACCACATCTTTCCCATGTGCTAGAGGATATCATGGTCTCGTTAATATGATGCCGCAATTAGCAAGTCAATGACTAGTCTTCGACAAAGACTGCCCTAGAAACCAAACCTCTAAAAGATCTGTATTACGCTATGGCACAAAATGAAGGTAAGGAATTGAGCTTTTTAATCATGCTTCTGTGAGTGTAAACATTGAACTGTGAGGAACTGGTAGCTCGGATGTATCTCAGCCATGCGCTTAGCATATTTGATTGTTGTTTCTCAGTTATCTCCAACCCAATTACTTTCAGCCTGCGTGAAAATGAATCTGGAATTTTGATTTCATAACTACACATGAAGTGGTCAGGTATCCGTATTCCGCTTGATCACCATAGTGAGGAAATGCTATTATGATCCAACGCCTTTATTAGATTTAGGGCCCGATTCCAACTCATCATCCAAAATCTTCATGAGAAACCGATTTTTTAATCGGAGACTGGGTAAAATTGTCTACATTTTGGCATATTTTAAGAGAATATCACCGAATAAACACTGCCATACCCCCTTTAATCACAACCTCGGATCATCACGCATCTTACTCCCCCATTTTGTCCACAGTCATGCGATAAAACCACCTTGTAATAGCTCAGCTGCTTATCTTTTGTATTATTTGCTTTTGAAAAGCGACTTAATGGTTTGCAAATTCATCTTAATCGGCGTCTACATTAACACTACCTCGAATTCTACATGCAACCAATTTACAAACAGGCGTTAAACAGAACGGTCGAGTTAGCAAATCGCAAAGTTAGTTCCTGACACTTCATGCACTGACTGCTGAAACATGTGCGCACGACTGCGCCGTCTAAGTGACTGTGACATTAATTACAGAACCTTTTTGCACATGTATGTCGGATGGAAATTGATCTTAAGAGCAATGAGTAATGCGTTTGGCTTCACTACGCATCATTTTGGGACATTTTACTTCCAGTCTCTCCTGTAAAATCAACTTAAACACAATTCCATCTCGCATAGCATTTAGATGGCTTTCAACAATTTTTTTATCAAGTTTGTGTAAAACTTTTTTTTTAAGGGACAGTTTCTAACAATTGTCTTATTTTTGGGAGGACGATTTAATGGAGCAGGTCCAGCATCACACCTACATGAATCATCAATGAGGAGTCAGGTTATATATTTCATCAGTCTTGGCATTAAGAAAACGTCTGACGTCAGAGATGCAGTTGTGCTGATGTGGACCCCGCCGATTGGATAGTAGCTGTAATGTTTTGATTAAATTCTCATTTACTGCAATAATAAAGTCGGGGTGGCACTATGACCACGCCGATTCACTTTAGCTCGTTAGTAACCTGACTTCTAAGTCCCTTAGTCTGGTTTTTATCATATTTACTGACGGAAGTGGGATTAATCACTTAGTTTGAAGCTTGCAACCGACACAGGTAGTCATTTTGAACATTGGAGATGTCCGCAAACTGACAGCCAAGTTCGGTAATTCCCTCACAAACTTCCGAACAAGGTTTTCATGTTCTGATCCTTTCGCAACTGAAAGATGTTATGATTTAATGAACAAAAATAAAAGTGGCACCGTGTAAGTAGGCGAAAATATCATGCGGAGCCATTGTTTTTACAGACTAATAGGCAGGCCAACTCCCATTTAGTTCCGTGACCTTTGCCAAATGGGAAGGTAATCGCACGATTCTCGCTCAACTGCGCCATTATTATTACGGACAACTGACGACGTTAGTGAAGCCCGAAATACCAAGCTTAGTCTTAAGTGTTATTATTGCGCTCTCGTTGCATTAAGCGTCAGATCAAATAGGCTTAAGCCTTGTAGTAAGGTGCGCAAATGAATGCAAAAGTTTTAATTTAGTATACTCTATCAATATTGGATTCGATGTCTTCGGCGTCTTCCAACTCTCATCTCGGAAACTGCTTCTCTTTGAGTTGTGAGTTATTATTTCAATTGTCGGATGTTCTCCAGAGCAATTCGAACTCGCGTTCTATTGCGAGTCAGACGCTCCACCACTAACGAACTGCTAGGTTTATTTGGAACACCGATATGCCTGCCTTAATAAGCCAATAAACAATTCCAATCGAATTTATAACATCAGATCTTGCGGGTTGTTGGTTATTTAATGGAATATTTTAGGTTATATTCATCTATCTATAGCTGCCATAAGTTTAAGAAGTGGTGAAACATTTCCTTATTCCATCCAGATGCATCTCTCATACACTAGAGAGGTTCTCCACCACTTTCAAGGTTGGTCCTGCATCTACCTTCGATTGGCTACATGGGCCAGTGGCCTTCGCAAGACCATTTACAAGTGTATAGCGGTCCCCACCTATGTCAATTTATTTGCCTTCATACAAGAACAGCGTCCAATAAACACAATTTACCGAAATTAAATCGAATCTGCATCTTGCCACTTAAGTAGGATTTTATCGGTTTCTGTTAAATCTTCAATTTATTCCTGGAAGTCTTTGTAGAGAGCAGCAACAGCTGCTGCGCCTAAGGGGTAATTCTCGCCCGCCAGTTTCATACGAAACTAAAATCAAAAGAAAAAGTGAGCATTTATAACCAATACTGAAAACTCTTCAGTGGTCAAACTGATATTTCTCAATGGCTGCATCTTTCAAACGGCATAACTCTGTATATGTGGATCTGCTGGCTTCAAAAGAGGCAAAGTTTCGAAAAAGAGCAGACGTTCGGTGTAATGACAAATGCAATATTGTGAGTACAGAGGAAACTGTCCTGAAAATCAGGTGATCGAATCGGTCATGTACAGTTCAGTTATACGTTAACTATGGTAATACGTTGAAATATCAACAAAAAAACTATAATCCTGATGTTGAAAATAGATTTGGATGCAAAGTTGCTTACTGTCATGTGCTTCGGTATCAAGTCAGTCATAATTTTGAGCATTTGCTTGTAGAAAGTAGGGTGCTGCCGGAACATGTATCCATCCACGCCTATTGTGACTCGAAGTCGGTTGATTCGCTTCAAAATTGTTACCGCAGCTTCAAAAAAAATTGGATTCTTCTGATTGAAATATCGAAACATTACATAAATATTTCGAAACTCTGAACCCTTTTTATCATCCTTAGACTTGAGGTTGGTCTATTTCTTTCAGAGTTGATTATGGCAGCTTTAAGATAATTGTTTTTTAGATACTTCAAACTCTCAAAGTGAAGGGTGGTCAAGACGTCACATTTTATACTGTCACATTCGAGAGTTCTCGAAATTAGCGCAGACAGACCATTACCATGGATACGCAACACTGAGGTGTTCTACCTTGTATCGTTTGATGAAACAAAAGTTAGGAAGACCAAATGGGCAACGAGTACCAATGAAGTAGGATCAAACTTATTCCATTGGCCTTTAATGACAGTCTTACTGTTTAAGTGCTTTTAAACGGTCACTCATAATAAAAGGTTTGATCTTTTAGCCAAATAAGGTCATAGGTAGTAATGCTTTTATGAGAATAGCTATGGATTCGCATACCAAATGCAAAAATAGTCCTTAATTTAGTGAGGAGACCTTATTTAACAAAAAATCAAATGTAATTTAACTCAAATTATCGGGCAATACCTTAGTGTCTTAACGCATATATGAGAGACGAACCTACACGGCCAATATTAAAGCATGTATAGATTAGGTCATCAGTGCCTTTGTTAAGGGCGTCGTTGACCTTGAGAGTATCTTTGCATTAATATAAACATGGTGGTTACTCATCAAGCGCTTTTGCTATGTCAGTCAAATGTTTGAATTTGTGAAGTTTAGATAATGCCCTAAGCACGTTAACTGTGGTTCGTTGACTAGCCGCCTTGGTATTCGGTGAGGGAGACGATTAGTAATAAAGTAACACTTCTAAGGGAAGTTTGTCAACGCACCAATACTCGCCAGATTTAGTCGAAATTACTAACCTTTTCGTAAAGAACAATCCTTGAACCCCCCCACTTGATGTCACAAGCTTGCGGGAAATGCTATAAACTATTGCTGAAACGGACGATTTTGATCCTGATTCTGAGTTACAAATAAGAATTCCGTACCCGCGCAGCCAGATATTCTAGGTTTTTACTTTAAACTAGGCGGACAGAGTGATGTTTCAAAAAGAGGTGCAGTAACCTGTCCTCTTTTTAATGATTATGGCATGTATGCATAGAGAAAACTAGCCGTGAATCCGTAGTTTTATACAACTTTCTCTTTTTAATGAAAGGTATATTTTCGGCGTTTTCCAATCACTTTCAGAGTCTTAAGCAGGAAACAAAATCGAAAGAAGTCGTTGAAATAGTATAGAAATAACGATTGGGCTTTTTGAGTCTTGTATTTTCAACACTTTTATGACGTCGTGAGACCACTTCAAGCCAACCAGCTAAGCTCACATATGTAAGCTGGAAGTTACGATTATTGTCATTGTCGAGGTGCGGTCACTCGAAAGGGAATATCGTGAACATCATGTTCAAATGGTGGACAAGCCCGATCGGTGAAGTTCAATGAATAATACCAACTTCTTTCTTGAAATCAGTGCATGATAAAGCAGTTCAAAGGTTTGCTTTGTCACTAAATGTTACCATGTTTTACGATATTTATTTAAAGAATACAACCTGAAGTTCAGATTTCGTACTTCGGTCTGCAAACTATTTCTCTAATTGTAAAAGGATTCACGAAATGTGCCCACTTTATGCAGTTACAGAGGTTGAGATGAGCAAAATGTACTCTGATCACATGATTTGCACACGTCGGGAAAAGAATTATCATAAATTTGACCAAACAAGCTTTTGCAAGACATTAAAGGAGAGTGATAGGCCCTTTTCACGCTGCAGCAAACGTGTTTGGACACGCAAAGCTACTCAGAGTAAATAGGGCCAATCAAGGTGAGTTCACTCTGCATGAAATGAAAAATGAGTGCTGACCATCTGACTGAAGAGACTGTGATTACGTTCACCGTCTGCCCTTTGGAGCTGAAATAACTGCACCACACTAGAATAGTGCCAATATTCTACCGTTTCTGTCTATAAAATGCCTACAACAAACCTAGCGCCCGTGGTTTGAGCGTTCTTGTAAAAACCAAAAACAAACATGAGCTCAAAATATTGCAGGTCCAATGTAGAGTAAAAAGAGCATCTTTTGGACCAAACTTCCCGAAATTGGCATTGCTGCAAGAAAAGCCGATGTTTAGTCAAAAATATAATTGAACAGGGCCTTTGTCACACCGAGAAGGAGGCGCTGATACTGGGAAAACAACTGGAGCAAGTAGCAAGTCTCTTCTTAAGATCAACAAAACTCTGAATTGATGAAAAAGGCACCTGAAGGTGGGCCACATTGTTTCATTCGATCAACAAAGTATAGTCAAATTGAAACGTCACTGCATTAGCAAACGGAAGGAATGAAATGACACCCTATTCTAGTTCTTCCGTTCTACAGATCCTTTCTGTTCATTTCTGAATGTTCTGCCATAAGATGAAAAACAGATAATATTTCTAACAAAGGATCGACTGACTGACTAACTGACTGAAATGAATGTTAACCAGTGTCAATTCCTGAATTTACAATAATGATTGTGAATTGGGGACAGTGTGAAGTGGAGCGGAACATGTTGATTCGGAAAAGCTCAAAAACCTGTTGGTATGCCAACAAGCCAAGTACCAAGACTTGGTAGGTAGGATAGACATGAACCTATCCCAGACAATAAAAACGTTTCTCGAACAGTCCTGGAAATAGAGCCTTCGTAGACCAAAAAATTCTATAACTCCCACTAATTCCGTGCGTGGACGAAATGAAATTTGGCGTTTCTCTAAGAGTTTGAGTGAAATATAAGCTGACACCTTCTGGATAGGAAGTATAGAAACATAAATAATTTAAATGAATAAGCAAATAGTGAAAACTGGAAAAATTTTACACAAGGTGTTTGGTAAACATCACAGCTTATTTACAGGTGCCTTTAAAATATTTATTTAAAAAAATTCCCAATCTGGATGAAATGAAAGGATTTCTTTATATCTGACGAATGTGAAGGCTGAAAGTGGGGTTGAAAAGTTACTCTGTCGATGCTAACTTTCGGAGGTGAATTTTACCAAGAATTACCTGTCATCTTTTGGAATCAATAAATTTATTAAGTATACTAATTTCCTGAAGCATTTTGAATACAGTTGTGAATTCGAATGACCAAGTGTCAACCCGAATCAAAATGTTTACACCAAATCAAACAGTGGGATGCTTCAGCTAAATTGAAAAATAGGCAACTTCACTTGTGAAACTGCATAATACAAACCTGCAGATGAAATATCAGGCAAATCTAACGTAATCGATGAAATTAACTCGAATAAAATCATGGAAGGTCTCTTGATTTTTCTGGATGCTAAGAGACGGGTTCGGAGGGTCAGACAAGCGTTTGGAACTGCTTTGGGTCCAATAAGTGTCTTTACGCCCTTATATTTACAAATTTTCGAAATCCTACTTTTGTTCGATGGATTATGTAATGTTCTATGTGCTGGCGGTGCGACATTCAAGTACACGCCGAAAACATTGCATACTATAGGTTCGAGTGATTGTCAATGCTTGAAAATACCGGTTAAGTAAAGGAATGACCGTATGGAGGATCCATCACTAGAGGGACTTCAAGATACTTTCTATGCCTTCCTTCAATAAAGTTCTGGGTATTAGATGCTGATATTCCCCGTACTTGAGACGAAAACGTTCGCTGTTGCTGTCCCGTTTTCTGTTGATATTCTCAAAATTCATACTTCCTCCTTTCAAGTTCGTCAATCAGTAATTCGACATACTCAATTTAAGTGGCCTCTTACGGTTCCAGTTATAGATTCCTGGTCTTAAAATCGGAACTTTTACTATATGAGACTCCTACTACGATGTGTTTCATAGATAAACATAGATAAACGAAATAAAGAGAGCTTTATTGGATTAATGATAACTTACCAGAGGCAGTAAGACAAGCTGCACGATAGATTACAGCATCGCAGACATATCGAACAATATGGATATCTTCGGGAGTGAGATTATGGATTTTCAAGTCCTCTTTTAGCAGAAACTCCGTACTGTAGAAATTATGTGGTGGATCTCGATCAATTTCACAGAGGAAACCCGGCTTGAAGCTTTTATAACCTCGCAAGCTAGCTGGCCAAACACCACCAAAAAGCTGACCTCTCTCTGTGAGAAGCTTGAGGATTTGGCGCACTAGTTCACCCAGGTATATCCCACCAACGAATTTCTCATATCTGCAGGTGGAAGTAGTGGGAAATAATCAGTTCATGCAGGTGGTATTTCACTAAAGAATGATTATCCAGTCAACGAAACTTTAATTTAAAAAAAATGTGCCTAATTAACGTGGCACTGATCTGGAAATTTCAAGTAGTCTAGAGGCGAGGAAAATGCCTTCATTTTTCCACTCCTCTTTCTTTAAATCCAAATTAAAGGAGCCAATCTCACCCTGATCTTCAGTTGATTTGATGGAGATCGGACCCAAGTAAACAAAGTTCAGGTCAGACGAATCAAGGTGGCCCCTACTTCAACCCGACAATATTCTATAAACAACTGAGGTATTCATACGTACCTCTTCAATCGATAAACTGTGGCCTCTGTCCATTCGGGAGTTCCCGAGTCAGGCTTCAATAATGTCATCCACACCACCATACTTGAACCTCCAAAACTGTGGATTACACGAGTTGGGTCTTTATTGTTCTGATAGCGTCCCCATGCAAAGGGCTTAATATGAGAAGGGCTTTAGGCTGTAGAAATCTACTGATGGTAGCAGTGACTCCAGCGTCCAGTTATTCCTTCCATCACGATAAAAACCTTTTTTTGAATATGGTTATCGATGAACCATATGCCCCGGAAACACGATAATCCATAGACTTTTCTCCCTAGTGAAGACCCCTTTCGGTGCTTGCAGGTTATTTTACCTCAACAACACATGGGAACTTATGCGAGAGTTATGAGTATGCCTGTACTCTCACGATCTCTTTCTTGAAAGTGGTTCCTCTTATTTATAAAGAATCATCAAAAGCCAAGTTCATGAAAGGAGCTGAAACATGGTCACTCATTATAAATAAAAATAATAACTCATTCATCAGAAAACCAGCTAAAAATGAACGTAATATACATTTGTTGACCAGGTGCCTCTGAAATCCGATCGAGTCGCTTATCGAATTCAGTCGTGAAACGTTTCAAGGCTCCACCGTCTCCGAAACCAGCTAGCTCCGTCACGATGAGGACTGTTGTGGCATCCTCTTCGAAGGTCTCCTCTCGTCTGATGTTGGAAATTTTCTCCTGGTAGACAGCGTTAACTCCAGCGTCTGAAATTTCGACACAGAACCATTATGCAGCTTGGGATTTTGCCAATACTGCAGAGTAGCTATTCATCGATTTAACAAGCCAGCATTAACGTCTAGCATTTGGTTCCCAAATCACTGAAATATCCCGATTTATATGTATTGCAGGGATCACGATAACAAAATCTCATTATGAATAGATTTCCAACCCTCTACAATTCTTCAATATCTTTTGTTCAGATATATTGAACCACCCTCTTCTCAGTCCCATCAGTAAATGTTGCCTCACATATATAAGACCGGTATTGGTCCCTCTCTTTACCCCTTGGCACATATGGATGAACTCTAGCTGCCAAAGGTTTTTAGTTGATAGCAGAGTTGTCAATGTTTTTGCTAATAATCGTAAGTGCTACTCAAAATGCTCCATTACACTTCTTAGCAGCAAATCGAAAGCATCTCTTCCACCGTACCCGCATTTGAAGAAAGTTCATTCGTTAAATTTGGATACTGTAGCACCGTGACGCTGAAGCCCCAATCGCCAATCGCAAACCGATCAAGAAGACACTCTCCAGCAATCGCATGTCGCGTTATTTGATGGTATTTCCCACTATATGATAGTTTCGCATTCTTGTAGAGCTCTGAGAAACTTCGGAATCTCATAGAAGATTCTAATTTAACGATATCCTTTTTATTGCACCCTATACTCTAGACCGAAAATTTGCCAGAAATATGAGCTGGATACAGAGAAACGTGATGTTGCAAAAACGAACAGCCAATTAGAGGATTCCAGGTTCAAAATACTGCTGGAACCTTACATGCATAAAAAAATGATTGCTGAATTTCGAAAGAAAATATTCAAATAAAAAAGATATTATATTTCGCCAATTCTAACTAACATTGCCGTTCCTAAAATAATTAATAAACAGAAACCAACTCGAGAAATTCGCATCAAAAGAATTTTCTCGCTCAAACGAGTATTTAAATTACTTATCTACCGACTTACTCAACACAAATGAAGCATAACAGTCGACTTCGTCAACGGCGCAAGCTTCCAGAATTGCAGTTGCGTCATTTATAACGGCAACACACTTCACATTTACGCACTGGTGGAATCAATTTGAAATAAAATGCTCACCGTATCATTGAGATGCCTCTGAAATTCGCTTACTATATCCACACCGGCATATTGACGAATTTTGAATCCTTTGGAAATGTAAATTATTTGACTGGAAGAAACAGATGCATTGTTAATCGGAAAGGGAAGACTTAAACAGGCGTGAATCAATTGATCCGACAAACCACGACTCCTAAGAAACTCCTCTACGGTACTAGCAAAATATTTTAATAGCTGAATATAAGATGCTGGTTAGATATTACCTTAGTAAATGTACCACTTCTGTACACGTTCGGCAGATGAAATGTTGAACTATCGATACTGGGGTAATGGGAACCTGGTGAAAAGGTTACAATGGATATTGTATGTATATCTCCGATAAGATCAATGGAAAGATAACGCCCTCTCTCTTGTAAAAAGTTCAGTTCATTTTTGTTTGGAATTACCTGTGCCGTTTGGAATTCTTGAAATGTGGCTATTCGCCATTTGTAGATCGACCTTAGTTTTATCAATATTTGTTAACGATCTTGTACATTCGGAATTTAGTGATGCCATAATTTCTTCACAGTCTACCGTTTTGAGAAAAAATGGAGAACAGAAATTTCTAACCTAAATGCGTCATAATTGAGGGATATCTAACCATTTCATTTCTCATGCGAGGCATTGGGTGTGTTTTAATTTGCTCTATCAAAGGAATTTCCTTACTTAATTTTGACTGGCATAATAAAGACAGGAACATTACATTTCGGCATCATTCAGGTTTGGATTCTCACTAAACGTAAAATCGATACCAGTCACATCGTTACTTGACTCTTTCTTCTGATATTGACATATTTCTCAAAAATGGGTTCGAAATTGCATCTGCAATGTAATATCGTGCAAGGAATCGCTCTCAATCGATTTAACGCAATTTAAAGGTTGCAGCGAATATAAACGATGAGAAGTGCATGATCCAATCTGTGTGAGATTTCAGTTTGGTAATTTTTCATAATAAATATTGATTTTCTTTATTCCTCTAATCAGGCGCATTTACAAAGTGACATAGCAAATGATAATTGTGAAACTAGTCTAACAGCGTGCAAAATGATTATAACCAAGAGTGGAACAGATCAAACGACAAAGCGCTGGATAAACAGATTGTATTAGGAAAATCCTTGGCGTTTCAAAACTGCAGCACAAAGCACTGAGGTTATTAAATTGCATATGAGAACTGGAAATTCATCATAAAAGGATGAAACCCAGCTTGCTTTAATTACGGAACGGTTCCAATAAGGCAGAGATTTTGCGATTGCTGAGTGGAATCGTCCGATAAACTGAACGAATTCCATGTTAAAAGCAAAAGCTCGTAGCATTTTATTAATGGAAAATTAAGAAAAAAACTATTCGAACCACTGCGCAATTTCGCAAACAGGGATATCATATGTTTCAAATAATAATAGCTTAACAAAAAAACGAATTCAGGAATTCGGTTTGCATTAAAAAAGCGAAAAAAATCATCATCAAATCGTAACATAACAGTTTAAAATTTTGTTCCTTCGCGTCAATTTGTACACTTTAAATAGCGGTTAATTTGGTATGGCTTTTTCCTTTGAGATTTGTTCCTCAGCGTGTGTTGGTATTTGAAGGCGTGTACATTTAAAATGGAGGAAGTTCACTCCATGCTCTCGAAGTTGGTAAAAAAAGAAGTTGCTCTGCTTGCCTCTTCAAAAGTAGAAGTAAGTTTTTATCGATTAATTTGAGGCTTTCTAGACTGTTGATCGTCGACCGCTCACCTTGATGATGGAGTGTGACCCCAAACTTATTTCAGAAGGAAATTTGTTGAAAATTACTAGTGTTATGCGACCAAGCTATATTCAAGATGGCATTCAGATTGTTTCAAACGATTCTTCTCTACCAAATCCAATGCCTAGGTAAGATTTCTAATCCCCCGTTGATCAGTTTGCTCCTTAGAAAAGCCAATCTGCCTGCTGTCAAAAGAAAGACTAATACAATACCGTTGTAGGCTTTGATAGCTTTTAGTTATTTCTAGACCTGAAAAATTTGTGCGGTTCTCCCGTGATGTTCTCTATAATGCTGAAATACATCATGTTTCTAAGAAGGGTGTTATCTC
Source organism: Moniezia expansa (assembly GCA_019097775.1). Lineage (NCBI taxonomy): Eukaryota > Metazoa > Platyhelminthes > Cestoda > Cyclophyllidea > Anoplocephalidae > Moniezia > Moniezia expansa. The sequence continues at coordinate 1,122,120 of JADFDV010000003.1, forward strand.
ACCGCCCGTTTATAGTATTGATAATCTTGATCAGGCTTGGTTGGCTGTTGTAAATGAAGAAAGAATTCGGAATAGTATGGCAAGCGTTCATGACTGGATGCTCGAGGATGTTATTGAGGCATGCGAACACATTTGTCACGTAAAAATGCTCTCTGAGGCCTTAGCAAATGGTATCAGCGAAGAATCCAAATGTGATGTTTGTCGAGGAGTAAGCCAATTTTTTTTCCTGAATTTGGTTGTTTTTTCTAGCTAGATAGTGAAGAAGGCAATGAAATTGTTTTTTGTGACAAGTGTAATGTGGGTGTTCATCAGCTCTGCTATGGCGTCGGAGCAATCCCTGAAGGGCCGTGGTTCTGCAGGCGATGTGAACTTGGATATGATTTGAGTACTACTTGTGATATGTGCCCATTCAATGGTGGTGCAATGAAGCCTTTTAAGTAAGTCTCTCTGTTTTATTTCATCCCTTTCAGTATCGTTAATTCTGCGTTGCTATTTTGTTTTTTTGCCTTATTTCAAAGGGACACTAGGTATTGGGCACATGTGAACTGTGCGCTTTGGATTCCTCATCTCTCTTTCTTGGATGCCGACATTATGGAGCCTATAACAGGCCGCAGTTCGATACCTCAAGAGTCGCGCATGCCGATTTGTGATCTTTGCAGGATCCCCCATGGTGTTACCATTAATTGTTGTATAAATGGATGTAGAGGAAAGTTTCATGTAACTTGTGCCTATGAAAAGGGCCTGGTGATGGATGTGAAGACTCTTGATTTGCATCTTCGCTTCTATGTAAGCTTTTCTTCCGTTTTGATGATGGTGTGGTCTGTCACCTGTGTTCTAGACCTACTCGCTGTATTTTTCTTGATATAGCCTTTCTGCTCAAAGCATAGTACAGAAGATTTCCAGACGAAATTTTCTCGAATGGCCAAACGACACAAGGTTCCAAATTTTGCTACAACTGCCTCTCAAAGTGCCTCAGAGTTTAACGATTCAAATACTGATGTTATTCGATCCATGCCCTCCCCCGACAAGACATCCCGGCTCCGGTAGGTTTACGGCACTATTTTTAATCACAGGGGTATAGGTTAATCCAAGTATTTCCTTCAGTTATGCTTTTAACATTGCAGTTGGCTGATCTCTAAACTGAAAGGCCACCGAAAGTATGTTTACTCACAGCTTTCCAATTGGCCTTAGCTATAGGTTTCTGCGTTTACCCAACCCTATTCGCACACATTATCCCCCTTTTAGGTCACCACTTAATTAATGCCCCCCTAACACGAACGGTTAATACACTTTAGAGGTTAGGACGGTTTCCCTTCTCTACAGGTTGAATAGTCCAGCAGCGCGATTTCACGAGAATGTCTCGGTGGAGGACGTGAATAGACTACTAGGTCAATTACAATCTTTGCGTGGCTCTTCACGACGCTCTGCCACTGGAAGTTCTCCCTCCAGCTTTTCGGAAAACTCTCGTTCCATCCCCCCGGATATCATTAAGCTCATCCTCGCCTACTGGCGCATTAAGCGCCGTTCTAATTTCAACGAACCTCTAGTGCTGAACCCACCGCCTCACTGGACTTCGGATCTCAGTGCTACCGATGAACAGAAACAGGTCGATTATTTCTTTTAGTTCGATGTGTAATCTAGAGTGACGTAATTTTCTAACGTATTTGTGGTTATTTTTTTCAAGCTGAATGATATACTTATGACTCTTAATACCGTCGACAAGCAGTGCGAACAAGTTCGACAGAGTCTAAATCAGGCGCGCACAATATCAAATATGGTAATTCAGCGGGAAAGAAAAAAGACGGATTTGGTGCAGACGATGAGGAATATATCCACTGTCCAGTTGGACAGTGTTATACACGATCCCGTAGGAGCCACAGTAGATGAAGTCATCAGTACAGCACATATAGGTTCCTCAGTGTACGAGGGAGGGGCTGACGGTCAGCAGCAGCAGCAACAGCAGCAGCAGGTCATAACAATAGCGAGCCGTCGGAGACGATTGTCTCGAAAGAATGCTCCAAAAATTCTTACAGGAAATGAGGTAATCGACGCTATCCCTCGTGAAGAATTAATAATTTGCGAGAAGGTAGTTGCAATGATAAAGGAGGGCTTCGCTCGAAAAAGGGGACGACCCAGGGCACGTCCGCTGTCGGAGCATCGGCCTTCAAAGTGGTACAGTTATCAGCTGTCGGATAATGGTGATTTTTTGAAGCCACCACCGGTTAAGAGACGTGGGCGACCGAGAAAGGCTCTTGCGAATGTCGAAACTAACGGTGAAGATGCCGACGGGACAGCTTTATCGAACTCAGAGGATCAACTAGGAATCGTGGATGTGGACAATCCGGTAGAAATCGTGGATATAACCCCTAAAATCAAGGCTTAGACATTTTATTCCTACCTAACTGTATAGAGATTGCGTATGTATGATTCGACAGTATTTTGTTTACAATACACATCCTGGCGACTGGGCCTTAATAATGCTGACATCCCATTTACCAGCCAAAGTCGGGGAGAAGGCAAGTACCTTAACAGCTAGAATGCACTAAATCGAAAGTCTAAATTGGTGACGTTAAGCGGGTGGCAGCATCCTAACGAGGGAAAGGGGATTGTCAAAGACAGACGCCGAGCGCTGGGTGAATGCGGAAGAGAAGAGGAAAATTTGGTGAATGAGAGCATTGGGAGTGATAAGATAGTTAAGTGGCAGGCGACTCTGTAGATGCATGTGTCAATGTGCTGAATGTCCGATTTATGAACCGAAACAATGAACAAAGATTTAAGGTTATCGAAAAGGAATAATATTAATGCAAACAAGTTTATTATAAACAGACATTTAACTTTTCATAACTCTTTGTAATTCTTCAACGCAGTCACGGACAAGAATGCGTGCGGTGTGAATATTTTTTTTCAATCTTTCCGCCGCATTCTTGTTGTTCACGTATGTTGGTTTAATGTCACGTCCCATCTCATCGATAACTTGGAGGAGATGGGTGTATTTAGCCTGACCATCTGGACACACCGCCATTTGTAACGAGCTCGGCTGATTCGACACCATATTCCAGCGTCCCACTGGCTGATACAGTGATTTTAAATTACATATTGAGATGTGAGTAATATAACAAATTTTACCATAGAATTCTCACTTTTTCATTAAGATTAGAAAAATCCTATAGATTCAAAATATAAAATCTCTTTGCTCTTAATAAGAAAAAATCACTAGATACATAAATTTTCAATTTATGAAAGTAAATTGCGCCACCAATATTCAAATGAGCTTGTTGACTGTAAAAGGCGGTCTAGATTTCCAAATATGAATTTCCAATAGCTGTTAAAAATTTCTATTAAGAAACTTATATTTCTTCGACTTAAATATAAACAACCCCCAACATATAAGGCCTAATTTTTCATATTCAAGAGAGCAAGATTATTTATTTGGAAACGGATATACTAAGTGTGAAGGTTTCACAAACTGGAGAGCTAGAGATCGAAGCCATTCGTTATTCTTAACGTTCCTACGAGCAAGCCAATTATCAATGGGGTAATTAGTTGAAATTCTCTATTCACTTTTTGCTAGGTCACCTGATATGCAGGTTGATGTTTTAAGGTACACGAATAATCGGTAATTAAATTTCTATATCGGAATCAAAGAATCACCTACTATGGTTTCTAAGAGCGAAATCTGCTGTGTATCTGGACATACAAATGCATAATGTTGCAGGGCAATCTAAAGTGAATTGAGATTTAGCTTCGCCAGGCGATTCTCTGAAATATATGCACTATGAACAATGAAGGAATCAATGGTGAACGAAAATATGCCAAATTTGTTTGAGACCGTTGTTGATAGCTAATTATTTAGTAAATGTGTTAATCGACAGAGAAAATTCAAAACGCTGAACAAACTCATCAATTAAAAAAACACTTGATCTGAATTCAAACATTCCGTTTTACTATGTAGAAGTAAATCGAATGAAATATACCCATTGATATTATACGCACATAGCCCTAACAATTAATATGCTGAACAGCTTCAGTTTCTGAAGTCATTTCATGAAAGAACTGAGACAGAAGTAACTTGTTTTGAACCACTGCCCTCCAAAATATACCATTTAAAAATCAACGTTTGAGCCCAAGCATTTCGGCATTTTTTTCTTCAGATGGACTCTCAAAGTACCATTCAGAGTATTCACACCTTCGAAATTGCTTGTGAAGCAGAACTACATGGATGAAAGCGGCTCCTAGTTCAGATGTTGTAAAATTATTACAATTAACCTGCAGGTTGTTAATCAATTATTGGAGTTATCTCTCTTTGCCATTCCATAAGATGCGCAACAACAGCTTTTGCATTTAAAGGCATGAAATCGAAGCTGGACAAATTTTGATCAATCTCGAGTGCATTTCTTTTTTAAACGCCAGGAAAATTAAGAAAAAAGAAAACGATCTTGTTTTGAAACTTTTAATTGTGATTCCAACTATTCATAAAATTAACAGCAAAAACTAAATTCCGCGTTATTTAAATAATCAATGTGTTATCGTTAGGCAGGTTATTTCTCATGTGTAAAGCTTTGTTTTCTTGTTCGAATGATTTTAGCTGCCTTCAAATGTGTAACCTCTAATTAGTTCAGGATTATTTACTAAATGTAAATGTTCAAAGATTGTCAGTATTAAAATGCCTTGTTTTGGCAGGACCGCATTTGTGAAAAATTTATTGATATAAGCATTCCAAGTTTTTTTTGGTTGTAGGAATCCATAATGTTTTTCTTTCCGAACCTACCCAAAATCCGCAATGCTCCTTCACCTTCTTGCTCAGAGGCGCGCAGCGCTGCTTCAACTTTTCATAAAGTAAACATGCTTTTACATGCATCAAAGCCTTTATCGAAAGAAATCCTCAATTCGAAGACACAAAGCAAGTCTACCACCAATAGTTTTTGTCCATTAATGGCTCCAAACCATGCAGCGTCGAAACCAAGTTCCCACGTGACATCTTCATCAGGTGTCCATGTTTTCTCTTTACCAATTAGACGCATTCGAGGACTTTCCGCAGTTCTAAACAAGCTGAATTCTTGCGAGTATATCATTGAGACAGTTGGTCGAATCCTTGAGGATTGTGAACAAGAAACGCCATCCTCTAATCCTTGCAGTACTACATTTCGTCTTGAGGAACAGGTTGAGCGTGCAAGGGGAGTTCAGCTAAAGTGTTCTTTTGTCGATATGGACGGAATTCAACCCGACATATATTACGACTGCATCTACAGGTAAGTCCTATCTACCGCTTTTAAATTCCCATGAGCAAAAACCCACCAATTACAATTTTATTTTTAGATGTGTCGGAAAGTATGCGGTCTCCCGTGGTGTCTTCCAGTGTTATTCAGTTACTCCTTGCGATGACACTGACTTGCAGCTTCAAAAAATATTTCAAATGTATTCAGATAACGTCATCGCCCAAATGTTATCACGAAGTTGAATTCTGCCATCACTGTTATTTCTATTTTCAATACATTTACCAGCGAAAATCATAGGGTATTCTGGTACTATATGATTATTTACAGGTAAAAAATACATATAGAGACAACACAAAAAACCATATGGATTTTAATGTCTATAGCTTATTAAAGTCGATTGAGGAGAGCTGCCGGAATTCTTCACCAACCACGTCCTGTCTTTTGACGAAAATTTCCGCTAAATTTGAGGATCCTGAGCCGATCCACTCGCGCAACACCATTGTTTCATAAGGACCTTCAATTTCAGAGTCTGATTCTGCACTCTTAGCCCGCTTGACCAACCACTTCATTGGTACTGACTCCGAACTGTTTTTCCCAATCGCATCATCTAAGGTAAATATGCACTTTTTTACAGTTACTTCGCGATAGAAATGAACTAGATTAGTAAAGCAAAAGTGTACTGGTTGGTTCGATGCCAACGTCGTTATCAATTGCAGCCCCAAGAGCGTCCAATTCACCTTCACTGTCGTTTTTCTGATTCCTGGTATTGACCACATCTTCAAGAACTTCTTTGGTCTTTTGGTAGATGTCGAAGTCTCCGCTCCCTAATAAGTCATTTGCCAGCTCTGTCAGCTTAGCGAAGGCTTCTGCTTTGGCACTAAAAAAAACCCAGATTTGAAAACGAGCATTCAAACGCTACTGAACGCAGCCCGTGATCTCAAATTTCGTCAATGCCGATAGGTCCATATATGTTCAGGACTGCACGCACTATATGTCGTACAATTTCTCATGAATTTACACCAATAATCAAGTAAAAGGTGACATACCTTAATGTAACTTTTGGATGATAAAAGCACTAATTTATTGAGGCTCGTTGTTATTGTTCCAGCGGGAGATATTACCCATGTTAAGGAAAGAAGAGGTCAAGAACTCAGGGACGAATAAAAAAATTTTATATAGAGAAAAGAGAACATTGAAGGAATTTTCGTACTAAAGGTAAACACGGAGAAGGGATCGGGGAGGTCAGACATGGGATTATATAAGACCAAAAAAATGGAGGAACTGATCGAAATCTGACAAATCTCAGATAAAGTGAGACTCTTCAGAATTCCGACGTTCCCTCGTTATATCTAAACTTGAAATTCTGAGGTTTTACATTGAAACCCAAAGTGAAGACGTAGATGGCAGTTCGTAAAAATCTGAAACCTAAGCCTAACTTATGGAGTCAATCAAATTTACGTACGTTTCCTCTGGAGAAGGTTTTTTCTCGGTAGCGTTTTGTATAGTTGATCCATCCTTTCTACGTGTCCATTTGCGTTCATGCTTTTTTAGAGCCGCAGATTTGGTCGGGCCTAATCGGCGAAGAGCGCGAAGCACTGTTTCTTCCGGTCGGAGGAGTGCTGCGATTTGTTGGTAAAGTTCAGTTTGCTGTTCTTTTGTCACTTCCGGCAGCGCTTCTTCCTTAGCTACAGTGAGCACTGACGAGGCAGATGGACCACCTTCAGGTCCACCCAAAATTCGTTCATTACGGCGTACCTCACTCCAGTCCACGTCTTCTAACCAATTGTCCCCCGCCTCGTTTGCCTAGTTCGATAGGACATGATGGATCGTAGAAACGTAGATTTGAGAATGAACAAATTACACAGGTAAAGCATTAAAAGGTAAGCCGTTTGATGGCCAATTGAACATACTTTTTTAAAAATAAAAGTCCCATTTGCATCGAAATGACCGTCTTCCTCCAACTCCTCACGCATGTTGAAAGGAGTTATTACAATATCACCATCATGGTCGATTGTCTCGGGTTCTTGACCCACTACAATATGCAGAAGGAGTAAGAGGTGTTTCATAAAAGTAGAAAAACCACCGTTTAATTGACCGCCTATTAATAAATACCTTGGAGGGCTGCCTCGTCCATTCGTCCACCCTTTTCGTCCTCATCAAGCTCTTCATCACTTTCTAACGTGTGTCGCGATTTCTTTTCATTCCCTAATTGAAAGAGTTCGTCTTCGTCTAAAGCACCAGTCCGCCGCTTCATCCTGACGTAAAGGGGGCGAGGTTGAAATGACGATATTTGAATAAAGCGGGTAAAATGTGGACCATTTAACGAATTCCAGTGGCCAGATTATAAGGAAGACACCATAAAAGCAGAAAGATCAAATTAGTTCTGCAAAGACAGAGTTAAATTCCATTAGATTTTGATTTTATGCATGATCTTGATTTTTTTGTTATAATCGACGGTAATTAAAGATAAGATTTGCGCACTGAAAGACTGGCCAATAACCCATGCGCCCATTCTGATGGCGTTTTCTCCGATAATGAGTTCCTCTGACCAGCCCCCATGTGTAACGCTGGAAACCAGCCAAGGTTCCATTCTAATTGAACTCTATTGGGAGCATGCTCCGCGGACGTGTAAAAATTTTTCTGAATTAGCAAAGCGTGAATACTACAATGGTGTTCCCTTTCATCGCGTAATTCGTGATTTCATGATACAAGGTGGGGATCCAACTGGAACAGGCCGTGGGGGTGCTTCTATATACGGGCGTTATTTTGAGGATGAAATACATCCGGACTTAAAGCATGCCGGTGCCGGAATCATATCAATGGCCAATTCTGGTCCCAACACCAATGGAAGCCAGTTTTTCATCACCTTGGCTCCTACGCAATGGTTAGATGGGAAGCACACTATATTTGGCAGGGTCAAATCAGGAATGCAAGTTGTGAAAAGATTGGGTATGATTGAAACAGATCCTAACGATAGACCTGTCGAGCCCATTGTTATCAACCGAGCCTACCCCACTTCTGCTTAATGTTCAGATCTTTTTATGTGCGTAAATTTTTGTATAAAAAATCTTGAATGCCTGTTGGTATTTCTAATTTTCAATTGCGCATTTCTGTGCCATTATCCGAGTTTTTCTTGCAATATATGGGTGAACAAGACTTGTCTGGAGTCATGGTGGACTTTGTTAGTAACCTGTTCATTCTAAAACATTTTAGCTATTCATTGGGCTCAGTGCCTTGGAGGCTTGATTATGAGATTATCTTCGTGGCTCATTACATTTGACATCCGTTTTTTTCAATTGTCATCCACCTATTGAATAAATTTGTGCTGTAGAAAGGGGTACTTGGTCGCTTCTCTTTTGCCTTTTTCTTTGATCAGATCAAACACTAGTCTTTTATGGGTCTCAAACTATTTCACATATAACAGTCGAGTAGACAGCTTCATCAACTTGACTTTCGATGTAAATGCCTAAGCAGATGATTAATTTCCTGTCAGATGTATGCGTCCTCCTGCAGCAAAACGTTGCTGAACATGAACACATTTTTATCTTGATATGAACTATCAACATGAAAAATCAATAATCGCTTCACGTGTTAGAAATTCGCACAGTTTTAAATGTATCCGCGGATAATTACTATCTACCTTTTTTATTACTCCAGGTGCCTATTTTAAATTCTGACCGCCAGGGCAAATAATGCAGAAATTCATGGAAGCTGCGGGCGAATATATAGAGTTGAAGACAGATATCTACATAAAATATCTCAAGGAACTGGTTGCAATTCCAAGTATTTCAGAGGATACCAATCACAGATTTGATGTTTTGAGGGCTCTTCGTTGGTGTGGCATTCGCCTAAAGAAGTATGCTGTTTCTACTTAAATAGTTAAAGTACAAATATGTAGTTAATCGATGCTTCCGACCTCACAGTCTGGGTTTCGAGATTCATTACCGGAAGGTCGGCGAAGAAAATGTTTACGAAGGCGATCATCTTCCCTTACAGTCAACAGAACGTGCTCTTTTGCCTCACGTCCTGTGCGCCAGTCTTGGTCATGACCTCACTAAGCACACGCTTCTCATCTATGGACATGTTGATGTCAAGTCAATCCCACCGCAGCAAATTTGGAAAACGGATCCATTTGACTTGACTGTTATGGATGGATTCATGTATGGTCGAGGAGTAGCGGATGATAAAGGACCGGTTGTTGCGTGGATACACGCTATAGATACTTTTATTGTGAGCTTTCGCAAGTTTAGTTTGCTTGAAGATTTTGTCTGTTAGAATTTGTCACGAGGTATGTTGGACTTTGAGTAAATTGTGTAGGTAGCTTTGGGCTTTGGAAGCCCAGTTTTTTGCCGGAAACATTCTTTATGGCAATCACGATGGTGGCTTTGTGGAAGGGCATGCTCGTTGGTAGTACAGTTTACTTTAAAAAGGCGTCGAAGCTTGTGTAGCACATCTTTTGCCGAGCTCTTATATCGAAACTCATCAAATGTGATTTGTCTGAGAATGGGTTTTATGACAGAAGCCAGTACTGACATCAAAGTTCATCCAACGCTTATCTGTGAAGAGACTTTGATAGAGAATCTCATTTAGTCGTTTCAGTCAGGGCAAGCGCTCCAATATAACTCGAACTCGAGTCATTTGATGCGTCTGGAGTCTGGAACATCTTCCTTGTTTTGCCTCGTTTCCTAGATTTATTTGCAAACTTTTCTACAAGTTTTGTAACAATTGTCTCGCTTTCGTGGTTTCACTGGCTTTTATTAACCAAAAGACATTATCCGGCTCAAATATAGGAAGAGCAAAAGGCGATGCTTGGCGATCATCACTTCATAGGAGCAGTCCTGCTACATATTTACCGACTTTTATGCATAAAAGTGCGTCAATGCAGAAAATATTGCATTTTTTAGCAATGCAAGCAGGATATTCCCGTGAATATTCGATTTCTCCTCGAAGGTGGCGAAGAGATTGGTTCTGAAGGACTTCGTGAACTACTTCTAGAATTGAGGAAAGATTTCTTGAAGGTGAGTTTCCACGCCATATAGTATGAGCATCATAGCAAAAAATAGCAGCATTTCTAGCATCTCCTAACATTTCGGATGGATGTAAATATTCTGCTGTTATATAACTATTAAATTATTCTAAGAACGCCTAACTGCAGATTTTTCAATATGATAAAACAATTTCTGCCCACTTCGGGGTATAAATATACCCAGAATCATCATAATGTCTTAAGGAGAAAATATCTCAAATTCGTTGCCCTCTTCTCAAAAATCCACGAGAGATCCAAAATAACCTTCTGTGTTTTGTAACTGGGCGAAACTAATATAATCTAACTTTTCCATTGTGTTTCGAATTTTGCTGGGAAATCGAATAGTTTAAAGTGATAATGTTATGTAATAATTATTTTAATGTTAATTTTGTTTGCAACCAAGGACATCGACTTTGTCGTGATATCTGACAGCTACTGGTTGAATATGGCTACCCCTTGTCTGACATACGGCCTACGTGGGGTTATATACTTTTATGTCTATGTGGATGGTTCAGAGAGCGATCTTCACTCCGGTAGCCATGGAGGAGCTGTTCAGGAACCACTTGCAGACCTTCACGCTCTAATGAGCTCTCTGATCGATGATAAAGGAGAAATCATGGTCCCAGGGATTTACGATTGCGTGCGAAGACCTGATGAGGCTGAGATAAGGTAGGTTGATTAATTTATCAATTTTCTAATACCTTGACTTCTGCAAAATTTTCCTAAATTTGTATGTAATCTCAAACTCGTGCATACACTTCACCTGAGACTTTGTCAAGCATACCAACTAGGGCAAAAACAATGCCTCGAAACTTCACCAAGTTTTTCTAGATTAAAGTAGAGCCTGTTTGCTGATAATACAATAGGTGAAAATTAAACCCAGTGCCAAAGTCAGAATGGATTGGGAGACTCTTAAGGTAAACACAAGCCCTTAACCAAATCCCCTCTATTCTGTGCAACTGGTGATATGGCTAATATCGGAGAACGTTCTCTTGTCTGTTTTCCGTCTCTGTGTATTCGGAGTATGCACACTGACAAATGTACCAATTCCAACTGTATTTCTGGCCTCACGCCCAATCGAGGCTTCTGTTCCAAGCTTCCAATTGTTCAGCTATACCTCTTTGATATTCTGTCAAACAATGGATGTGCAGTACTAGCCACAAACTATCACGGATCATAACACTTTGATTTACAAACGAATGGCACTCAAGATCTGGGAACTGCGTCGTAATATCAGAATGCAGCGAATACTGAACTTGTAGACCCACGAGTTTGATATTAAACTAACATCTCGTAATCAGCTCCGGGTGCTTAAAAATATTCAACCGCTTGGTATCGAATCCAATCGTTTCAATTCAGTGTAGTCTAATCAAGTCGATAGGTAAACGCTAGAGTATTAGTTAACAAGACAATTACTTCATGCTGGAAAATTTCACCTATAATTAGACGCTTCGAGACGCTTGACTTCGACACGAGTTCCTACAGCTCACAAATTCAAACGAGGGCTCTGCAGAGTCGCGACAAGGTGGAAATTCTCCGACGCAGATGGCTTCTTCCTGCCATCAATTTCCACGGAGTTGAAAACTCTTTTGACAAAATCGGTGCTCCTACTCTCATTCCCAAATCCGTAAGTCGTGTAAATTATCGCCTTTTGGTAATTTTTGACGAAAAATACTTATAATTCATTGTGAAATACGAAATATGAAACAGAATTCGCTGAACGTGAAGTATAATTTCTCCCTATTGTCGCCGGTAGGACGAAATTCATTCATTTAATCACTTCAGATTTTCAAGCAAAAGAAACGAACTGAATCTGATAGCCAAGTAAATTTTGAATATTTGTTTTGAAATTTGTCTCGTCATTCAGGGGAAACAAGAGCAGATGAATATTAACCAAAGCCCTTCTAGCCTGATGTTTAAAGAAATAGTCGGTTTCCAAGAAAAGATTAATGTCTTTTACCATTCTATCATCGCAAAGGACTGCACACAGTTTAGCTTGCGACAATTCGCAACCCTCCTACGCTGATATTTCTGACTCGGCCAACGTAAATCATTTCTTTGAGAAGAGAGAGTTGTAAGATTTTCCATTCGAACATGTTCTTTTAAGAGAATCGATTTGTCTTGAGGTGCATTATGGAAGAGGCAATAGAACATTGATTTCTATAGCCTACAGGCCCTCTATTATTCTAGTTCTCTATTTTCGCTTCTCTCACATTTTTCATAGTAAGTATCTTCCTTAGGCTTGTTTTTATTCTGATAGGGACGTGAAATCATGTCAATCCTTCAAGTAGATGACATTTCACACTTGTGAATGGAATGAATGTCGGTAAAGAAAAGAGGTGTGCATTTCTGAATTACTACTGGCAGCAACTGAATATTAACCTATAAAATGGTCGCTGAATCGAAGATCTTGGTGATGCATTATTTCGACCCATTTTAAGAATTAAAGGGAATCTTTTTCAAAACAGCCCTGTGCATGTTATGTTAAAGAGATTTGAAGCTACGCAACACCTTAGCTTGTAAGTAAGTATCCAGATTCTAGCATTTTCCTCCATTTAATATGGGTTACAAAATCAAACACTCTAAACTCCAACGATTTCAGATCAAAGATAAGGTTCTAACTACCCCGCAAACGGGCTAAAACAGGGCTAAAGGGAATTCCTCAAACATTCTCTCTGATCCGAAGTGGGAGTTGGAGAACACATTTCGCCGATAGAGACCTGGATTCTTTCAAAATATGTTAAAATGTTTCACTGCAAGTAAATAGAAACTACTTCAAAGTTCTAAGACATTCCTCAATCTCAAATCTATTTATAATAAAATGAGGTTTTATAATATGGTTCATCAGGTCAAATATCACACTTAAAAGCCTTTTACTCTCGAACTTGGCCCAGCTTTGTATTTATTAAAGTTCAATTCCTGTCCTGAGTTAAACACTTTAATTGTGAAGGTCTAAATTTTCTTGAGTCGAGTTTGTTCTCCATAAATGCTGTAACTTTGGCAAACTTTTCACAGGTTGTCTCTGCGCTTTATATGGTCTTCTAAGCGACCAGTAAAAGCGCAGATTCTGGGACACAGAGCATGCTCATCTTTGGTTGAGCGTTGGATTCACTTTTTAGAGTTCAGCCCAAATATTACACGCCGTTTATCAGAATGGCTTAGCAGTAACTCTTTTTACCGAATTATAAATTGTATGAGTCAGATTGAAATAAAAAAAGGAATGTGCTGCAACGAATACATGCTAAGAATGGTGATTAAAGTGCTCCAAGGCAGTTTGGCCTGCATACTTGCTTTCAGGGCACTAAAGACCAATCGTACTCACCACATAAAAGACATGATTAGTTTGAGCTCTTCGAGGACAATGCTTTGACTATCCCAGACTAAATCCAGATTTACCATTATCATTAATATTGATAGCTTCATTTCGTATAACCCAAAACTTCCCTTCTTAGCATTTTGACGAATTTTGCTCATTAGAACGTTAATTAATGGTGACATTCCCTGCACCACTAAAATGTTCATTGTCATTCGCTAAGGGAGAAAAAAGGCGAAGTACTCAAGTGCAATTTGAAATCAGGCAGTTTTATACTCCTTTCAACCGAATCGTCCAATGGCTTTTAACTAAACTCAATGCCCTCTCAGCCGAGTCAGTCATTATATACTTTTTTTACCTTTCGAAAGTAGCGCTCGAGCAATTTCGAGCAAGGTCTGTAGTAAATGAACTAAAAAAAAAAAACATTACTATAGGTTAAGAAAAATTTTTTTGAAATAGTGGCCTAGTGCGTATCTAACGTTATCTTACTTGTGTTGGTTGTAAAATAACACCATGCCGAGGAAAAAGACCTTACTAGTTTTTAGTCTAAAGCGTTACATAGAGAAAATAGTGGCTTAGAAAGCGCCTAGCATAGCATTAAGGCTTAGGCAAAAAGGATGAATAAGAAGGAGAATTTAAAAAAAAAATGAAAAGTGATTTAACCATTTTACCACTGTAGGCAGTTGAATTGAAGGCAGATTTCTGACTTCACTTCCTTGGGCAATTATTTAGTTGTAAACCATACCAGACTATCTGTAAGTTGAGATTGTTGATTACTGCGTATTCACAGGCAATTTTTTCACGGAATAATGTAGCTCCTGTTCAATTGTGCCTGCATCTCAATCATGCGTTGCTATTCATACCATAATATCCGCATTTACGACACTGGACTTTTTCGTGTTGTCAGCCACCGAGATGGAGCATCCTTGTGATCGGTTTATTCCAAAACTTTTTGATTCCATTTCGCAATATTAAAATCCGTTCACATTCGTAATTTGTTTTAGTGGATAAGAAAGCCACAACGTGAGTACGCAGGCGTATTGTCAGTGTACGACCAGGACTTTAGTCACAAAATTCTAATCATAATTCCTGGCACCATGCTCTCGCATTGGATAAATTACCACTTCGTATGCCCTGCAAACGGATCTTCTGTCCTGCAGCAGTTTTTACCTACTCTCAAAATGCACTTTAGTTGTTAGAGGAAATTCCACTTTCCTCGAGTTGTCCAGGATAGCGAAAGGGCTGATATTATTTTGGCTCCTTAATATATGATTTCAAAGTCTCTTTTATTTAGTTATTATATCATTCGAAATTATACGATTCGTCTGCAGGTCATGGGCAAATTTTCCATTCGCATTGTTCCTGATCAGAACCCAGCTAAAATTGAAGAACAGGTTACCGACTACCTTCGTGAGATCCATGCCCAGCGATGCAGCGGCAATAAACTTAGAATCAAGGCTTTTCGGGATGGACAGCCCTTCCTGGCCGACGTCTCGTGCACCAACTACCGCGCAGCCTTCGATGCAATCAAGTGCGTCTGGGGAAAACCCCCAGATCTCATTCGCGACGGCGCTACAATCTCCATGGCTGTGAATTTAGAAGCAAGTTGATTAGTCTGATGATTTGATCCTAGTTTGCATCTATTCTATGTAAAAAGCCTTCTTTCGATCCGTTAGGCAATAACGGGCCGAGATGTGGTATTAATTCCTATGGGAGAATGTCAAAGCAATGTCCACGAAGGAGGAGAGAGGATGTCTGTCCGAAACTACATTAATGGTATTAAAGTTTTCGTCACATATATGACCAACCTACGGACTCTCATTGATATTAATGAAGATGAGATTGAGACGAGACTGGAAACACGCAACCGATGGCGCTCTGAATTTCATTAGAAGTCTATGGCAAAATTTAAATGATTCCTTATGCCTAAATACGGAAAGAACCACCAATTATGATCGGTTTCCCATGTAAAAAGATGGGCTCCATCTTTTACTTCATTAAATTGTAAAAGATGCATTTATTTGAAAAACAGGTTTTCTAAAGCTATTCAACACCGGCTAAATTAACTCACTCCACCCTAAACCTTATGTTATTTAGAATGTTTGAATGGCGAGTTGAATTTATTGGCGGTGACACAGTTGCCTAGATACTCAGTTTGTAACCTAGCGATTAGCCCAACGATAACCAAAGTTAACATACACAGGCATCACTGAAGGGAGTTGTAAGGCTTCTAGTGTTCTTGGCTTTTAAAAGTGGAGGAGATATTTTATTAGCTCGGTTTTGGTGCCTCAGTGCTCCACAGCTTACCACAATAACCTCCTATGGTCAATCCTAATCTCTACCTTCAAGTGGAGACCACCAGAAACCTCAGGAGCAACCCTGAGGGCTAAAGAGAGCCGCGGTCTGATAGGAATAATCACCCACCGGACGTACAAATATATTATCATGCCAGCAGAGTAGCTGGATTCATGGTCTGACACTTGAATTATGGAACGTACGTGCATGTAGCAATGAATGGAAACTCCGCTAGATAGTTGAAGAGACCTCTGCTAGGCGTATGAAGATTGATGCCCTTATGAAAACTCGAATGAAGTCCTGCTCATTACAGATAGACAACTGCGCTTTCTTCAACTCTGGATACAGTGAAAGCTCTAGACCGAATGGTGGGCATTCTGGTCAAAAAATGCATGGAAGCTGATTCTAACTCTATTTCAAATAAACTTGCCACGCTAACATTCAAAATTGGAGAAGTGAGGGCATGACTGATGGGATGCCGTGCTCCAACCGAGTCCACGGAGGATGCAATGGTTCAAGAATCCCTCTACAAACTAGTGGCCAAAACCTATCGACTACTTTTCCCTAAATTTACACAATTAATTATCCTTGGCGATTTCAATTCAAATTGGGCTTTGATGCCCACAGAGAACGGACTAAGGCTACTAGATCCATACTAAAAGTACAATTTAAACATGACGAATACTTTCTATCGGAAACCAACCTCTCGAAGATTGACTTTGTTCTGATGAAGTAGTCAAACTTATTCCTTATAAGTGATATACGAGCTTCTAGAAAGGCAGACGCAAATTCTGATCACCGCCTACGCATAGTAGAAAGCGTTTAGGGAAAAACAAAGAATAGAACTTTGATGGAGGGCATTAACAGCCAAAAGCAAATGTGGCAACTGCCTAAAGGCCTCGAACAGATTAGAACATGGAAGGAAACATACGAGGAACACCTCGAAGATGTCTTGAAATCTACAGAAAAGGCTGCCGTCAAAATAGCGAGGCAAAAAGCTGAACGAAAGGAAAACGCATGGTCTAAAGCTCTACGTGATAAGGGAGACAGAGAATTCTCGCTACAAAAGCAGTTAAGAACAAATTGGCTCTCAAATCCACCTCAAGAAACGCTCTTGAGGTACAAAGAGCAAAGAACCAGGGTAAACAACCTGATTCGAAAATGGAAACAAGCATATCAAGAAGAGAGAGTAACGAGCTTTCCAGTATACCTCGCAAGAGCGAGAACCTCGAAAAGCCTTCATGCTCTTGAAGGATAAAATGAAGGAAAACTCCTTATGGAAGGCACAAAGTGCAAGGATATCAGTAAAATCGAAAGATCTGGCTGTACACCACCAGGAGCTGTTTAAGGCCAGATCCACCGAAGACATTAAAACCTATGTTCTTCTACCAAGAGACTCCCCAATTTCGATGGGGGAGATAGAGACAGCTAAAAGTAGACTAAAACTACACAATTTCTGGCGAAAATGAATTTGGATCTGAGTTACTGAAATGGGACGCTCAGTATCTGAATGCCTACGTTCTACAAGTTTTCAATGACCTCTACAATGGGACCACCTCTACACCTCGAGCCTAGATTGATGCTGAATTTGCAACTAGCCACAATTATCTGCAAACCATAGATCAATCTTACTTCTAGATACATTAGGCAAGATATGCGTCTATTCTGTGCCAACGTTTGAAGCATCACCTTGCCGAAATACACTCGAGAACCCAATTTGGATTCTGCGAAGGAAGATCAACTGAACAGACTATACTTGGAGTAAGAGAGGTTGTAGAGGAAGCCGTGAACCACTCCGTGGGACCACTCCTATATCTCGAGCCTTGATTGATGCTGAAGTTGTAAGTATCTACAAGCGTAAAGGTTTGCAGACAGATCCTGCAAACTATAAATCAGTCTTCCTTCTTAATAAATTAGGCAAGTTATATACGTCTATTCTGTACCAATGTCTGAAGCACCATCTTGCCGTACGACACTCAAGATCGCAATTTGGATTCTGCGAAGGAACATCAACTGAACAGACTATACTTGGAGTAAGAGACGTTGTAGAGGAAGCCGTGGACCAGAAGTAGAAAATATTGTTAGGGTTTATTGACCTGAAAAAGGCCTTTGACTCGCTGCCAAAAGCTGCAATAATCAAACAACTGATAGATCTGGGCTGCTCTTGGCAAATGGCCCATTCGATAAAGTCCTTGATGGATTCACCGATGGGTAAATTGAGGAGAACTAGGGACTACTTTGTGGCGAAGCGTGGTGTGAGACAAGGCTCAAAAGAAGGACCACTTCTTTTCAACCAAACTTTCCAATTCATATTTGATGAAGCCTTCTGCTCACTCAAGGACAATGCAGTTTAGATGATTGATCACTCGGGCAAAAATGACTGCTAAGCGATCTGGAATATGCAGATGATCTATGTCTTATTGCGCCAAATAAGGTCGCAGCTGTCAGACTAATAGAGCATCTGGCGATAATGCTGCATAAATATGGAATGTAAATTGCAGCGAACAAAACCCTCTGGCTTCAAGTTGGTGCCGGTGATGATCAAATGCCCTTCGAAGCAGCAGAAATGTTATTCCGACGTGACTCATACTTCGAATACTCTGGCTCCAAGAAGTCTCAATACCACCCTAAAAGCAACTCTGATAGGCATTCTTGTCAATCCTGTAGCTACTTGTGGATTACTTACCATTGTCTTGAGAGTAGAAGATAACAATCGACCACAAGCAAAGGGCCAATCTGTAGAGGAACTTCGAAAGGAGACGGCGATGCCTAACTTGGCAAGTCTTATACAGGGAAAGAGCTTGAACCTTTGGAAGAGTTTGAAAATGGGCAAGGACACGCTGTAACTCTCCATACTTGAGAGGAACTTTGAAAAAGGGGAAACTAAGAAAGCTACGTACAAGGAACTGGATGCTTTAATTTATTAAAGGATGCGAAAGAAATATGGCAAGAGCATTCCGAGTCGTGTTTACTTGATCCAAAGGAAAGCCTCAGAGGTCGAGATGATAATTATACACCGAGATTGATAGGAGAAAGGCAACGTGATATTGTCTGTACCAGCGCGAAATGCCACAACAAAGGAGATATAAAGACACATAAGACAAGATCATGGCAAAGAAGAATATGAAACTGACGAGATAGCGGACCGTAGGCTGAAGTGCCCCGTTAAAGACTGCTTTTAAAGATAAAAGACCCAAGGGTGGCTAAAGAGACACACTAGGGACTGTCACCCTACGGTTACAATCGCAGAATGTGAGAAGCCAACAGAGAAGAGGAAAGGATCAAGCGATGTAGTCGAGAAAGTAGAAGAACTGAACACGATGGAGGAACAAGATGGTGTAAGGCACGAAATAAGACTGCGAAAAAAAGACTATTTAGCAGGATGAACAACACAATCGCTCCATCTCGGCTGCGAATAACGCTTACCCACACATGGTCAGTAGAAAAGAATACATGGATAAGGACAAACAGATGGAGACAACGAGGTGAAGAATGAACTGTTACTGCACCACGAAACCATGCTGAGAAATGGCCAATGAGCCGAAGACATCTAGCTGTTGTACCCTTAATTAGTCCTTAGGACTTGCCCAATGGTTGGGTAGGAGTAAAAAAAAATCAGCTCGATTTTGGTCGCTCGGTATTCCGCAGCAGCTTTTGTTAAGGCAATGGTTGACCAATGATCTTATGATTTTTCATTTGGCAAATAGCATCTGAAGTACCGAAAAAACTTAGAGGTAGAGCGTCTGAATTCATAGGAGGTCATCGTGGTCAGCGAACATTGTCTAAGTGTCCTTGCTTGGATTTCTGAGAACTAGCTTTATGGCTTGTGACTGTTTTTGGATTATGCTGTGTCCTCCCTTTAGTGGATCACGTCTAAAAACAAAAAAAAATTTGAATTAAGCTAAGGTGAACTAAAGTTTTAGTGAGTAGAACTGGTCGGTGTTCGGACAGAAGGTAAGTCGTTCATACAAAATACTACCTTCGCAACCCTCTCACATCTCATGCTTCGACTCGGTTTCTAAGACCACAACCGAGGAGAGCTGAAAACTCGCCTTCAGACAACCACCTCGTCATTCATACTTTATTTCGACAATGTTTTCCCTTATTTTCTTTTAGATAAACTACTAATAAACTGTTAGTATGCTTTGCAACTCGTTAATATTGACCTATAATGAAATGACTGCTGCTTTTGAAGTGTAGAAGTCGATGAGTGAAACGATATGCATCAGTGCACTCGTAGAGTGACTGAGAATCGGATAAGAGAATAAATGTTCATAAATACTACTAATTAGGAAATGAAGAACGGAACCTCGAAATATGCCGAAGAACAGCTGAAAATCGGGCGAGAAAGGATTTCAGATCAAGCCTTCATGTTTTTAGAGCTGTCGTTCATCGGTTTCTCTGCCTCACCTGATTGGTTAAGACTTCAAAATAACTGGATCTGTTGCAGTCACTAGAATTTTCATGCTCGTTTGTTGCAGTGCCTTTTAAAGACCGCCTGATCGTGAATATGGCAAGCTACCAGAGGGAAGTGTCAGTACAAGAGGTCATGGAGTTGAAGCGGCATTGGATTTTGCGTCCAGATAGGATGTTCCAATGGGCCATAGATGATAATATGAAGAATTTTCGACCGAATACTGAGGAACTCACTAACCGAAAAGGATAGAGCGAGAACTCAGGGGAATCTGCATGTCTAATAAACAGCCTTTTCGACCAGTTTCTTGATGGCATTCCGATAGACATGTTATTAAAACAGATGAGAATCTCGGAAACGAGTGAAAATCTAATCTCTCGAGTGGTTAGAATGGCTTGATTGCGAAGTTAAGACTGTTTCTATTCCATCAGCCCTATCCTATTTTGGATTCGGGAGATGTGTTCTGTGCTATTTTATTCCTCACTTCGACCATATATCTGCACCTCCGAAATTGACTTACAGGGTGTGAGTTCTATTGGCTCAATCCTCCCTTAGGGGACCAGGAATGGACAAATCGTAATTAATATATGCGTGTATCAGTTTCTGACAGTTTTGTCCATTTACTCAAACATTTTGATGATCTGATCCGCTAACTCCAAAGTTGAAAAGATGATTTTGGCTGCCTCAGTCTCTAAGAAAGAATATCGCTATGTGGGTCATTGAAATAAAATTTTTTCGTGAATGAAAACTGAGATTTTGACCGCGTTCAATCACTTGATGGTATTTCTTTCGTAATACAATTTCTACAGATTCAACTGAGATTCTGTATAGTGCAACAAAAATCCTACCCATTTACTGTCCATTTACTGAGAGCTCAGGGACCAAAAGGTCAGGAGATATTCTATGCGGGCCAACTGACGTTAGCCAATTCCAACTGTTTGTGACGATTAAATCAGTGAAATTCAGTGTGAGATTGATTGTTAAAGGAAGTTAGTACTGATGTGGAAGAGACTAACGAATGGACAATGGAAGCTGCGTCTGTGAATATTTTACGTCTAATATAGCCAATTATAATAAAATATTTGTTTTTACTTTCTTCCAAATACATATTACCTTGCAATCCTTAAGGAATGGTGTTTTAACTCACAGGTTCTATGCACCTGATTGCTATTTAAACTTTTGATAATTTCTTCGCGCTCCTAACTGAACCGCATTAGACCCGCGGAAAAATGTCAAATCATTTGAACTGCTTGAAGCCCGGCCAACTCCACCACTTTTATCAAAATAATTATCCATTTAATCACAACCCTTTCGTCAGCCACCCTCACTATGACTGATGTTGTGCCAAGGCTTCTGATCCCTGTCTCTCTAGTTTGGGAGGCATCATGATCTCTGGCTCCAGACGTGATAAACGCAGCCTAAGACGACTGACATGGAAGCACTTATATGAATGCTGCCGAGATCATGGATGAATCTATTGCAAGAAAGATACCGAAAATCAACAGGAGGCTCGAACTCTCCCACTTGTAGCATTAGATTAGATGGCTTTAAATAACCACTTAATGAAGTGCTTGGAAGAGCCTAACTGAACGGCAAAAACAAGATCAGAAAGGTGTGCCGTTCGAATCTGTATAATCGGGATTTCCATATCAAAAAAACTGCCTGAAATTGCGCTACTTACTTAACTAGTAAAGCTGTATGTTAAATTCGAATAAAAAATTAAATAAAACTCAACTTGCTCTGACAAGTTAGCTTCATATTGAAATTATCGTTACTTTTAAAACTTTCTGTTTTAGTAGGATGCATTGTTACATATCATGATATGCGTTGCAACCTTAACAGCATTAACGAAAGTGAAAATAAACACGAAATTGAAATTGAAGGTCCAACACCATGAATTTTGTTTCATAGGAAATAACCACATTTCGTGGAATAGGTTAACGGTTTTAGGGTGAGCAGTAAATTCATGGTTGACTAATGATTCCTATTTATTATTACCAGATCTAATATACCAGATTTTATATACGTCGATCTATTTTTTATTATAGAGTTAAATAAATATCTGTTTAGGCTTTTAACCTGAGTATTAATTCGTGTTTTGTTCGCTAAAGCTGCGCTTTTAAAGCATACCTGAGTTTATTTCTGCAAAACGTGTATTGATCGCCTGCCAACCGTCAATTCTGTCCACTCACAACGACTAATGGCCGAACAGCTGACCAATAGGCGCACAGCGTTTCTCCCATTGGCTGTGAAGTGCTGCTCTAGAGATCGCCTAAGGATAATGCCTTTACAGTCGGGGACTGTAGGCTTATAGGTGAGTAATTCAATGAAACTTAAAACTCATTTAATGTTTGTTTTTTTAAATTAAATTATAGGTGTTGATTTATTTAAAATTTCATGATGATGTGAACCTAGGAATAATCAGGACCTTCTCTGTACAATGGACAAATTTAGTGCAATCGATCCGTATTTCAGTTACACCAATGAAATCTTTTTGGAGTAAAATGCATTGGGGTTACATCAGTAAACCACAATGGCTACGAAAGTAGCTTTTAAATAAGTTTTATGACAAAGAAACATAATCCCGTTCTTAGAAACTTAAGAGGAGCTAAGGACCACCCCAAATATTCGTAAGACAAAGCAAGTTCTATAATATTTATAGCATTAATAAATATGTGAAACTAAGCTTTAGTACTGTCAATTACTGCCTTATTTTAATATCTATCAAAATTTGATTAGAACTACTTAAAAAGCTCAAACAGCATCCGCATTTCAAATTTTAATCGCGTTTTTACAAAATGCCAAGTAAAGTGTCAACGGGATCGCAGCCACTTTCTAATAATGGGATGCAGTCGAGGGAAGTGAAAGTTAATGTATAACATTTGGTGGCAAAAGAATTTTCGACCTGAATTTCTCTAACCGTAAGTTAGAGAATGGCTACAATTCGGAAGAAATCAAGGCACATAAGGGATGAAGTAAATTAGACACGGTAAGACTGGCCAAGAATAGCAAATCGCTCCTTTCCAAATACATGTACTTTTGTCGATTCTAAAACAAATTTTGAAAATTTTAAGTGTAAAAAGCAGACGGATTCGCCTGTTTTGACTTTAGGACTGTTAACTCAATCTTGTCTCTATCAATACCGGAATTCGAGATCTTATTTTTATTGCAAAGCGTTTATTGAGATAATTAAGTAAGTACCAGCATGGGCCTTTGAAATACACTAAGCTGACAACGCAGGGGACTCTGATACTCCGGGTTTGGGCACACGTCCTGTCATGCGGATTCTAAACAGTAACCAATCGTGATTTTTCAGGGTTTGTGACTACTGGTCTTTTGGTTTGGTTTTGCCATAATTATATCGCCCTTTTCTGCAATGAAATGCAGAAAAACTGCACCTCTCGAATATTCTTGTTCCTTTCTCGATCATAATGAAATTTTTCTGCACTGAACACACTTAAAGCACTAAGGAATCGTTCATTCGTGTCTCGAGGATTAAGTCTCAGTCCTCGCTGAGCGCCATCTCATTCGCATGTATGCATCAAAATCAGTCGCTCATGCCTCAGAATAATTTTCAGAAGAACATAGAATAATTTATCATAAATCTCAAAATGTAGACAAGAGTGAAGAGTGAAGGCGCTACAACTAGGTAGAGCATAATAGTCTTTAGGAACGATAGTTCTGGGAGGTTAATTAGTTCATTAATACATTTTTATTCCTGTTAACCATTAGTCTGTCAGCAGACGAGTTCGTGATCATCTAAACCTTCCAATTGGGTTGTTTGAACATTCATAAGAGGCTGCATTTGGAGAAAGATTGTGTGAACTCAGACAAATAACAGGACAAGTCTTGACGATCTATCTGGAGCCTTTAAATAGGTTGAAAAAAGATGGTGACAAATGAAAGACACCTCTTTGAAGGGGAATTCTAAAAGGCATTCCAGTATGGGGTGGGATGAGCATTCTTCCATGGGCCGATGGACTTGTGCAGTCACTCAAATTTCGACGCATCCTTACAGAGTCGAATAAGCCAAAGTCCAAAATAGAGTATGACCTTTGAATTCCCCCCACAAGTATTGCTGAAATTTGTGTCTGCTGAAATATGGACTTGGATATCATTTCAAAATCTCACGTTCTGAGTTAGGATATCCATCTCGCCAAGCGCTAAGCAAACTCCTTTTTCATTGATGGCTTGATTTAATGAGTAAAATGGTAGATAACTTATTGAATATTAAACGATTTTGCAATTCCCTCAGTTTCTGAATGGATTAATACTTTAAATCAGTTACTTCTCTTGTGCCTCCACTTTACCGTTGGCAATCATGATGGGTAGGTGAAGTTTCTTAGTGGAAATGAATAAACTTCGAGTTTTGTGGTAAAATATTTTCATATTAACAAAAGTGTGAAAATTTTTGATAGTTTATTGTATGGGTCTTACAAATACATGATTGGCAACTTTAAGTGCTCCTTAATAAACCGATAGTAAGCGCCGTATAGTGTAATACCTGCCATAAACAGTCAAGTTAGATGCATCTAGATTGAGGGAACGAATCAAATTTGGTCGATCTCCAAAATTGTAAGCTATTTACCGCAGGATCACGGATTGGTGGTTTCCGATAGCTGCGATGGGATACCACAAGTACCTGCAATTGGTCTGGTACAATTTATCTGCGCCAAAGACTCAGAATATTCATATTCCTATCTTTCTAAACGATGTTTTAGATTTCCATCGCAAAATTTGAGTGGCTTATTAAGTGTTACCCATGTAAAATCGTGCTACCCATGCTTAATTTGCATAAATTGACAAAAGGTTATTCGAAACTAGTGCCTTTAAAGGGATGAAGGTCCAGTTTCTTTCAGCTTAAAACTTGACAGCTGATGGCAAACGCATGCTATAGCCTTTCATCAAAACATGTAATTTTCTACATCGAACCTTGTTTGAAGAAATGGAAAGTAGTTTTGCGGAGATTTCGATGAAAGTAAGGCAGTTGATGCAATTCAAAACGTTAAGTTAGAAGTGTCTGGGGGCGTCATTTATGAAATGCAGTTTTTCAGCCATAAAAGGAATTCCATTTGATTGAGCATTTGGAATTACTAGTATGAAGATCATCTGAAGCTGTGGACTAAGGCTAAAATTTCCCATGAATGAAATGATTTAAGACTTTCACAATATCACGTGAATTATCAATAAGAGAAGTACATATTAAAAACACGAGCATCCCCAAGGGTTCAAGTTGACCTTAACAAAGGTATCGAAATGCGTTCTCTCTACCTCTAATTGATTCATTACATTTTCGGCTTAGAGCCCACTAGAGTGGTTGTGGTTGCAAATCTTTGTTGAATGCATAGAAATGCATATATGGCATTAAACTGATCTTAGAGATATCCGGTGAATATTAGAATAACTGTCATATTGTGAAACCGATGGTTCCTCGAACGGACCAAAGACAGTTAAATGATGCCACTGTTGAAGACGGTAGTTAAGTATAGAGCTGACACTTAAAATATTGCTACTCGCTTCTTCAACTGAAGGAGTATAAATGAACTCTGAATGAACCTAGTGATAAATATTTAAAAGTCGAATAGAAATAGAAAGTGAAATGACTTTTCTATTTGAGTTTATCTACAGAAATCTATCCACCGATGGACCGATTGCAAATTCTGTTTCCTATACACACCAAGTTAAATGAATGAACTAGGACAGATTAGACATTGAATAGCGCAATAGAATTTGCATTTCGGAAAAAAAACTGTTTATTACAATTAATCTGGAATGGCTCCAGATGTTGCTAAACGTTTTCTCTTGGTAACTTTATTCAATTTTTAAATTTTAGATAACTTTGAATTAACAGGCTTGTACGGTCTAAATACTATTGATACTGCTAATACCCGTTAAAAATAACCTTAACATTATTAAATGTACTTGATTTAAGTATGATTTGTCTAAGAAAATTTAGCAAAATACAGATACATCAAAGTACTTCCAACTTGAAGATTGCATTAGCGCTGGAGTTTGCTTCAGATCTGGCCATTGAATTAGTTGCTCACCTCAAATTCAGGTGAATAATTTCTAAGGTTCACACAGTTTCAATTGTCCACTTCTTTCACGCTACTTGAGCAGTAGCGACAAACTTGTTTAGCTAATGAGAAGACCCAAATTCAAAATGAACTGCCCAAAAACGGCTCTAGAGACGACTAAATGAAGGTTTCTCTGTTAGCAAGGCATGGGTTGAGTCTGTGATATTTTATTGAAATCCTATTTACCAAGATTTCTCAAAATCGTAGCCTTTTTACAGCACAAACCAGCTTGTCAAATCCAAAATAAACTACAATGGGAATCGACTAATTTTCTACACATCTATAGCAAAGGAAGAGGATATTCTACTTAGGCTATCAAAATTATGTGGTTTTGCGAAAGAGAAGTAGAATTTTCATGGGTTCAAAATTCTATTATTTCCGCCTGAAGTCTACATCTGGGTAGGTAAGGAATGCAGAAAGAATCTATGCCGCTGCATGTGAAGATTAATGCACCTTTGTAAAGGCATGGCAATTGCTTCGTCCATATTCAGCAAAAATTGTGCACAAATGTCTTTTCGGTTAGAACCGTATTTGGGACCTTAATTTATTCAAACAAATTTTAACTTGAGCTACTCTGTCATTCATTCTAACCATTTGCTTTGGCTTGCAAAAGCTAGAGGAACTGAAATTTCATGACAGCCAACAAAACTATGGTAAGCCTAAAGAAACTAACCAAATAAAAGAAAAAACAGCGCTTCTTTGATTAAGATGATGGGGTTTTAAACGAAAAAAATTTAAATTTCCCTCCAAATGTTTGAGATGTTCAATGCTAAGCCCCATTTTCCGCCTACTCTTCAAGGGAAAATTTTTAAATCTGACTTTTTAGACTGATTTTAAAAAGTGCTCCATGCGTAAAGAATATTATAGAAATTAAATATTTAATATGAAAGAACCTACCGAATCAATAGAAATGTTTATTTCAAATAAAATAAGGAAAAAAATTGTTGATCAATCGAAGAGGAGGACGCCTGCTGTTTATGCCGCTTCTATTGTTCTCCTTGCTTTTAAAAAAGAATTCACGCCCAGTAGGTCGTGGTAAGGGAAGGAAATGGGAATTTTAAGAGGAGAATGTGTTCGAATCACATGCGCTGCTTCTTGTAAGAATTTACACGAATCCAAATTCCGTGAAACCTCACACTATTTTCCTTTAAACTTATTAATAAACTGCTAGGATCTCTCAATCACATTCGTTAAATCGCTTGCTCCCTCTTTGATTCCCAGGTTTCCAGACTCGCCTCTTAATAAAGTATGTTACGAAGAGCGACTATAATGAGTGGGAAAGGTGCACAAGTAAAGATTATTCTTGAAGGGGAAGAATTTGAGTAAATTGTGCCACCTTAATGTCGTCACCATCCTCTTTGAGTCATCAGTCGGTGTTCTTCGACACAACTGAGAGGCCTAGAACTGCACCAGAGGAATCAGTTTAAAATTTTTATTCAACCTTTTCAAAAACGTTAATGCTGTGATGGTTCTGAAAATTTGAAATCTATTCTTTCAGCATTTTGGGCCATTTCACATGGGTTGTGTGTTTGAATTAATTAAAACTACACTTTTCGTAACAAATGGAGATAAAATGAATGTACTTTTGATGAAAGTAAAATATCGAAAGTTAAATTAAAGTAATCCATCTAAAATTTTTTCAAAACCTGCTTTACCGTACCTGTTTTTGCAAAACAAACCGATTTAAACCTTTAAAGTTAAATCCTGAAAGAACAACTAACTGTTTTAAGCACAGAGCACAATCAGAAAGGGTCATTTTATCCTGAATGTGACGAATGAAAACATGTCTGTTCCTTTTAAGATGCCTTATGTCGAGAAATGACAGTAAATTTGGATTCGATTGCCCAACAGAGATTTAATGAAGAATTTGAGAACTACTTTGTCAAAAATTCAACTGATTCCTATCTACATGAACGAGATAACGTAAGTATTTGCCTGTACTCTCAAGCTCATTAGAAATGCAAGTAAGTGGGTAACCATTTCGAATTCACTTAAAATCGTGGTAATAAGCCCTCAAAGAGAAAAACTATTCTTTATAAATTTAATTTTTGGATTGTTTAACTGATTACGAAAGAGCTTGCAACCCTTAGCCATTGAACCCACTCGATTCTGATTCACCACCATGCGTTTAGTCCCAGAATCACCTTCAAAAAATAATATTTCAAGCACTCTTTTCAAATTACGACTCTGTCGTTTTCCAGACATCTGCTTCTGGTCTTTCTCATGTCATTTAAATCACTTATAGCACACATAGACAACTTACATAACTTACCTTTTTTGGCTTGGGGGCAATAGTAGTAAAAATTCACAAATATGAAATACAAGTAAGCCCAGTCAAAGATAGAGCAAAAGAGTAATTTAATCCTTTAGGTATTTGATTGCCATTTTAGAATGGAAACAGTCTGACTCACTTGGCAGCGCTTCATGGAAATGTCCAGCTTCTACGGTTTCTCATAGGAAGCCAGGAGATTGAACTTGAAGCTCGCAATAAGGTAGACAAATTTCGTGATTAAAAATGACATGCTGGAAAATTTGAAGACGCAAAATAATAAATCATCATATTTACTAAAAATATTCGTATCGATTTCGTTAAATTTTCATTCAATTACTTATACTCTGGATCAGTTCACAAAATCGATATTAATTTCATGAGTAGCTGAAAATCTCCCATAAACTGTTCAATATTAATTGTCATTTGGCGCTGTTCGATTTCCCTACTTTTCAACTAATTTGATTATTCAAGGTCATTCCATAGGGGAAAATCTGACATTATTGCCAGAGCGCGCGCTTTAGGATTAACATTGCAACAGAACTGTTGTTAGTAATTTTCGACTCGTAGTCTCCTGCGCTGTTCGGCAAGAAGTCCAAATTAATAGCGGAGGACTGGAATAGAGGTGATCGGAGGACTACCGTCAAAGTTCATCAAGGTCTATTCCAACTGCATACAGCTGTTCCGAATCTAGAAAACAGTATTCTGTCAAAGCACTGAATAGTCACTTGAACCTGGTACACCTGGCTGATCATCATGTTCAAAAGGAGCGATGTTCAGCAGCGTACTGGCTGAAGACCAAAAGACCTGTCAGTGAAAGAGAACTATCTCATTGAAAATGCTTCCTATTCCGTTAATTATTTTGACAAACCAAACATAAATGGTCAAACATAATCGCTTGAAGTGTTTGAAACCCAAGTTGGCCCTACATAGTTGGAACTCTTGATCGCACGACCACAAAAAATTTTAATTCATGCCAGATCGACTTTAAAAGTGCCACAAACTACATCACTCATTTTTTAAATATTTCTTCTAACTTTTTGTGCAGATAGACTGAAGGTTAATGAGTGCGAGATTCAAGGTTTTTTAAATCTTTTTAGTTATAGTTAAGGAGCTAACATTCCTTGGGAACATATTATTTTGGGAAATTTCATCCCACTATCAATGTAGGGAAAGGATCATTTTGAGCGGTGTGCCAAAATTACAAAATTAAAATGTATTAAAGTGTGGAATTATTTCACTAAAAGGATGGAAGTGGACTTCGACTGCGTAAATCAGAGCTAGGTGGGTGAAAAAACTGTTCAGAATCAGCTAGCACCAGCGAGCATACTCGTTTTGACTTATTTTACGGATCAACTACCATCAGCGAGGCCCGTGACGAGGGCCGCCGATAAGTCCTTTCACAGTGACGTATATGACAGCATCTTTACTTCTGGTAAATTGAACTAACTAAAGCGGCTCTAGTCAAGCAGTAAAACGATCCTCATTAATAAAATAACTTACAGAGGGACATTACACAGCATTTGATAGTGAACATTCTACATTTCTGAAAATCAAAAGGTGGGATCATTCACTAGCAGGGCCGAATTTAAGGCCCATCAATTGGAAATACTTCTTCCCAGAAAATGAAATGCTGCCTGTTTATAACGAGAGTGCACCTACTGCTACTAGAAATTATTTATCCTGTTTTTTTACTCTGCTCCCCTTTCTTATTCAACTGTTTCAAAGTTATGATACCTCCTTTCAGATGGGCCAGACACCGGTATTCCTTGCAATCCTCTCTGGTTCTATTGAAACAGTCCAAGTGTTCCTTGAAGCTGGAGCATCTTTCGACGTTGCCGATGTGGTAGATCTATTTAACTATTTAACGATTTAATTAAAACCATATTCATTCACTTGCTCTGATATAATAGTTGAAACCTAATATACGGTAGTGCCTAAATTAGGCGACAATTGCTGTACTTCTGAAAGGATGACATGGATTCGATTAGACACCCGGTTTGATTACATTAACTTCATATTGTTTCTGTTGTTCTATTAATTGCTTCTGTGCATTTGGCTTTCGTTTAATTGGTATAACATGGAACGAAATCGGGGAGATGAAATTTAGTTTTACTAAACAATGAGTAGCTCGGGGACGGTTCCAACAATGTCGCCATATTTTTATCAAAAAATCATGGAATTTCACAAGAAAAACTTTGGTTGAAGATACACTAAGCCCATCTAGACCAATCAGCTGTGATCGTCCGGCGTTTAAATGACTTCCCACTGATATTATCTGCTTTTTGTACCCATTTATGCTTAAATTTTAGATTGGAGATATTTTATGATTAGTACAGAAGTTGGTCACATCCTTGATCACACTGCGGATCATCATGTGGTCAGGGAGTTCGTGCCTCTTTTCGGCTTTCTTCAGCGACACACCCTTCTATCATACTTGTTGGACCATTTTGTCTTTCTGTTTGAATTTATTTGCAAAATAGGTTTCTTCTGATCACACTGGTCTCTCTTCTCCTCACAAATTTTTGACAAGGTTTTGAAGTAATTTAATCTAGAATATCGCTTGTCTCTTCTGAAATAGGCTTTCTTGTATATGTAACTTTTGCACAACCGCGTGCCCTTCGGCTCGTCTACCATGAATGTCGCCATGGTCACTAAGAGAGTCATTCGATAGATGCCGCAACGGCACGTTTCAATTGCGTACTTGACCTAAAATGACTGCTTCTGACATCAAACTTATTGGCAAAACGATCATTAAGGCCCTTCGTGTTCGTGTCTTCTTTATTTGAAACCACCTCAGCCTAGTTAACTCAAAATGAATTCCCCTTCTCTTCTAAAAATCTCCACGCTTAATGTTGTTAAAGTCGACTTCTGTTCCTACATATTCAATGTGTCTTATCACTTACTGCAGAATGGGGATACAGCAGTTCACACCTCGGCAAAAGTCAGCAACCTTGAAATTACAGAATTTATATCAACAATCGGAACTGATCTGAATCGTGTAAATGAGGTAAGCGATTGTAAAATTCTGCGAGATAGCCTGATCTTTGTGATAAGATCAGTTGAAATACCTTTGAATTTGACTGTTAAAACTTTAAATCGTTAAAATTATTGAATTCATGTTTAAAAAACGGTGATGTGATTAAAATCATAAATTTTTGTGGGAAATATGGTATTATTAACCTTTATTACTTAAAAAATGCAATAACCAGCAGTTAAGTTTAATTAAACGTTGATATTTTTACAAATTCAGACTAGAATCTGGAAGGTCTTCCACAACAGTCAACATTTCATCCTAAAGTTCAGAATGACGAAATTCAAAACCTAATTGCAATTAGCTAACGCTCTACATATTCTAGAAGGCTCTCTATGATGAAAAATAACTATTTGGAAAGGCGATTTTCTGCTCACCGAAGCCGCTATCAATCATCACAATAGTAGCTACTCATCATCATACAAATGTCACCCTTTCTAAATATTCTCCTATTCCGTAGTTTATTTTGAACTCTTCCTACGAATATGTAACTCTCCAATTCTCTAATTTTACTTTTTCAGGATGGGCTTTAAACACAGGATTTTCGGTTAGCGATTGAAAGCTAATTTATCTGCTAATTCGCTTTATTCGTTATTCCAGTCCATGGAAGTCAATTAATCCAGAAGATAGTGGTGTTTAGGAGTTTGTTCGTAACATGGAGTGCTTATCAGAGGTCAGACCATTGTAATATGAGACTTGACATTCAAAATCGTAGCTATTTACTAAAATCCGCCCATGCAACGGCTGTACTGAGAAATGGCTTAATTGAAAAAGTGAAATGGCGTTTAGTATCGTACAAAATCAATCATAGTATCTTTACACCTTAAGTCAGTATATTAACGAATGAGCAAAAAAATATACCCAGTGGTGGAGCCAGTGTGAGATCAGAAGGAAGTGTATGCACTGTGTACGTGTATGTCCCAGAGATTTATATTTTTATTTATTTATTTACTTCCCATCCATTGGGACAATTCCCAAAGACTTATTAGGGGTACAACAAAAGTACAAATAGCTTTTTTACAACGAGAAGTACACAACAGTTAACACAGAAGACATCAAAGGCGTTTGTCAACGTCGTGGGTTCTCTGGTCACTTATCTGGCATGGTTCCATAGTACAGGTAGCAGTTCCACTTCATAGTGGCACCTCGTCCATCCTCGACATTATTACGGCAGACAACGTTCATACTTTTTCCAGAAGTCTTTTTAACTTTTTAAAGAAGATTCCATTAACTGCTGCATGCAGCCTCGTCTACCAGGCTGTACGAAGTCGTACTTCTGCTGGCATAATCCTATCCGGCCGACCCTCTCAACACCCCCAGTCGATGGTCACAACGAGGAGGTTGAGAGTAGGTCTGTCCCGGAGATATAAAATTATCTGTCATTTGTATATTTTTGGTCGCGCTGGGGTTACTGAACGTCATCATGCAGTATATTGAAGCTTCTGCCAGCTGAATGATCACTGTCGTAGAAACTCTAACGTTGTTTGGTTCATTTAGCTCTAACTAAAGGAGTATTGTTTGAAAAAATTATTCTACAGACATTTAGTGCACGGCAGCTCATCTCGGCAAGATTGGCGGCTGTCAACTGAGGGGTCTTCTTCTGTAGTTTTCTAATTGAATGGTACTTAAAACTCTCTCTTCAAAGTGATCTCTTCTTTCGACGTTTTTCTTGACAATTGCGTCGGTCATACTAGTACCCTTCAGTAGCCTTATGAAAAATCAAATCCGATTCAGTCTTCTTCTGTAAGTGCTCGATCAATGGAGAACCGCAATGATGCAAGAAGAGTCAAAACAGTGCCTCAGCAAGATTGCAAGATGGGGAAATCAGATGGTGCGATGCAGCCTCACATGTTTGGACCGCCTGTGCTGATGCACATGCACATGGCTGGCTCGAGTGCCACAATCGGATGTAATTGTGATTTTCAAACTCATCTCATCGCGTAGTTTTAATAATTTCACAACCACCACGATTCTGTTACGTCAAGATAGTCTAAAATGCCACGGTTATCAACCATATGGTGAGTTACTTAAATTAAAATTTCGATTGGTCAAGAATCGGATGAACGTACACTTTATGGTTCTCAGCTCAGAGTTTGTAATTTCTCTGCAAAATGGCAATGACAAGACTTTGTCTAGGTTTGACCTTTGTTCTCTAGTGAAATCTGCATATGACCCTGACAGATAATCTATTAATCAGGCATTTAAATTCTATGTACTCAGGCACGAATCGTTTCACCTTCTTAGGCTGGTGAGTCGGCTCTACATACCGCCTGTCTTTGGGATAATCTCAACGGCGTAATAGCACTTTCTGCTGCGGGTGTCAATCCAAACACCATCTCCAAAGTTTACTTTTGGTTTTGAAAAAGTTTAAGCCATTTTAAATTTTCAGTCTCTATTTCGTGCTTGAATTGTAGGATGGTAACAC
This sequence comes from Moniezia expansa, assembly GCA_019097775.1. Classification (NCBI taxonomy): domain Eukaryota; kingdom Metazoa; phylum Platyhelminthes; class Cestoda; order Cyclophyllidea; family Anoplocephalidae; genus Moniezia; species Moniezia expansa. Next base: position 1,156,189 of record JADFDV010000003.1, read on the forward strand.
TGCACTCCACTTGGCGGTACGCAAAGGTTCTCTCGAAATTGTCCGAGTACTTCTGGGCCGATGTGCCAACCCCAATATCATTGACAAGGTAAAGAAATCTAGCTAAGTAATAATATAATCACCTGACACTAGATAATCTAGCACTATTTCAGCTCTATTTCGTTGAAATTTTTTTCAACGCAGGCGGCTCATACCCTATGTATACTTATTTTATTAGAACGCCATCCCAAACTTCCAAAAATGTGACCCAAAATATTTGCAGTTGTGTATGGTTTGCTTTACAAGAAGTATTACAATCGTAACGGCCCTAGAGACATGCATCAGCATTGGCGAATGTAATGGTTTCTCCAATACTAAAGGTTTCGCATCGTTTTGTCCATTCGTTAGAATCCTACTATACAAGCTTTTAGACAGCGATTTCAGTTTTCTACTGCTTACTTGGTATTGTCAGCTAAAATATTATTTCATAACTTACATATGACTGGACTGAAGCAAGAGGTGGCGAAGCTTGGCCTCCATTCATAGAATCATACCAGACGTAATGCTTCAATGTATAATAGATGCCTTTCTACATTTCTTTTAATTTCTCATGAAAATGAAGGCAGTGATTATTATTTAACCGAATAAACTTGCAATGACAGATCGTTCTGACTCGATGTCTGTTCTGCGATCCATTTATAAAGTTAGTTAGAATTTTATAGAACCTTTCTTTTGGACTTGCAGAAAGCATTTGATCCATCGCATGACACGATTTCATACCCATCGGCGTACTTCAAGTGATTGTAACTGCTACTCGCACTGATTGGTTTCGGACTAGATAGAGTCCAGAGTTGATATTGGGAAATTCTTTTCTTCAAAACAGGCTAAATCGGTGATAGAAAAAGATGGAAAAGAGTTAGTTCGCTCATGTTCGAGCGAGGTACATTATGCTCAACTTTTATATCGCTGAAAAGGCATCAAGTAGTTTATCAAGGTACTACCGAAAATCCCTCATAGTTGATTTTGAAAACATACTTTCAAATCGATGTTAGAACCAAGAATTGACTTGGTACATGTATGGATTATCTTTTTGAGATGCAAAGGGTTTGTCCGCAAGCAAGAGAGGGCGCCAGTCGTCATCTTGTAAACGGTGGCTTGTCACTGCTTTATGGTTCTGCGCCTCCTTTACGTATTCAGTTCTTATCTAGTTTATTGAACCCGTATCCTGACAGAGTTCTAAACACTAGACTTCTAACGCTGTTAATAACTTCAGGTTTCTCGTTCTCATGCTGTCTGATCTTTCGGTTAAAACTACTAGACTAATTATGACAGTAACACACATTAAGCAAGTTTCTAGAAGTTCCAAGGCGGCAAGATCGTAATTCTGGAATATAGTCAAAAAAGTTGGTCAATTTATTCCATCCGGATTGACGAAGCGGTACGAAACCAGCCATTTTCCACTTTTCGGTCCTGCAATTATGATGGCTATGAAATAATCATTTGATAAATGCACTCTAATGCGAAAGTAAATGAGAGATCTGGTAACCAGCTGTTGAAAAATAAAACACAAAAAACGGTAGCAAATAAAATTGAAATTATTGATATTACTTACCTGTCTTTAGGATGGGAATTTACCGCTGCATTTAGCGTGTGCCAATGGCAATCAACTGATAAGTCAAATCCTTTGTGAAAGCGGATCCAGGATCAATGCTCATAACCACGTGGGTCTTCTTTTCAATAGACTAGATTGTTCATATTGTACTTTTTTTGGAAATAGGACCAATTGACACCGCTGCATCTTGCTGCGAAGTCGGGTGACCTTGAGCTGGTCAGAGGGCTACTTTATCGTGGGGCGGATTCCGCCATCCCTAACGGGGTAAGCGATTGAATCTGCCGGTACACTTCGTGGTGCACCCTTCAATTATCATCTTTTCATCCATGGAAATGGTAAACTTGACTTTGCTCATATTCACTGATGAGATAAGACCGAGCTTTTACCGTACCCAATTTTCAAGTATTGCCTTATGCAGTATTTAAATGTAGAGCATTTGGACTGATGAGTTCATGCATTTTGGCCTCCTTTTCGACTTTTCTTCTTCTTTGCTACTACATTTTTCTCCAAACGCATTTATTATTTTGTCAAATAGCTCAAAGTGACTTCAGAACTTTAAGACTAAACCGTCTTGAGTAACTCTTCATTTCCGTCCACGTTCCCAAAATTGGCCTCTCTAGGTCTAACACTTAACCACGAAGAGATTTATGCAAATATTCCAAAGCGCTCAACGTGCCTGGTTTGGGTACTGTGTGCATACATGAGAACAAAGGCCGAAATTCTGACTGTTTTTATGCCCAGCATGGCACGGACGCTGAACCAAGCAGGGGTACTATAAGGGCACAACCACTTGTGTGACCTGATACGATAATTTGAACCAGTTGCAAAACTCAAAGCCGGAGCTCTGTCAGCACACGTCAATGTGGAGATTGACTTGGCGTTTTTCAGCTTAATCATGTTTTAGCTGGAAAGGTTTTTGGAAATGCGTAATAATTTTGAGATTTTACGGAAAGAAACAGTAACATAAGAACTCAGAATATACGTCATACTGGGTTAAAATGATAAATATGATGCCCCATTTGGAAATAAGGTACATGATGACGAGTGAAGGTGGTCAAAAAGTGCCCAGCTAGGAATGCAGGGTGGCAGTGTTTGTTACACAGCCTGATCCTACAGTATTCAGGAACAGCATGACATCGTAAGAAAATAGTCACAGACTTCACAACTTCGTTATTAGTAGGAGAGGTAAAGCAAACCTCTGGAGAGCGGTTATGCAAAACAATTTTTCTGGAATGGCAGACTCATTTTTACTGACTAAATGGGGGCATAAAAGGCTGATGAACAGCTCCTAATTATGGGGCGACAGTTCATATTAACAGATGTTTCCGGACGCACATAAGGAAAGTACAAATATTCCCATACTTTCTTCGTACTTCACTGTTTAAGAGCTTGTTGCATATTCAATTGTTTAACAATCATTGATGATGCTGAAATGATGAAATTTTTTGCCTATATTGTGGAAAAACTTCCACCGATCTTGTATTAGGAAAGAAAATACTCATAGATCCCAATATTGGAAGGCATCTGATCAATCAAATGCTACCGGGACTGATGCGCCTTAGGGACTGGGGCATCGTTACTCTAATTTCTAGTTTAAACATTTTCTCCACTCAAAAGAGTTTCTGAATGCTTGCTGGAAATTTTGCTCGCCATTGATAGTTCACGACAATAATTTTACGACCAGCCTTTTTGTGTTCCAGCCACTGATTCTTCCTATTTCGTCCATTCTACCATGAGTAGGAACCAAATTAATGATGCGTACTCACTCATAGCGAACGATGAGCTCAAGTGCATCTTCACATCGAAACGGAATGAACTTTCCGAAGTGGGCTGCCACCTATTCTGGTTTTATTATTATTTGATACCATCCTCTGGCGTCGTAGCACAATTCTCCGAATAGACGAAAAGCACAGTCGCCTCTTCAGGCAATCGATTTTACAAAATCATTCAAAATCATCTTTTTAAGGTGTTTTATTCATCCCCACCCATTGGACAAAATCAAGGACTTATTGGGGGTACAACAGAAATACAAAGAGCATGTAAAACAGCTAAACACTTACACAGAGCAATATAACAGTTATATTAACGTCTTCGGCGTAGTAATAGTTCATTTCTCAATTACACTTCTTGCAGCAACTCGTTGTCCTCGTCCGATTGTCCTTATCCACGTATTCTTTTCTAGTGAAAATGTGTGGGCAAGCGTTATTCGCAGCCGTGATAGAGCGATGGTTTTGTTCATCCTGCTAGATTTTTTTTATTTATTTACTCTCCACCGATTGGGGCAAGTTTCAAGGACTTATTGGGGGTACAACAGAAATACCAATAGCTTTTATAACAAGTAAGCAAAACAGTTAACACAGAACGCAGTAAAAACGCTTGTTGACGTCTTCGGCTATCTGGTCTCTTCTCTGGCGTGGCTTCGTCGTACAGGTAGCAGTTCAGCTTCGTCGTGGCACCTCGTCCGTCTTCATGTCTCCTACCAGAAATCTTTCAACATTCTGACGGAGACTCCATTTATTGCTACATGCACGTGCATTCCACACTCCATTTTGAGACAATGAATCCGGTTATTTATATCGTGCCTCGTGTACCAAGCTGTAAGAGGTTGTACCTCTGCTGGCATAATCTAATTTTATACGTCCGGAGGGTGATTAGTCCTAACCGGCCGCCCCTCTCATTAGCCCCCAAAGTTGCCCCTGGGGTTACCAGAGGTCATCACGAGAAGGTTGGGAGTAGGTTTGACTTAGCTGGTGCCCGAAGCAAGGCTCGAACTCGCGACCTTCAGATTATGAGACTGCTCGATAGTCTGTTTTTCGCAGTCTTATTTCGTGCCTTACACTATCTTGTTCCTCCATCGTGTTCAGTTCTTCTACTTTCTCGACTACATCGCTTGATCCTTTCCTCTTCTCTGTTGGCTTCTCACATTCTGCGATTGTAACCGAAGGGTGACAGTCCCTAGTGTGTCTCTTTAGCCACCCTTGGGTCTTTTATCTTTAAAAGCAGTCTTTAACGGGGCACTTCAGCCTACGGTCCGCTATCTCGTCAGTTTCATATTCTTCTTTGCCATGATCTTGTCTTATGTGTCTTTACATCTCCTTTGTTGTGGCATTTCGCGCTGGTACAGACAATATCACGTTGCCTTTCTCCTATCAATCTCGGTGTATAATTATCATCTCGACCTCTGAGGCTTTCCGTTGGATCAAGTAACCATGACTCGGAATGCTCTTGCCATATTTCTTTCGCATCCTTTAATAAATTGAAGCATCCAGTTCTTTGTACCTGAGTTCCTCTCAAGTATGGAGAGTTTCAGCGTGTCCTTGTCCATTTTCAAACTCTCCCAAAGGTTCAAGCTCTTTCCCTGTATAAGACTTGCCAAGTTAGGCATTGCCGTCTCCTTTCGAAGTTCCTCTACAGATTGGCCCTTTGCTTGTGGTCGATTGTTATCTTCTACTCTCAAGACAATGGTAAGTAATCCACAAGTGGCTGCAGGATTGACAAAAATGCCTATCAGAGTTGCTTTTAGGGTGGTATTGAGACTTCTTGGAGCCAGAGTATTCGAAGTATGAGTCACTTCGGAATGAAATTTCTGCTGCTTCGAAGGGCGTTTGATCCTCACCGGCACCAACTCCAAGCCAGAGGGTTTTGTCCGCTGTAATTTACATTCCGTATTTATGCAGCATTATCGCCAGATGCTCTATTAGTCTGACAGCTGCGACCTTATTTGGCGCAATAAGACATAGAACATCTGCATATTCCAGATCGTTTAGCAGTCATTTTTGCCCGAGTGATCAATCATCTAAACTGTATTGTCCTTGAGTGAGCAGAAGGCTTCATCAAATATGAATTGGAAAGTTTGGTTGAAAAGAAGTGGTCCTTCTTTTGAGCCTTGTCTCACACCACGCTTCGCCACAAAGTAGTCCCTAGTTCCCCTCAATTTACCCATCGGTGAATCCATCAAGGACTTTATCGAATGGGCCATTTGCCAAGAGCAGCCCAGATCTACCAGTCGGTTGATTATTGCAGCTTTTGGCAGCGAGTCAAAGGCCTTTTTCAGGTCAATAAACCCTAACAATATTTTCTACTTCTGGTCCACGGCTTCCTCTACAACATCCCTTACTCCAAGTATAGTTTGTTCAGTTGATCTTCCTTCGCAGAATCCAAATTGCGATCTTGAGTGTCGTACGGCAAAGGGGGGTGCTCCAGACATTGGTACAGAATAGACGTATATGACTTGCCTAATTTATCGAGAAGGAAGACTGATTTATAGTTTGCAGGATCTGTCTGCAAACCTTTACGCTTGTAGATACTTACAACTTCAGCATCAATCAAGGCTCGAGATATAGGAGTGGTCCCACGGAGTGGTTCACGGCTTCCTCTACAACCTCTCTTACTCCGAGTTTAGCCCAGTCAGCTGATCTCCTTTCGCAGAATCCAAATTGGGTTCTCGAGTGTATTTCGGCAAGGTGATGCTTCAAACGTTGGCACAGAATAGACGCATGTATCTTGCCTAATGTATCTAGAAGTAAGATTGATCTATGGTTTGCAGATAATTGTGGCTACTTGCAAATTCAGCATCAATCTAGGCTCGTGGTATAGAAGTGGTCCCATTGTAGAGGTCATTGAAAACTTGTAGAACGTAGACATTCAGATACTGAGCGTCCCATTTCAGTAACTCAGATCCAACTTCATTTTCGCCAGAAATTGTGTAGTTTTAGTCTACTTTTAGCTGTCTCTATCTCCCCCATCGAAATTGGGGAGTCTCTCGGTAGAAGAACATAGGTTTTAATGTCTTCGGTGGATCTGGCCTTAAACAGCTCCTGGTGGTGTACGGCCAGATCTTTCGATTGTACTGATATCCTTGCACTTTGTGCCTTCCATAAGGAGTTTTCCTTCATTTTATCCTTCGAGAGCATGAAGGCTTTTCGAGGTTCCCTCTCTGCGAGGTATACTGGAAAGCTCGTTACTCTCTCTTCTTGATATGCTTGTTTCCATTTTCGAATCAGTTTGTTTACCCTGGTTCTTTGCTCTTTGTACCTCAAGAGCGTTTCTTGAGGTGGATTTGAGAGCCAATTTGTTCTCAACTGCTTTTGTAGCGAGAATTCTCTGTCTCCCTTATCACGTAGAGCTTTAGACCATGCGTTTTCCTTTCGTTCAGCTTTTTGCCTCGCTATTTTGACGGCAGCCTTTTCTGTAGATTTCAAGACATCTTCGAGGTGTTCCTCGTATGTTTCCTTCCATGTTCTAATCTGTTCGAGGCCTTTAGGCAGTTGCCACATTTGCTTTTGGCTGTTAATGCCCTCCATCAAAGTTCTATTCTTTGTTTTTCCCTAAACGCTTTCTAATATGCGTAGGCGGTGATCAGAATTTGCGTCTGCCTTTCTAGAAGCTCGTATATCACTTATAAGGAATAAGTTTGACTACTTCATCAGAACAAAGTCAATCTTCGAGAGGTTGGTTTCCGATAGAAAGTATTCGTCATGTTTAAATCGTACTTTTAGTATGGATCTAGTAGCCTTAGTCCGTTCTCTGTGGGCATCAAAGCCCAATCTGAATTGAAATCGCCAAGGATAATTATTTGTGTAAATTTAGGGAAAAGTAGACGATGGATTTTGGCCACTAGTTTGTAGAGGGATTCTTGAACCATTGCATCCTCCGTGGACTCGGTTGGAGCATGGCATCCCATCAGTCATGCCCTCACTTCTCCAATTTTGAATGTTAGCGTGGCAAGTCCATTTGAAATAGAGTTAGAATCAGCTTCCATGCATTTTTTGACCAGAATGGCGACCCCACCATTCGGTTTAGAGCTTTCACTGTATCCAGAGTTGAAGAAAGCGCAGTTGTCTATTAGTAATGAGCAGGACTTCATTCGAGTTTTCATAAGGGCATCAATCTTCATACGCCTAGCAGAGGTCTCTTCAACTATCTAGCGGAGTTGCCATTCACTGCTACATGCACGTACGTTCCATAATCCAAGTGTCAGACCATGAATCCAGCTACTCTGCTGGCATGATAATATACTTGTACGTCCGGTGGGTGATTATTCCTATCAGACCGCGGCTCTCTTTAGCCCTCAGGGTTGCTCCTGAGGTTTCTGGTGGTCTCCACGTGGAGGTAGATCAAGGGTTTTAGATCCCTGATAAAGGCAAAAAGTTGAATCAATCTACAATTGCGCATGCCAAAATCATGACAAGTGACTTTACTTAAGGTCTTTACGGATAGAATATGCGTCTTCACACCTATTGAAACCCTTGAATGATAATTAGTACACTAGCCTAGCAACACAAACTAATAAATCAAATAATATAAGATCCTGAAAGCACTTCGGTTGTTAAGATTGAGTTTTTTTTTATTTTTAGTTGGGAATTACGGCAGATGTTACAGCATATGCCCTTGGTCATAATGCCGTCGGGAAGCTCATCACTTCGATTACATCTGTAAGTTCCGACTAGTACTAAGTAATCGGTACCGCGGCAAATTCAGTAAGATTTATTTACATATTATTTATCGATATTCGCAATTGGATTGATAAAACAAAACATCTATACTTTTGTCAACATTAATTGGTAGATTTGGTAAATGGGAATTTTAAAATCCTTCATGGATTTTCAGTATTCATAAAATATTGTAAGTAATTATGTAGGGGTCGTATTTTACACAACACACAAACATTGTAGTGCCTAATTCACAACAATCGGATGTAATTGCCAATTTCACTTGTTACAATTACAAAGTCTAACAAAGTAATTACTTTTTTTGATCCTTTGAAATCTTCTTCCTTTGGGTATTTTGCATTATCATCACTTTCAATAAAAGTTAACTGGTTTTTTGGAAATCGCAAGTTTATTTTGATTGATCAATGAACGAAATACTGTACAGTAATAAAAAAAATTTAAATGGCAATTACTGATGGAAACATTCAACTTCCTTGACAGGATCGACTAATAAAGTTTCGAGACCACTTCGAGCCTTTGATGAAGAAGCCGCGAATCAAATTGAAATTATTTGGGTCCTCTTTATCGGGTAAAACAGCTCTTTCCGCCTCACTCAGGTCTGGCCTCGTCACTGGCTACTTCAAGCGCAAAATGAAAGCCATTAGTCATATGGCTGAATGGCTTTCAGAAGGCGGTATGTCGTGAAATCCACCTTAAACCTTTTTGAACTAGTAGCCAAGACTCAGTCATCCATTCATTTTTCCGGGTAGCAAAGTAATCACTAACTGGTTGATATCCAAGTAGTAATCTAATCATTTGGTCCATTTAAGCTATGACATTTGCTTTGGTCAAATTTCTTTTAACCTATTCTGAGTTGGAGACAGTGGTGTTTGACACGTGCCAAGTCGGCCTTTCAACCAACTTCTAAGCGTAAGTTCTTAAATCAACCATTCAACTGGAGTGAGGCAGAAGGAGACAGATTTATTTAGGGTGTCACTTATAAATAATGCACTGACATGCAAAAATATGTAATGAATTCCATCGATGCACATTAAACAGCATTGGGATGAATATGTCACCATCGAAGTACTATGTAAGCTAAGGTCTACTAATGTGAAAGTATGTACAAAAAGAAAGTCTGTACTTGATTAGAAAGTTCATTTGAATACCAGACCACCAATATTTATATGGGTCAGAAATCGAAATTAACAAGTGTAAGTTGATTGGGAGATGAAGTCAAGAAGACGACTTCAATTTTAAATTCTAAGGGGCTGATATTTAATATTCTAATCTGATTCTGGTTGATGGTAATAATACCTTCCTATGATGTATTTAAGGATTGTTATTTCTCCCTTTACCTTTTTTGTAGAGACCAATGCAAAATTCATTCATTTATCCAAAAGAAAAGCTAAAATATTTTGTGCCGAACATGAGAACTACACCAGAGGAATCGACATTAAAAGTTCGTTCAACTAAGTCTATTAATTAACTGTTTATGCGAAATAATTAATAAATCTTAATGAATCGTTATGCGATTTAATTAATTTGAATTAATATTTAACACTTTATTGTATTGTGTTCTAAAAATTATTCCTACTTTTAAAATAAGAGCGCTATTTCTTCCAATATTCTAGATACGAATGAGTTCAGCATTTGGGAGTTTTCGGGCTACAAACCATACTACTTTCTGTACTACTTTTTCATCGGCAATACAAGTTGCATTCACGCTGTACTCTACAGTCTCAAAGATCCGCCAGCTGTCCAACGCGAGAAGATTCTTTTCTGGCTTACTTTCATCCACAGTTGTCTACCAGCTCAGGATGGTTAGTTAAGGCTAAGATGTATTGTTTAACTAGAACACGAAAAATTTATGTAGGTTAGGTTACTATCTTTTTAAAATCGTCATAACAGTACCTGACGCGTGCCAGAGAAGAGGTAAGAATCAACACTCGTCCCTTATAGTGGGTGAAGCATCCGATGTTCCCTTTCAAATCCTAAATATTGAAAGCTGTATGTTGTCATTCTTTCGGCATCTAGGTATTAAGCTTTCAAGGATCGCAGTAAAAGGATTACTAAACTAAAGCCTTTAAACGCCCAAGAAGTCCATTAAGTCATGCAAATCCAAAACTTATTTCACTTTTACTGTGAGATTCAGGTGAGAAGGTGGTAAGATTCCAGCCATCCAACACCTTGGGGACCATCAATTTCAGTTGATAGTTGCTTATTTTTTCAAGCATGATTTGAATCGAAAATAGGCTCATTTCGTTCACATTGGGTGTCCATTTCCGCCGTACCCACACAGATCACAGCCCAAATCGCGAGTATGCTATCGTTTTAAACGGCGTTTCACTCTAGATGACTGACTGTGTCACAGTCGAAGAATCTGGTCGGTTTGATTACCACGGCGAACAAAATATGCAAATAGCCGGTAAACCAAAATCCAAGTGTTCTCTAGGTCACCTTGAAGCTTTATCTATTCATTTAAATGTGGTCGAATGTGAATAATTTTAAAAGAAATAATGATCGTGTTCATTCGGTATCATATCCATATTGGAAACGCCAGATTATAGACTTTCCTGTCGTTTTTGGATTTTAACAGACAGACAAACCCTACCACATTATTATGCGTAAAACTCTCTTTTTTAACATTTCAATTAGAACTTCTGCAATAAAATGCTTATGACTTGGTTAGTATTCAACCGCCGAATTCGAAATGATTTTCAGCATGTTAGGTTATTTGATTTATTTTTCTTTACTTGCTTTTAGAACTAAATCGGGTGCCATTTTTTCGAATCGTTACATTCTTTAAAACTGGGAGACATTGAAAGTACCACAAAATGTCCATGACGTCATTTCAGTCACTTTTTAATCTGGCATCAACTTATTGTTCAGTTAGATGAGAACTCCGGACGTTAAATTCAAAGTGGAACCTGACATGTTCCACAAATTAAATGACATTTCGCAATCAAAAGTGTCCACCAACATCGTGATCAATTGTGCTTCGCGTGTCATTCGTGCGTTGTTTCATCAAATAGGCAGGGACAAAGTAAAATATGGCCTTAAGTAAAGGAATTCTAGATATTAGTATTTAGGCCTGTATTCAAGAGCAACCACACCGTTCCCAATCTCTGGATCTAGCAGACTTGATGCCGTTTCCTAGAAGTTCAATGTCAAGTGGGTGAATGTTTCGTAATATTTTCAGAGCCATAATTTATGACTGTGGCGTTTACAACCATTTCGCCTATTCATTATTGGTGAAACACTGTTTACTGGCGTGGCTAAAAAATAAACAATTGAAAAATTTACTTTTGTTTCTGCTTTCAACAGACGGTCTGCTTCATCCCAAAGCGAAGGTTGTTCTGATTGCAACGCACGCGGATGAAGTTCAGTGCTCACGAGATGGGGAAGGATACCTCTACCACAATGAAGCTGCTAGACTATTGCACGATTTTCGACGACAGTTCAAGTTAATTTCAAACTTCTGATAATCTGAATATGACGCTAATCAAAAGGGCTTCGCAGTAGGTATAGAAATATAAAATGAATTTAATTCAAGTTTGGTATTTCTTTGGTCTAGAGCTGCAATGAATGTAGTAATTTCAGTTGATGGCTTCTTTTTAGAACCTAAAACATAATCGGATATCCAAGTAATAGTAGATTAAAACAAACTTGCATTGAATTCACTACTGTTAAGTATATCAAACACTGTCAATTAATAATTTTAGGTACAAATTAGATATTCAGTCGGATTTGCATATACTGGATGCCAATTCACCAAACGCGGTGGAAATGAAGGTTCTCAAGCAAAAACTATTGAAGCTGAGGGACCAGGTCGTTCTGGTGAGAATTATCCTTAAAAATTTTTACGAAAATTCAATTTTTCGTTTTGTGGTTGAATTCTCATCCTGCCTTTTTTTTCAGTAAAAAGAAAAGCACTGACATAAAATTGAGCTTCCATCAAAGACTAATACAACAAATTTGACTTGATTTTGGCTTATTAAATTTGCTGCCGAAGGCTGTTCCCAAGAAGCAGTCCTGCTCGTGGATTTCGCCAAAGAACTTCGGTTTCTTTATGCACCTTTTTTTCTAACCATTTGTGACTTCGAGGTATTCCAACGACAGAGTTCTGTTGGAGCCTATCTGAAAGGGAAAATGTATTAAATCTTGATCCTTTAAAAATTAAGGATAACAGTGGGGAATTCAACGCCTAACTACCCCTCTTTTGGCAGCATTTGAACTATCCAGACATGGAGTGTTTGCATTCTCTGGTAGTTGCGTTTAAATTGCCGTGGTCAAGGAAATGTCATTTATTTAAGAAATCCTTTGGTTAGATAGCATTATTAGAACTATTACCGTAGTGTGCTAGGTAGGTGAAGACACAAAGCTTTCGGATTTCGGAAAGAAGTGGTCTGTGGATTTGAGTTCTTGCCTCTTGTAGCGAATTTGAACTCAAAATCTGCCGCAAATGTTACGGGCCAACGTTGAAGGCTTTTCAACGTGGTTGAGAAGGAAACGATAAGTGGCAGTCTTATCGAATTTGGGGCTGTGAAAGCAATCAAATATTTCTAGCCAAGTTTTTCAGATGATTCCAGAAATCTTGCCGCGTCTAGGCAGAATTACCCCGAGCTAATTTTTTCATGAGTGGATTTTGAGACCGACAACCATGGATATCTCTGATGCAGTCGCTTATAGTGATGCATGAATACTTCGGTAACTAGAGTGTGTCTCCCTCATTCAATGGCATGCAGTTCGAAAGAGTCTTTTTTAGCTTTGACTTCTTAACTTCGGTGAATGGCTGACACCAGGAATAGCATTAAGATTAAGCAGATAGTGTTGAATATAGGATTAGAGGGTTTAGTCTTTTGAAATAATGTGAGTCTTGTATACTCTGGCCATTATTAAGTTCTCTTCAGCTCATTTCCTCCAACCCCTTTTACAATCCACCTCTAGGTTCGCCCTCAGTCACTCTGGTTATCTTAATAGCTATTTTTACTTTCTGGGTTAATTTATGTACTTCAGGATGTTAAAATGGCACAATTACTCAGATCGGTACAACTATTTGAGATACTTCTTCACACAAATTTCGTAAAATAGAGGGGTGATTCTTTACTGAGAATATCTCATAATTAATATTATTAAATACTATTAAAAGAGGATATCTTCTTTTCTGAAAGAGATTTGTGTCCACACTACTGATCTTCCTTTGGCTAGACGGAAAACATTTAGTTTGCTTAGCTGGAATAGTTGGAGGTAATCATAGAAGCTCCCACTTTCATTATCAAAGTAATAATGCCTGTAATTGTGTCTGTAACCTCTTTTCCAGCTATCGATGTGCCAATTTCATGATCGTTCCTCGTCGATGCCCCTATCTTAAAGCTTGGGATTCACATTAAACACGATCATAATTTCACTAAGCAAGAAATCGAGGTATTTTAGAAGGAAGCTAATAGCTTTAATTTACTCATCAACAAGTTGGCTGTTGGGATGAATATACGGGGTGCCATTTTAGAAAACGACATTATTATTTGATTTTTCTTAAAAATGTGTTAGATATTTTGGTTCAAATACACATTTCTGATGACGATAAGTACTTTGGTGGTGTATAAAATACCGCCAACATCGCTGAAATCGCCTGTAGTACCACAAAAAGCTACACTATATAGGTGTGCTCTAAGTCTTGCCAATCAAGTCGGTCACAGGGGCTAAATGGCAGGTGTCACAGCGGACCTTTAACGAAAATTTCTCTTAAACTGTATTAGCAAGCTACGAGACTCGGATGTAACGATTCCGAGGACCTGTAATTTATGAATATTGAATCTCCTTAAATCGGTTTTTTTTTATCAGAGCTAAAGTGACTTAGTCAAACTCTGTTTTATTTCGCCTCTTTAGCAACTTTTGAAATTATAGCCCTAAATTCCTCGAAGCAAGTCCCTATACAAGCGAAATTCTACACTTTTGTCTTGTTGCACATCTACTTATTTGTTATAAATATTTGCAGCTGTTTTACTCGGCAGTAATTTTTTGGAGGCTCACATTCATCTTAGCATCAATGGTATCTTTATTGCTCCTAGGCTCTTATTTGAATTACTGTGCTAGTTGGCTTCATAAGTTATTTTCTCTGATGGTCAGAAATAAACGAAATCAAAAGTTGGGTGTTAAAATACTTTGATATTCTGCCAAGTCACTTAAGGTACTCAACCGAACAACGGAACATGTAACTTTAGGAGATACCGACGGCAGCAGTAATGGCGGAGGTCATCTCAACCCAATTGGAGGAATGGAACAGGGCTCATTTTATTCCCATTAATTATTGGCCGGACTTTATTCGTCTCGTACAGTCGCGAATCAACCCACTCTGTACAGAGGCTGTTCTACGAGAAACCGTCCAGTTTCTACAGTACACTGGTGACGTAAGTCATCATTTGATTTTCATAAAAATAAAAGTTTTCGAGTTGGATTAGTAAATTACAGGTGGAACCTTAGGGAGAAAAATTAGTTGAAGAAATTACATACCGCGATTATGAAAACGCGCCTATATTTCTTGACTTGCCACTTGAATATTGTTTGGCTTCAATCTCTGAAAGTCTACTGGAATCTATTTCACTGGATAAATTTTGCTCTTTGCTCTCCCACGAAGACAACTCAGAAAAGTATTTTCAACAAAACTATCTAAATGTTTCGTCTGTGCCCACGAAGTATTCGATCCAAGTGCTTCTGGTGCAAGAATGTGGATTCTTATTGGAGAATAAATGAATTTATCTTGTCTTCAGGAGAGCGACCAAAAAGACGAAAGTTTCCTAACCCTACGTGTTTTGAACTCCATATAACTGAAGCACACCTAGCCTACATATCTGTCGCTGAAATTCCATGACTCCAGAAATATTACTCGCAAAAATTTCGCTGGGTGCAAGATCGTAAAATCAAATTACCGCAATAGAGGCTAGTGGTACGGTAACAAAAAGATTTCACTTTTAGAGAAGTTTAAGCAAAGGGTTTAAATCCCCAGTTTTTTAGGAAATGCTATCAAATATCGATAAATCATGATTTTAAAGTTCTGTTCAACTGTTGTCTCTAGTTGATCGTGCTGGAAACAGATGATGACAATGACTTGATAATCCTCAACCCATGTTGGGTTCTAACTGATACCGTGGGAAATCTTTTCTCACAAGACAGTATCAGCCACGCCAGAGTTACTGGAAGCTTCACTCCTGACGATCTTCACTTCCTTATCACCGAAAGTGATGTTGGCATGGTGATCGATGTCCTTACCGCCCTTGAATGCTGTACCATCGTAAGGAATAATGACATTCATGACAAAGAAACGGATAGCGCCAGCCAAGCAGAAGCACGGAAACATTCCATTCACACATTTTTCGAGGACGCCGTAGCTGGAACTACAAACGTAGAAGATTCTGCTGGGATCGAAGAGGAATTGCAAATGGAAATCCCACGGCTTAACCTGCTTCAACCTTCAGATCTTGCTGAGGCATGGGGCAGTGAAGGTGAAGAAGTGATTCAAACAGGAGTGCAGTTCAGAGGATCAGGTGCTCACTTAATCCACTTATTTCCGAGGATCCAGTGTAGACTTAGAAGAGCCACCTCAAGTATGATGGAAATGAAAGGGCTGGAAAGTCAGGAATTGATTCAGTGGTTTCTAGGAAGTAGGCTTATATTCAATAAAGGACTGATCAGGATAAGTCTTATTTGTGATGAATCTGAAGGAGTAAGTGTTTTCAACTCTTGTTTGCTTTGCTAAATTAACATTTATCACACCTACGGTTTGGCTTCCTTTCCAGGTTATTGAAGTGAAGCTCGAGACTAGCAGATCCCTAACTCCATTAGCATTCAACTGTTTTCATGATACCATCATTCTCGTCCGAGCAGCTCTGGATGAAATTGCCTCTCAGCTGTCAATCTCAAATTGCCTCCTTGTTTTCAAGGTTACAGCGTCTTCCAGAGTCTGCAAAGAAGTCATTTCACAACCAACCATCTTCCATCTTCTTGCCTCCGATTCAGAAGCTATTAGTTTCTTGGAGAAAACAATTTTCTTACAGAACCCACGGCTTCGAGCCTGTTGCTGGTTTGGTGACAGCATTCCGGCCTCCTGGATTCGCTATGAAGTACTTCTTGAAGTCTGTTCAGAATTAGGGAAAACTGACGATTTCTCGACAAATCAGCTGAAGACACTTGGTCGGCTACTCGGTAGGCAAGAGTCAGAAGTATTGGAAAATTCCGAATCATATCATTCCAGGTTGAATCAACTGCTTCAGCTGTTAGCCAACTGGAGGGATTGTGCTGAAGATGCAGTGGTTGGAAAACTATTTGCCTCCTTGCACTGCACTGGACTGTCAAATGTTGCATCCGCTCTGCAGGAGAGTTTGCCAGTGTTTGTACTGAAAGATAATGGAGAAAGCTCCGAGTAAATATGTACACACTTACAATTCCACATTGTATTTTCATGGGACAAACTATTTAAATTTATGCTAATTATTAATATGGTATGCTCTGAATACATAGAAAGTATCAAAGTCGTTTTCTGGGCAAAATCAGGCATTTCCGCCCGATTCTCACCATTTAGCCTAACGTTGAATTGTTTCTATAGGCTTCTAAAATGTTTGTGGTTGACATGTTGAAGTTGTATTTATCACTTGAATCTTGATTAAAGGTCAAGCTCTTGATGCTAGGGCAAAAAAGTATATTTAATGAGCATGACTTTGGCGCTGCATTGTATGCACAAAAAGTGCCATGTGGTCGAAATGCATTTGAGGCCTTGGCCAAGGTTGGGCCACTAGGTAAAAGGTCGTTTACAGCGTTGATTTCAATATAGTACCGGGTGCAGTAGCAAAAGAAAAGGCGATGTGCTTATCTATGCACAGCTCTTGATTAGGTGAGTACACTATGTACCTCAAAATGTTATTGTCCATCGAATTTTACATTCATAGAGCATAACGGAATTCATGTTAAGGATTTGTCTGAGCATTTCATCGAGCCATTTCTCTCCCTCTACTTATATAGTCCTAAAATTACTTTTCGAACCAATCAAGTCGGCGGCGATGTTGTCTTCTAATCGCTGAAACCGAGAATTGGTCAAATTAATCTTTTTCTGATCTTGAGGCTGCTTGCCATCTGCTATAGAAACAGATTCCTTTCTTGAGAAACTCTACCGTTCGTCGAATCATCAATGTTGGAAATACCTTTATTGCATGGAATTATTCTCAGGAACGATGAGGTTTCCTGACTTTTTCTCTTATTATAATTCGTCTTCTTTTCCTTCAGAGTGCTTTTAGGTTTTAGACTGTACTTGTCGGTTCAAACACTAGATGTAACGTTCAAGTTTCACATTTCTTTAGATACTTTCACACAATGAGATTGAGTGCATGATCGGCACGATAGCTGCAGTGATGCCGAGGAGAAATACTCGAGCAGAGTATTCGTGTAGTATTTGTTATACCGACTTAAGCGTTCAAATTCCTACGCTCTTATCAGAATTTCCATCTGGTGATCTGTGTGTGTGGAATTGATTTAGACAGGTGGATGTGTCCAACGCGACCGGACACAGACAGCTCTTGAGTAATCATTGGTTTGATGGTCAGCTTATTTGCCTCATTCGTTCACGAATTTAAATTTTAGGACTCATCTAGAGATCACCTTATTCTATGAACGTGATATCAATGTTCGATAATAAGTCTTCTTAAGAGAATCATGATTTAGTGTCCATAGAATATCACTACTTTTAAGAAATGACAACAATTCACATTTGCAAATCTGTCCAGTTAGCGATTTTACTGTTCCAACAAACTAGGAAGGTTAGTATTTGGGTTCAATCAAAGTCTAGAAAGAAGGTATTTCCTAAACATGGTGTTTCCGTTCTAGTTTCATCGGAATTCGATCTATGATCATCTAAAGTAACCCAAATAGGGAAACGTTTTAGCTCAGAACGCTTTCTATTCAATCAACTGAATTTATGTGCTGTTGTATATCCATGTTGAACGGAAATATATACGTCTATCAGGAGTGAAATAATTCAACTGTGGTCAGGATTAAGCTAGAATCGCATGAGCCTTCTATACTCGTGTGCTGAAGCGGTTGCATCTGCATGTGGTATGGCATGCGCGTATCGTCCATCAGATTGAATTCTGCTTAACAATGTTTGATTAAGTACCGCGGAGTGTCAATCCGTAAGTGACTCTATCCCTTCAAACTTCCAGCATATGAACGTCACTTTATAAGTTTGGTTTTCCTATCCAAATTTCTGTCACGTACTTCGTGCTTTGGGTTTTTTTAGACTCAGTTCTATCAAGTATGTGGTGAAAATCTTCATTTTTTTCAGAAAATCGGTAAGTCTGCCAAAAAAATTGTCCATTGCCATGAATCCTTCTCCAACAAGGCATACTTCTTACTCTCACCCATTCTTCGAGGCTCACTAAACTTTAACAAATGTCTGGACATGAAAGAAAGTTTCTGAAACCAGTATTGTTAAGACTTGCAGCCATTTTTGCGCTTTTGGGCAACTAGAGGTGAATCGCTATCCGTCTTGATCTGAACATTATCATCAATCGGAGTAAAAGAGATTAAATTGTTAATTTATTACTTAATTACTATAAACAGCCTAAATTAAGCCAAATGATTGCACTTTTTAAGTGAGGTCACAAGTGGTCATTATTGTGAATCAAATAAGTAGCTGAAGGTTATTTTACACTAGACATCTTAATAACCTTACTTTGTTTACGATAGCAATCCTACGTTCATTATTTATTCGGACCGGAAACGTGCGTTTATGAACAGATAGAGGCATCGTCTCACAGAGGATGACTGCGTACCAGAGGTTGACCCCATTTAACCAATAAAATATGAAATGCTTTTTTTGTTTAAGAGCTACCTGCTTTAATGATAATTCCCGAAAAATTAAAATACTCCGGTGATTTAGAACCGTCATGTCACTGATACCCCCTTCCCCCAAACTGTGCATTTGTTTAATGTTAGACTTCAACTATTTGGGTAAGCTTTCACACTTGTTTTTTAGTCATGTATAATTTTATATGACCTTTTGCGGCACGCCGTCATGCAGCACAGCATGGAAACCGTCAGAAACCTTCTTAGCACTCCAACAAATGTACTCCTCGAGTGAGATCGAGGTGAGAAAAAGATGATAGTGACGAGAAGTTAAAACTCTTTAGCTCATAATATTAATCTTTTGAAGACTCCTATTCTGTCCCGCTTAATGGTACTTAGGAATAACTTAGAGGAATATGTCTATTTCCTGCTGACGCCAACACCATCTCTTCACGAAATAATAATAAATTGAAAAAAAAAACATTGAGGAATCAAGGAGGAATAACATATTTGAATTCAAACACACCAGTGTTACTTAGATAAAGCTCTAATGTAATCTACCTAGATATTTTATTTCAAATGCCTTCAGCTAATAGATATAGAGATGTAATTTAGAGAAATTCTAGTTATTATTTATAAAAAACCTTTAAACCATCTTCCTGGAATAATTTCAAGCAGTTTATTCTGAAACTTCTATTTTAAGTGAAGCAACATGTTTACTTTTTCGCTGAAATTAAGGCCAGCCCGCACGGCCAGTCTACTCAAACCAATTCATTAATGTTTTCAGCATAGCAAATAGCTTCCATGTATGGCGTGTTTGATGAGTCGAGCGGATAATACAATTGTAGCAAGTTTTTTTACTTTGCTGTTGTGGACCCATGCCACTGAAAGACGGTTTTTGAGGTATTGTCTTTACGTAAATTAAGCTTCCGGGGCTTTTAACCCATAACATTGGATTCATTTAGCAAAGAATAATCTCGTAAGTGTAGATCAAAAAAGTTGAATGAAGCCACACCTTCTCTTTGCATCGAGCTAAATGAATGATGAGTTTCAGATACGAAACATTCCGTGCCTTAAATATAAAATAACCTTAGCACTTTACCGCTACCCCAACGGTAGATTATATCGGCTCGTTACGAAACCTGTAGACATTTATTAGTGGTGTCCATAATAGACCCAACGCCCTGTTTCAACCTGAAGTTTTACAATTCACTAATATTGATATGGGTTAGGGGAATCATTCATTAGAAGAATGTTGTTTTCTCGTCCGGATCAGATATTCCAAGGTATGTAAGCGAGTCTCACAATCGTCGTCTTCAATACTTTTATGGCTGTTCACTGTGTTCGATCCTGGCACTCCGACGAGGGTTGTCCATATGGCCTTCCAAAAATTTGATCTAATATGGCCTACATGACTGGTCACCAAGTCAACGGCGAAACCAGTAGTCTAATCACTGTCCGAGAATGGAGGAGAATATGCGTAAGTTGTCATCAAATAGAGAGCTTTCGTTAAACGTCCGGTTAGACTTACAGGTCAGCAGCGTGATTACCTGCGCAACATCTCCCATGTTCGCCTTTGTTGACTTCTTCCAATCGTAAATGCTATCCCCCAACCCTCGAATTATCGTACTTTTTAACAGAAGCACTTCCATGGAAGTTTCCCCGGTTGGATTTACTTCAAAAAGGAATGATCGCTCTACCAAGAGTGAGACCAACAACTTAGCCCTCATTGATATGACTTAAAGCACGCGCACACGCTCGGCTACGCGGTACCATCTCAAATCCGGTAATTTCAATGGCCCCAGCGTAACGCTCTTCCCCGGGATATTACTTATGCAAATACTGATGCAACCTCTGGTCCATGGTAATTCAGCCTCATTAACGGCCCAGAAGAACTTCGAATTCTTTGCTAGTACACGTTAGTCGTCAAACAAGTGTTAAATAACGAATGAGACCTTCAGTAATTGACGAGTCAAAATTTATTTCCCTCACTTTTGGAATTATTGCAGAAATTTGCCTGCAGACAAGTGGGACCGCAACCTTTCCAAATGCCACAGGGATCTTTGCTATGGAGCCCGCCGACATAGCGTACCACACTCGGAGGTGTCGTTACCGGCGCACAACCACAAAACACGTCTTCTGAAGTCAACAATTGATGGGAGGTCGCATGAGTGACGTGATTCTTTGGTTTATGACAAAGATCTGAATCACGCTAATACAGCTTTCATACCTTCCTTCCATAGTATTTGCTACATGCTCGAGCTGATCTTCCCATAAAAAAGGTATTTTAATATGCCAAAGCACAAAGCGTCGGTCTTTTAATCACTCTATGTGATGATTTAAAAGATAGAGACGAGGAACACTTTCTTAAATGACAAACCACTAATCATTTAAAGTTGGGGCGAGGACCCAGACAGTGTGACTGAGATATAGATGCGATGAGCAGATAGTAATGCACAACTACAGAGCGCTTTTTTCTCGAAACCGAATACGATGCTAATAAAACACCAATTGATCGGTAGCATTAGTTGAGGACTTGTAAGTAGATACTTTAAATTTTTGAAATGGTGGCAATTAAGCCGCAGTATCTTTGCTCAGGTCTGATTTACATCATAGCATGAAATTGAAGGAAAAAAAATTAAATTCTTGGAAAGGAGGCCTTCGGAATCCTTTAATATAGGCCTCATTTCTAATGACAACGAGCAAGATGGAACTTTGGTGAAAATCAACTATGGATTAAATACATTGCTACTGTAGGCGAGATAGGGGGGCTTATTCCAGAAGATCACTAATCCAAAAAACTGCATATGCCTAAAAATTTTCTATCCTGTAAATTGAGAACTTGTGAAATTCAAAAGAAAGCAGGAGGAGTATGTAGGCATCAAGAAAGAACGAAGTTGAAAAGAATGGACGTTCACAGAACAAAGGAGCCGTGTGGTTGTAGACAACCAGTTCCAATGATCCTAAACATAAATGCCCTTCGTGGTGCCACCGCTAAAGGATAAACTGTGAAACACGCTCAGTAATAAGGATTTGATAAAATGAAAACTAAAGTAAATCAACTCAACTCCAGTAGATCTACCCAAAGTGTGCATCTTCGTGGACTTTATTTCAGTATCAATCTAAGGCCCGAAAGACGACATCTAACTGAGCAAGTGCAATGGTCTGAAGGGCAACGAAGTTGTGCAACAATTCTCTTTTACGCAAAATCAACAAAAAATGGCTGTGGCCACACATGGCTTTTACAGAAGACAATCCATAAAACCAGCAAAATTCAAATAGAAATCCCGAAATTGGGGCAATGAAGACTCTGGGGGATAACAGGCCACTATAGAGGATAAGATCGCTCATCGAAGTGGGACGTGGCTACTAGAGATCTTTAAGTAGCAATTTTTCTTAATCTTATCCATTACAAGATCGTAGACGGCGGTTGCCAGCAGCCTACTGTCGCCGGATTTACAGTACGAGTCTTACACTAGAGATACCAAAGAGCGACATATCTTCGGGCGCATATAGATCAGCAGGAGGAATATTGATTAAGCCTGAAAAGCAAGGCAGGTCAGCCTCCCCAAAAAGGTCACAAAATTTAACTCATTGGAAATAAAAATAAAAAAACGACCATTAACGATGTATCGTTATGATATTGTCAATGATTCAAGAAAATCGAGACTTCATTCACCTTTCTATTCTGTACGAACCTCCACGAAAGGAGGGCAACAGAGAAGACTTCTGGAATGGTGCCACCCTAATGGCATCAGGAGCGGTGAAGACTGAGGATTACAGTAACAGTGAGAGAAAACAGGGATAAGTAGACAAAGTAATGCGTAAGGGACAATACCTATGATAAAGCCCTCGGATTCTGGAAAAAATTCTAGATTCTAGATCACCGCCAACATCACAAGTTTCAAAACTAAAGCAAGCCTTAGAGAAACCAAGGGTTACACAAGTAAACAGAAATTAGAGAAAATCAGAATGATGCTAAATTGTACTTTTAAAGAGTGAAAAAAGAATAGGAGAAAAATCAATCTTCTTTCTTATTGGCACGAGTGAAGGTGTTCATTCCATCAAAAGCACCGCTGATTTTGTACAAAAAGACTAGAAATCGGAAAGGGAAGATTCTAAAGGAAAAAGGGAAACAAAAATAAACACCGATTGTGAGGTGGAAAAGGTGATAACAGCTTATTTTCTCAACGAACCGTTGAACAAGCGGAATGAACCATATTATCCATGGGATGTAGACTATTCGCTCACGATATCGAATAGCTTCAACCGTCCGCTGGGCGACATACTCGGGTTTTAAAATTGGTAATATTGGCAACCTAAAAACTGAGATGATGCTCGAAACCTATTCGAGGTACTTGGAGTTGAAGCCTTCGAACATGCCCGTGTCAGTAACATATGGGCGAATATCTGTAACAGCAATCTTTTCGGACATTCCCAGAGCGTCCAGTTCAAGACGTAATGAGTCGACTAAGGCAGACATTCCAGCCTTGGAAGCGCAGTAGTCGCCAACTGCGGTACCGATCGTCTGACTTGCAAGAGAAGACATAAACACCAAATGGCCTCTGGGCTCAGCATCTGGAAAGCATAATTCTGAAACGTCCTCACCCAAATTAACTCGTAGATTCTTTGGGATACGTTCGAGGGTTCCTTTGTAATCACTACCAAGCATTCCAGGTAGGAATGCCTTAATTAACTAGATATTCCGATTATTGATAACACGGCAAAAGCATACGTAGAAGGGCGCCATGAGATTGACTTTTATAACGTTTTCAACATTACCAATAGGAACATCAAGGAGGTAATTACCATTCACTATGCCGGCATTGCTAATTAGAAGAGAGACTCTGCCATGCTTAGCACATATTTCTTGTGCACAAATTCTGATAGCATCTCGATCGCTCAGGAAAATAAAATGAAAAATAGTCATACCTTAAATCACACTTGTAGCAAATAGGTGACACACCACTTTGTTTTTGAGCAAGATAAGCCGTTGCCTTCAAGCCTTCAAAATCCTTATCGATAATTATAATATACCGGCAATAAACAGATAATAGCAACGTTAGACAACGGCCGATTCCATGGGAAGCGCCTGATACGCATTAAAATAGAGTATCTAGTATTACCTGTTATGAGGACGATATCTTTCGATAAGTCAGAGGGTTTTTTGTGTAAACAACAATAAACCACGAATAATAAAAATCCGCAAAGGCCTGAAATAGCGACAAGCAGGCACATCGCCTTGTAGCCCAAAGCGCACGACGAGAGCGCCTGGTGTATTGCCTAAAAACGGTCGATCTTCGAGGTCAATGGGTATTATTATTTGAAGGGAATCCGGAACTTCATCCTAATTTTCATGGCAATAAGCGATAGATTTAAATAACTTTCTATCAGTGTTTGCCGTTGACATTATGAAATTAATTTGCCCTATGTAATTCCCAATATCCTTTCTAACAATTGGCTTATGAATCTTAACAAGGACTAATATGAAGTTAACCCAATGCCTAAAATATATTTACTCACTTACTGCCAACTGACAATTAACTTCCACTTGCCCTCCAGAACGATAATGACTCCTTTTAGTTTAATTGGGGTCTTATTTATTTCTAAACCTTAAAATGGTTGGAATTGTCGAACAAATGGACCGACTTTTTTGAGTGATTTCGACCTATAGTATTACAACTAGAAAAGGCTCAAATTAAAAACGAAAAATTATGCATCGTTTAGAATCTGATCATCAAAATCAAAACAAATTAGTGCGTCTTGAACAGAAATCGATTTAACTTTCTTCTCCTTCTATTTAACACTGCTATTGAATTTTGCCTTCTTTGGGCTTAGTTGAACCGCCACAAAGCTGATTACTTTGCTAGATACGAGATGCGATTGCTGAAGTCCTCGAATATAATACTCCGTGTCAAAATATTGATTTTATGCCATTATGCATTCTTTCTTTGGTAGTTAAAATGTTTGTAACTTGAACACCTAAGCTATTAATTGTGATTGACACGTTAGCAGGTACTACAGACTCTTCCTCGTTTTTACTTCGTTCGTTTTCCCCACTTGGGATATTGACGAAGAGACTAAATCGACACCGCTGGCCAAAGGTGAGAATGCCCAGGTTGGCAGGAAATAAACCCATACCACTTCTGAGTCACAACCCTTTGGAAACCCTACATTGTTTGCATAATCGTATATGATGTGCTTTCAAAGAGCACTGCATTTACTCAGTCATCTTATTTTAACCCATTTTTTCTTACAGTATGTAGCCATTTAGCTTTAAGCTGCCCATCTATGGAAAGAAGACCATAGCTCCATGTTCTCTGATAAAAAGTTTACCCGATATGATAGTCAGTTTGACGTGCATTAAGGCAAAAAGAAGAGATGACAAAGTTTGCCACCCACTCAACAAAGTCCACACTAAAAATTCACTTTTCTATTAATTAAATGAAATTTGGATCTCAATGAGTCAATGGGTGAACACTGTTTATCTTTTAATCCATTCACAAAGTGAAAAGTGGCATCATTTTCAATAGGTGAAATTGTTTATTCACGCTGGAGGTCTCTAGTACTTTCAGCTCCCATGTACTTAGTAAAAGTTCAATTCAGTTCAAACACCGTTTCATCTGCCGGACCAACAACTTGCATTCTTGAACTCCTGTCTCTTTAAACACAACTTATGGAATACGTCAGAAGCCGCACATTTTACCAACCCATTGCCAGCGTAGCATCATTAGAAGTCATGCTATCAGACTGAACCGGAAGAACATGCAGTCATCGGAGAAAATGGTATGATCAAGTCTTGCCTCCTAAGAGAATGAAATCTGGCTCTGTGTTAACCGAACTGCTTTCATTAAGCATCTTTAAACAACAATGGTAAATGTGCCCAAAAAACGCGAAATCGGTTTTACTTTATTCCTCTTTTGCCAAAAACTAGCTAACGAACCTCTAAATACCCGCAGCGAATTCATTCTACACAGGTCAAGAAAGCTTAAACAATTCGAGCATGTGCGGTAATATTTCTTGCTGCTACCGTAAATGGCAAAACCCACGTATCAAGGTACTAAAAGTGAGATTAAATATACATATACTGTATGAAGCCCTGAAACATATAATACATTTTACTCAAATGAAGAAATGCGCTTGGTGATTCAAGCACCATCTATTCAACGCCACGCAAGTCTCACGAATTTATGTATCGACCTTCCATAGCTGATCAAATAAAGTACAAAGCTTACTTTCGTCAGGATTTTAAAATGGAACGGAGTACACATTGAAGTCAAGTTCCAGTGCATCAGACGATGCGCCTTTCATCATGCATTTGGTGGACCCAAGTTGGCCTTCAAATTTTCAATGTTGACTGTTTGGTTTAGAAACATTCCCATGGGTGCAAACGGCTTTTCCGGAAAGCATTATGGGAATGAACAGGCAAGGGTCAGGGTTGGAAATAATCAATCGTTAGACGATGTGTTTGATAGGTTCTCTCAACTTGCCACGGGCTTATGCTGTGGCTTCATAGAGTCCTCCTATTCAGCAGCCACTAAATTTAGGGTCCCCTTGTCATGCTCCCGCTCCCCCCCACCCCCCTTATGGTTGATTGAGACTGGCAACAGATTCGGGTGATCAATCCAGTTCCCCTCCACTAAGACCCGGTTTCAAATACCTGCAAGAGAAGCCAAGATTTCCCCGAAGCATCACTGCAGGATTGGAGTTTTAATTAAGGCTATTTTAACACATTATAATTGCATGCGCAAGTTACGCACGAGCTGTCAAATTCGAGGCGTCAAGTTGGATAACAATTCGATCATGAGGGTTCAGACGACAATGCACAAACTCCAGAGTACTCGGACCTGAATCAAACAAGATGGTTAGGAGCATGTGGAAACATTTTACACTTCGGGGCCGCCTCTTTCGTCCTCAATAAACGAGATGTACTCCTGGTGGGAAATCAAAGCTAGGTCTGTGTCTGCCCTGTTTATGCAGAATGCAAATGAATGCCATTACATGGATTTGACCGCTATTTTGGTGGCTCTCTTCATTAGTTCAGTCCTAGTGACAGTCTTAGGTCATTCCTTGAATATTTCTCGATCGGATTTCGTCTCCTGATATAAAGTATGCATGGAAAAACAACACTACGGTAATTAAAGCTTGGAGAAAGAGTTCAAGGAAGGGATTGATCATCACAAATATCAAATGCCGGTCAAATTATTGGTTATTATATTATCAGGGGCATCTTCTACGTTAAAAAATAGAACTATAATGACCAACTAAACAGCCACAGTTTTTACAGTGATAGCTGCCTTCGTCATTGTCCGTTTAAATTTCTGCTTGAATGCAGGTCGTTCAAATCAAATCACTCATTTAATTCTGATCAAATTCGATTCAAGACAGTGAATATTATCATTTACTTAATCGAATTATTTATTCTCATTTACTCCCCAGCCATTAAGGGATGTCCCAAGGACTTATTGGGGGTACAACAGAAGTAAAAACAACCTTTACAACAGGTAGCGCACAACAGTTAACATGGAAGAATGTAAAAGCGTTTTTCGAGGTCTTCGGTTCTCTGGTCACTTCTCTGCCATGGTTTCATCATACAGGTAGCAGTTCTACTTCGTTGGGACACCTCATCCGCGTCCTTGGAGCTGTTAAGGGCTGACAATTTTCGTACCTCCTCCAGAAGTTTTCTCAACTTTCTCTTGGAGATTCCATCCATTGTTACATGCACGCGCTTTCCAGGCATTTATGTCGTACCTTGTTTACCAGGCTGCACGAGGTTGTAATTCTGCCGGCATAACCTAATTTTATACATCCGGTGGGTGATTAGTCCTATCTGGTCGCCCCTCTCATTAGCCCCCCGGAGTTGCCCCTGGACTTACCGGTAATCACCACGAGGAGGTAGAGAGTAGGTTTGACCACCATTCCATCGAGCAATAAAGGTCCTGCGCTATGTATGTTGCAACTAGTTTATTTGGTACACTTCGTTCACACGGGATTTCTTAAATCAGCATACTTTGAACGGGGTAGTCAAAGATATTTGGCCTTTTCAAACTACTTGCGTTTAACTTAAAGCTAGGTTCGTGCTGAGGCTCTATAAGTCAACTCAACTGTTCAGGTATATAACCACCCTTGCTCTAAAATGAAAACAACAGCAAATTAGCAGGCGGTTCGCTAGGATGTATAGCTCAATCCATAGACGAGAGAAGTAAGCACTCAAGCTGGCCTTCAAATTTTCAGTGTAAACTGTTTGGTTTAGAAACATTCCCATGGGTGCATATGGCTTTTCCGGAAAGCATCGTTAGACGATGTGTTTGATAGGTTCTCTCAACTTGCCACGGGCTTATGCTGTGGCTTCATAGAGTCCTCCTATTCAGCAGCCACTAAATTTAGGGTCCCCTTGTCATGCTCCCGCTCCCCCCCACCCCCCTTATGGTTGATTGAGACTGGCAACAGATTCGGGTGATCAATCCAGTTCCCCTCCACTAAGACCCGGTTTCAAATACCTGCAAGAGAAGCCAAGATTTCCCCAAAGCATCACTGCATACGCAAGTTACGTACGAGCTGTCAAATTCGAGGCGTCAAGTTGGATAACAATTCGATCATGAGGGTGCAGACGACAATGCACAAACTCCAGAGTACTCGGACCTGAATCAAACAAGATGGTTAGGAGCATGTGGAAACATTTTACACTTCGGGGCCGCCTCTTTCGTCCTCAATAAACGAGATGTACTCCTGGTGGGAAATCAAAGCTAGGCTAGAGAATCGATCAATTTCATAGCAATGCCTATGTTTGCCTTGTTTATGCTTCATTTTAATCTAAACCTAAATAATTTTAGTTCACTAAGAAGATCAGTCGAATACCCTTTTTTTTCTGAAAGCAACCACGAAAGATAAGTACATAAGTCGTTTACTAGTCTAGTTAATATGGGCCAGGTTTTTGAAAGTAAATCGTGACTAAAAAGCATAAATCAATCATGATTCTTGTTAGAACGCCCAAAGGCATTCATTTGATCCAAGGCACCGCATATTTTGTAAATAAAGAAAAGAACTCGAAAGGGAAAAGTCCTAAAAAATACTCAGTCATCTCAAAATGCAACTTACTTCTGAATTATTGGAAGAAACCATGCTATCGAGGGAATATAAACGATTCGCTCACGATATCGAATCGCTTCAACTATACGGTCAACAACTTTTTCGGGTTTTTGTATAGGCAGAATTGATAATCTTGAATTATAAGTGATTGCAAAAAATTAGAACTCTTTTAAAACTCACTTGGATGAGAAGCCTTCTAACAAGCCCGTATCGACAACATAGGGACGAATATCTGTGAAAAAGATTTGTTCGGACATCCCTAAAGTGTTCATTTCAAGTCGTAAAGAATCGACTAAAGCGGACATCCCGGCCTTGGATGCACAGTAATCAGCAAGGGCTAGGCAGGGCCACTGACTTGCGACAGAAGACATGAACACTAAGTGACCCCTAGGTTCAGCCTCAGGGAAACACTTTTCAGAAATATCTTCAACTGGTTCAACTCGCAGTTTTTTGGGAATTCGATCGAGAGCTCTTCCGTATGCATTACCGAGCATTCCGGGTAGAAATTCTTTAATCAACTGAAAATGAAGTATTATTGAAAATTGGTTCAGCCTTGAAAGGAAAGGAATGGGTTTAGTAATGACGTACATAGAAAGGTGCCATCAAATTAACATTTATAAGTTTTTCGACTTTTTTAGTGGGGATGTCAAGGAGATAATTTCCATTTAAGATGCCAGCATTGCAGATTAAAATTGTGATTCTACCATTATTTTCACGAATCGTTCGAGCACATTTACGAAGAGCATCTCTGTCGCTTCGAAAAAAATTAATTAAATAAACACCTATACTTTAGGTCACACACGTAGCAAATTAATTTAACATGATTTTGTTTTAGAACAAGATTCGATGTTTCCTCCAAGCCCCTGAAGTCCTTGTCAATAACCACTATGTTTTTGCACAATCTAGACAGAGATAGTGCGAGAAGGCGGCCGATTCCATTAGCGGCACCTAATGAACATTAAAGAGATAAAGATTGTATTACCTGTTATGAGAATAACATCACTCGATAGGTCAGCATGTTTTCTGTATGAGTATCTGTGTAATGATGATAGGAAAAATACGAACATAATTAAAGTAACGAGGAAAAGGCACATTTTCGCAGAAACAAAGGTGCTGCAGTACTGGAACGAAATACCCGCGGTATAAGGTAACAACAAGAATACGCAAGGTCATCAATCTAATGCATCGAATTCGAATAAATGTTTCATGAATTTTTAAGGCATATTCTACTGCAAAAAATTTCAATTAATACGCAAGCATTTTTAAAAATATTTCTGGATGCTTGTAATTTTGTGAATGAAGGACAGGCCTTATTTGTTCCATTTTTTCCAAGTATTTCAACAGAGAATCCGCCTAATCATTTAATTTTTAGATAAGGACTTGTAATTCATTTAATTCAGCAGGAATATAACTAGCCCTTACAATGTGGTCTGTAGTAGAGCCGCCGGTTCTTCTATCGAAGGTATTGGCAAAATCTTAAATCAAGGTGATAAGCGAGATTCTATTCTTCCTAACGTATATTGATCTATGACTTACACACACCTGCTGGCAAGTATTCTTATACCATGCTAGCCCTTTGAGGTAGCGAAAGAATCAAAGCCCTGGTCGTTCCTTCCTTTAACTAAAAACCATCGGTTAAAGCCAATTACAAATAAAGATAAATGTTAAACAAATAGCAGGGTAATGAGGGCTGAATAAAGCGTCGATTTATAAGCCAATATGAAATTAAAATAGGCAATTTAATGAAACATGGATCCATAGGGCTTATATCAAGTCTACCATTTAATCTTAGTAGTTGAAGAAAGAAAATTCGCTGGTTGCGTTCATTTCTAGTGTTCTACCAAGGAATTTAAACTCATTCGTAGAAAAACCTAAAAATAGGGAAATTTTTAACAAACGGCTTAGAAAAGCAGTGGTGGCGCATCAAAGCCGTTGATTAGTTAACGAGAAAACTGGAAAAACATGGGGTTTATAAGCAAATAAATGCATTAATGCGAAGAGAAAGTTCCAAAAGCGAAAATAAAAAGTCAACTTTAACTCAAATTTTCTTGCAAGATGCAATGAATACTCATTGTCGCTGTATAAATTGTGCAGTTAAGGGTGCGAATGATAGGCGGGAACTAGCAAGCTTAGGTAAGACCAAAAATTTGTATCTATTTAGAAACGCAAAATATTTTATGCAAATATACTTATGGCTTTAGCATCATAACGTTAATCAATCAATAAAAAATTTGTATTAGAAATATGCTTTCGAGTAATAGATGTTTACATGCTTCAATACTATCAATAAAAAGTATGCGCACAATTTCAAGAGTTTTCATAAGTTTATTGATAAATAGGCGGCTAAACAGTGTTATAACGAATAGTAGAAGAGCTGCCAGCATGATATTGATTGGCTAGATTATTTGTCAGTGCTTTCATCAAAGAAAATCAATAACTGTTTATAACTTTTACCTTTTCTTAACGTTCAGCAATGCATATTTCTAATATCGGCGAAACGAAAATGGAGTAAGATCGCTTCTACTCTGAAAGAAACCCGATTTCCTTTCAGATTTTATTGACCAATGGTACTAGTGCACTTCTCCGTGTCGCTTTATTGCTAAATGGGTATTGAAGGTCCTGCTCGCGAATGTCTATTTGTGAATAAATTGAGTAAGTTCGTGTTTTCATATAATATAAGATCATCCAACTCCGGATATTCGCCGCCGTGCTTTTGAGAACGTAATAAATAAACTGAATCGCGGCTTGCTGCCCTTAACATCTCTGTCCAATGTTATCATTATTATATTTAGAAACCTCCGGTTAAAAAGAAGTAAAGAAATGTTGGAAGTCATTCGTCAAATAAGTTTGGTAATGAGAAAAAAATCATTTTATTTTTTCAGACTTCAGATGGCCGTTCACTCCTCTTTCAAAATAATGCTGTTGAAATTTTATTATCCTTAATGTCTGAGTCAGATTTCAAAGAAAGCCGAGATCTAATCCATTCAATAATATCAGATATTACATCTGATAAAAGTGCTTGCCACGGCGGTTCTTCCGGAGGCGAAATGTCGCACTTTCGCATTTTTCCTCGTTCTCTTGCAAATGGTGACACAATTCCTAATTGCAACACATCGAATTGCACTACTAACATAGATACAATTCCGTCCACTTCGCTTTCGAGTGGTTTCCACACGTTTCCATCAGCAGGTAGGCATACGCTCAGTTTTATTTATTTTAGACTTCATTATTGAGAACTTACAGAGTTGCAATATTTCTCAATTGGACGATCAGTATATTTCTGACTTTCTCCGGTATTTCGACACCCATTGTTAACTGTTTTATCAGATCAATCGCGAGTACAAAGGATTTGACCATTCTCTCTAAACTCAACTATTTTGAAACTGTCATCCTCAATGATTACCCCGCTGAATTTTTCGTGCGAAATCCTGTTTTCATTCAAGTATCGGTTTTCTTCAAAGTTTTTATCGTTATCTGAAGTTTTTAGCGGCCTTGGTCGTCACATCTGCTAGTGCTCGGGTTCAGACTTCATCGGCGAATATTTTGAACAACTTGTGTTGCAAGTTAATTGTCCGCATCTCTCACTATGAAAACCCCAACAACTATTCACTTTCAAATAGATTTGTTAAATCAGTACAAAATACGTAAGCTTATGTTAATTCGGTTCATCAGACTCTTTATTTTAAGTGAAATTTTTCGATTCCTGAGGGAATTTTTCGCGATTCCTTCCATTTCAACTTCCCTAGGTGGAAGTCTTCTGCCTCCGAGTGTGATAAATATGCCACCATGTGGAGTGTCGCTTCCTGTATTTGCGGTTGCCATTGCAAATACTGCACTTTCCGGCTTTACTGCAGTTCGCTCGTACACAGCGGGCACATCACTTTGGTGTACTCTTCTCCATCTTCTTAACACGGCCATTGACGTCTTCTTTTGTTGTTCGAACGTTAGTTTTGCAAGAAACTCGTTCGAAGCTCTATCCCAGGGATCTATGGAAGTGCCATCGAAAAGCTTGTTACCTTCTCGCAATTTAGTTGGGATTTCGTTGTTAAAAAATAAATCGAGTTAGCACAATAGTTTCATAGATGTAACTTCGGTTTTTAGACACCCGGATTTGATAATATGCTGGAGCTATGGGGCATTCTCCTTTCTATCTTCTCAAAATCCTGGCGGCATGAACTGGACTCTGATTTTAAAAGTGAAGACTTTGAACAGGCTCGATTTGTCTATGTTGGTTTGCTCAGAGCTCTACTTCGCTTCCTTTTCGCCCTATGGACACCAGAAACGGTAATGGCCTAGCATTTAGTCAAAACATGCATTTCGATTATTACTTTAATTCTATGATTTCTTTTCAGTGTGCATGTCTTCTCCCATCAGTGACGTCCTTTGAAATATCTCTGGCTTCATTAGACTGCCATTTCATCAGGAATAGTTCCACTAATCTCTTCACTTATGTCCGCTTTTTGGACCCTGAAATAGCTCTCCTACATTCTAAACTGACGCAGTTATCCGGTGTAATAGCCTGCGCTACAGATTTCATTCGTTGTCTCGGGGACTTTCAGGTTCATTTTAGGACAAATCTGATACTTACAAATAGCAGTTAACTTATAAATACTAAATAATTCGTTTAGCAAGCCGGTGTTCTCTGTATGGAGGATCTTATGGCAAAAGCAATCGAGGGACTTGGAGCAGTTGAATTCTTTCCTGATGGTTATATTCCAAAATTTATAAAATTTTTGTCTGAGATGTGAGTTTGTTTTTGTTTTTTAATAATTTATTCTGTAAACATGTACCAGCCGTTTGATATTTCTCCTTTACACTTCTAGTCCATTGATCACGAAAGGTTCAGTTTGTGAATTACTTCTTTCCAGGGGACGAGCACATCTTATTATGCTTATTTCTCATCCCCTGGCGGACATACGCAAGATTACCTACACTCATATTCTTGAGGTATTAGCCGTAAGTCCTTATAATACGCTTAGATATCCTGATTTTTCAAGGCGAACCTATCAGTGGAGCATGCAGCTGACCCAAATTCACGTCATTACAAGCACATTACTTTTCTTTTTAACCGTGACATCCTTGGTGAAATAATTGAGTTCGGTGCCCTGGATTCAATTCCAGATGTGAGTACGGTTTCATCCGCTTAATTCGTCTGCAAATCACTAATCTAGTTCCTTCTGCCATTCAGATTGCTTCCACAGCCAA
Organism: Moniezia expansa; assembly: GCA_019097775.1. Taxonomy (NCBI): domain Eukaryota; kingdom Metazoa; phylum Platyhelminthes; class Cestoda; order Cyclophyllidea; family Anoplocephalidae; genus Moniezia; species Moniezia expansa. The sequence continues at coordinate 1,190,338 of JADFDV010000003.1, forward strand.
GACTTGTCTTCGTCTGCTTCTCGACTCCCATCAACTCATACCTGAAAACAAATGGCTTGACCTCGTCAATCTACTTTTTGAGCCATCTAATGACATTGACATCCTTCCCCTTATTTCCCTTCTTGCGGCTCTCTCTGTAATTAAACCTGTCCTCGAGGCCTGTTTATGTGTTGGTGGCTTCAAAGTCGTCCGTTCTGATCGTCTAGCCGCCTTACTTCCTCTTCTCTACAATCCGCAGCCGGCAATTCGTCGAAAGGCAGCCTCTACCGTTACTGGAATTGTTCATTTCATGGTCAAAGACGTCGCGGAATTGTGCTCCCCTCTTGATGAGGTCCTGAGTGATCTACTCATTTTCACTGATGTGGTTCCCGTGAATGAGTCCATGTTTGGGGAACTGAACTGTAGCACTTCAGCAGGATCACTTTCAACTCCAACCGATGTTGGAGCTCTCTCTGAAGCGATGGAACTAGTAGCGGACGAAGTTGCCGATCTAGAAGTAAGATGTACGGCTGCTGAACAAGTTTACGCGATTCTTGCTTGTGAGTGAAGTCACTTTATGAATTATTTATATATATCATGAAAGTAGTTATAAAAAAACCATTTTTAGATTTGTTAGTTATAATTCGTTGTAAGTCAATGATTGTATAAAAAAATATTTTTCGTCAATCTGCTTTGCTCGGATCTCTTCACAACGCGAAGGGAGTATTACAAACTCACTGTCAGGTTAAGCAAACTTTTCTAACTATTCTTTGGACCATGGTCTCTCAATACTAATCCCTCTCCTAGAAGATTTCAGCTTCTTTGCTAAAAATTAGAGAGAAGTGTAAGTGACATGGGCTCCGAGGTTCTCGCCGTGGAAATCCCACCTAAAAATCTGGTCTCTGGCTCAGCTAAGGGAGCTTAATCTCTGGGATTCTATCTTTAGATTAGTTAACTTCCTTGTTCGACAAGTGCTTGATGTGATGTGCCTTTCAGCTAAAAATAATACAAAAGAACAAAAGACGGTGCCTCTAGATGGAAGTTCCTAGGACTACCTCAACTCCAACGAAATAAGTACATTAGGCACACCTTCAATGTCATTGCAAGAGAAGTGAGATCCAAACTCCATGCAGCTCTGCTATGAGGAAATGAATAGGCATTGAAATTAATTTAATCCAAGGATTGAAAGTCAAGTGGCGGGTTATTTCAAGGTCTAAAAAGGCCAGAGATGGCTAAGGCTCTCGAAAGATCGTAATACATTACCTCAAGTAGAAGATTGAAGCCTGGCCATTACTTTACATGATGTTATGTCAGTACCAATTCAAAGGACACGGAAAAGAGGGAAATTAAGATTTATTGTAATCTCTAGATTGCTCTTGCTAGTGTTTTAAGTAAGCATGTTCTTTTCTGATAAAATCAATGATTGGAGATTATATTTCTAACTACGTCATTTACTCCATTTACAATTCTTTCAGCACCAAATGGCCTAGAATTTTGGCATGAAGTTGGCGGTCCTGGAATTCTGCTAGAGTGGATACCTTCTCTTCCTGCACGACTGGGTCAAAGCCTGGCCGAGAAACTCCTTATTGAACCTCTGGTTCGGGTGCAACTAGCGATCACTCACTTCGTCGTCATACACGATCTCGAGTCCCGTAATTATTTCTATCTTAACCGATCTGTGTTCCTCCCAGCATTGCTTCAAGGTATGTCGACTTTAGAGCATGTGTGGATCAATAACTTTTTTGTATCTGTTTCAGTGGCACTGTGCTTTTGGAAGGAGACGAGGATTCGCCATTGTGTGTCTGTTATCATAGCTTTAACCATATTTACCCCATCGATTAGAAGCTCTAATGAGTAAGTGACTCAAAAAATCCCCACTATTATATTTTATGAGTGCTTTCAAATGACGAAATTAGCCTAAAGAACCCTATTGGCCCCGGAAATTATGCCCTTTTGATTGCACGCTGCCGTCTATACCCTCATATATTTTACTGCCTAGACCATTATCACCTGAAGTTTGGACATTGTGAGATTGACATGTGCGCTCCATATTGGCCAACTCAAAAACAGTCCATTCTATAGACTAAAGGAATATTGCATAAATTAGACCAGAACCCAGGATAAAAGGAAGATTGAAATTTGAATAATAGCATCACAGGATGGGTTGGAGGTGATTCCAAAACTGGTTTTCTTCTCTGTTTTGGTTCTACAATATTTCGGCAGGCAAAGGTTTTGGTGAGACGTCGATTGAACGGTTTTGGATCGATTGTCAGTGTTCGTTCACGTGTCTTTAAATTGCTATTGGAGAGAGGATATGCTCATATCAAACATATAGGTAAGGCAAAAGCAGGTAAAACCATGTAGTGATTGCGTAGTTAATAGTAGAACTTGAAATTTCTGCTTCCACCAGTCTGCACCTGTCTTTATTTTAGCTGAAACCCTAATAATTTTTTTTGGATAATTTTTCGTTTACATTGGAAGAGAGGTCATTCGTCTTTGGAACCCCTCTGATTGACGAGTTCCTATTTGGCCATTCCTTTGCGAACCGAATTTCAGCCAGTGTATTTGCACCAATGTATGTGGAATCCATGTCATCCGATGAGTCAAGCTCAGGCCTAGTTGCCTGCTTTTGCTATGAGCACAATGAACAGTCAACTGCTCAGGCTTTTAGTTGTTTCGTATAACTTTCATTTTAAGGGTGTTTGCTAGCTTTTTAAGTGGCATCCGTATCTGAAATCCTCAGCCGCGAACATAAAATGCTCATGTTTTATTTGGCTTTCGACGCCAGAAAGCCTAAAACAGTTCTCGTTGCTAATATGAGGCATAACATCATCATACCCCTACTTGCTTATCCCGTTTTATGTTCTTGTTAGATTTTCCTTATATAGTCAAGTAAGTAACCTCTGAAATAGACTAACTTTGGAAAGACCGTGTGTTAAATAGAAGAACTTGATGGGTTATTAACCGCCTAAATCAGGCTGTTTGAAAGTTGATCATGGACAATTTCGGTTAAGAATGGGGATAGGGTGGATTATGAATGGTTACTATAATGGTCGTTGAGTGTTCGATGGTGTAACAATCTCTTATTACCTGTGTTCTTCACAGATCGTCGATTTGCCTGCCTCCTGCGATAATTACCTCCTTTTGTCTGCCATTTACCTGTCCGCCGTACTCTCTAAAATCACGGCATCCTACTGAACGTCCGGATTTCACTTGTCTTCTTCAGCAACTAACAGTCGTAAACAGGTCTTCTGTGACTTCACAACGAGATCGAATTTTGAGCATAACCGTGGTTCGAGCCCTGAGAGTTCTTTTGAACTCTTCTCTTGGAGGACTTGATGACGAATTAGTCCTGTAAGCTTGTGTCCACGATTAGCCTACCTGCCTATGTCAGGTAGCTTTAAATTTTACCATTCAGTATCGCTTTTTACTGTTTGGACTATGGCAGCATGTAATAAAGTTATTTCATTTTCCAACAAGTAATCGCCTCTTGCGAATGTCCAAAATCGAATCTGCGTCGCTTGAAACAACCGATCTCTCCATTGCGTTTCCGAGTTCTCTCTCACGTCTTCGAACTTCTAGCTCGCACAGAGAGGCCACTGCAAGTTTAAGTCACTTTTCTCTCCTTAAAGTGGCATTTATGCGATCTCCTGAAATCTCTACAATCGCCAACAATCATTCTCCGTGGTGGCGTGAGGCTAATTTGCCTAGGTTCCTCTGTGTTCTCCCCTCCTGTACCGAGGACTATCGTCTTCTGGCTCACTGTCTTCAAACTCTCATCGCCTTGGAACTCTCACCACCCTTTATCAATCATCATTCGCTTCAGGCAAGAGAGTGACCTCCCAATTCTCATTCATTTTTTTCCTTTTCTCGAATAGATATGCAACTGGTTACTGGAAGAGTTAATATCTCCTTCCTCGCCCCTCGTCTACACCATGCGTCGATTTGATGCAGGTGTGGGGAGTACCGACAATCCAAGGCTAGTCGAAGCCAAACTTTTTCTTCACTTCCGTGTTATTCCATCGCTCTTTGATTCACTGTTGGCGTGCCAGGACTATCTTCGCGAAATTGGAGACATTGAGCACCCATCTCAAGGTCATTCTCCTGGTGGAGTTGGGAATGATTTAAAGTGAGCCCATCTCGGCTAACAATTAATTGCTTAATCTTTCAAGCGTTTACCTTCGATAGGGAATTTTGTATAGCCTACCAGTTTAGAGATAATAATGACTTATGTGAGTAGTGGGAAATCAGGATTTCATAAAATGAGTTCCCGGAAAAGGAACAGTGTAAGTACATGATAATGTGCCACTCATGTGATGTGTAACTATTGACTTAACATTCTTAAATTCATCCAAATCACCTAGCCATTTTGGAGGATGAAAAAATAATGTCACTTAATTGAATCACAATCATACGATTTCAATCCAACATTAGACCTTAACACCAGTCTCAACACAATAAGCTGATGGAATATAATTTAGTCATTCTCGAAAACTTCGAAGTATGATTGTTGCTTATGTTGTGATCTCTAGGGTTCATCTTGATACGATGTTATTTTAGAGAGTGCGGTGACTTCGAGGCAATGCACTTTCTTTTCCAATGGGCTCTTAAATTCCTTGCATTTCATGTGGACTCTTTCAACGAACACCTTGTCTCTCTTCAAACGGTTGTCAAAATCCTTCAGCGAATCACTTTGAGGTAGTTACTGTAATCTGCCATCATTTAATTTATGGCTTGTCTTTTTCACTGATTCTTTCAGACCAACCTGGATAATCGGTGTTCAACAGACAAACGTCATCTTTGATGAACTCTACCAGCAAACAGTTAAACTTATTAACACAGTTATAGAGCTTCAAAAAAGCCGTCCTCCGCATATTGGGATTCTATATTCATCCTTGGAGCTTCTGCATAATACACTGCTCTTACTTACTTTGCAGAGTTGGAAAAGTTCTGCTAATAACTTAGAAACATCTGTAATTTTGTCGGTGCTAGTTGAATTGATTTCTGGAAGCTACACCAACGAGGTTTGGTCTTTGAATCTCTCCATTTGAAATCAAGTTCTGCTAAATCGCAATCGCTAGTGGTTACTTCTTAAAATTTTCAGATTCGTTATTTATCAATAACCATCCTCGCGCAGCTCATCTCATCAGCCTGCACTTTCGATGAAGTATTGGGTAACGTGTGGAACATGGCCTTTAATCTCCTCAGCACTCCCACTGAATCACCGAAAATAAAAGCAGCGTCTGCCCATCTGCTCACAAATCTTACTGCTCAGGTTCCCAGGCTACAAAGCTTGGATATTGTGGAGAATACTGTTATGCCCATTCATGTTGACCCGCAAAAACACGTAAGCGCAGTAGTCGCCGTCATCATTCGCTAATATTTAATCTATTCAATGTAATTATTTTTGTTTGCAGACACGGGTTGTCGGACCTGATGCCATTAAATGTATGCTTGAGCAATGTAACTTCTTTTCGTTGTTGTCTAACATGCTGCAGAATTATCTACCCTTTCCTACATCTCAAAAGAAGAGAGCGAAGCAGGTTATGGTAACCTAACTTTCATCCAATTGGGCTGGTAATAACATTATATCTTGCCATTCTCAGAGCACTGGGGTCTTTTCAACTCCCCTTTTGGTTGGTCGAGTTTGCAGTCTCCTGGGAAATCTTTGTCACATTCTTCCACAGGATTTTGTCGAGCAAAAATTTGAAGAACATTGCCTCTGTGAAGCCTTGATGAATGTCATCAATCCGAGTGAGTTTATCCTGTTCTAGAAAGAGTAATGAAGGACTCAAGGACTCAAAAATTCTTTCTACTACTTCAGGACTATTCCATCGTTTGATTTCAAGTACTCCTACCTCGCCGATATTGGGACACATTGCGGCTAGACAGACAGCATCAACATCTGCGCAAATTCTAAATCTCTTCAGTACTCTTCTTTTTCTCCCTAGCTGCTCTTCACGTCTAAAACGCACCTTTCTCTCGGATCGCCGTTTTCTCGTTCTGTTAGCGAATTGTCTGACGCTAGGCACGTCCTAAATCGTTGATTAGTATTAAAGATTGCCTTTTGAGGAAAAACAAAACGAGCCTAAAGAATCGATATTGTTTACAAGGAAAGTTATTGTTCTGCACTACAGGGAGTAAGAGAGTGGATCGGTTTTTGAGTTAGGCCTCCCTCGGCAGTTGTCTGCCTCACTCCAGCAAAAAAAATTATCTTCGCTGTGATTGGTCTCCTGCACGAATAAAGCCATGGAGGATAAAATTATTTGGTGTTTTCGCACGGATTGCTGACCGATCGAGGCTCGATGAATTACGCTCACTCTAATACCCAAGCCCCTGTTGCCAGAAAATATCTTGATTTTCTCTTTGAAAAAGCGGCCTTATTCAATGTGGTTGATCATTGCAATCAGTGCACTGGAGAGTTTCGAACTAGCTATGGTAGATATGCTGAAGGCGAGTGCAATAGCTGCACCATCGGCCTACGGGTTACTTCTTCGTATATCTCAAGCGAAAATAATGAATTTGAAATGCGGCATCTTCATGCATTTTTCATAGCGGTTTCGAAAACAGACCTCCTTAATACCTATTCATCCGAGAAGTTTTACTGGGGTAGAAAAACAGTGCCAGATTCCCTGGTTTACTGTAAAAGACGAGGGTTATCAAAATGTTAACACACATGGCAAAATTCCTCGATTGTTTTCGGTGGATTTTGTCAATCACTTTCCTATTGACTTTCCTCTTTTGCGATATCTTCATAATCCTGGAGAGAGGTAATGCATGTGCTAACACGTCTGGCAATCATCTGTCCAAAGAAAGCACTTCGAGATTTGAAGCATTCATGCTAATCGTTACGTATTCATCTTGTTTTGCAGAATCATAAATATAATCAACAACGTTTATATTTAAACCTAATCTCCGGGACTATAAATTCATCCAGCCTTATAGACTATAGAAGATTAGTTAAATCTTATGTTAAATGTGCGTCGTGGCTGAGGTTACCTACATTAAGGTATGTGAAATACCTGAGAAAACTCGGTTTTCGGGGCTTTAAATTCATCGAAGAGTCTTTCATTGGGCCAAACATGACTGGTCATTCTCTGAAAACTGGCCAATAATCAACTGACCTTAAGGCTGTCAATCCTCTATTTTTCGTTTATTTCGAGCACAAAATGGAAGTGATAGGTCCTCTGTTTAAGTGACAAGGGATTCGTGTTATTATACGGCTTTTATTCCGTTCAGATTTTAAAGGTATGGAGGAGCTTTGGATGGCGGCCATGCTCTTCTTTATCTCACTTCTCGATTCAAAAATCGATGGAGATCTACTTGACCTTCTGCAGCGACATGCTCTCCATCCTCTGGCCTCCGTGGCTCATCAATTATGCACTCTCCTTAGTAATTTAACCTCACGAGTGATCGAGATGAATAGAACACCACCAAGTGGACAAAAAGAAGGGTCTACGGAGGGTTCTAGGTGAGTTGATGGTCTGCATTTTTCGAGCACTAGTTTAAAAAACTGAACAATTTTCAAGTTCACTATGGCCATAAATTTAAACATTGGAAGTGGATAGCTATCATCAATCGGTTAGTCGTTTGAATGTTTTGGATAATTCTTCTTCTGTCGAACTTGGTCTTATTCCGGTTAGTCTTACCGCAAGTTCTTCATAAAAGTGGAAATGTTGTGGTGGCATTGCGGCTGTGTTAGTACCATGAACAAGTCTCAAGAATACATTATCTTTGAATCTCCTTAAAAACGACCCCAGCAGCATTTAGCGTTTCAAAGTCTTTTTTTCCAGCACTCACTCTGATGCCTGCCTATGAGCACAGCTCATTAGACCTCAGTAGCTGCAATTTTTAATCGGAATGCCTTCAGAGCTTCGTTCTCTCGCTATCGAAAATCCTCAAGATTGATCTTTGGAGTGTTGGAGAATGAATAATGAGCCTCATGGTTTTTGTGTCTCAAATCCCAAAATTCAAAAACATACACCTTCCGGCCAATTGGTAATCATTTCTGCTAGCCTTATTGTTCATATCGAATGGCTAGTATGTATATATATTGCTGGCTCGCCTTCACATTATTGGAGAGATTGGAATCGCCTTGTAGTACTTCGAGATGAGAGACAGAAATACATCTCTTTTTTGTCACGCTGTTTGCTTATTTCTTTGACCTCTGAGTTTCCACCATTTACTTTGCAAGATCATGTTAGCACCATGCTATTCTGATCCTGTAATCAATGATAGGGCGAATTCAAATTCTAGATAAACCGAAACGCCGATTTGATCTCTAAGAATTTAACTTTCTGGTGGTGACCCTGTATATCAAACATCAAAGATTTAAATACAGTATAATTTTCTGGAATAACATTCTTAAGCGTTAGTTCTCTCGGATCATCTTTATGGATTTTTAAGAATTGTGGTCATCACCTGTGTTCAAGGTCCTTTCATCATGTCATTCTTGAAATGTACCCTCTACTTGTTACTGTAAGTAGAACATTGCATTTCTATTCGCTGTCTTTAGCGTAAACCCAACTTTCGCTTTCTGGTAATTATCTATGTTTAGGGTCTGAGACCTAAGCAGTAATGCACCGCCAGATGTTTTTATATCGTTTCTTGTATACTCCATTCACTCACTCAATCATTGGTACAAGTGGTTCCTTTTCTTTGCTTTTTTTTCATCCGTCTACACCAAATGTACCAATTTCAACTCCAAACCGTATCAGTTGATTTACTCACACTCCTCTGTCTAATCAATCCTGCAAACTAATGGGGCACATCCTCATGTACATTACCACTATTTTTTTATATTTATTTCCTCCCACCCATTTGGGTAAGTTTCAGACTTACTGGGGGTACAACGGAAGTACAAATAGCTTTTACACCAGATAGCACAAAACAGCTAACACAGAAAACTGTAAAAGCGTTTATTTATATCTTCGGTTCACTGGTCGTTTCTCTGGCATGGTTTCTCCGTAGTGGCACCTTGTCCGTCCTCGACACGGTTAAGGGCAAACACACTTCATACCTCGTCCAGAAATCTTTTTAACTTTCTGGCGGAGATTCCATTCATTGTACATGCACGCGCTTTCCAGATTTTTTCGTCGTATCTTGTTTATCAGGCTGCACGAGGTTGTAGTTCTGCTGGCATAATCTAATTTTATATGTCCGGTGAGTGATTAGTCCTATCTGGTCGCCCCTGGACTTACCGGTAATCACCACGGTGAGGTTGAGAGTAAAATTGACCAAACTATCACTAACTTTTACTCCCTACCCATTTGGGTGAGTCTCAAAGACTTATTGGGGGTACAACACGAGTACAAAAAACTTTTACATTAGGTTGCACGCAACAGTTAATACAGAAAACGGTAAAAGCGTTTATCGATATCTTCGGTTCTTTGGCCGCATCCCTGGCATCATTTCGTGGTACAGGTCGCAGTTCCACTTCGTAGTGGCACCTCGTGCGTCCTTGACACTGTCAAGAGCAGACAATCTTTATACCTCTTCCAGAAGTGTTTTCAACTTTCTGGCGGAGATTCCATTCACTGCTATATGCACGCGCTTTCCAGGTATTCACGTCGTGCTTCGTTTACCAGGCTGAACGAGTTTGTACTTCTGCTGGTACAATCTAATTTTAAACGTCCAGTGGGTGATTAGTCCTATCCGGCCGTTCCTCTCATCAGCGCCCACCAC